>BSBM01000444.1:1707500-2907500 GCA_027924585.1 Larix kaempferi
AAGAATTCCTCAGTCTAGTTGAGTCATTTGTACTTGGTCCCTCCTTTATAAGGAGGCCTCACATAGTCCTCACAATGTCTCAAATTGAAGAAATATTACACTCTAATACTTACAGCTGTAGGCGACTCAATCACAATCATAAAAGAAATTCTCAAAACTGTCATCAATCATATGTAGGATTTGAAAGCCAAAGATGATGATGTACAACACATGAATCAACGTTCTGAACTAGTGTTTGTTAAAAAAAATCCTTTATTTGAAGTTGAAGATGATTTCTATCAATTGTCACAAATGCCCAAAACAAAAAAATCATGTCGGAAGATGTACAACCTATTCAAAGTTTCATTTGCCAATATTGTGATTGATTTGGCCATATGAAAGATCCGTGTTTTGATCTTCATCCTTGTCAACATTTCAAGAAGCGTAACCATTTTTCATATTGGTGTGTGAAGTTGAAGAAACGTGTAAGAGTGAAACTTGCAGTAGAATATTGTATCGCTTCTTATCTTGTACCTGACAAGGAGAAACATGATGTCGGGTTTCAAGTTTCGAAGCTTCTTTCTGATAACAAGCAGTCATGGCCTTCTTCAAGTAAGCTAGATCAAGCGATCCCGATCCATAGTCAGTTTGGGAGGCCGGATTCATATAGTACTCATATGTTTTGTGTCTTGTTGTGACACCATGAGACTCTCCACTCCTCACATTGTTCCTGATAGGGGGATGAAGAACATCATAATCAAGCGAGAAAGAACAAGTGAGCCGAAACAAGTGAGCCTAAACCGCCATGTTCGACTCAACTCCAGATTTTGTGGTCAACATAAAAGCACACATTTAGCAGAATATTTCAGCTTCCAGTAGACATCAGATGGTGGTCCTCAAACCACCACTCGAGAGAACCTATGATCCTTCGTGCCAAGTTCAAGAGTTTGTGGTTACCCTTAAACCACCCACATAGTAGAATATTTTAGCTTCTTCTAGCCCCTTTTGGTTGGTGGTCATCCAAAACCACCTCTTCAGAGAGCACCTTCTATTAGTAGAAGACGATGCAAGATTCTAGCTAACTTTCTTGGAAAATGATTGTAAATATGGAAATGTTCAACAAGTGGTAGCTGTCCACTTCTAGTGTTTCAACTCTCTTTTCTTGGACTCATATACACCCCTTTGGATTAAGGGCGGATTTGTTGGAGCCTAATCCTTGGTGTGAGGAATATTATTGTGCAAGGAAGACCACGAGTCTCTTGGGATTCCAAGGGTCCACTCGGGAGATGAACCCAAGGGACATGCTCATTGTATATATTTACATCCAATTAATGAGAATAGTGCGCTTAACACAAATATTCTTCTGTCTTTGTGTGTTAATTGCTTATTTTCTCAATTGGGGCACCTAACAAAATGAATATGATTTTAAAGTTTATTTATGCATTACATTAGTTTTATCTTTGTGGAATGAGAAAGGTATTTGTTTGAATGTGTGCATATTTTTTGAAGAGATTTAGGAGCAACAAGCAAGGATCCATGTATTGGAGCTCATTGGACAACCATTGCTTCAAGAGATATTTCCATTTCCTCTTCACCAACTCTTAAAATTTAGTAAATGATGAATGATAGAACTTAGGAAAGAGTGTAATTTTCGATTTATACTCTATTTCGATGATATTCATGCACTCACTGGGAAAGACACACCTTGATCTTTAGCATTGCGACAACTTCCCTCATAACAAATGGGTAATGAGTTTGAAAACAAATATAGGATATTAGTTATTGGAAGGTCTATTACAACCCATTTTTTGTTAAAGTAACAATAAAGGATGAGGAACCTACTGCTAATGATGAACCACAAGTTAAAACCGAGGAAATCAAGTCCTCTACTTCAAGTTTTGGGCTTGTTTCATTGTTGGAAATGGAAAATGACTCATTGAAGAGGAAATGGTGGAGTCTGAATTCCCTACTCATGAGACTATTGAGGATTAAAAAATGAATAATATTAATCCTTTATCTCTCCTAGAGTGCCAGTGTTTTCTAAACCATTTTAAGGATATTCAATCCAAAATGGATCTCATGGACAATATCATTAGACTAATAGTTCTATATGGTTCAAATATCTGGGGTCCTAATTTAATGGATTAACATTGGGCCTTAATTGAGATATTTCAAGTTCTCATTCTTTTCGCATTATAATATGTAAGAGGACTATTGCCTAGCCCATTATTTAGGAAAACCATATTTGAATTAGTTTCCCTCTTGCATTGAGTTTGATAATTTATAGACTCTTCAATTGGCACAGACCTCTATCCTTATCTTTCTTATCACTCTTTAGAGGCCATTATTAACCATCTCTAGTACATTTGGTTGAGTTTGTAGTTGTTTTTCATTGGCATCCTTCCTACTTTAGTTGGTAGGTATCTCGATTGAATACCTCCCCGCATTTGATATACTCTCTCAATGACCCCAAATGAATTTTGTTGAATACACAAGAGTTGAAAAGAATCATTAGAGAGGACATCATCAGATGATTTACTTAGTTTAATGGTTTGATCCTCTGAGTGGGATATGTCCCAAGATGCTATTATGTGTGGAGAATGTTTTGGAGCTTAGAGATATACTTATTGTTTGATAACCCTACAGGCTCAGACATTGGATGCAAACACAAGAATCATACATCCTTGGGTAGTTTTGGGTTGGTTCTCATTGTCTACGAGTAGGTACTGAACATCACATCAACTAGGAGGATATATATGTCAACTCTTCCATTTCATGAGATTGATATAAAGGATAAACTAATTTTTATATGCCCCATCTATTATGAGATCACAGGACATTTCTAATTCTTTTCCAAAGAGTCCCAAAACTATTTATCCATTCTTTTCATTTCTAGGACTATAGATGCTTGGCCTTGTACACAAAGGAGATCCTTGGATTCATATCTCACGTAATCTATCCTTCTCATCCCATTCTAGATTCAACCCTACATCTATCCTTCTCACCTCATTCTAGATTCAACCCTACAATTACTAGTTTCTTTTGATGCTCCTAGGATAGAGGCACCAAGAGGTAGGAGGACAACAATACTATTTTAGATATCTGGTATGTGAAACCCTAGGAGGGTATCAATGCTCGAATAGATAAACCCTTATGGTCATGTCACCTCAACTCCTAGGATAGTTCACACCACACCAATAGTCATATTACTTTGTCTAGGTTATAGTCGCAAACTCATGTACTCAGATGAAAAGACATATCTCATACCTTACCCTTCTCTCTTTGAGACTATTCAATTAGTATTCTATTAGGCATTTATTCACTTTGACCTTAGATGATAGGAGAGAGGAATTCATTGGATGTTGATCATGCCATAGGCGAGGCATCATCCTAGGAGGGACGAGGACCCTCGTCCTTTGGTTCTCCATTGCACTTGCATGTATATGCATCATTTCTTTTTTCCACTTCTCCTTGTTGTCATGTTTTAGGTTTTGGACTATTCTTTATATATGATAGATTTTATTATATCATGATTTATTAGGAGTGTATTTAGTACTTGCACTTTGTAATCTCATTAATGTACTTAGAAGTTCCATTGACCTATTTCTGATTAGTTGTTGGACTTTAATAAAATTATCTTATATTATGGGATTCCAATAGAGGACCTTGAGACTTTCTTATATGTGTTTGAAGTATTATGCCAAACATATGGATATAATATAGATGCCTAGAAGCTATGTTTTTTCTCTTTTATTTTGAAGGACACCACATTGCAATTGTTTTATGGGATTAGAGGGAGGAAATATCTATTCACGGTTTGAAATGAAAGAGAAATTTTCAAAGAAATTTTGAGATTACTATAAGGAAAGGAGTTAAAGGATTAAATAATTAGAAAGACCCAATGAGCAAACAAGTCACTAGAAGATTATGTTCAAATTTTTTAGTTCAACTACATATAGGCTACTAATTTCCAATTAAACCCAAAATACCATAAATTAGTGCCGTAGAGAGGGGTTTGTGACAAGCATATAGATGTTAGGGTCCTACCCTAACCTCCATTCTCTAGGCTACCGAGGAGTTATTTAATTAATGTATGTGTCCATCTTCCTTGAATAAAGGACCATTAGATAGTAGTGGATAGTTATTCAATGTAAAAGGGTCATCTTTACAAAATATGACCCATTAGTTAGTTGGTACTCATTAATGATGTGACCACAAGTAGTTAGAGATTTGTCAAGTATTGTTGTATGTTATCTTTGTTAAAGTGAAAGGTTTCCCCACCTCAAGTGGAAAGTGGAAATTGATTTCTTTATTTTGATTATTATAATACACATGTATATTTCAAATTATTTCATTTCAATTATATCTTGTATCTTGTTTTTTGATTTCATAATATTTGTATACCTGGTTTTGTTCTAAGTTTAAGGGTTGAAGAACACTACATACAATATTCGAAAAATACCTCTCATTCGACAAGTTTTGTGTCGTGCTGACGCCATAATAACGTTGGTTCTAAAGTCGATGAAAAGTCCACGGTTTAGCGTCTTTGACAATGTGAATTGGACGTTGGTGACATGTCTAAAACATGACGACGTATACATTAAATGTTGGTGGAATGTACAAAATGAGACGCCGCAAAACATGGAAGGAACATCGAAAAATATTGGCTTCAAACCATTCCCTAATGTGGACTTCTTGTCTAAAATATGATGTCCGGTAAATGTGGAATGAAAGTCTGAAAATAGGCCTTTCTAATGTGGAACCAATGTGGGGTAAATATCCTTGATAATCCCCATCTATGTGGGAATGAATGTCTGAAAAGAGACGTTGTGAATGTGTAACTAAATTCATTTAAATGTTGGATAAGCCATGTATTATAACGTGGAACGAACGTCTAAAAAAATAATCCGCAAACCCTTCCCTAACATGGATTCAAATTCCAAAAAGAGGTGTACCTAACATTGGCTAAATGTCCGATAAGCCATGTTTAAAATTGATTTGAACAGAAAAAAGTGGATGTAATGTCCAACTCTCCTTGAATGAACATTGACTAACTCATAAATAATCGACGTTATAGTTATGTTGCTGACATTCAACCCACATAGATCGTATACAAAATGAATGTCCTACCATTTGAGGCTTTTTGCTTGACTACTAATCAACAAAGGTTTGCAGTCCAAGTAGTGCTTATGTCAATTTAGTTTTATGGATGATTCTAGTTGTCTTCTTTGTAGAGAGAAAAAAATTGTTTTCCATGTATTTTGGAGCTGCAAGCATGCTTAAGAGTGCTACGAATTTCTATGGGACACTTGACATCAACTCCTATGTAATAAGATATTTTACAAAGCAACAACATCAAATGATATTGATTCCACTAGCCCTGTACATTTCAGGGGCACTTGGAGTTGTATTTGTGTTGACACCTTGTATAACTTGTGGAAGATTCATTGCAATGTGATGTTGTCTTTTATGGTAGGGTGTTCTATGTTTACTCTCTTAGAGAAAATTTGTTTGATGAGTTAGATGTGCAGTTCAATGTAAAATGTTCTCTCCTACAAATCCTACCATGCACTTGCTAAAGACATGGATCGAGGCACAAAATTTTGAGGAAGATTCTACATGAAGGAAATCCCCATCCTTGTTAAAAGGATGGAAAAATTACCCCACAAATATGAGATGCCCCGGATTCTAGCATTGGCAAAAAAAATAGTTGAGAAATGTTCTTTTAACATTATTAAAAATGTGCTATTAACATTATCCTATATCTGGACACAAACACACTTAGAAATTATTAGTATGAATTAAATCATGGCCATGAATTAATTAAGGTTTTCTATTATAACCTACCCTTTTCCTTCCCGAACCCATGAAAACTCCATAATTCCATGACAACAAGAATTTAGGGTACTCAAGGTTTCTCTCCACCCATGTTCCTATCATTTGGTGTTGTAAAAAAGTTTTAAATCATTAAAATAGGTGAAGTAACTGTAGTTTATAGGAATCTCAAATTCCCGTAAATCAAGTAGCTTTCAATAAATGCAGACGGACCACTCGAATTATGCCACATGGGTTTTGATGTGGACATGTCAGAATATCAACAAAATCAGGTTTGAGGTCAACACAGGATCCATAACTAGTCACGGCTACAAAGCCAAAGTCAACACAACACTGTTCCTACAATTCAATGATTTGCATGATCCACTATATCATGATGAGATCTATTACGTTCAAGCGATTTATGATAGGAAAAGGGATTCTTGGTGAATCCATGAGGGAATCTCTCCTCTTCAATACCTTACAAAAGCATATATCCATGGTTGTTTTGGGTAGCGGCTATAGTCAACATCATGTAGGGAAACTCTATGACACCTTCTGCTTGTAATGGTACATTCCTCAGACGCTTTAAACACATCAATATTGTTAACTGATTTGGAATGAATTATTGCTTGGTTTATGATATTGTGTAACAAAATTTTTTAAGACTATTTGAAAGATAGATTGCTATATTTCTAATGCCAAAACTCTCATTCATCACCTACTCGTGGATATAACAGAAAAACAGGGTTTGAGGAGGTCATACCAGCAATAATACTATCCTATAACAACAATATAACCAACAAGGATGAAAGTTGTGGCCATCACATTAGCAACAATATGGGCGTCTTATATTCAATTGTCTAGTAAAAAATTGGATGGTTGTTGTGAATAGTTCTAGGAGCCTTGTTCTATGACAACTGCTTATGAGGTAATCCTTAACCAGATGTCTAATACGCAGAAGAAGTATGAATTACAGGCCACTAGGTTGAAATCTCTAATACTGTTGATCAACAAACTCAACTACACACTTCATATCTGTGATCACATCACCTAAAGTCATCTAGAAAGAGATGGAACCCATTCCAATCAGTGGATATACGATATTTTCACCTAACTCCACTTGAATTACAATATCTTGTTCTTGAATTTTTTTGAATATCTTCTTGTTAGAAGTCATATGTATCGATGCTCCAATGTCCACATACCAACCTGAAAAAACATAAATGGTACTAGTGAAATGTCATGAAACCTAAGGGAAATCAATTTCAAGCATAATGCTAACTCATCCACTTTGGCTAAAGTAGGTTTCACACTCCTTGCTATTTAAAAAACAATAGTCTAAAACACAATCATATGATACCCCAAGGAGAAAACTTAGATCAAATCGTTAAAAAATACCCTAAAAATTAGAATTACAGTTTTAATATATATCTCTAAATGTTGCCAATTAAATATCATCCTCTCCCACATTATGAGTGGACATGCATTTTTTATTGATTAAAACATTGCACAAGATAGTTTACCCTTGGCATCCTTCAAATTTTGGGATTCATAAAAGACCACCTTATTGCTTCACATACAAAACAAATTCAAAATGGGATATGTTATCACATATATAGTAGCCGGGCTACCATACATTATTTTTCTCATTCCAGTACACTATTCATCCAGTTCCCTTGCATTCGAGATGCCGAGATGAGCATCTATATTGGATCACTATCAGATTGTGGACAACAGTTGTATTTCCCATGCCATGACTGAGTCTCAGGAAACTCAGAGAAATGACCGATGTAGCCATTATATCATTGATACAGAGCAGACAGTAGTGCCCAGAGTTACAGCAGCAGTCTCAGAGGACAGAGGATGGTACAGGTTGATGTGCATTCAGGTATATGACTCAGCAGGTATATCATAGTGTTATGGTTAGATTGCTTTTATACTTATTCTCATAGCATGTCTTAGCACTTAGTGTCATGATCTGGCGATCATAATAATTAACGACACTATATATTTGGATGTAGATCGCCAGTTATGATCATTATGTGTTATAATTGCTATTTGAATAAGTTGTAGAGCATGTATTAACCTTGATACTTTGCAGCAGCCTTGGATGATGGTCTGAGTTATATTTGGTCTTGGTTAGACCTAGTTTGACCATGGAGGACCATGGGACATGAGATGTTGGACCTTATGATGATATGGATAGATGATATATGGTCTATGTATACATACATGATGACTCTATGCAGCAACTACAGGGTTATGATGATGATTCCGGGGTTACAACAGTGTTTGTATATGTACAGCGCATTATTATTGGCCTTGATCCGGTATATTGGATATTTATTTTGATCATGCAGAGATTCATATGGTGTATGAGTACACATCTTGGATGGATTTGTACCTTCTAAGTCCAATGGGACAGTTTGTTTTATGTTCCGGGCACTTACAGTGATGATTTAGCCTCAGTAGGCTGTCCTAGTGCAGTTTTGGTCTGTCGGAGGCCCTGTCGGAGCAGATGTGATTTTTATCCGGTTGACCTAGGGCGCTGATGATGGAGGGGGTGGTCCAGCCACTTGTTTTTACCATATTACCCCCCCTTCCGGACACACTGGTGCCCTCACCTTGACAACGCCAGCACTCTAGGAGGTTGTTTGGGGCAGTTTCATGCTTCCTGAGGCATTTCAGGATTGGTAGAAATGGCTATTGAGGAAATTGATTTGGGCTACTGAGGCAAAGTTATGGCATGGGATGATCAGTGATGATAGATCGGGACCTTCCACACCTTCTCCAGCAGTTTCAGCTTCATCAGGGCCCGCATCCATCACTTATGGCACTTTCTGTGGATTTTTGAGGTCTTTTGAGGACCACGACTTCACTATGGAGGCACGATTTGGTACATTCATGATTATTTTTTGGTTATTGTGCTATGGGGATTGACCAAGGAGGGATAAAATTACCCCTTGGACCCACCATAAGCCTCTTATGATATTTTGTCATCATGATTTGGTGGGATTCCCCTCTTATAGGGCGATTTTGTCCACTTACATTATATTTTATTAGTGATCCATGTATTTTATGGTTGAGCTCATCTCAACCATTGATTAGACATTTGTATCTTTTAATCTTAGCCACTCATTCAAAAAGTGGTTAGGGTTTTGGTGCCTCTCCTTCCTATTTAAAGGAGAGAGCCTCTCATTGTAAAGGGACTTTTGGCTCTGGATTATTGGAATAGAAAATTATTATTGCATCTATCTCCAGTGTTGTGGTGAATGTTTTTTTGGTGTTCGTTCGTTGGTTCTTCCTTTGCACTGAGTTATTGAAGATCTTGTTTGCCATATCTTTGTACCACGATTTTTGCATCTACAGGTGGAGGCCGATTTGCTTGGAGGAGGAGGTATTGGTAGGGGAAGACTCTCCCTACTTCTTCTTTGGAGCTCTTCGTTGGTAACAGGGAGTATTACTGTCCCAGGACCTTCTATTTCATGTTACTATTTGCATTTCTCTTGTATTTCTTCCATACTTGATCTTACTGATTGAATCTTCATTCCTTGGTTTGATAGGTAGAGGAAGGCGCACTTGTGGGCTAGGGCATCAAATCGGCAAGCAAATCAACAATCTCTCATTTGATCTTTGCGGGAATCTTCCTCAACATCAAGGCATCTCATCCACATCACTCAGGTATGATCTCAAGGTAAGTTCTATCTCCATGATCTATCCAATTGTCAAAAAACACTTAAAACCCTAATTAATCAAAACCCTTTTTTTACATTTTCTCAGATCTACTTCGATCTAGTGGGTTATTGGGCATAATATTGAAAACCCACCTCTATAGCATCCACGGCATCTCGGATCTATAGTTTGGTGAGGATTGGTTTCCGTTTGACCCCTCTCCCATGCCAACTTAGCTTCTCCCAAGCAAGGCGCACTTCACTAGTTGAGCAAGTTGACCTAGATCTAGGTGATGGGTGTTTGAGATTCCACTTGATTCGTCATCTACACATCCAATAACATACACCCAGGTTGTTACTTTTCTGAAATTCACCTCGTGGGCCCCATTCCACATTTTAAGGGATTTAATCCCCATTTTGGACCACTTGGAACCCTTAAACTCAGATCTACTAAGATCTAACCGTTGGATTACCACGAAAATACATATCCATACTCCTACCCAACCGATCTACCCGGATCTAAAGTTTGGATGCCATCCGACTTGTTTTGACCCACCTAACCCCACTTTTAGGCTTCCTTGGGCAAAGTCGCACCACCTTGGAGAAGTGAGTTGACTCACTTCCAGGAACTGGGTACTTGAGATTTTTGGAGATTTGAAACCGGAATAATTCAAAACCTAGGTCTAGACTATCACTTTGTTAAATCTTGCCTTGGGGATAGCATTCCTTGTTTTAAGGGATTGTGGTCCACTTGGGTCAAACCTAGATCTAGACACATTTATCCATCAAGACCTCTATTGCCCACTTGTCCCAAGTACTAGGAGTCCTAAACCACATGTCAACCCTACTTTGACTCCACTTCCCAATTCCCAAGGCACTGGTTTCTCTCCAAGTTAATTCAACTTTCATAGATTGTTGGATTGACTTGTGGTTTGACTTATGCATGGTGAACTAAACCCTTGAAGCTATCATGTATCATGGTCAAGCTTGTCACTTGTACTAGTTAGCCCCAATTCAACCCTTAAACTACCCTGCATTGGACACGGTTCCCAAGGCAGTGGATCTTCTGACATTGAACTAGTACCTTAGCCCTAGATCTCACTTCAAACATTGTAAGTCACTCTCACATCAACTATTAACCAAAGCTATACCTATTGAACCCCTCACTTGGCTTGTGACTTCACCCTTAGGTCTAGGATAAACCATACACCTAACTTCACTTAGAAATACCTTGATTTGGTGTCTTGGTTTTGATATCTCCTGTCGGGAGTAGATCGGGTCTCCCCCTTTGTTGTCTGGGCTAGATAACATAAAGTGAAGGTTGCCTCGACTGGCGTGATAACCATATACTGGAGGTCGAGGTGATCGTGGTTGCACCTTTTGAGTTGCCCTTCCCTATTGCCATCCATGACTGGATACATCCATAGGGGCAACTACAGTTTAGGTGATAACAGGATCCTCCATCAAAGATAGAGTTTATCCTCCATCCCAATCAGAAAATAGTTGGCCGGATTTATCACCTACAAGTACAAACCCATCACATCATAAAGAAATTCTTATAGGAAGTAGATGTATCATTTACACAGGCATATATCATGACATGCACTTTCAACTATAAGTGTTGTGAGGGAGAAATGGAGTGCACATTAGAGCTAGACTAAAAAATCATTCCTGAGAAGATTAAAGGACTTATTGAGGATAGGGAGCAAAGACCTTACTAATCATAAGAACTATTACAACCCTTTTCTAGATTCAAGGAAAATGCAGGAAAATGGATTTTGGATGAGAAATATATACAATTTAGGAAGAATAGTTACAAAGGTGAAGATAAGTTACAAAGGCCCTCTACTTGAAAATGTGCAAAGATACCTTCCAAATTGTTATGGATAATTTTAAAATGCATGTCTTAACAGACAAAAAAACAAAAATTATATCCTTTAGCATTGATCTCTTAGGCCTTGAAAATTTGACCATGAATAAGGAGGTAGCAAACTATGTTTTGATTGCGAAGTTTAGATTTACAACATCTAAAAGTCCTAGGATGAAAACCATGATCTATTCCTACTATAATTTTAAAATAAACTCTTATCATTAAATTTACTCTTACCCTCAGATATGTTTCTCAACCATCGCTATCATGTATAGTTGGGTTGTATATGCCATCCTAAATTCCTTATTAATAAGACAACCAGTCAACATATTAAATCCTGTAATACCAAACCATCACACAAGATGCAATGTTATCACAATTATCTTGAGAAAAATTATGAGTGGGGACAAGGAGATCTCATATTGATCTAATTTTTCACAAGAGCACAAAAAGGGCATAGAACCATGTGAATATTAGAACCCTTGAAGCAAAATAAGATATAATATCTGGGTGTATCTCTTGATAAAATTATAGGAGATGTGAGAGAAAAACAACAATGTTTTTGAGCTCAAGCCCTAAATCAAGGTGAATATACTATATTAAGACTAAGAGACAAAGCTAATAGGAAAATTCCAAACTTAGCCCTCAAAGCACCTTATCCATTTGATGTTAGCAAAATAATTGACCAGAAAATAAATGAAAATAAAATGCCATATCTACCTGCATATTTAAGGACACCATTTGAGCTCCATGATTCCAAGCAACCAAAGGGTTATAGTTTGATGAATCAATATGAGTGCCCTTTGGATATATTCTCAAGAAGTTATCATGGATAAATTTGCAATGAATTATCAAGAAATATGCAACTAATTGAAAATCAAATAGACAAAAACGAACTGCATACAATTTCAGAATCTCGAAATAAAATGAAGTTTTAGGGTTACCTAACAATATGGGTTGTATGATACCTAGTGACGTTTTGAAGTTTTGGTTCACTTAACCTAACCCGCTTCACCTGCTTATTGTCAACTCTTATAACATCTTTTAAATACACTCATTTTGTCTTCCCCATTCTAATGGTTATAGGGCACTTATACTCAGGTGCTACAACTTTATCTCAATTCACTTGTGAAATGTCTTCATCATCATCAAAATATCATTCAATGGATCCAACAACATTTGCACTCTGCTAATACATACTTTAAGATCTTAGAATCGAAAACAAGAGGGAGGAAGAAATTTAAGATCCAACTAGAGTGTAACTGTAGATGCTGCATTGACATTTTTTGAATAAAGGGATCTATATCAACAACGCAGGAAAGTATGGACAAGTAGATAAGAGTGGCCACAAAAAAAATTGAATTGAGAATATAATATTAACTCCCATTCACCTAGCACATTTGAGCCATAATTTGGGATGTCATCACCCCATGGCTCTTCATCAGGTGTCTTGAGCTTCTCCTTGTCCCCATTCCCCTAGATTTCAGTGGTTTTAGCTTCTAAGTAATCCTTTGGAGGTTTAGTCGAGATGATTATGCGAACCTTTAAGGATTCTGGTGAAGGGAACTCTGCTAAGACTTCAAATTTGGGGTAGTAGAGCAAATTGCGGCCATAGGTTTTGGTGATCATCTATCACAGAATAACTGAAAATATTATATGATAGAAAGGCCTCCCTTTCAATACAAATAGGAAAAAATAGGTGGAAAAATGGGGAATTTTCTAAGCATAAAACTAGTGACTTACCTCATCTACTTTGGCTTGGAGATCTCAAGTAAGGTGATCCTCCAATGCTATTATCACATGATACTGTGATGAAACAAAGGCGTGATATTTTATTGAACTAAGACATTTAATCAACTCTATAGGAGTGGTCAAGGTCTTGCATTCAAAATAATTTTGTTGCAAATAATCAGACTTTCAAAATTATAACATGATTCACCATCAAATTTTGAAACAAAGCGCTTGAATATAAAATACGGACTGCAACACAAGATATTTGAATTCAGAGAACAACGTAATTCAAGATGCTCTTATCTTACCAGTCAAGGGCACATAACATGGTGACTGATTATTTTAAGAGCTATGGAAGCTGGACAACATGAATGTGTTGAGATGTTGTAACTTCTAAGAATATTATATTTGTACTTTATTATTCCGGAGATGTTTCATTCCTTTGGGAAGACCCTATTGTATATCCGAAGATGTTTATTCCTCCGAGAGAATGTGGTAACTTGGGTTATTAGACTTCCCTAGTGGGTTTGACCCAGATTTAGTTGTATGGGGTGTTTAAGTCCCCAGTGGGGTCATCCCAATCAACATTATGTTGAGTGGTTAAGTTGGGGACGACCTAGTTATTGTAAAAGTCAAGTCGGACTTGTGTATAAATAGAGGAGGTGTGTTCCTCCTTTAACATACATTCACTCACTTGTGATTGGTGCATAGGAGAGAGAGAGATTTTCTATAGAGGATAAGGAGCTCATGTTTGGGGATTACATCTTTGTATTTGCTGGTCATCTATATTGAGGAAGCTTTGCTGGGTTTTCTACCCCATGAGGGTTTCCCAGGATAAATCTGTGTCTCTTGTGTTTATGCTGTGCTTGTTGTTATTTCAGTGATCCTGTATATGCTATTGTTGTGAAATGGAATGTAATACTGATATTTTGTGTCTTAGCATATTGAATTTTAACATGGTATCAGAGCTAGCCTGAAGGAAGACAATGTATGGCACTTACGACACTTGTCTCACTTGCGACAATTTGAAAGTTATGGTTTTGAATAGAAAAACCTAGTCACAGTGGAAATTTCGCTATAAATCGATTTTGGCGAAGGTTCAGGTTTCGAAACTTGTATAGGTCAAATATAACATCCCCATGTACCTTTTGTCTGAAGCACAACATCTAATTCGCTGTACTTTGTGATTTATGATTCGTACAAGTTAGGGTTTCTTCCTCTTCTAGATCTCAGTAATAAACAGGTGACCTAGGAAAAAAGGTCACAACATGGGACATGAATCTCCAAATGAAATTCTTTAAAAAGTGGCAGTAAGGGCATGGACTATAGTTTCACAGGCCCTCTTTTTAAAGGCCGAAGTTGAAATAGTGACACGTGGCACTCCGTACAAGTTCATTATGTTGTTTCATCCCATAAACAGGTCATGTTGCGACACTTGGAATAACTCTCTCTTAGAGAATCCATTAAATATCAGACCTATGGGATTGGAAATATGATAGGTCCGTCTAACACAGGCTGAATTTTCAGACCCTACAGATCCGAAATTTCAGAGATGCACCAGAAACAATACGACACATCTGAAATGGCTAAACGGAGGAAATCTAATATGAGGAGGAAGAAGCTCTCACTTAGGGTTTTCAGTTCTTAGGTCTGGAAGGACCTGATACAATGTTGGATACACCTAATACAACATTGGAAGCTTTGATAATGGATTTGGAATCCATTCATCATAGATATGGATCCTCCATCAAAATGTTGTGGGAGGAAGGAGATTGAAAATTAGGGTTTCCAAGTAAGAAGAAACCCTAACAAAGTTGGGAGACTCAAAGGGTAGCGATGAAGAAGGTTTAAATGACACTGATATTTATCATTCTAGCACCATGAACCTATACAATATGTTTTACAAGTAATCTACCTTGGATGGTTAGGGTTTTACCCCTATGGAAAAGACTACTCGTCAGGTATGACTTGAGAAGACACAGGTATGTTTTGAAATCTGATTCTTGACTAAGTTCATAATATGTTTGTCTTCATGTTATTGAGGTTAGTACAATTATGATTGTTTGATAATGAATGCATGTGAATGATAGAAGACATTCATTGATTAGGGTTATGACACTTATGATTGTACTAATGCACTTGTGGTGTTGTATGAGGATGATGTTGTCTACTAAGAAGATACAGGTACATCAAGAAAGACAAATCAAGTTCTATGACCATGATGACATAAAGACAAAGACTCATCCATAGTCTTTGACTACATAGAAGCTCTACTTACGAGGTATGTATGATTTTTTTCTACTATGCTTAACTTATGAGATATGCAGGTTCTGGCACAAGGTCTCTAAATCATTGAAGAGAACAAAGAAGATATTGTTTGGGTATGTTAAGACATAACCAAGCATGATAATCCAAGTATGTTTTCCTATATCAAGTTAGAATCCTACTTTGTGTTAGGATCTTAGGTAAGTAATACCTGTGTATGAAATGATCATGACCATACATACATACGATTATTTAGAATCATAATGTTTTGATAGTATTGAGATTATACTAATGAATGTATGATTATGTATGAGATCATGAGGATGAAACTAGTACACACTTAAGCATGCATAGTGGTACAAAATGGATAGATGTTCAAAGACATATCATAGAGATCAAACGGGAGGCAACCACACAAACATTATTTGAATCTCTGAATAGTTAATGATATTGCTCGTAATAGTTGTATGCATATTTGTAGAATATATCATGCATAGTGTAAGCATTCATATAGCATTGAACAATATACTACTAATATGCATATGATGGGTAAGTTGGACAAACATTCCATTGTTGTTTATCTAGAATGAAACCTCTTTGCTGACATGCTGAGAGTTGTGCTCGCTCTGAATAGTATGTTCTGGTAGAGATGGAAGGCATCTAGATAACCATTGTATGCATACAGGATATGGAAAAGTGTTGTACCAAAGTATTGGTCAAGATACTTACATAACTATGTGAATCATATCTGTATGCATAATAGGTTATCATTGAAATGTCAACATGATTTGATGATTATGAAGTATTACTAATCATGTAATTAACTTTGATTTGTAGGAAAGATCATGAAGAATGATGAACACCGAACAAGTGATGGATGTTCAACAAGAAGACTTACAAATCAAACATACTATAGAAGGCTCGTGGCTAGAAGATTCTCTTAGAAAGAGGAAGATGATCATGATGAGATGTTTGCTCCAAGTGGCTAGATAAGACCATTCTCTTAATGGTGTAATTGAAGAAGAAGTGTGAATTGAGAAAACTCCTAGGATTCAATTGAAGGAAGCTCTGTACGGATACCCGGGATCGATAGTCATTTGATGAGTTTAATGATCACCATGGGTGATGCGGATTTCAACCTTTGCTACAAGGTTGAAGATGGTGTCTATATACAGATGAAATTCTTCTCTTACATGGATATAAGAAGGAACTCAACACAGAGTTCGAATGATCTTGAGGCTCGTATCAATAGACCCATCTGACGAGAGATGGCACAAATAGATATGTAGAAGATCACTCAATGCAGCGTGTGAATGATGTTCAGTCACATAATTGATAGCTTCTTGACAAGCTTGGGATTTACCAAAAGTAAAGTTGATCCTAACCTTTACCTTAAGGTTATGGATGATGAACCTGTCTGTAACATCCCATAATTTCATAAAAAATTAAAATTTTTGATAACAGCATTAATTATGATATTTATAATTGCGGAAGTAATAATTGTTGATTATGACAGCAGCAAATGAAAAGTTGTTAGCACTAAACATACTTTAATTTCTGTTTAGCAGCAATATGACAATGACAGTTTTAATAAAGTAATTAATGAACATGATCATGATGACAAATGAATTAATAGATTGGAAATATGATGCGACACTTTTTCTTTTGCAATGATACTGACAGTTTGACTTTTGATGCATAAGGGTGTCCTATGAGGTACCCTAGAGCTTACTTAGCTGCAATGCTAAAGCAAATTAAATGTTCTAATGTGTAGACGACAGGTAAGAACAAAGTACGTGTATAGTTCAGTTTCAACGTCGTAATTAAATAAAACGTTAGAAATTCTGTTTGCGACTCACCAAGTACGTAGGCATGAATTGCATTGCTTTAAATACTGTCTTCAAATGCTGTCTTACTAATCGGCAATGTTTAAAAGAAGCATAGTTACCTACGACGTCTTCAAGCTGATAGGTTTGTCGCTGTAATCTTCATTGTTTGTAACTGGTTTTGTCATTGTCTTAAGATAAATAGATTTTATTTAAATTACTGTCGTAATAAATGTACAGCAAATCATTACACGTTTGTAATGTGAAATAACTCATAGCATTCAGTTAGTCTTAATGATAAATATATATCATCAGATCCATCGAATGTCTACTATACAACTATTTATTTTGATAATTTCGATAAAAGATTGTGTATGATCACAACCACTGTTACAAAGGTAATATTAAGATCTCCTATGTATGGACTAATTCAACCATATCCTTACAATGTTTAACTAGTCATGATACCTTATAAGCTTTGTAAGATGCTTATATCTATTATTGTATAAATGACAAATAAATGAAACTAAGTCAAAATGTGACGATAGTTGTCCTATCAACTAATATCTAAGTCATATTTTTATTATTTACAACTACATAACATAACTTGGAACTATATATGCTTCGCAATGTTAAACTACATAACAATGTGAATTTTAAAACGACATAGGGTTGGAACTATAGGAATATATAAATAGTCGTTGGCCATTATAACACAATAAGTGTGTGATGAATCGTAACTTGGAAACCTTATGGACTTTGGATTCGAAATACCATGACATAAAATATTATATTGTTTTGTAACAATGTTTGAAATCATATTGTTGGAAAATGAGTACTGACATGCACTAAATGTCGACAGGGTGGCGAGCTGCTGGTTCATTAAAGGCGTGCATCTCGAGCTGTCAAGGAGATCAAGTCTCGATCCTGCATTAAAAGCTTGAAATGAAAACTCCAGGTGACAAGGAATGTTACCACTCCACGTAATGTAAAATCGTTGTAATGGTGAATGCCAAGACCACTATGTAATGGTTGTAAGTTAATACTCCTTCGAGCTGGACGTTAGAACGATCCAGCGTGATCCATCGTGGCAATACCATGTATGTGAAGTGATAGTGCATTAAATGCAAGGGTTGTTCGACCCAATGCAACCTCGCTGGCACACCCGCGAACGTTGATTGTAATGAGTTTGGACCGTTCGATTTCAACCCTAACTTCTGTCGTTGATTTGGTTTATGAGCTTGGAAAGTCGTTTATTGTGTTATTATTTTGGTCTGTGTGGCTGACAGGCTGCTAAAAATTCTAGGGTTATCAAGTTGCAGGAGGTTTCGACCTCGAGTCCCGTAGATAGTTTTGAGTTGCAGGTTCTAAGCCATTGTAATGGCGTTGTTAAAAAGAGACCGGCTCTCTGGCCTGAGTTGTTAAAGCGTTGATGGTTTCAAACTCTTCGTTATGAAATTGTGTTAGATATGCCAAGCTGTAGAGTGATAGAAGTTCCCTCATCTCATTTATAGCAGAGATCTCGTCGTTTTTCTGGGAATGCAAGGAACTTGGACATTAAAAGAAAAGGTAAACTTCCTTGAAGATATAGTAAAACCTTTGTTTGAATTCTTCTATTTTCAGTTAAGATATAATAATACCGTTATCAAATTCTAAGCTATGAATTTTCTGTTAGTTGCAAGGTTCGAGGACCATTTGTAGGCAAGGGTTTGGAAAGGGAAAGCGAACTTCCATCCCTGGTAATATTCGGTTCTTTCAAAACCCTCGTAGGTGCTCCTTTGGTCTTTGATGACGTGGTTGATTCCAACAGAGAGAAATCAATCTTGCCATGGCGTCATTTGTCGGTTGAACCTTCGAAAGGGTTTTTAAGTTGGTGTGAAAACTACGACGATAGACATTCGTTTAAGTTCTCTGTGTTTATTTTGATGCTTAAATTTTTTCCATATGGAAATGTAAAACTCAGATTTATGAGTTCAGTGTTGAAGGGAATAAAACCCTGTTCGATTTTGTTTTGAACAAAATGTGAAACTTTGTTGCTGGGAATTGTTGTTTCCTCTTTCTTGCGTCTGGAACTTGTAATGGTGAAATCGTTTGAACATTCCACCTGTTGGTATGTATTAATGTGGAAAAGTGATGGAGCTGAGGATCGTCTGAACTGTGAATAAAACTCTGCTTCTTGAAAATGATAACATGGTGTTTCTGTCTGGTTCTATTCGGTTTCTATGTTATAATTCATGCCTGTCGCATTTGCTTAAAGAATCTGAAAACTGTAGTATTCGTGGCAAAGATAGTATAGGTTTTGTCTTTCTTATGTGAAGAAAGGTAACGGCTATGCCCCAAATCGACGATTCTCGTTGATTACAAGCAATGTGTCAAATTGAAACTAATGAGTAAGAAATACAAGTCGAGTCTGTGTTAAACGACTTAATGCTGTAGGTTGATATAATAATTTTTCGAGCTAGGGCTTATGTACTCTGTCATAGATGATAACTTTGTATTGTGTAAACCTGAAATGGTTTATCTCTTTATTTGTATAATGGAAAAAGATCAGGGTTGTACCCTAGTTTGAGTTTTGTTTGAATAGAAATTAAATGTTTGAAAATGAATTTTCAAAAGAACTTTGGTTCGATCCAAAGCCTGTGTAGATTGAGTTTGCAAAACGATACTAATGGGAATTGAAACCTAACTAGGTTTTGATATGAGTCTCAGTTTGGAAATCGACACTTTCAGTTTAGAATATCTATTGTATAAAATGACTAATGGCAATAAAATGTTTATAATATTTTCATTATCTATTTGAACTATAAAATTGTAGGCAACGGTTATAGTAAGAATGAAAACAGTGTGTGTATGTGCAATGTGAAAGACTATGTGATGACTGTTATGTACAGCCTTGATATAATGAACACATATTTATACTAGAGTACGATGCATAAAGCAACATGTGGAAAAATATAGATATTGGTTTATCAATTCCAATTCATCATTAAAATTTAACATTCAGACTTTAAACAGGTTTAGAATTAGATTCTTTTTCGAAACAAAAAACAGAAATCACTAACTATACATAACAAAACTACTAGCTGAGATAAAGTAGAAATTTATAAAACCTGGATAAATCTGTAGGGCAACAAACATCCCAAGAATACTGTTCCACCCAACCAATTCCTAAAAGAAGTTAAGTACTTGCCTTAGGACCCCCGAGGCTGTTCACTGAACCACCAGGAGGAAGAAACTCAGGAATTTAGGATATCTTCTTGTAGTAGCAAGTAACTTATTGAACCTCCAAGAGTTAGCAATCCAATGGACTTGCTCCAGCACCTCTGGTTCTCCTTAGCAATAATTTGCATACTTATGATTTGCACTCACCACTAGCCTCCCTAATTCGAATCTCTCAGTGATCACCTGATGCACATGAGGAAAATATTTCTACAGAAAATATTGTGTAAGAGTCGCCTGCTCAATTCGAATTTGCCTTTTGTAGGCTACCTAGGCCTTTTCAGATGTTACTGGGTCATTAAATGAGCTTCCTGCTCACTCCCTCCACCTGGGGGATAATGCCACATTTTTAGGGGTAGTTGTCCCATAACCAATAGCTAGTGGTGTGATGTAATTGCTGCCATCTGACCCATACCTTCCAATAGATTCCATTCCTCCTAGTGGGTCAGTGAACACTCATTTAACAGTCCCCTTGGGTGTTTGTCTCCTAATTAATTTATTTAAATAATAATATTCAGTAATTACATTCATCCTTGATCAAAACTGATCATAATTACAAAACTTTGTAATTAAATTTAACATATAGTATTTTGCAAATAAAATAATAATTTTCAAAAATTTTGGTAGGTGACACTATCATATTGTTGTTGTATGTGGATGATCTATTTCTGACTGGAAATGAGAAACAAATTGTCGAGTGCAAGAAGAAACTCTTTGCAGAGTTTGAGATGAAAGATCTCGATTTGATGCATTACTTCCTAGGACTGGAAGTATGGCAAGGCTCAGAATGAATCTTTCTCAACCAAGGAAAGTATGCTGTGGAAATCTTGAAAAGATTTGATATGTTGGAATGTAAAACCATGTCCACTCCCATGGATTCCAACTTGAAGCTGTTAGATGATGACTCTTCAGAGTTAGTGGATGTAACTTTGTACAGATAGATTATTGGGTCATTAATGTATCTGAAAAACACTAGGATAGATATATGCTTTGTTGTGAACACCTTGAGTCAGTATCTAGTGGAACCTAGATGTGCTCACTTAATAGCTGCTAAGCATGTGATGAGGTACCTAAAGGGTACGATAGACTTTGGTCTATATTATCTTGGAGATCATGATTTTAGATTGTATGAATACACAGATGTTGATTGGGATGGAAGTGTATCAGACAGAGAGAGTACATCAGGAGGATGCTATTGTCTGGGATCTGCCATGATCTCGTGGTTTAGCAGGAAGCAGTCTAGTGTGGCTCTCAGCAGCTGAAGTGGAATATATAGCTACTTTCTCTGCTAGTTGGGAAGCGATATGGCCTCGAAAGATGTTATTAGGATTGTTTGACTTAGAGATGGACCCCACTGTGATCCTGTGTGACAACCAGAGTTGTATCAAGATGATAGAGAATCCAGTGTTCCATGATAAGTCAAAGCACATAGAGATCTGATATTTCTATTTACGGGATTGGTGCAGAAAGGAGCTATAAAGCTCGAGTATGTGAGCATTGACGAACAAGTTGCTAATGTATTGACCAAACCTCTGTCTCGAGTAAAGTTTGAGTATTCCCGAGACAAGCTTGATATAGTTCAGAAGGACCCTCCTCGAAAGGGGGAGTATTGTGGTTGATGATGATATTTGGATACTTGTATCGATGATGTGGATACTTGTATCGATGATGTGGATACTAGTATCAATATAGATACTTGTATCGATGATGAGATTGCCTATATCGACGGTAAGGTCGATGATGAGGATACCTGTATTGATGAGGATACTGTATTGATGATGTGGATACTTGTATCAATGATGAGGATACTTGTATCGATGATGAGGATACCTGTATCGATGATGTGGATATCTGTATCAATGATGAGGTTACATGTTCCGACGATGAGGTCGATGATGAGGATACCTGTACCGATGATGAGGTTGATGAATGGTCCCTAGTGGATGGGAGGGATTGTATCATCCCTGGACTTAGGTCCCTGAATTGATCCGTAGACTCTTGTCTTCGAGAAAAATGTTGGTGAATGATGTAATGTTCGCTCCTGGATTAGCAGGTGATCATTCACAGGATGTAAATCCTAGATCTGATCTAGGTCACACCCCAGTTTAAATAGTATTGGCTATGTGGTTGTCTGGAATGATGTAATGTGCGCTCCTGGAATGCTCAGTGTAGCAGCAGGTGATCATTTACAGGTCCTATAATGATGTAATGTTCGCTCCTGGACTGCTCAGTGCAATAGCAGGTGATCATTCACAGGTGGTAAAATCCTAGATTTAATCTAGGTCACATCCAGTATGAAAAAGGACTGGCACTGTGGTCGGGATTGCATCGTCCCTAGACATGTTGAGGTGTCTTAAAGTGATAAGGATTGATCATTCTGTAAGTAGATCTGGATTGCATCGTCCATAGACATGAGAGATGTCTTAAAGTGATAAGGATTGATCATCCTGTAAGTAGATCTGGTTTGCATCATCCATAGACATGAGAGATGTCTTAAAGTGATAAGGATTGATCATCCTGTAAGTAGATCTGGATTGCATCGTCCATAGACATGAGAGATGTCTTAAAGTGATAAGGATTGATCATCCTGTAAGTAGATCTGGCTTGCATCATTCATAAACATGAGAGGTGTCTTAAATTGAGAGGGATTGATCATCCTGTAAGTAGATCAGGATTGTATCATCCTTGGACCTATGTCCTAAAGTGAGAGGGATTGATCATCCCGTAATTGGATCATGTATATTGCAGAGTATGCTACTATGATGATGTTGTTGATCTAGAGGATCCAGATGATGATGCTATTGATCGAGAGGATCCAGATGTTGATGTTGTTGATCGAGAGATCCAGATGATGCTGTTGATCGGGAGATCCAGATGATGATGTTATTGATCAGGAGATCCAGATGATGCCGTTGATCGAAGATCCAGATGATGATGTTGTTGATCGGGAGATCCAGATGATGATGTTACTGTAGTTGTTCGAGTGCTGCAGAAGATGAAGACTCGGTATTGAAGATGTTGATATTCCAGTGTTGAAGATCTTGAAGATGTTCCAGTAACTATTTGAGTTACTAATGATGTTAAAGAAAGCTTCCAATGATTTATAGATGTATCATGTATCATGTAGTTGATGACTCCTTGCTCCTGCAGATGTTGTTATAATATCCTTCTTGTTAAGGGGGAGTGTTGAGATATTGTAACTTCTAAGAATATTATATTTGTACTTTATTATTCCGAAGATGTTTCATTCCTCTGTGAAGACCCTATTGTATATCCGGAGATGTTTATTCCTTCGAGAGAATGTGGTAACTTGGTTTATTAGACTTCCCTAGTGGGTTCGTCCCAGTTAGCATTATGTTGAGTGGTTAAGTTGGGGCCAACCTAGTTAGTGTAAAAGTCAAGTCGGACTTATGTATAAATAGAGGAGGTGTGTTCCTCATTTAAAATACATTCACTCACTTGTGATTGGCGCATAGGAGAGAGAGAGATCTTCTATGGAGGAGAAGGAGCTCATGCTTGGGGATTAAATCTTTGTATTTGCTGGTCATCTATATTGAGGAAGCTTTGCTGGGTTTTCTACCCCATGAGGGTTTCCCAGGATAAATTTGTGTGTCTTGTGTTTATGTTGTGTTTGTTGTTCTTTCAGTGATCCTGTATATGCTATTGTTGTGAAATGGAATGTAATACTGATATTTTCTGTCTTAGCATATTGAATTTTAACAGAATGTATATCACAAATATTGCAATGTTTGTAGATGCTTTGGATCAATGGGAAAATTTTAATCGTCATATTCCATAATTAGTTCATGGATTTATGAAATAATTACATGGGGAAATACATCATGCGTGGCCGAAGAGTTAAGAGGGACATGTGTGAAATTTACCATATAATGAACATAACTTGGCCTCATGGTTGTCGTCACCTCCATTCTCCCTGTATCTTCTTTATTGGGATGCAACATGATAGAGAAATGACGGTTTAGGGTTTGCAAAGCACTTGATCACAATTATTTATGTTAATTCGACATTGATGAATAATATAACATACATGATCTAGGAATTTGGAAGTTCATTTATAGAGGTTAATCTTTCCAGTGATGACAAGGGAGGTAGAATTCATGAGACCAAGGAAGCTACGAGCATAGATCAAAGTAGATGATATTGCTTTTGGGTGGGAAGGCAGATTAGAAAATTTTTCAAGGACATGGAAAAGAAAAGGAAAGGCATGTCAAGAATGAGACAAGAACTGCAGGAAGAATATCATAACAGAGAGGAGGGGACATACTCCACAATATAGGTCCTCCAAATCCAAGTGTAGGGCCTTTATTCACAACAATTGAATAGGTTGGAGATCCTAGCATAACATAAGTTGAAGAAACATCACCTAGAGGATGAGTGTTTCGTGCTACGGTCTACAATTGGAGAGATTCAAAATAGGCCCACCCCTGAAGTTTCAATGGAGGATGTTGTGGAAAAAATTGCACAAGGGTACATCCCTCCACTTGGTAAGGGGTTAAGCCTTACAGGTTGAAGCAAGGCCTTAGTCCTTGGAGAACCAGTTTCCCCATGGGGGGAACACCCTGTTCCCTAATTGGTCTTCCCGGTTTGTGTTCATGTCGGTCTTGGTGGTCAGCGTCCGGCTCGCTGGTGGCTTGCTTTTTTTTCTATGGATTTTTCGTTGGTGGCTCACTGCTTTTTCTGTGTATTTTGCCATGTCTTTGGAAGTTCATTCTCGGTGCAGACTTCGGATGTTAGCGTGGTTTTGTTATGGGGGCTGCTCGGTCAATATTCAATTGTTAGAATCGATCAATATGGACCATTGAATACCATATAAATAGAAGTGAATTGTAAGCCTAAGGGAAGATTAGAAGAGAGAGAGATAGTGGAGAAATCCTCTTTTTGGTCTAATTTGGATCCACAACATTATGTTTTGACTGTTCTTGCGACGAGTTTACCGCAGCGTTTAACGAATGCATGAAGATGTCCGATTATTGTTCTAATTCTGTTTCTGTGTGGTGGTGAACGTTGCATTATGTCTATTATGTTGTGGATTGAATGATAATGGTTCATGCGATTAAGTAGAATGGATATGTTATTGTGAATGTTTACTTTATGTTGAATCTGTGAATTGCTTACCTAATATGCGAATGATTAGTAAATAGTATGCTGTCAAGTTGATGATATCTGGTTAACTTTCTGTGATAAGAGATCTGTGGGTAAAGCATATTCTCAACGCCACTGTGTAAACTTGGTTCCTGCAGCACCCTTCGCAAGTGTTGCTGGGAAGGGTAACTCCTTTCTGGGCCAGTGTATAAGGGATTGTTGGTGCTTGTTGATAAAAATGAGAACCCCTGTCGAGAAGAGTTGAGTCAACGTTGGTTTTATCTGCAGTTAGCCTAGTTGTATGCTCCTCAGTTTTATCTACTATGGCTTTTTTACCATACTTAGTATGGCACGAGATGTTGGGTGCTCGTTTGCAATTGTATTCAGTAATTGTGTCTTCCATTTTGATTCTTTCCAACTTGCTGGATGCACCAACATTTTTTTTTTAAATAGAAACATTTTAGTTTTTAAAGAGAAACATTCTTTATTTTTGTTTTTTTTAAATAGAAACATTTTTCTTTTTCTTTTTTCTTTTTTTAAATAGAAACATTTTAGTTTTTAAAGAGAAATATTCTTTCCTTTTTGTTTTTTTTAAATAGAAACATTTTACTTTTTATTGCAATGGTGTAGATACAAAATCAGTGACAATTATATTCAACACTGATTCCATGTATAATTTCAAAAACAAGCAACACATGCAAGCATTCCCAGACACACTGTTGGCCCGGTTTTGCAACCAGGCTTAGTGCTATGGGCACCTGCTAACTAGTAGCAGCAGTTTCAATGGAAATAAATAACAATAAACTAATTAAACAAGACTATTCATGGATCTAAGCAAAGATATTAAGCAAATAACAAAGATAATTTAAAATAAAAAACAAGAACATATAAGAATAATAAATTTGTATTGAAAGAATGGGGCAAGCAAGTGCTTGCGGAATCAATACCTCTAATGGTGAGGTTGAATGGATCCAAGGATGAGCAACTCCAATCTCCAATGGTCTCTTCTCCAATGTGGTTTGCAATGGCTAAAATGCTCAGGGGAGATTTCAGCAGCATAAGGATGAGATAATGGATGGATGTGAAATGAGGAGCCCCTACCACCTTTTTATAGGTTTTGGTGGTGGGAAATACCATTTGTGGTTTTGTGGAAACCAAATGGTATTGACCAACATGGTTTAGGTACTTTTCCCTCCTTTTTCCTTTTTGAATAAAAATAATATTTTAATTCCCTTTTTAATATTTTTGGAAATTTGGACCCTTTTTTAGGGTTTTTTATGATTTTCTTGGAAAAATAATCTTTTTTAATGGAAAAAGGGGTGTACTGAGGTCTTTTGGTGACCTTTTGTTGGTTTCAGAGGCTCAGATGGTGAAAAAGTGGACAAATGGGTCATGTGAGTAAGGGAGTGAGCTAGTGAGCACTTTTTAGGTGTTAACAGATTGCCCCCTGATGTGTGAGGGCAGGAGCTCATCGTATGGCCGATAGACATCATAGTTATTTTGTCCTTTTTTCTGGGGTTTAGGGGAGAGAAGAGACCGGTTGGAGACTGGAGTCACGGCCCTTGGAAGCTGCAAAAACAAAAATATTACATGGCCTCAATATGAATGAGGTATAATCTCTGATAAAGGACGAGGCGGGCATTCCCATGCTCGTATCAAGACATATACAAAACAATTAGTCCCAAGAAGGGGGATCTAATACATAAAGAAATATAGTGGTACATCATAATAGTCCAGAGGGGACATTATTGTGGGATGTACTCATGATCATGGCTGATCTCAATAACTGATACACTGGAATAACTGTTGAATTGCTGAAACTGAAGGTGTCCGACATCTGTATGGACTCAATGACTGTGAGCCATCTTTGGGAAGTATTTGTATCTGTATACTCGAGGGAGTATAAAACTGGGGTACATCTGAATACTGTCGCCATACGCAACCCGGATATCTATAGAAAAAATGTAACTGGTTGTATCCATAGGTAGACTCTCAAATGTGGAGGAGTCAGGTGGTATCCGGGGTCTTCGACTAATAACTGAACGGACCAATACCCTGTGCGGATCTCAACGATGCGATCAAGGTGTTGAAGTCGAGCATGTGAGAAACAAGCATTCGGAGAGGCACTGAGGATTCCTCTCGAAATGATTCGTAGGAACTCATCATAAATGGTAATGAGTCCAAGACACAGGGACCTCTAGGTCTATCCTCTGGAATCAATGTGGTTGTCGTCGACAGAGGGAGACCAACAACTAACAAGGCAATGATGTTTCCTTGATAGGAGCACGAGGTGTATAACTGAAGTGATGTAGTACTGCTGGTAGGACTGACATACTTGTGGGGATGGGAAATAACTGGGTCAAAAAATGGGTAGACTCAAACTTCCTTTGTTCAGAGCATGATGACATGGTTGACCTGGCAACGTAGGGAACTGACTTGTAGGTGTAGGGATCATAGCTTTTTTAGGGACTGAAGGGTATGTACTGACTCCGGGGGGGGTGAAGCTGATGGTAGCTGTCGAGGGATTATCAAGGTGACGTACTGCAGAATACTCTGAACAAAGGCGACCAAAATGGGGAAGCTGACTAATGAGTAGATGTGATCTGTCGTGGCGCCAAGAGGCACCATTGATTCCTTCTTCGTAGTTTTAATGAGCTCCAAGAAGGGATAAAAAGTGTGCTCTGAAATGGTACAGTCCTATGGATTTTGTGAGCCCAGGACGGCTCGTGCTCATGGTTGCTTTCATGTTTAGGGAGTCTGAAAGCGGTAAGTGGACTCTATTGGTGTTCTTTTTCGTAGTTTAGTCTCCAAGGCCCGAAAAAGCATAAAATGATGCGGATGGAAAACTCTTCTAGCCGATGTGACTAGAGTATACCTTTTTCGTAATTAGTCTACGAGGTCCGGAAAAGAGGTAAACTTATACCAGGTAGATTCCCTTTCAGATATGTTTATCGAGCATGAAAGGAAGCAAGATTACTCGGCGATCTTTTCATTGTTTTAGGAGTCAGAAAAGAGCTTAACAGAAACTCCCTAAGTGCCTTTTTCGTAAAAAGGGGTTGCTCGGTCCGAAAAAGGGGTAAAATTATACCGAACAAAAATGGATTGATGAGGGTGAGGAAAGGTCTCGAGCATCGTCATCCTTGCGGAAAAATGGATCCGGTGACATAAGGATTGTTGGAAACGGAGAACGGCCGATGTGGCACGCAAACCGAGGTGACGAGGGGGCGTGGAAAAAATGCCTGAAAAATCTAAAGGTGAGAGCGAGAAATGATCTCAAGCATCATCATGAGCACGGAAAACTGAATCCGGCTATATAAGGCACGTCGAAAACGGAGAACGGCCGATGTGGCACGCAAACCGAGGCGACGAAGGGGGCATGGGAAAAAATGCCCAAAAAATCTAAAGGTGAGAGCGAGAAATGATCTCAAGCATCATCATGAGCACGGAAAACTGAATCCGGCTATATAAGGCATGTCGAAAACGGAGAACGGCCGATGTGGCACGCAAACCGAGGCGACGAAGGGGGCATGGGAAAAAATGCCCGAAAAATCAAAAGGTGAGAGCGAGAAATGATCTCAAGCATCATCATGAGCGCGGAAAACTGAATCCGTCTATATAAGGCACGTCGAAAATGGAGAACGGTCGATGTGGCACGCAAACCGAGGCCATGAGAGAGGCTAAAAAATGGTCAAAAAATGGACCCCGTGAAAACGGGAAAAGGAAGGAACCTGTATGAAGTTCTCGCTGTGCTGATCCCAACGGTACCAACGGTTTGAGAAATGGACTTCGTATGATACCACAATGGTTGTTGGAAAATTGGTAGATTTTCTATAAATAGGACGTGGGGCCCAAATGACTTGTCATTGTTACGTGCGAGTTTGATAGAGCTGTCAGAGCTATTTCTTGATTTCCGGGAGATTTCACCGTTGGTTTTCGATTTAGCGAGTTGCAGGTAACTCTATTCGCCTTAGCCTTTTCAATTATGTCTTTTTTATTTGGCAGCGGGCCCCCAAAGGCCGCGAAATTCCACGTTGACTCTCCAACGTGGAACCGCGCGGGTTTCGGGGCTGAACTCGCGATGAACCGCGCGGGTTTTAGGCTCACAGTCGCGATGTTCATCGCGACTGTGAGGTCGGAACCCGCGATGTTCATCGCGAGTTCATGGGGGATAGTCGCGATGTTCATCGCGATTGTCCGGCCAAAACCCGCGATGTTCATCGCGATTGTCCGGCCAAAACCCGCGATGTTCATCGCGGGTTTTTATATGGATCCCGCGATGGTCATCGCGGCTTTTTGTGTAAAAGCCGCGATGGGATTTTTCTAAAATTTTTTATGCTGGGGCTAAAAATTTCTTCTGTTTTCCTGGCAGGATGTTGCGGAGAGCTCAGTCCTTGTGGCGGGAGAGGGAGATCGATGGTGATCTCATGCTGAGGATTGAGACTGATGCAGGGGTGAGACAGACCCTGGCTATGAGCGGACTTTTGAAGTTCGCTCAGATCCCGCCTATACGTTCAGTGAGACGGCTCCTGAACAAGCTTGTGCAGTGGTGGGTACCGGCGGAGGGTGCATTCGTTATTGGGGGTGAGAGGTTAGAGATCACTCTCACAGATGTTTATTTTTTGACTGGGTTGCCTCGCTTGGGTGAGGTGGGCGATATCATGCCGAGGTTGCCTCCAGGTATAGATATGGAGGACCTTTTACAGACTTTCTGTTCCGATGATGCTGTTTTGGTAAACAGCTCTATTAGTCTGAGATCCCTACGTGAGTGGGATATGCGAACTGTTGGTGCCTGCGTGCTGCGGATATTGGGTGCTACTGCACCACATCGTATGTCTGGGGGGCAGACGATGATGGTAGATTCTGTTCTTCAGGGTACCTATTATGCCTGGGCGCAGATGTTCCTGGCTGGTGTCCGGAGAGATCTGGACAAGGCCATTAGAGAGGGAGGCGAGTTTTGTTATGCCTCGTTTTTATGCTGTTTTTTCTTCGAGCGGGTGCCGACCTTACGGCCACGGGTACCTGTTCGTGCTGCTCTTCCGAGTGAGCCTCGTATGATGAGGTGGGGGCAGATGATGCCCCGTGGCGGCGGTGGTGTCCGCGGCTACTTCACAGAGGATTTCTATCAGCAGTGGGAGCAGATGCCTCTGGTGATTGAGGACTATCCCTACACCGGCATGGACTACCGAGGTGACCCAGAGATGCCTCGTGCCCCAGGACAGGCCTGGAGTTTAGACGGTATGTTTTTTGTTTTATTTGATAGTATATCATATGTTGTTTGATTTATCATTGATGATTTCTTGTTCTATAGTATGTGATGGCTTACTTGCTTTGTGCAGATGTGGGTCCAGTGCCACCGCCTGACTACGTGGCTCGGCAGGGGCGGGCGATGGTGGTCGCCCATCCACCTGTACCTGTACCTCCTCCGCGTGGTGGAGGATTTGCAGCTCGTGGGTGAGGGGTTGGCCCTCGTGATGACGCCATGGATGGTGTCCGACAGACTCTTGCCCGAATCATAGCTGGGCTTCCCGAGGATGGTTGGAGAGACCTGGATCGGGATATTTTGCAGGATTGTTTTGGTGCGCCGCCCGAGTGGCAGTCGCTCTTATTGAGGGCAGCGGTGTTCGTGGCGAGGCACAGGGATCGGGATGCTCCGGCAGGGCCGGCTCAGGGGAGGATACGTCAGCGGGACGATCCAGCGGGGCCGGCAGAGCGGAGAGTTCGGGTTCGTCATGACCCGGCGGGGCCAGCGGAGGAGGATCCGGAGGAGGAGCCAGAGGATCCTAGGGATCCAGATGAGTAGATGATACTGTATCTACCCCCAAATGCTGATGAGCATATGGGGAAGTATTTTTTGTATGACAGATGTATTTTTTGTATATCAGGTGCTGAGGGCACTTATGACATGTTGACTATTTGATTTATATATATATGTGGATATATATTTGGATATATTGTCGTGTATGCACGTGGATGCACCTTTGTCTTTTGTATATGCCCGTGGAGGCACCTGTTATGCACGTGGATGCAGTATGTTTGTTGATTTATGTATGCCCGTGGAGGCACATGTTATGCACATGGATGCATTATTTGGTTGTTTGTTTTATGCCCGTGGAGCCACATGTTATGCACATGGATGCATTATTTGGTTGTTTGTTTTATGCCCGTGGAGGCACATGTTATGCACATGGATGCATTTTTTTGTTTATGGATATGACATGATGTGATTGGTGTGCCAGTCGAGGACGTTGTTGGCCATATTATTTGCTATACTATTGAGGTGTCTTGGGACATGTGTGAATGTAATGGATTCAAACTGTCTAACCATTTGTTTAGTGCACAGGAATTTTCTGAAAAGGCAGGGATCGCGTACCTGGTAATCATTGTTGAGCTAGGAAACTAGGAGCTGTGAGTCCAAGAAAACGTTGAGGCGACGGATGCTCATTTGGAGAGCAGCGTCCAGGAGACCGGTCACGGCATCGTATTCAGCTTGATTATTGGTAGCGGCACCTAAACATACTCCGTCAATGTGAATTAACTCATGTGAAGGGGAGTATATTACCCAAGCTGCGGAGGCGAGATTGGGAGACCAACGGCTTGCACCATCAGTGAAACCGACATGGCAGAGTGGAAGAGGCTCCATCTGTGGTCATGCAGAGAAAAACAAATATTTAGGTTTTTGGAAATTTTTTGTGAGCAAAAAATGTATGCCTATACTAAAATGGACGATGGTGTCCATCAGGTTTTCTATGGGTAAAATCGTTTAAGGTACAACCCGTTGCGTGGGTTGCGTAGGGTGTTGCCTTCTGAATCGGTCAGAATGTATGCCCCCTGCCCAAGGCAGGTGTGTATGATGTAGGGGCCTTGCCACATAGATACGAACTTTCCTTTCCCGGTTTTATCATGAGCTTGATCATAAGCGAGGACAAGGTCTCCCTCAGAAAAGGTTCTCGGGTGGACGTGTTTGTCGTAACTTAGTTTCGATCGTTGTTTAGCTGCTTCCATGTTTTGAATGGCGGTGCGCCGATCTTCATCGGCATGCTCTAGGAGTAGTAAACGTTGCTCGATCGGGGAAGTATCTGGTAGGAGTTCGACGGCGATATGTAAGGCTGGGATCTGGCACTCAATAGGGAGGACGGATTCGACACCGTGAACTAAATGGAAAGGGGTAAAACCGGTGGCGGTTTTGGTCGGGGTGCGGTAGGCCCATAGTGCCGGGAAGAGCATGTGGTGCCAATTGGATTTGTGTTTGTCTACAGTGCGCTGCAGGATGGTCTTCAAAATTTTATTGATCGCTTCGACCTGGCCGTTTCCTTGGGGATAGTAGGCTGACGAAAAATGGTGTTCAAATTTCAACATGGTCGATAATTCTTTCCATACGGCATCTTCGAAGTGAGAGCCGTGGTCAGAGACTAGTTGTTTCGGCACTCCTAATCGTGTGATAACATGGTTGAAGAAAAACTGTGTTGCAGTGTCGGCTTTGCAATTATAAGTTGGCATTGCTTCCGCCCACTTGGTAAAGTAATCAACGGCCACAATGATGTGTTTGTGACCGCCGGCTGACGGGGGGTTGCAGTCGAGGAAGTCGATGGCCCATTTGCAGAATGGTCCGACGGTGATAACTGGATGAAGGGGGGCGGGGGGGGTTCTTGCTTTGGGGGAAAAGAGTTGGCAGTTCTGGCAATGCTTGACTGCGGTTATGCAATCAGTAAACAGTGATGGCCAAAAATAACCTGCCCGAATGATCTTCTGGGCGGTGGCCATGCCGGAGAAATGGCCTCCGCAGGCACCGCTATGACAATCATTGAGGACTTGTTCTGCCTCACTGTGGGATAGGCAGCGGCGTAGGATGGTATCAATGCCGCGTCGGTAAAGCACATCCCCTAATAACAGGTATCGGGGGGCATGGTGTCGTATGCGACGGCGTTCGTCACGGTCGATCTGTGGTCGAAACTTTTGCGTGCGAAGGTAAATCAAAATGTCTCCGTACCATGGGTCGTCAGACGAAATGATGAAGATTTGATCGTCGATCAGATCCGTTTGGATAACGGGTGATGATGAAGAGGACGGGAGGTCGGTGATGAGGTGAGCAAGCGCGAGGGCTTTGGTGCTCTTAGGAGTCTTGAAAGTAAGGTCATATTCCTGGAGGATAATGACCCATTTAGCGACACGACCCTGAAGGAGCCGTCGGCTGAGGAGATAGACCATGGGGTTGGAGTCGGCCACGACCGTGGTATGAATGAGTAGGATGTAGTGTCGCAATTTTTGTAAGGAAAAGACTACAGCTAGGGCTAATCTTTCCTCGTATGGGTAATGCAGAGGTGGGCCAGACAAGGTCTGGTTGACGTAATAAATCACATGCTCTCGGTGTGAGGCATCTTCTTGGACCAAAACTCCGGACACAGCATGTTCGGATGCCGAGACATAAAGGGTGAAGTCTTGAGAGAAATCCGGTGGGGATATCAAGGGGGCTTGTGTGAGAGCTTTCTTGAGGTCTTCGAATGCCGTGTCTGCTTGCTCATCCCAAACAAAGGGTATGTGGGTACGGAGTAAGCGTAAGAAACCGTGAACTTTGGTTGCATAGTCAGGAACGAAGCGCCTAAGGAAATTGGACCGCCCTTGCAAGCTTTGAAGCTGCCGAAGCGTGCGAGGAGGGGGAAGTTCTAAGATGGCTTTGACTTTCAGGGGATCGACAGCTATTCCGTCTTGGGAAACAATGAAACCCAACAACCGGCCCGCCGGGACGCAAAAGACACACTTGTGTGGGTTCAAGCGGATTTTATATTTGCGACAATGCAGGAAAACTTGCCGGAGGTCGTTAAGGTGGTCTGATCGTTTTCGGGAACGAGCTGTGAGGTCGTCAAGGTAGACTCGCAGGATATGGACCAAGTCGTGAAAACAGTAGGTCATGGCTCGTTGGAAGGTGGCACCAGCATTTTTAAGGCCAAATGGCATGACGCGATAGGAAAAGGTGCCCCATGGGGTGGTAAAGGCAGTCTTGTACTGATCCTCCTTGCGGATGTGAATCTGGTTATATCCGGAAAACCCGTCCATGAAGGATAGGACTTCATGGCCCGCACACTCATCAATGAGTTGGTCAATGAATGGCGTGGGGAAATTGTCTTTTGGACAAGCGTGGTTTAAATCACGGAAGTCAGTGCATACTCTAAGGGTGCCTTGCTTTTTGTTGACCGGAACGGGGTTCGACACCCAGGTGGTGTACGGAATGGGATAAATGAATCCTGCTTTGCGGAGTTTCTCGACCTCAGCTTTAACGGCAGGTAGCTTGGAAGGGTGAATGGGTCGCTGTTTTTGACGAACAGGGGGTACCTCAGGCCATGTATCAATGTGGTGTTCAATGATGGCGGGGTCGAGACCAGGCATCTCGGTATAGGACCAGGAAAAGACATCACGGAACTCTTGAAAGAGCTTTTTGTATGCCTGAGTTTCTGCTTGAGTGCAAGATGCGCCCAGTGAGATGAGCTCAGGTTTCCCTGGTGTTGTGGAAATGTCTATCTGTATAGTGGGGGTAATGTTCGACATGTTCCCTTCTTCAAAGGCATCCGGTGCTGGGATGGGGTTCCTTAACCAATCGACCTTAGTGGGTATGAAATCTTTCGATTCGACCGATAGCTGGTTGGATGCGTTGGATGTAGATGCTTCTGGGAGGAAGTACGAGCGATGATGCATATAATCCCAAGGGTAGTCGGGTGCAGTTAGTGTCTCCAAAATTTGCTCATCAGTATTGAAGTAGTCAGACCATAAATCAAGGGGTTCTGGTTTGAAGGTTGTTGAAATCATATATATTGTATTGACTTCTTCCGACGAGGATGATGGCGGGGGGTGGATCTCCTCGATGAGGGGAGGAGATATCTCTAAGTTGACGTTGTTTAATTCGTACAATGCTGCTCTATAATCGGGTAGATCAGGACAATGGTGAGAGTAGTGGCCGTAAACACTGCATATAGCACAAGGATGGTTGGTGCGCAGTGATTTGTCGCGAGGCTGTAGAGGTGGCTCTAGTCTAACTACTGGGATGCTGATGTCATCGTCCAACATATTCATATGCTCTTGGAGTGCCGGTAAGTGTGGGCATTGATGATTTGGATGGCCTATCTCATCGCACAACGAGCATTTAGGGGGGGCTCGAAACACCGGTGGGGGTTTAACTGCCTTCGGAGGTGGTATAGCAGTGTATGGTTGTGGACCTCTGCCCCCAGTGGGCTTGATAGGAGGGGGAGGATTTGTTGACGACGAAGGGATATTGAGGTTAGGAGGAGGTTTCGTTGACGACGAAGGGATTTCGACACCAGGAGGAGGTTGATTTGTGGTAACAATAGGTTGTACCGGTTGGAGGATGACGTTTGGTGTCGGCGGTCGAACAGGAGGCGGAATATACCACACGGGTAATCCCAATGTTAACCCGGGTAGACTAAGGGTAGCCATAACCGGGGCGCTTACTACACCCGAAGGAGGAAATAGGAAAGGGATGGTGTGGATGGGTGTAACACCAATGTGACTGGGGATCAATGGTGGTTGACTACCGGATGTTTGTGCATTCTGTGAAAGAGTACAGAGGTTTGCGACATGGGTCTCCGGTGACGGTGGTGGAATGGCCTGGAATGTAGAGGTCATTGGTGTATCCGAATAAAGTTCGGGTCCCACGGAAGACACAAAGGAGATAGTTGCACTAGAAGTGGGTTGTTCAATCATGGGAAGAACATTCTCGGGTGCTGCAGGGGCGTTGGGATCATAGTAGGTGAGTTGGTCGATTTTGACCACGCGTCCCTCATGGGGGAACATCATGGTACGAAAAACGGATGAGGCAACTGCTTTCATGGCGTACATGTAACTGCGGCCAAGTAAAAGGTTATAATCGAGCTGGGCGTTAATGACCTCTATGTCGATGAGCACAGTTTTCCCACCTAATTGGACGGGCACTTTGGGTAGTAAACCTTGAGGTTGAGCTGACCGGCCGTCGTAGGCTCGCAATGCAGTGGTGGATTGCTGGAGAGTAGGGGATCCCAACTTCTGCCAAACAAATGTGGACATGACGCATGTGGAGGCACCCTCGTCGATGATACATCGATGGATGAAAAGATTCCGAATAGAAACGGAAACTTGGACTGCTATGGTGGAAGGCAGCCGTGGTTCAGACTGGTCTAAATCAAAGGTCATCAATTTCGAATCATTTGGGTCAATCACCCCAATGGCGGAAAGTAAAGTCTTGCGCTGAGTAGGACAGTTTTTTAAGACTTCTAACGCAGACATGGCTGCGGGAGATTGAGCTAAGTCATCTACAATGTTGTAATTGGACGCAGCCCGTGCATTGGGGTTGTTGTTGATTCGGCGAAGGGGGAAGCGAGGTGCTTTAGAAGCGCCATCGAGTGGAACCTGAGGTATACGCAATGTCTGATCAGTGGGATGAGCATTAGTATCCTTTTCGGCGGGGGGGGCTTCAGAAGTCGGTCCGTATTGATTCCGACGGGTTTGGATATTGAAGTCGGCAGTGGACATCATCAATAAATGGTGGGTGCCTGAATCAAACATGGGTTGGTCCGGAGCTGCGTAAGTAATTTGTTGTGGTTGCACGTTGCCCTGTGGGGGGGCTAACGGCTGAGTGTTCACCACTCCTTGTGTTGGAAAAGGGTTTTGTAGTACCAAAGGTTGTTATGGAGGTGGTGGGGGGTTGGGTGGCGGCTGAGGAGCTGCCTGCCCTTGACCATGGGCGTCATTTGTCCATAGTTGTCGAGCTCGCTCCAGATGTGGGCAAGCGTGGGTATAGTGACCATAGACACCGCAAATGGAACAAGGATGGTTTGTTCGTAAATTAGCATTTTTGGCTTGCTTAGGTGGTCGATCAGGATTCTGATGAGCAGGCGCCGCGTTATTGTTTTGCAGAGGATGGTTAGGTTGTGGAGCTTGGTTACGGTTTTGATTTTTTCCACGGTTGCGTCCTCTTCCGCGGTTTGGTTTCCCACCCTGGTTGCGTTGGTTATTTTGGTATTGGGGATGATGTTGTTGTGCATACACATGCCCTTGAGCATTGGGGGGATTCTGAGGAGCCGCAGGTGCGGGAGCAGGTTGCGGTGGATAGTATGCAGGTGGAGCTGGAGGTGGTCCAGTTGCCTGTTGGGGTTGTTGGTACCCCTGAGCTGGTGGAGGTGTGAGGTTAGCTGGTGCAACCGGTTGTGGGTAATGCATGGGCTGTTGTGGGAACTGCATGGGGGTCTGTACCGTAGGTTGAGCATAGTATGTAGGATGTACATATGCTGATGGCGCTTGGCCATAACAATGTTGTGGACAAGAGGGTCCATGAACGTGATGGGTCTGGTTTGTTGGAGCATAAGAAGTTGTCGCTCCGGAACTACATGTAGCCCTAGAAAGGTCTGGGGCAGGCATGGTGCTCACCATACTGAACGGTTTTGCTTGCGGTGTAATTTGGCCAATAATGCCATCAGCGGCATGTGATGCCCCCGGTGTGTCACTGCGTGTAGAGTCGCCTCGTGGGGCGTCCGGTATGATCGTGTATAGGTAACCCGACTGGGCGTAGATGAGATCAAACTGTTGGGCTTTGAGGATGGCCTCTTCTTCAGACTGGGGTCTTTCAGATGCTACATCCTTCGCAATGAGAGGAAGGAGGGATTTTAGAAACCAATCTAGGAAGATTCGGTCGTCTAATTTGATTTTGCATAGGCTTCGGCGCCGACGCTAATCATGAATATGGTCAGTGATATGCGTGGCCGTGTTTTGTCTGCAAGACAGTAGGATCTCGACACCCGCATCATAGCGGACAGGTAACTGAAAGAACTGTAGGAAGGTCGAGGCAAGGGAGGTAAATGTGGAATGCGTCCCATGGGGTTGCTCGATATACCATTTGGCTGCAGAGCCAGTGAAGGTGCGTTGTAAAAGCCGGAGGCGGATTGAGTCGTCCACTATGGAGTTGGAGGAACACCATAAATGGAAGGACATGATGTGGTTCTGGGGGTCCTCTCCTGCCTTACCCTCAAACTTAGGGATGTCAGAGGGGAGTTTGGTGGGCATTTGAGGCCACGCCGGATCATGTCTGATGGGGTCATTTGTGAGCCTAGCTAAATCTGGCAGGTTCAGACTTGCCATGTATGGTAGACTAGCAGATGTGGTGACTGGAACTGGGACATGCCTGGCCATAGTGGTATGGTGTAGGGGTCCAGTAGCGCCTAAAGGTATGCTAGTTATGGAGGGTATATGCCCTCCAATATGTGTAGTCTGATATGGGCCAGCGCCTCCAAGTGCAACTTGGGTTACACTTGGGTTAGGAATCGCACTAGGGATTCCTGGGATAGCACTTCCAAGTGCAACATGGGTTGCACTTGGGTTGGGAATCGTACTAGGGATTCCTGGGATGGGGTTTGTGGAAACCAAAGGGGGTATGACCCCCATGTTGGGTATACCCATGACAGGTGGTGGCCCTATGTTAGGCATTCCTAAATGTGGAGTGTTACCCGTATTGGGCATACCCAGAGGGGTGGTTGTTGCCGTGGATGGTACTACAGCAGAAGGGTCTGCGGATGTCTGACCTATGGTAGTTGTAAATAGTGGATCAAATGGTGTTCTAGACATAATGGTGGTTGGTGGTAACTCTGTGGGGTTTTCGGATTCTACCTCCAAATCAAAGGTGAAGTGAGGTGTGTCAGAATCGGATGACTGCCTAATTGATTAACGATGTGTCGAATCAAGGGATAAGGCTCTGCGTCCGTGACGTGGAGAGCCAAGTGGACTAAACTCTGGGAGTTCGCCTTGTAGACGACGAGAGCGTCTAAAATTCTCAATGGTGAGAATATGTGTTTGGGTAAAAAATTTATTTAAGTATCAGGTGGTGATATATATAAAAGACTCAAAACCCTAATGCAACCAAGGGTGCAAGAAGGGGAGTGAAAAAAGAAGGCTCTCAGGCCAAAAATCAATCCTCAAAAAAGGCACTTATTCTAGCAGCTGTGCTACAATAAGTGGAGGAATGCAACAACTGGTCAGAATACCAACATGCAAGCGGCTCCTAGAAAAAATAGGTGTAACTAGACCACAGGTAGGTTGAAATCATGCAAACACCTAATCTAAAAGTATTGTGACTCAAACAGACGATATCCTCTGCAAGGTGATGAAATCCAAGTCAGACAATATGAATGTTGAGACAACGGCTAGATATCCCCCTACTGGGAGGGACACCGGGTAATCAATCCTAAAGACAGGCTACTAGGATACTCCGTTCATGATGCGTCGAGAAAAGGTAAATCTGCTGTTTGGTCCTTTGATCGCAATATCCCAATACAGGGATATCCCGAGAACTGCGAATGGTAGCCCTTCGGTTACTAAATGGATTTCGGTATTCCACTCATGCTTCCGGAACCATCCTCGCGACTTCAACCCTCCTAAGGGAGAGGCCTTCCCACAAACCGGTTTTGACCGCGCCAAAAAGTACTAAGAGATTTTAGCTCCCTAATTGGACAACTTCTATGTCTCAGATGTAAGAACTGAGGGGTGTTATTGGAACACCTATCCCCCCAATACTACCTAGCTACAAGAATTCTTTTAGTGTTCCCCAAGTGGGGTTAAAAGTGTGTTCAAATTAGGGTACGTTTTAAGGCTTAGTTCAATTAAGTGATCGTGTGAGTGCACGTGAGGTGTTGTAAACTGAACTTGAAAAAATTAAATGCTTTACAGGAAATTTTCAAAAAATAAAGGATTTTTCGAAAATAAAAAGCAAATATTTATGACTTTTTTCACTAAAAAGAATTTAAATGCCTTTCAAAAAATAGCTCAAAAAAAAAAGGATTTCTTGAATTTATGAAAGCAAATAATAGACTTCTTTTTAAAAGAAATAAATGGATTTCTTCGTTTCAAGAAACAATTGCTAAGGGCAAGATTTTTAAAGAAGTAAACAGGAAAAAATTTGAATCTAGATGAAAATGCAAAATGAGTCTTTCTTTCACTTTCTTGAAAATTTTTAAAAAGATTTCTAGATATGCACTTTAAATAGTAAAAAAAATTTCAAAGCTGTCAAATATACAGAATTTAATACTGTAAAAAAAATGTGCTATGGGAAGAAAGTACAGTAAATTTTTTTTTTTTCAAAATCGGGATGGCCGAATGAAAAATTCAGCCGCGCGGGTTTTGACAGAAAAGCCGCGATGGACCGCGAGGGTTTTGGTCGCACAGTCGCGCTGGACCGCGCGGGTTTTGGCCGCACAGTCGCGATGGACCGCGCGGGTTTTGGCCGCACAGTCGCGATGGACCGCGCGGGTTTTAACCGCACAGTCGCGATGAGCAGCGCGGAAATCGGCCGCGACGCCGCGGTGTGCAGCGCGGAAAAACGAAGAAAGGTCGCGATGGACCGCGCGACTGTCTGGAAAAAAGCCGCGATGGACCGCGCAGAAAAACGCAGAAAATTCGCGATGGACCGCGCGACTGTCTGGCAAAAAACCGCGATGCGGAAGCCGTGCACGGAAACCGAGAAACGAACCCGAAAATTGAAAATTTCGGGCTGTTTATGGGGCCAAAACTCAGAGCAGCAATGGATCTGCTGTCTAAGATGGCAGATCTATGGATCTAAAGGTTAAAAACTCATAAAAAACTAAGATTAAAGGCAAAACTAGAGATCTATAGTTCAAACCAAAGCGGAGTCGCCAAAAACTGTTGGCCCGATTTTGCAACCAGGCTTAGTGCTATGGGCACCTGCTAACTAGTAGCAGCAGTTTCAATGGAAATAAATAACAATAAACTAATTAAACAAGACTATTCATGGATCTAAGCAAAGATATTAAGCAAACAACAAAGATAATTTAAAATCAAGAACAAGAACATATAAGAATAATAAATTTGTATTGAAAGAATGGGGCAAGCAAGTGCTTGCGGAATCAATACCTCTAATGGTGAGGTTGAATGGCTCCAAGGATGAGCAACTCCAATCTCCAATGGTCTCTTCTCCAATGTGGTATGCAATTGCTAAAATGCTCAGGGGAGATTTCAGCAGCATAAGGATGAGATAATGGATGGATGTGAAATGAGGAGCCCCTACCACCTTTTTATAGGTTTTGGTGGTGGGAAATACCATTTGTGGTTTTGTGGAAACCAAATGGTATTGACCAACATGGTTTAGGTACTTTTCCCTCCTTTTTCCTTTTTGAATAAAAATAATATTTTAATTCCCTTTTTAATATTTTTGGGAATTTGGACCCTTTTTGAGGGTTTTTTATGATTTTCTTGGAAAAATAATCTTTTTTAATGGAAAAAGGGGTGTACTGAGGTCTTTTGGTGACATTTTGTTGGTTTCAGAGGTTCAGATGGTGAAAAAGTGGACAAATGGGTCATGTGAGTAAGGGAGTGAGCTAGTGAGCACTTTTTAGGTGTTAACAGAGACCCTTGGGGGTTTTTGTGTCCTCCCAAAGATCCTGCAAGTGGTTGTTAGTGAAACTTAAATAAAAGAAAGAAAATTAAACAAGATATAACAAATATAATGGGGGGAGAATCCATACTCAAACAACCAAATGTATGCAAAACCACTTTGTATTGTCCAATGGTCAAGCATGTACAACACATAGGAAGTGTAGGCTTCAGGGGAATCCAAAAATATCCCTTAGGGAGGTACTTCGTGTCCAAACTATATGCTAAGTGGGTGAGAGAACAATGGAGAGAAAATCTTGTTGTAACATCCTCCAAATACACTGAAATTTTTGAAAAATAAAATTAAAAAAAAAACTTTTATTATTGTTGGTGTAATTGGAAATTATATAAATTCAAGATCCTTTTTCTCCTATATAATCACTCATGATGGATAATGTTTCCCATAAACATATAATGTATATAATTTTATAAATGAGTTGTTTATACCTCAACCACTATGTAGCTATTTTTAATAAGATGTGTAACTTGTATGTAACATAACACTTCTGCTCATGATTATGCTGACATAAAAATACTTTTCAATATTACATCCTAAATCAACATGATAATTGTAACCCACCCCTAGACCCAGTGCAAGGAAGGGAACCTGATGCCATTCTATGGGGATTTTCATAAACTCAGCCATATTCATTAGATTCACACGCATAAAAGAGATGTGTGCAGATGGAAATAAAACAAACATGCATAGCGGAAATGAACTCATCCACACACATATTACATGACTGTTATTCAATTTAACACAGTCAACAAATTAACACATTTGCAGAAGTAAATACACAATAAAATAATCATCTTGATGCAATGTTGTCCCAAACAACTAGCTATGTCGCTGCAACGTTCCTCCCAGCCATAGGTCTCTGCCCAGCCTGTATTATTTCAGCACTCAAAGACCACCCCCGAGCTGGGCATGATATCTACAAGGAAAAGGTAACATTCAATCTCACACACAGCCAATTGGTCATTTCATCTCAGCCAAGTTAGTCCATAGTTGGGTTTATCAGGCTACATTTGAACCCTGGATGCTTGCACTCAAGCTCAATCCAGAACAATGGATACCCATCTCAACCCTAGCATTCTCTTACACACAAAAAACTCAAACACTGGGCATGGATACACATTTTCAGCAATGGGGTTTAGGAACTAGATGGACAGGGGTTTTCCCCAAAATGTAGGCACACCAAAAACAGATTTGTGAGAGGGAAAATCGACCATAGGGAAGAAAACGTAAACTCCCGCAGATATACAAGCAATCAGTGAGCCAAAATAGCCTCTATGGTCCCCAAATCCATTTCCCTTTCTTCCCAACTGTTATACAACACAAAAACACCCTTCCCAGCTAGGAGAATGAAGAAAACACAATAAAACCAGTGAGGAAAACGCCCAGGTAGCTCCAAACTCGTGAGAGAGCAAAGTTGGTTGATGGGTAATGGCTTGGGGAGCAATTCATGGCTCTTTTCTTTCCCAAGAAGAAAAACATGTTTTTCCATGCAGGGTGGCTTGCCCATACCCAAATTTGGACAGTTATACCCCTCCATTCCCCAAGGCATTAACTACCTCAACCAACTCTTGGGAGAGTAAATGATTGGGTACAAAAGTCAACATGGGTAGTTGAGGTTTTGATTGGTTCTCTCATTGACACTTGGCTTGGCTTGATTGGCTCCAAGGGTTTGAATATTTTCCCTCCCAATTTCCTTGTAACATCATGCCCCCATCTCTTGTTGCATTGCATAGCTAGTTGTGGGAATTTATATTAAAATGCATATTTACAATTCCCATGGTTCTCTAGCACATGGGTAGCATAATTTCAAATACTTGCCTCTTAAAGGTCAAGCGTTTACTAACGGGGCCTTGGCCTTGAGCTCCACACTAGGAATCATACATAATATAAATACAATATCTACATTATAGCCCAAAATATTACAAGGGTCAAAATGGGGGATGTTACATTCCCCTCCCCTTGGAATAACACCGTCCTCGGTGTTCCAATACCTAGGAATACATACACGCTATATACATGTCCAAAATTCACAAAATATGGCAGGTCTGTCCTAAATCTCACCCTTTACTTGGGTTTTCAGCACCAAGTCCTTTGGTCTTCACAAAGTGCTCCCGTTGGCCGGGACCTTCTAGCTCTGCATGAGGGCATTGTTCCAAAACAATCCCTTCCCTTTCTTTACCTTCCCGCTGATCTACAAGTCTGGAAACTTTATGGCGGCTACCCTCATGATGTTCCATTGTTGGACAGTTGTGGAGGCAATGACTTCCTCCACATCCAAAACATTTCATTGGCGGCTTTACCTTTTCCTACTCGATGTCCTTTGAATCTTCCCACCTGGAACGTTTCTTAATCGGACGATTGGATGAATGCTTCTTCATGGATCCACTTTCCTTTCCTTTACTGATTGCTCCCAGAATGCTTTTTACCTCTTTTTGCTGGCGAATAGAGTCCTGCAAAACCTTGTGGTTCATCTCATTCTGTTGCCTTTGTAGCTTGAGCATCTCTCCAAGATTTTCTTGGGTCCTGGCAATTGTTTGAAGAAGACTTTCATCCAACTCTGATAGCCCTCGGTCTGCTTCCATGGTTAATGGAAACAACTGACCACACTTTGCTTACTAGCAACACTTTCTTGTGCTGGTTGCAACCAATTATTTCAATTTCTTACCTGTGAAATTCATCATGGAAATTATTTGTTAGGACAAGCATAATATAAACATTAAAATTAGTCAATTATTTTCCCAATTGACATGGAATGTCCATTCTTTATTCATGGGACTTCCACACTTTCATGCTTTCCACATACACATGAACTCATTCATGTTCATTCTTTCAAAGGAAATTTACTATTTTAGCATTCACAATTCATCTCAAGCAATTAAACACAATCTATTTTCAGCCATTACATGCACTCAAAAATATTTTGTTTTATATGTGCATCAATCAAAAGGAAAGAGAAGAGTAGGAGTTTCTCCCTCTTCGTCTTGTTCTGTTATGGAGCTACACCATCACTGTGGTTTCATGCTCCTTAGTCTGTTTCACTTCAATGTGAATGATTTGACTTTCCTTTCTTGGCTATGACACTTAGTGTCTAAGGTCTGTCTAAGGATTTTCAACTAGGAACCCTCCTCCATAGTTGCCTACAGAACCTTTGGCTGCTATGACCCACTCATGTCCACCAGCACCATCTTTCATTACTACTCATACTGAGCTCTTTAGGATGGTCACATGTCCATCTACATCCCTATGATGCCTTCATAGTCCTTGCTTCCAACAATACCTACACTCAAACATTGAATCAATTCACATGTTTAGTTTGTTTCCATAGGCTTTATCTCTAAACAAGAGTTTAGGAAATCATAACCAAATCAGATACACATGTATATTCATAAGCAAGAAGCTGCAAGGTAACCAAATACTTATCTATATTGGATCTCTTCACTTTATTCCACGAGATCCTTCTTTGCTTTGCAAGCCTTGGATTTCCCGTGGACACAATCATGAATGTTGGACCAGCACGTAGGCTACTCCACAATCATTCGAATAGGAAATGCTAGGCTAGTACGCCGATTGGGTTTATCAATCATTTCCTTTAGAAATATGCTAGGCCAGTGCTCTTACTGGTTTTATCAATTGTTTAAGGGGTGTTGGGCCATCGTACACGTTGCTTTACCATATCAAGTAGTTAATGCCCAATTAGTCACTCTCTGGACTTATCAAGAACTTTATAGCGCTCAACCAGCTACTCCTTGGATTTCTCAATAATTTATATCGCCCACTCATTTACTCTCTGGATTTACCAGCAATTTATAGTCTTTCAGGTTCTTGCCTTCCTGCAATGACCAAGGTTTCCAACAAAGAAACAATAGTGTATCAGCTTAGCTGTTAGAAGACTTATACCTGAAATATTCATTATTCCAAACAAGACATAAATGAAAATGAATACTTATCTGTATTGTGCGTTTCCCATCTAGTCCACAAGGTCCTGCTTCGCTTTGCAAGCCTTGGAATCGCTTATGGACTTGGATATAGTTAATGCTTAACCAGTACACCTCCCTATCGGCTGGATTTACCAAGCATTTGGTGGTGCCCAACCAGTCCCATACTTGGTTGTCCCTCTCCAATGCCGAGCCAACACATTCTTCTGGGTCATCGACCAATGGAAGGAAACTGCGCCACCCGACCATTATAGGTCAAGGCTCTACTATGGAGCCATAGGAATCTCAGGGTTTTCAGTCAGTCTTGGCACCTGCCCTCCTACTGCTGACCCAATAGGAATCTCAGGGTTTTCAGTCAGTCTTGGCGCCCGCCCTCCTACTGCTGACCCAATAGAGATTTTATGACTTCACCAATGTCACCACACCTTCTTGCACCATAACCCTTCACACACACATCAACTCTTCATTCATACAAGGATGCCACTCCTCCTCTTGTGCAAATCGGTGGTTCCTTTTAGGAACTTTATAGGTGACTTTCTTGACTGCAGGTTAACATGGCCCCACTCACATAAGGATGATACCCCTTTTCATTACACAACTCCCTGGGTTTTTCCATCCCTTCCAGTATTATTTAGTGTGAGCATAGAAAGGTTTCCAATTCCTATATAGTCCTTCTGCATACCCTTCTTCACTTTTCCTCTTAATGTGTAGTGTCAATTGTCATATGTGTAGGCTAACAACACAAGAAGGATAAGCAGGCTTATCAATATCGCTTCTCAAAATTGCAACCACATTCCATAACATTCACTATCAAGTATTGAAACACCAGGAATGCATCCATTCCCTTAGGGTGTAGTTAATATTGACAACCCTATCATGACCCGTCACCAGAAAAGGTGTGCACCCCCTTTTCTAATGTGAGCCATGTAGGCCCTAATCATACTCAAGCAGTCTGAAATGATATAAATAAAGTAGAGAATGCTTTGCATATTAACCCTAATAATTTAGACATGCATGTTCTTATCTAGGATCACAGAATACTCATTCATTTTGCAGATGTATCTTTTCTTCATTTGCGAAGAATGGGGGCTCCCTTCTCTGAGTCAACAGTTCTTCGGTTTTCCACCCCAATCTTTCTACGTTCCATAATCCACACATGCCTTCTTAGCATAGCTTTACCATCTCACTCTCGTGGTTTTCCAACATACAGCTCAGCTGAGATGTCATTCTTAAAATATGAAATGGTGTTTCACCCGAAACCCATTTCCAAAGCATGGGGTCCTTCCCATGGAGTTTGGCTTCTGCAGGTCATCACACATGGTCTCCCTGCAATGTGTCTTCCTGGCACATTTATCAAATAGCCAAACAATCAGCAGAATTTAACAATAATAATTCAATGGCATTAATAATTAAATTCAAGTATGAATTTGCAATTTTGTTCTCTACAGAAATTGATTTGCTTAGCCATGAGTCTGTTCTCATATCATTTGGCTCTTGTTCATGGTAGATTCCAATATTCGTCATGGACTTACCCACATTTTCCATGCCCAAAACAATCTACCTGAAACATGAAACTTCAATCAGCCAAACATGTTGTGAGTATCTATGCATATAATCCTTTCATTGCTACAACAGTCACTGAAGTGATCTCAGAATTATAACACTCAATAATTCAAACACCTTCAGCTGCTAGTATTTGAGGTGCAATGAAATATATGTGTATATGTGTATATGCATCGTTATCATCAATAAAATTGCAAGACATGGGTACACTATCCGTGCAATTTAAATAAATTGTAAGTACTCATTACTTCACATTCCATGTAACCTCTGTCCTTCCATAGAGCACTCTGGTAGCCCATCGTCATGTCTACCTTCTTCATGCAATCTTTTTCCTGCATTCATAGCAGCTCATGAAATTCTCTCAGTATTAACAATGGTTCACCATATCGTCTATTATCTAAATGCATTGAAACCTATACATATCACAACCGTGCATTCTCGCAATGCATTTCAACATGTGCACTTACACATATGCATGCACATTCACAATATTTACATAATATTTTAATGTGCATTCACTCAATGCATAATCCCTCAATACAACTTTGCATCAATCCGCGGATACTATGCATTCCAACATATTATGGACTAACCATTCATATGGAATGTACTACCACAACATGACTATATGTCTTTACTTTCTTTGGTTATTTAAACTTATAATCCAGCATACACAATGGCATGTTATAATTTCATATGAATGCATTGAGGTTTCTAAGCAATTATAGGGTGTAAGGATCCTTTCCCTCACTTACCCGCATCTCATCATACTTGGTAGATTAACATTCACATTCAGGCACTCAATACCATATGTAAACCAAACCAACATAGTTGAAGGGATCTTACCAAATCCTCTTTCAACATTCATGCAATTAAGCACAAATAACCATTACCTGCATGGCTGTCATTAACATCGTTTGATGTTACCTGATCAGTTGGCCTCTTACCAAGGCTTCACAGTTCTTTTTCCAACCTCATGCTCGTAGATTTGTTGCACCATCTTTTACTCATAAGGTTGTTGGTCATATGAAACAATCATCATCCACGCCCTTAGTCATGCTTCAGTTGTCTTTGGTCCTATAACCATTGCAAACACGACTAGTTATTTAACAACCACCATAATCATCTTTAAGTGGCTCATTGCATATGCAAAACCTCACTATTCTACCAATATGAAATATCATATATATACACAAGTATTTTCACATGCACTGTACAATGTTTATCTATATGCCATCTAGTGCATATTCATTTCAGCTATCTAATATCTTACATGTTCAATCATGCTTCTATGGTCTGATTCATACAACCATTATCAACAACATTACTGGTGATCAACCATAAGCAATACCATTAATGGGCTATTGCATGTGTAACTTTCACTACCTTTACCCATATGCAACATCATGCTTTATGCATAAGCGATTCATTCATGCAATGACTCCTTAATCATGCCCATTAATTCATATGCATTACTCTCTTGCATTTCCAACATCCCTATGCCATAATTTTCAACTTATGAAACTTAGGAAATATAAATACAATAGCAAGAGGGGAGTTAAGGAACTCCCCCTTTCTAATTCCTCATAGTAGCATGGAATTTCCTCTTCCACATCATAGCTGATCCAATTTCATGGGCTTTCCTACCAAGCACACAATCATTAGCTATGATCTTCTCATGAAATAGCAATTCAAGATATACATACGTGTATAACATTCATTCTTGCTATTTTCCAAATATACAATTCCTATGCTATAACATAAATAGTTAAGGTGAGACGCTTCCCTCTTATCAATGTTGCCTTACTGCTCCCATTGCTTTTCCACAATGCATATTAAAGCCAATTACTTTTAATAAGGCTTCCACAAACCTTCCATGCAATTCCTGCTTCTCATCCCAAGAATGCATTTCACACTTTCAACGACTGTCTCCGGGGGACGACGGGGGTCAAGGGGGCTTGCCCCCTTGTGGCTGGGTCGAGGGCAGCGCCCTCGTTTTTTGTTTTTTTTTGTAAATCCTTTGATTTTGCGTAATCTGGCGCATAAGTTCCATGGCATTTTTCAACTTTCGGCACTGGAAATCTCATTGAGAAACTGCAGAAATCCCTTGTTTCGGGGGACTTGGCAATTCTCTTCCGACCTATTGCGGAAAAACTTGCTGATCTCTTTCGCCGTTACGGAGCAACTCGCCTATCTCTTCCGCCATTGCAGAGCAACTTGCCCATCTCTTCCGCCGTTGCGGAGCAACTTGCCCATCTCTTCCGCCGTTGCAGAGCAACTTGCTGAGTTCTTCCACTGTTGCAGACAAACTTGCTGAGTTCTTCCGCTGTTGCGGACAAACCTGCTGAGTTCTTCCGATCGAAAACTCAGCTTTTCCTTCCGTCACTGCGGCGGAACTCGCCAATTCCTTCCGATACTGCGGCAGAAACTCACCAACTTTTTCCGCCGTTGCGGCGCAAACTCACCAGCGTCCTCCAACATTGCGGCACAAACTCGCCAACTTTTTTCGCCGTTGCGGACGAACTTGCCGAGTTTCACCGCCGTTGCAGATGAACTCGCCGAGTTTCGTCGCCGTTGCAGACGAACTCGTCGAATTATTCCGCCATTGCAAACCAAAACTCATAACTTTCCGCTGGAATTTTTCTTTATTTTTTGGTGAACTTATTGATTCTCTGTCGGTTCGTTGCGGAGCAACTCGCCAAGTTTCGCCGCCAAGTTCGACGCAAACTCACCATTTCTAGCCGGCAACTTCGGCGCAACTCAGTGAGGTTCGCCGAAACACGTCGACTCAACTCCACGAGACTCACCAAAACAGTTAGGCAAAACACATAGAAAAATTTTGAAACTTTTCTTAACCGTCTGTGCTAGGTAGAAAGCATACTTACCTCTGCAAGCTGTGATAGGTAGCCCATGAAGGCCCAAATGTTGCAACCTTCACTCTGATACCAAATGTAACATACTTGTTATCACACAACTTGTAGTTTTCCCTAGTGGTATCCCATCCGGGACGGTAGAGGAGATGGGCCACTAAAGAGGTGACCTGAGAGATGCCACGGTTCCCAATGCAAGGTGGGAGTCACGTCAACCGAGGCACTCTTCACTTTAGGTCAAGGTGAATCAAGACCAAGGGGGAGACCCTATAACCAATCAAAGATGATTGGACCCAAACAAAGGTTCCTAGGGATGAGTAAATGGTAAGTTATGGAAACCAATGCAAGGTAAAGTGGACCTAGAAATTAAAGTATGGTTGAAGGTGGTTTAAGAAATGATTAGTGTTTCAACCAACGTATGATTTAGGCCACATGATTAGCTATAATGATAAGATATGGTACCATGTGTTACACAAGTGGGTCCTACTTTCTTGGGATATGTGAAATGGCTTAATATGGACCCACAAGGTGAAATTAAGGGATGCAATTGGCACTAGAGGATATGTAATGAGTAGATCTATGGATCTAAGTTGAAATTAGGAATATCCATGTACCGGATCTAAGGTTTGACACAATTCCCAAGGAGTGCGACTTGCTTAAGGAGGACTAGTGCCTTGTTGGATGGGTTAATGGAGTCAAAAGATATGTCAAAGTGTAGATTGGGACAGCTAGAGGTCAAGACAAGCGGGCTAATTGAGGTAAAGTGGTTGGATCTTGCTAGATCTAGGGTTTCATGAAATGACCCAAGTGGACCACAATCCCTTAAAACAAGGAATGCTACCCTCAAGGCAGATCGTCACAAAATGATACTCTAGATATAGGTTTCAAGGTATGCACGTTCCAAATCCACTGAAATCTCAACTACCCAAGTCCTAGAAATGGGCAAACTCAGTCACCCAAGGAAGTGCGACCTTGCTCAAGGAGGGCTAAAAGGTGGATAAGGTGTTTCAAATCAAGTCCAATGGCCACCAAATTGTAGATCCAAGTAGCTTAGGCACTGATCTATGTGGATCTAGAAAATTAAGTCAATCCAAGGGTTAGATCTTACTAGATTTGAGTTTTAAGGTGCCAAGTAGTTCAAAAGGGGGTTTTAATCCCTTAAAATGTGGAATGATGCCCACAAGGTAGAAATCACCCAAGTAAAAGTCTAGGGGTAGGTTATCAAGTGTGTAGATTGCAAATCAAGTGGGATCTCACCTACCCATGTGCTAGATCTAACTAAACAAGCCTCTCCAAGGAAGTGCGATTTGGTTCAAGAGGGCTTTATTGCCTTGAAAAGTGTGTCAATTTTAACCCAATCACCACCAAACTATAGATCCAACTAGGAGTGGATGCTATAGAGGTGGGTTTTTAATATCTCTTCAAAAGCAAGCATAGATCTAAGTAGATCTACGAAAAACCAAAATGAAGGTTTTGATTAATTAGGGTTTTTATGATCTAGAAATTATGGATGATTCAAAGAAGAAGAAGATCATACCTTTGGAGCATACCTGGATGAAGAGATGAATGCTAGTTGAGATGAGGATTACTTTTGCCAAAGATCAAATGGAGAATTTTTTAAGCCCTCTTGCAAAATCGATTTTTCCAAGCCACATATGTGTCCCTCTAACCTGTCAAAACCAAGGAGCAAAGCATCAATCAATTTAACATCTTGAAGGTAGATACAAGCAATAAAGAGATAAGCAAAGAATAGTTGGCGCAAAGACAAAACCACTCCATGTTTAACCCAAAACATCCTCCTCCAAGCTTGAAGGGAAAGCCTCCCCACCAATTCGCACTTGTTGAAGAAGTCTTCTCCACCTGTAAAAAGATATGGCAAATATGCAAGATAGATACAATAAATCCTCCAGTGCAATGGACAAAAGCATTTACAATCAAAACAACCAACATCCACTCCAACCCAAGCATGTACTCCAAAAGATAGAAATTTTATTCCAAGAGCCAAGAGCCAAAAATCTCTAGATGATTTTACAATGAGAGGCTCTCTCCTTAAATAGGATGGAGAGAGACCATAATCCTAACCACTTTTTACATGAGTGGCTAAGATTAAAAGATCAAAAGTTCTAATCAATGGTTGAGATGAGCTCAACAATAAAATACATGGATCAACCATAAAATATAACAATAAGTGGACAAAATCGCCCTAGGAGAGGGGATCCCACCAAATCATGATGACAAAATATAACAATAAGCTTATGGTGGGTCCAAGGGGTAATTTTAGCCACCCTTGGTCAATCCCCATAGCACAATAATAATAAAATAGTCATCAATATACCAAATCGTGCCTCTATGGACAAATCGTAGGCCTCAAAAGACCTCAGAAATCACTAGAAAGTGCCATAACTGATGGATGTGGGCCCCGATGAAGCTGAAAATGTTGGAGAAGGTGCGGAAGACATCCCACTCATCATCACTGATCATCCCATGCCACAAATTTGCCTCAGTAGCCCAAATCGAATTCCTTTGTATCCATTTCTACCAATCCAAAACTGCCTCGGGAAGCGTGTACCTGTCCCAAACTGCCTCTTGGAGTGCCTGCGCTGTCAAGGTGAGGGCACCAGTGTGTCCAGAAGGGGGGTAATATGGTAAACACAAGTGGCTGGACCACCCCCTCCATCATCAGCGCCCTAGGTGAACCAAATAAATATCATCTCTGCTCTGACAGGGTTTCTGACAGACCAAAACTGCACTAGGACAACCTACTGAGGTTAAATCATCACTGTAACTGCCCGGAACTGGAAATAGACTGTCTCATTGGACTCAGAAGGTCCAAAAATATCCAATATGTGTACTCATACACCATATAGATCTCTGCATGATCATATCATATATCCAATATACCGGAACAGGTGAAATAATAATAATCTGTAAATGATCAAATAATGTTGAAAACCATAGATCATCATCATAAACCTGTATCTGATGCATAGAACCATCATGTTCATGTACATGTACATAGACCATATATCATATACCTGTGTCATCATAAGGTCCAATAATCTCATGTCCTGTGATTGACCTTGGTCAAACTAGGTTTGACCAGGTCAATATTGACCAAATATAACTCAGACTACCATCTGAAGCTGCTGCAAAGTGTCAAAGGTTAATGCATGATCTACAACTCATTCAAATAGCACTTATAACACAAAGTAATCATTACTGGCGATCTAAATCCAAATATATATTGTCATTAATTATTTATATGACTCAGACTAGACTTTCAGGACCATACTCACTTCATAGTTGTGATCAATTTGCTAGTGAAGGGTGAAAGCTCAAATAAAATGGCTAGGCTAAAGGGTGACTGACTGACTTAATCATTGTGACACTTTGGATATGGGAAAGGGAATACACACCATAGTATATACTGAATGAGAAACAACACAGGGAATGGCGGTGTCTCACAAATGGACAAGTTGTTCAGAGTGTGCTTATTCAACTTAGGTATCATGTCTACATCAAGTTGATCCAGGTTCATTAGGAACATTCAATTTCATTTCATGGCCTTTTTGGCCTACATAACCCTTCGGATCTCAGGTGTGCCGATAAGCACAACTAGTTGCAGCTTACATCCAGGGCATGTTTTTTATACATACATAAGGTCAGCAATTGTTTAGATATAGCTTTTAAGAATCATTGCTTTTTGGACCTTTCTTTTATACTCTTCAAGGAGAATTTTTAGCAGTTCATCACTCTTGCCCTTTTTAGTTTCCATGGGCGAATTTAGAAGTTTCCATAAGTAGTACATGAGCTTTCAGTTTTAGCCAACAACAACTCAAGTGACTAGGGGGAGTTCGAGCCAATGCCAAACATCGGGACAACCGACCAGAATGATTTAGGCCTACAATCCAACTCACCAGAGGTAAGTTTTGTCACCAACTCAGAGCCGAGACACAATAAACAGGGAAGCTCATCCAATACAGAGGCTATAGTGGGGAAAAGATCCTCCATGCGACTAGTCAAGTAGTAAGTCAAGGTGATAAACTAAAAGGTAGGTAATGGATGGATGAAGACAATGAGTAATGGAGCCAACACTAGCAAGCCAAGGTATGGTGGAATGATCACCTCTATTCTCCCTAGGGAGGGTAAAACCAATGAGTATGAGTAGTGAACTTCTGAGTCTGAGTAAGGACAGTAGAATATATATATAATAAGATTAACTAGGTCCACATATCTATATGATCGCCAGATCATGACAATAAGTGCTAAGACATGCCATAAGAATGAATATAAAAGCAATATAACCATAACACCAAGATATACCTGCTGAGTCATATACCTGAATGCTCATCCTCTGAACCATCATCTTTCCTCTGAAACTGCTATTGTAACTCTGGGCAATATTGACTGCTCTGCATAAATGGTATAATGGCTACATCGGTCATCTCTCTAAGTGTCCTGAGACTCAGTCATGGCATGGGGAATACATATGTTGTGCAAAATCTGATAGTGATCCACATAGATAGCTGCTCATCTCATCATCTCAAAGTAAAGGAACTGGCTGAAGAGTGCTCTGGAATCTGAAAAATAATGTGTGGTAGCCCGGCTACTACATATGTGATAACAGTACCCACCCTGGACCCAATGCAAGGAAGGGAACCTGATGCCATTCTATGGGGATTTTCATAAACTTAGCCATATTCATTAGATTCACAGGCATAAAATAGATGTGTGCAGATGGAAATAAAACAAACATGCACAGCAGAAATGAACTCATCCACACACATATTACATGACTATTATTCAATTTAACACAGTCAACAAATTAACACATTTGTAGAAGTAAATACACAATAAAATACTCATCTTGATGCAATGTTGTCCCAAACAACTAGCTATGTCGCTGCAACATTCCTCCCAGTTATAGGTCTCTGCCCTATTGATGTATATGTAACTTCGGAATGTATTTCATCTATGTATTTCATATATATTTATTGTACCCTTATAAGAGATGTGTTATTCCTCTATAAGGAAGTGTCATCATGTGGATTGACAAGTGTCGCAAGTGTGTGTACTTGCCGATGGGTTATTAGACCACCATGTGTGGGGTCGGCCCTGAAATATATATTATATTGTGGATGTATCTAGATAGACAAGTCGGCCCCATAGTGTAACTGGGCAAACAGGTTAGTATAAATAGAGATCAGGAGATCTCTATTTTGATCATTCAGAAAGTCACACTTCTCTCACTCAGAAAGTGGTGCACTAGTGAGGAGGAGGATGATATGCTACTAGGAGACTATCTCAGTGTATTTTGGTTGTACTTTGGTTGAGCCATTGCTCTCTCTATCTCTGAGGAAGTTGTGGGGTTTTTCACCTTAGGGTTTTCCCCACGGAAACTCTGTGTCTCTTGTCTCTCATGCTTTTGATTCTTGTCATGCTTGTCATGCTTATTGTGATTGTTATGCATTGATATACTGTATATGTTATTCTCTCAGTGAATATCCTAGAGTATTGTGAATTAATCCTTAAAATTTAACATGGTATCAGAGCTAACCTGAGAAGAAGACATTTTGCAGTGACGAAAACTTGAGTTTCTTGTTTATTGGGTTTCTCTCCATAGATTTTGGAACATCCGTATAGTATATTGACTCTACTCATCAAGGAGAATCCATCTGTCCAATCAGAATTTAATTCTGAGCATTTTCAGATTTGGCCCTAAAAATTAGGGTTTCCACAAAAATAGGAATTTCTGAAATCTGAAGACATAGCTAGAAGCTCCTTGCAAAAATTGAAGTTTAGAGCTTTGGATCAAGATTTTGGCTGGATAGATCTCCAGGTAACTCAAACCCTAATTCAAAGCTCTCCCTAGTGAACCCGGGAGGACAAAAAGTTAAATCTAAAGGGTAAAACTTTGCTGATCTCAAATTCCGAATGCACCAGGCTGATCAGCTCATCAAGGCGCATCTTTATATCCTTTCATAAATTTGAAATTCACATTTTGAATTTTTAGGGTTTTTCCGACAAACCCTAATCCAGGACCAAATCCAGTTTTCAGCATTTCAAGTGGTAAGACCTAAATCTTTTATATTTCCATTTGAAGTACTCTTTAAAATGTCTCACCACACCAAGCATGAGGATAAGCTTGAAGGGGCTGATAACTTCCGAGCTTGGAAGTATAGGATTAGGTTAATCCTGGAAGAAAATGAGTTGGACTCATATATAAAAGAAGACATCCCTATCCCAGAGGATAAAGAGGCTAAAGTATTGCATAAGATGAACTTGGTCAAGGTAAAGAGAATCATTGCTGATTCTATCAAAGACCATCTCATACCCCATGTGTCTTCTCTAAAGACACCCAAAGGGATGTTTGACTCTTTAACCAAGCTATTTGAAGGGAAGAACATAAATCGGAAGATGACCCTGCGGAACCAATTGAAAGGAGTAAAGTTTCAGAATGGAGAAACCATTCAATCTTATTTTTCAAGGGTCTCCCAGATCAAGGAACAACGAGAAGCAGTGGATGAAATGGTGAAGAATGGTGAAGTTGTCATGACCACTCTGAATGGCTTACTTAGGTCATGGGACTCCTTCATTCAAGGAATCTGTGCAAGAAAGAAGTTGATTTCCTTCAGTAGACTACGGGAAGAATTCTCACAAGAAGAAGCAAGGCTTGTGGCACGAGAAGAAAAGATGGGGAATGAAGATCAAGCTCTCACATCTCACACCAAGAAAGGGAAGTCCAAGAGAGAGCCATCTCACTCCAAGAAATCTTCACATCACTTCAAAGAAAGAAGAATATGCTTCACCTGTAATGAGAAAGGACATATTTCCATAAATTGTCCCAAGAACAAGAAGGACAACAACAACTTCAACAAGAAGAAGAAGGGCAGCAAAAGAAGGTTTCATGCTCATGCTGCCGAGGATGATGAACCACCCAAGAAGAAGGCTAGGGCAGAAAGTGATGATAGTAATGATGACTCATCAAGTGAAGAAGAGTATGTTCTGATCTCTGCTCTCACAGGTACTGTCTCCCATGGTTGTAATGATTGGTTCATTGACAGAGGGGTTTCCAAACACATGACTGGGTTTAAGGAATCTTTTGTGAACCTATCTGAACATGAATCACCCCATAAGGTGAAACTTGGGGATGATTATCAATACCCAATCAAAGGAAGTGGTGAAGCCTCCTACAACCTAGATTCTGGAAAATCTTTGAAGATGAAAGAAGTCCTTTATGTACCTGGGCTCAAAAAGAACTTACTCTCCATCTCTGCATTGGATGCAAAAGGTATGAGGGTTGCATTTGTGGATGGCCAAGTCCTAATGTGGCCAAAGGGAAAGACCATAGATGATGCAGTAGTGATTGGAGATCAAGAGGGAGGTTTTTATAAATTGAAGGGACAACCTAAACATGCCATGGTGCATGAATCCATGGAGCCAAGTGAACTTTGGCATAGAAGACTTGCTCATATGCACTATAGGGCACTTCCAATTGCAAGCAAGGCTGTAGAGGGTCTTCCGGAAATCAAGACCAAACATGAAGGTGTTTGCAAAGGATGTGCAAAAGGTAAGAACATTAAGAAGGATTTCCCAAGTAGTGAAAGCAAGGCAAAGGATATCCTGGAAATCATCCACTCAGATGTATGTGGTCCTATGCCATCCAGTTCTCTAAGTGGGTATGTTTACTATGTCTCATTTATTGATGACTTCTCTAGGAAGAATTGGGTATACTTCTTGAAGAACAAAGATGAGGTGTTTGATAAGTTCAAGGAATTCAAAACCTTGATGGAGAATCAAACTGACAAGAAGATCAAAACATTCAAATCCGACAATGGTGTAGAATTCATCTCAGGTGACTTCAAGAAGTTTTGTAGTGATTCAGGGATTAAGAGGGAGTTGACTGCTCCTTACAATCCACAATAGAATGGAGTTGCAGAAAGGAAGAACAGAACAAACATGGAAGCAGCAAGAGAAATAATACATGACCAGGATCTACCTATGCATCTATGGGCAGAAGCAGCTAGAAAAGTTGTATATGTGCAGAACAGAACACCCCAAAAGATATTGGACAACAAGACACCAGAAGAGGTCTTTTCTGGTAAGAAACCTGAAGTCAGCCATCTCAGAATATTTGGTTGTCCAGTATTCACTCATGTCCCAAATGAAAAGAGGACCAAACTAGATCCTTTAGGAAAGAAGGGTATCTTTGTGGGTTACAGTGAAAGCTCGAAGGCTTACAGAATATATTTTCCAGGGTTCAAGAAGATTGATGTCAGCAGGGATGTGACATTTGATGAAAACTCAGCATTCATCAAATCAAGGAAGGCACCTATCGAAGTTTACGAAGAACCTAAGGAAACTAGATTTCAAGACACTACCATGACTGAAGCAATTCCAGAAGTTGTTCGTGAGTTTGAAGATCCGCAAGAACCTGTAGATCCACCCCGTGAGGATAACTCTCACAAGAGGAAACCTGCATGGGCTAGAGAGCTCATTCAAGATGCAGAAAGATTTGGCATTTCAGAAGAAGAACACAGAGCAAAGAAGAGAACCAGATCACATACCAGCTATGTTGCTTTACTCTGTGACATTATGAACAAAGAACCTTCTAGTTATGAAGAAGCAGGGGAAAAGAAAGAATGGAAGGATGCCATGGTTGAGGAATACCAATCAATAATGAAGAATGATGTTTGGGATGTTGTCCCAAGACCTAAAGAGAAGTCTGTTGTGACTTCCAAATGGATCTGCAAAATCAAGCATGCTGCAGATGGCAATGTAGAGAAATACAAGGCAAGATTTGTAGCTCGTGGCTTCTCTCAGAAAGAGGGAATATATTATGAAGAAACTTTTGCACCTGTAGCTAGGTATACTTCCATCAGAACAGTACTTGCCCTGGCTGCAGCAATGAAATGGAAAATACACCAGATGGATGTTAAGACTGCTTTCTTGAATGGTGTAGTTGAAGAAGAAGTATATGTGGAGCAACCACTCGGTTTCGAAATACATGACAGAGAGTCATATGTGTGCAGATTGAAGAAAACCTTGTATGGCTTAAAGCAAGCTCCCAGAACTTGGTATGGTAGGATGGACATTTTCCTATCTAGTTTGGGCTTTACCAAGAGTAAAGCAGATTCCAACCTTTACTACAAGGTTGAAGAAGGGAATCCTGTGATTCTACTCCTGTATGTGGATGACTTATTTGTAACAGGAGATGATAGATTGATTGCAGATACTAAGAGGAAGCTTGCTACTGAGTTTGATATGAAATATTTGGGAATGATGCATTATTTCCTAGGTATGGAGGTGTGGAAAAGTGCAGGTGGGATCTTCCTTGGTTAAGGAAAGTACACAGTAGATATCCTGAAGAGATTCAGGATGATGGATTGCAAGGCCATGGCCACACCTATGGCATCGAATCTGAAGCTTCTATGTGATTATTCATTTGAGCCGGTTGATGTCTCTATGTATCTTCAGATGATTGGGTCCTTGATGTACCTGACGAACACAAGACCAGATATTTGCTTTGCTGTGAACACATTGAGCCAGTTCCTGATGGATCCGAGGAGTGTTCACCTGGTTGCAGTAAAGCATTTTCTGAGGTACCTGAAGGGTACAGTGGATTATGGGATCAAGTATGAAGCGAATCAAAATTTTAACCTGCAGGGTTATGTTGATTCAGATTGGGCTGGCAGTGCTGCAGATAGGAAGAGCACATCTGGATGCTACTTCAGTATGGGATCAGGTGTGATCTCTTGGTTTAGCAGGAAGCAGTCCTGTGTAGTACTGAGTACAGCTGAGGCAGAGTATGTTGTAGCCTGTTCAGCTAGTTGTGAGGTAGTATGGCTATGGAAGCTACTGTCTAAGTTATTTGATCTCCCATTGGATGCTATTAGTATCTTCTGCGATAACTAGAGTTGTGTGAAGCTGACTGAGAACCCAGTGTTTCATGACAGGTCTAAACACATACAGATCAAATATCACTATATCAGGGATATGGTGCAGAGAGGAGCTGTGAAGCTCCTGTATGTTGCGATGGACGAGCAGATTGCAGATGTGCTGACGAAGCCACTAGCCAGGGTGAAGTTCGAGTACTTCAGGGAGAGGATTGGTGTTCTTCAGATCGAGGATACTTCGAGGAAGAAGTGATGGACACATTTTCTAAATCCATTCCAAGCATGTTGGAAGGAGGATCCTTCACATGGCTGTGGATGTAAGCACTGGATGATGAGCATCAGGATGATGTTCTAGTTTCTTCTTTGTATGATCAGTTGGATCATTTATATGTATATGTATGTACGCATCATGTTGGATGCTGGATATGATCAGTTGGATCATTTATATGTATGTACGCATCATGTTGGATGCTGGATATGATCAGTTGGATCATTTATATGTATGTACGCATCATGTTGGATTCTTGGACCATGTATCTGTATATGTATCAGGTGGATACATTGTATGATCAGGTAGATCATGTATATTGATATGTATTAGGTATGATCAGGTAGATCATGTATGTTGATGGATACATTGTGTGGATCATGTATCTATGTATCAGGTGGATACACTATGTATGATGATATGTATCAGGTAGATACTTGGTGTGCATCCGATGGATGCATTGTATGATCAGGGTGATTGAGGATGACGAGCTTCTCCAGATGACATGCAGCAGGATGTTGCAGTGATGATGATCAGGATGATCATGTGTACATCAAGATGATGTATGGTGAGTATCAGATGATACTTTGTGGCCGTGGATCAGGTTGTGTAGATGAGCATGTCTAGGAGAGCCTATAAGTTGGAGTTGCGTACCCATAACATCCTGGGATGATCTTTCGAGACATTGCTCTGGGAGGACATGTAATTTGTGCCTTGGGAGATCTTTAGGTCGGAGTTGTGTACCCGTAACATCCTGAGATGCTCTTGCGAGGTTTTGTCCTATGGCATGTAATTTGCTCTTGGGAGATCTGGACAGGATGAAAAAGGCCTCAGATGCTTCAACCAGGTTTTGCCATGACCACATGTAATTTGCTCCTGGGAGATTTGGACAGGATGAAAAAGGCCTCAGATGCTTCAGACAGGTTTTGTGGTGGACCACATGTAATGTGATCCTGGGAGATCCGACAGGTAGAGCTGTGTGCTCGTAACAGCCTGGGATGCTTCAGCGAGGTTTTGTGGTGAGATCACATGTAATGTGCTCCTGGGAGATCCGATAGGTAGAGCTGTGTGCTCGTAACAGCCTGGGATGCTTCAGCCAGGTTTTGTGATGGGTCACTTGTAATGTGCTCGTGGGAGATCCGACAGGTAGAGCTGTGTGCTCGTAATAGCCTGGGATGCTACAGCCAGGTTTTGTGACGCACGTAATAAGTCCTGAGGATTCCATAGTATGGCCAGTGATGATGAAGACTTGCAGGTGGTGGGCTTACATCCAGTATGAAAAAGGACTGGCTCTGTAGAAATTCCTATGACGAGTAGAGTCGGAGATTGGTTGAGATAGCAGCAGCAGTGATGATGATGATGACGATGATCCCGAGAAGAAGACTTGTCTAGCAGAACTGTGTCGAGAAATACCTTCCTAGTTAAGAGGGAGTGTTGATGTATATGTAACTTCGGAATGTATTTCATCTATGTATTTCATATATATTTATTGTACCCTTATAAGAGATGTGTTATTCCTCTATAAGGAAGTGTCGTCATGTGGATTGACAAGTGTCGCAAGTGTGTGTACTTGCCGATGGGTTATTAGACCACCATGTGTGGGGTCAGCCCTGAAATATATATTATATTGTGGATGTATCTAGATAGACAAGTCGGCCCCATAGTGTAACTGGGCAAACAGGTTAGTATAAATAGAGATCAGGAGATCTCTATTTTGATCATTCAGAAAGTCACACTTCTCTCACTCAGAAAGTGGCGCACTAGTGAGGAGGAGGATGATCTGCTACTAGGAGACTATCTCAGTGTATTTTGGTTGTACTTTGGTTGATCCATTGCTCTCTCTATCTCTGATGAAGTTGTGGGGTTTTTCACCTTAGGGTTTTCCCCACGAAAACTTTGTGTCTCTTGTCTCTCATGCTTTTGATTCTTGTGATGCTTGTCATGCTTATTGTGATTGTTATGCATTGATATACTGTATATGTTATTCTCTCAGTGAAGATCCTAGAGTATTGTGAATTAATGCTCAAAATTTAACATGCCCAGCCTGTATTATTTCAGCACTCAAAGACCACCCTCGAGCTGGACATGATATCTACAAGGAAAAGGGAACATTCAATCTCACACACAGCCAATTGGTCATTTCATCTCAGCCAAGCCAGTCCACAGTTGGGTTTATCAGGCTACATTTGAACCTTGGATGCTTGCACTCAAGCTCAATCCAAAACAATGGATACCCATCTCAACCCTAGAATTCTCTTACACACAACAAACTCAAACACTGGGCATGGATACACATTTTCAGCAATGGGGTTTAGGAACTAGATGGACAGGGGTTTCCCCCAAAACATAGGCACACCAAAAACGGATTTGTGAGAGGGAAAATCGACCATAGGTAAGAAAACGTAAACTCCCACAGATATACAAGAAATTAGTGAGCCAAAATAGCCTCTATGGTCCCCAAATCCATTTCCCTTTCTTCCCAATTGTTATACAACACAAAAACGCCCTTCCCAGCTAGGAGAATGAAGAAAACACAATAAAACCAATGAGGAAAACGCCCAAGTAGCTCCAAACTCGTGAGAGAGCAAAGTTGGTTGATGGGTAATGGCTTGGGGAGCAATTCATGGCTCTTTTCTTGCCCAAGAAACAAAACATGTTTTTCCATGCAGGGTGGCTTGTCCATACCCAAATTCGGACAGCCATACCTCTCCATTCCCCAAGGCATTAACTACCTCAACCAACTCTTGGGAGAGTAAATGATTGGGTACAAAAGTCAGCATGGGTAGTTGAGGGTTTGATTGGTTCTCTCATTGACACTTGGCTTGGCTTGATTGGCTCCAAGGGTTTGAATGTTTTCCCTCCCAATTTCCTTGTAACATCATGCCCCCATCTCTTGTTGCATTGCATAGCTAGTTGTGGGCATTTATATTAAAATGCATATTTACAATTCCCATGGTTCTCTAGCACATGGGTAACATAATTTCAAATACTTGCCTCTTAAAGGTCGAGTGTTCACTAGCGGGGCCTTGGCCTTGAGCTCCACGCTAGGAATCATACATAATATACATACAATATCTACATTATAGCCCAAAATATTACAAGGGTCAAAATGGGGGATGTTACAATAATATATTTACAATATATTCAACTTTTTTCCACATAAAACAAGTGTCTTTTATATAGAACCCTTTCTAACGGGCCTTGTCTTTATCATTTTTTTATCATCATTTTACCTTATCTATATTCCATTTTACTCATCCATATTCATGCACTAATCCGTTCTTATGCTCATATACCAATTTTTATGCTCAAGTTATTTTTCCATTACATGGCTTCGTATTTCATTTGATATTTTGACTAACATTAAGGGAATTAGTGTACTATGCATTTGCTTTGAATATTGAATCAATTGTTGGAAGCAGCTACAACATATTGGAGGGAGTTCTGTAGCAGCCACGAAACCTTTATAGGAAGTTGTAGAAACTCTACAGGAAGTTGCGGAATCTCTACAAGCATTTGCAGAACCTCTACATGCAGCTATAGAAACTCTACATGGAGCTGCAAAACCTCCTACAAAAGCTACAGAAAGTCAATGATTCATATTTACCTTCAATCACCAACTTTGGAGAAAGATATTCATTAGGAGTAATAGATTTTTATAAATCCATTATTTCTATTATTCTTATATGTCTCAATCATGATGTTAAATTATTTGAAAATTAAAAGTGACAAATGGAGGTGTATATGAGTGGATATTTAGCTTATCCACAAAGATTTGAAGAGCTCTATCAAATATATGATGGACCTAAGGAGTCAAAAGTTGTTAGGAGACATTTGGAATGAGTTTTGACTATTTAATTATAGCCTCTACCCCTAAATTCGAATTTGACTTCAAAGGTATTCTAAATAGCATGTAGTTAGTAAGGATCTTGGATTAGTTTTGAATTAGTTTTCAGTTCCAAACTTTTAGGAATTTGTTGAGGATATTTTGGATTGTAATGTCCCCATTTTGACCGTATGGCATTAAAATCGTAAATAATATAATATTGTTATAAAAGCGTGGTGAGGAGCTCAATGCCAAGGCCCCGCCATCGATTTATTGATGCATATGGCTTACGTGCTAGCCATGCACAATGGAATTGTGAATATCATGTAAATATGCATTTTAATAAAATACCCACAACTAGCTATGCAATGCAACAAGAGATGGGGGCATGATTTTACAAGGAATTGGGGGGGGATATTCAAACCCTTGGAGCCAATCAAGTCAATCCAAGTGTCGATGAGAGAACCCATAAAACCCTCAACTACCCATGTTGACTTTTGTACCCAATCATTCATTTCTCCCAAGAGTTGGTTGAGGTAGTTGATGCCTTGGGAATGGAGAGGTATGTTTGTCCAAATTTGAGTATGGGAAAGCCACCCTTCATGGAAAAACGTGTTTTTGCTCCTTGGAAAAAAAAAGAGCCATGAATTTCTCCCCAATCGATTACCCAGGAACCAGTTTATCTCTCTCACGTTTTTGGAGCTCCCTGGGCGTTTTCCTCCTTGGTTTTTCTGTTTTTTCCTTCATCTTTCAAGCTGGGAAGGGCGTTTTTGTTTTGGTTACCATTGGGGAAGAGAACATATCGATTTGGGGTTTCGATGAGGTAGTTTTGGCCATTTGAAACACTCATAACTTGTGGGAGAAATCGGGTTGCTCCCTAGGGGGACGAATTTCCCTTCCCACATTTTGTTTTGGGTGAGCCACGATTTGGGGAAAACCCATAGCCATCCTATTCGTAAATCCCATTGTTGGAAATGTGTATATGTGCCCAGTTTTTGAGTTGCTCTGTGTAAGAGAATGTTGGGGTTGAGATGGGTATCCATTGCTTTGGCTTGAGCTTGAGTGCAAGCATCCAGAAATAGAGAAGGTTCAAATTTAGCCTGATAAACCCAGCTGTGGACTGGCTTGTCTTAGATGCAGTGATTTTTTGGTTGTGTATGAATATGAATGTCACCCCTTCCTTGTAGAAATCATTCCCAGCTCGGGGGTGGTCTCTGAGTGCTAAAATAATATAGGCTGGGCAGAGACCTATGGTTGGGTGGAATGTTGCAGTGACATAGATAGTTGCTTGGGACAATTGCACAACGAAGATAAGTGTTTTTTTGTCTGTATTTACTTTTGCAATGTTTAAATTGATGATTGTTTTGATATGCCGTATGCATATGATATGTGTGTGGATGAGGTTTATTTCCATTGTGCATGTTTGTTGAATTGCATCTGCACATGTTGGTTTTAATTCGTATGAATCTGATGAATCAGGCTGAGTTTTATGAAAATCCCCAGAGATTGGTATTATGTTCCCTTCCAGGAACTGGGTCCACGGGAGGGGACGTTACATTTTGGTATCCGAGCGAAGGTTGCAACATTGGGCCTACATGGGCTAGCTATTAAAGTTGCAGAGGTAAGAACCCTTCCCGTCCAGCACTAATCATTAGAAAAGAAGGAAATATTTAAAAAATAAAATTCTAACTGTTTTTGAAAATTTAAAAATTTTCTAAGTGTTTCTGAGTTTTTATGCCAAGATTGTGTCGGCAAAGATAAGCCAGAAAACACTGAAACATATTAACCTAACGACTGAAATCCACTAGCTAATTGATGAAATTTCCAAGCTGGGGATTTCTACTTAACAAGGTTAAATACAAGGAAATTTTAAGTGAAAATCGATGTACCTGGAAATTGTTGAAGATGGTCGTATGGGTATACTTGTTAACATATATGAATAAATAGATCAATATTCTTTGCGAGATCAATGCTGGTATGACCATTTCCAGGAAAGGAATATGTTTTTCAACATTGTACGAGGTTAAAACCCTTCACGATGGTTTAAAGTCGGAGTTTTAGCAGAATTGTCCACCAATTTCAAAGGTGTAGATTTATGATAACATTTTAGATATTTATATATTAGATAAATAAAAAGAATAATATCAAATATTTGTCAAAACCTGTTTTTAAAAAACAAAAATATTAAAAGTATTAAAATCATTACATGTTATAATTGATCCTTCCCACCCTCAGTGTCGGACAAAAGACAACAATCAACTCGAGATTAGTTAGTGGATATTTGGAGTTATGCAGCCGTGTGTCAATTACCAATGCACATTGAAAGTGCATGCCCCACAACTGGCTTGCAAATCATAACCCAGTTCAATGCAATTGTTAGGTTAATATGTCAAAAACAATATATGTTCCACTAGTTGATTGATGAAATTGCCAAGCTGGGGATTTTTGCTTAACAAGGTTAAATACAAGGAAATTTTAAGTGAAAATTGATGTACCTGGAAATTGTTGAAGATGGTCATATGGGTATACCTGTTAACATATATTAATAAATAGATCAATCTTCTTTGCGAGATCAATGCTGGTATGACCATTTCCAAGAAAGGAATATGTTTTTCAACATTGTACGAGGTTAAAACCCTCCACGATGGTTTAAAGTCAGAGTTTTAGCAGGGATTGTCCACCAATTTCAAAGGTGTAGATTTAGGATAACATTTTAGATAAATAAAAAGAATAATATCAAATATTTGTCAAAACCTGTTTTTAAAAAACAAAAATATTAAAAGTATTAAAATCATTACATGTTATAATTTATCCTTCGCACCCACGGTGTTGGACAAAAGACAACAATCAGCTCAAGATCAGTTAGTGGATATTTGGAGTTATGCAGCCGTGTGTCAATTACCAATGCACATTGAAAGTGCATGCCGCACAACTGGCTTGCAGATCATAACCCAGTTCAATGCAATAGTTCTCCACATTTCTACACCTGACATGCAGATCATAGCTCCATTCCAGTAAACCACTAAACCGACATGTGGAGAAGAAACCAAAAAGGCAAAGATACTCTGGTAATTTCCCAGCCTTTACTTCTATTTTAAATATTTCAAGAAATACATTACACAAAAGGGGATGCGAAAAAATTCAAAAATAAACAAAAATTCAGAACAAGATTGCCCTTGTGGAATATTTATGACGAGAGCCCTAGATGAGATCATGAGATTGCCTTCCAAAACTGGTGTGGGTTGTCCGTGGAAAGAAAAATGAGCCTCAAGAAAAGGTGAGGCAAAGGTGTACCTGCAATGTGGCTGTAAATGATAGCCTTGGAGGATGCAAAACATAAACGATTGCCAGTCAAAATAAAAAGAAGAAATTACAAAAATACTGCAACAAAACCCTGACAACAACCATCATAGATAGTCGGAGAAGAAGCTAGGGTTTGAGGACAAAACCCTGGCTTGAGTCAAAATGCGGAAAGGATAGCAGAGGAGAAAGAGACAAAATAAGATATAGGTGAGAAAGGATGAAAAATTTAATACCTTGGGGATTCTCATTCCAAGCGTTTCATTATCGCATATAGGTCCACACACATAGATTCCCTTTCGGCTTCTGTTTGGTCTTAAAATTGACTCAATCCCTGTGTCGAGGAATGGCCCTCCTTGTTGAAGGTGTGGATAGAGTGAACATTATGTTTGAATATCTCAAATTGCATGGCACTCTCATCTTCATCCATCTTTCTGGTGGGGTGAAACTCAAGCAGCCACTTATCATAAATTCGTTGAACGATTTTTTTTTCAGATTTATGGTCATCCTTCATATAAATAAACGAGGAGTCGTCATTGTCGTCAGAGTCATGAGATGAATCAACATTCACTGATAATTGATCCTTCACTGATAACATATCAAGGGAAGAGTGATCCAAAGCCTTCGACATTAACGAACATTTTCCGCTCATGCATATACCAGAACTGGAGTGATTCAAATTAGGCATCACTAATCTCCCATTCCAGAACGAACACCTGCAGATTCGAGTGATTATATGACCCAAATTAATCATTGACATTTGGGAAGCACAACAATAGGATCGATTAAACTACAAGCCTTAGAAAATCCATCGAAAAAATTTTACTAATAAAGGATGCACTGCTCCGAGCTAGACTAGATGCCAGTTGGGATAAATTAATAGGTAGAATGGTTGTTTAAGCTACAAGGCATGAGGTTACTATGGAAACAGACAGTCAAAATGTAGACCCTCCTCACATTGACGAGAAACTGCAAGGACACTTGGAGACAAAGATGCAAAACATAGTAGAGGAAACTTCCGGAGGGTTTCGGAGGAGTCGAAGGCTCAAAAAATACAAGCCAAGCCGTAGAAAATCCAGCAACGTTTGATTTCTGGTGAGATTCGGTGCAGAGGACAATGCCCATGTGAATATTAATTTCAACCATTATGACATTCACCCGCATTTATTGATGGCTTATGAGAGCTCGTCACCAGGGCCTCGGGCACAACGCCCTAGGCATACGTCACCGACATGGAACCAAGCACATAGGCAATAAAAAGAAAGATAAATACAATTTTAAAATTTTTATTTAATCCATCCAAAAATCACATTATAGCCAAACTTTAGAAAATTCAAAAATGAATATGCTTGAACATCGAACTAATCCGCCTTCACGAAAAAATATATGTCAGGGACATAAAAATGGTTTAAGTGGTTCCCTTAGTATAATTGTGGTACAACACAACTTTCCATACTTCATAAAAAAATGTCACTATTTATGGCACTTTATGGCTATCATCCTCCTTCCATCACATCATATTTGAAAGAGAAAGTTAAGGTTCAAGTGGTGGAGGATCACATAGAGAACTAACAAGAGGTTCCCCAACTATTGAAATACAACTTGGTTATAGCACAAAATAGGATTAAACAACAAGGAGATCAACATCGTAGTGTAAAGGAAATTTAAAGTGGGAGATTGGGTATTTTTTAGGCTACAACCATACAAACAAATGTCCCTCAAGCAGCAAAAGAAGGACAATAAATTAGCACCCAAGTACTATGGCCCCTATAAGGTGTTGCAGAGGATTGTAAGTATGGATTACAAATTGATGTTGCCTCCATCTTCACGTGTACATATAGTCTTCCATGTTTCTTGGAAAAAAAGGTAATTGGTGCCAAGATCCTAATCCATACTATTTTACTAGAGATTGATGAAGAAAGGAAATTGATACTAGAACTTGAAGCAATCCTTGACACAATAATCAAGCAATTATTGAGTACCTCATCAAGTGGAAGAACTTGATAATAGAATAAACGACATGGGAAGATGAGTTCTTCATGCATAAAGATCTAGAGTTAATCAAGTGTTGAGGACACCACTTGTTTGAATGGGGGGAGCATGTTAAGCACTATATAATGTGACATTACATTTATATATTATATTAGTATTGTCTTTATTGGTCGGCTAGGACCTTAATTTTAATTGTATGGTTGGATATATTTTTAATTGTACCATTTATCTCCCACGCACACACACATACACACCATTTTAATTTTAATGGTTAACTAGGACCTTAATTTTAATTGTAAGGTTGGCTATATTTTTAATTGTACCATTTGTCTCCCTTACACACACACACACACACCAATGAAACTTAGTTTTAAAATCATATCATCTTGTCTTATGCATTTCATACATTTTATAAGTAGGTTTCCCCCATCAAGAGGCTTCTTATTTGTATCTTTATTTCATTCTCAAGGCATTGGGCTACTCTTTCTTTCTATTTTTATGTTATTTTGAGAATTTGGTGCATAACAAAGTTCAAAAAAACCCAATCAATCATTTGCAACTAACGCCATGTCAATACTAAAGAATAAATAGTCGCCCAAATAATTCAATTCAATCGATGGTGTACTCATGATCCAATCTATAAACAAAGTGGCTTAGTCATGCATGTTTCCATACCCAAATGGTTAGTATATGGTCGGAGCTAGGCATTAGTAGTATCAAGATGAGAAATAAAGGGGAATGGGACAACTAACTAATAGTAAAGGGTTGAAAAGGAAGAAACTAAATGAAGTGACTAGAGATCTTGGTGCTTTGGAAAGGTGTGGAAACCTCAATGCAACAAGCAATGAACTTGATGTTGAATCCTAACAAATTTTGATTCTTATTACTAATTGCACTACCTGCCAAGAGTGAATATGCAAAATGAATTTAGGACATATAATCACAATGAGAAAAGCATAAATGTTCCAAAGGGAATGATGGATCTTGTAAAACACATTATCTTGTTTGGTTCGAAATACTCAAAGTAGGTAAAACCTTCAGTGCACCACAACCTTCATAATGAATTATCGTATCAATATTTAACACTAATAGAACAATAAAACTAAGGATAAAGTCATAAGGTAATCAACATTAAGATAATTCTTCTCTTTAACCAACTTTGAGCTAACGAACAGGCGAGATGATCCACTACCTGTAATGCATGCTAATCTAACTGCTTGTGATGTGAGGCAAAACAAAGAAAACAATGAGCAAAATGATAGCAAATAACCCTATTCATTTGCAACAAAAATTATATACACATTTTCAATTGAAAAATCTATTTCCGGCCTAAAACGTATACCAACTATAAAAAAATTGAGCAACAATGGATAAAACTAGTTTGCACAAATTTATTGGCCCTTTGCCAAGTTTAACTTTCGATTGAAAATATTTTTCAGCCAAAAGTTAAAATTAAATTTTCAGCCAAAGTTTTGAGAATCTGAATTCACCTGTGCAATTCTTACAAAATACTAACCAAGTTTCATGTTTTCACCCAAGTGTGGAATCCTTACTCCCAAACAACTAGTTCTTCTAGGTCCAAAGCTAAGACAGGGTGATTTTAATTACCCCCATGGTTGAATTAGTTTGAGATTTTAACTACCCACTTTAAAGGAAAAAATCAAATAAATTATTTAAATCCAAAAGGGGAGGAAACAAAATTAAGGAAAAATTAAAATAAGAAAATGTAGATGAAGACACCTAAAGGGGGTGGATAATCTAAATTAGATGAATTATTAAAATGTCGAATTAGGCGAGGTGTTGAATTAATGAGAAGTCTTTAAATAGAGGGAGGATCCCATGGGTTAGGGAGAAGAGGGAAAATACATGGGGAATTTTTGTCAAAATTTAGAGAACATTGGTACTCAGCAATTCAATCTTGAATTAGCTTGAATTTGGTTAAGAATGAAGCCGAGTATAATAAAATTCCCTTAATCAATGGATGTGTAACATTTATGATGAACTCAAGTTGAGGTGGACCCGCCATCAACATACAATCTGCATGAAAATCAGTCAATATGGTGGTTGTGAGCCTACATGACTCAAGGGCTTTAAGGAAACAAGTTTTCCCTGAGAAAGGTTGGGAGGAAAACCTATTGGCATTTTTTACTTGCCATAAACAAGAAGTGGAGATTGAATCTTTTACATGGAAGTTGAAGGAATAAATCCATTCAGGTAGAGTATTTTAATTATTTAGATAGTCAAAGATGTGATTTTGGCGTTCTTCTTGTTTTAGATTTTGAAGAATTGTTACCTAGAAGTGATAGGAATAACCATGCATATATTTTGGTATGGAATTTGAGATTTTTATTATGCGTATGTGGTTTTTTTTACTAATATGGTTAATGTAGCATAACGGAGGTTGTACGGTGTAAAATCTATTGGAAATGATTTTTCATGAAAATTTCCCAAAGGGGTGTGGGTAAGTGTGTTTGTGAATGAAAATTTCAAATTTTACCTTGGTTGTTCCTATTGTTAATTCATAAATGATGTTCTGAGTAAAAATGTTGTTTACTAAATAGTTTTGTTGTTATTTTTCTTATTGTAGGTGTATTCTTATAGTTGAATGCATCTGCTAGAGTTAATTTCAATTTAGTTCTACATTCCAATGAATAAACAAGTTCTAGATTTGTAGTCCAAGTGCTTGTGAAAAATAGTAAATAGATAATACTTTGAATTAAGAACACATAGAATGTGTGAATGATCATTGTCGGTAATCACTTTGTATGTTCATTCTAGAAATTGTGGAAATGCATTTACATGGGTTAATTGAGTTGAATATTAACAAACTATTTTGTTTTTGCTAAAATTTATGGCTGGCTAATATAATATTAATAAAATGTAATTATAGAAAATGATTTTTAGTTTTAGACCTACATTGGAGGGTATTTGTTCTACATGAACTTGTAACCCCCATTTTGAATTTGAATAATAGGTTTGATTTCGTGATCTGGGTGGTTTTGGAAAAATATTGTTTTTCTTATGTGGAATCTGTCTGAAACCTATAAGTGTAGTATTTCTTTGAAATAATTATAAGAAGGTTATATCAAAATTAGTGTAGGTGGTAGGGTGCAAGGAAAATGTTTGTATAAATGGTTGCGGGCAAAGTGTTTGACAAAATTTGTTAATCAAGGTTTGGTGGTTTGCATGTATTTGCCAAGTGTCCAAATTATGTATAAACTATAATTAGTAGACATAAATTATCAGTGCTACTTGTAAGATATTTAAACAAGTTTGCATTATTGAGCATGGATTTGTGAAGCAATATGTGTATGAGAGAATGCTTGTTATGTCATTATTGAGGGAATTGTAAGTCACATATGTGCCTTAATTATGGTGAATCATTATAGGCATCATAATTCTATTATTGTAGGTATAACTTCTAATTTGTATATTTATAGATCAATTGTTTTTCTTGGAGGAATATGGTAGGTATTTTAGCCATAATTCCTAAGTTTGTAATTTTTCTAGCTTTTCATTTGAGAAATGTACAAATGTGGTCAGTTTATTTTATGGAATTAATAATGTTTTTGGCGATCTAGCTACCTCTATATTCAAAATAGAAATGAGGGTGAACTATATTGATTGAACACTTGTTTGGTAAACAAAAAGTGTTAAGCACCATAACATGTGGAGCCCAATTATATTTATATATATATATATATATATATATAGAGAGAGAGAGAGAGAGAGAGAGAGAGAGAGAGAGAGAGAGTCCTACCTTTTCAGATGAGAAATTTACAAATGTGGTTGGTTTATTTTATGTAATTAATAATGTTTTTGGCGATCTAGCTACCTTTATATTCGGAATACAAATGAGGGTGAACTATATTGATTGAAAACTTGTTTGATGGAAAAAAAGTGTCAAGCACCATAACATGTGGAGCCCAATTATGTATATGTATATGTATATGTAGAGAGAGAGAGAGAGAGAGAGATCATTTATCTCTCATATTAAAAATATGTGTTCATGTGTGACGTTCTTTGGAAATAGTGTTGGGTCACTACATTTTAGAATAACATTCAAAAAAATGGATTTTGGAGAGGCCTATGATGGTTGTCTAAAAAGATGGATGGACAGGGTGAAACAAATGTCCCATCAAAAGACATATTCTCCACACCAAAAATACCTTATGGCATAATGATGTCATGAGAGATGATTACGAACCTAATTATAGATTATATGAAAGGATGAAGGTTTTAGATTCCATTTGAACTAGGGACAAGAGCAATAGACAAACCTTTGCACCCCATCATCAACCGAAAAAATATGTGAGGCTTGAGTAATTCATTATAATCCTACTTTTCAGATTTTTCTTTTCTTGTAAGAGTTTTATCAACATAATTTTTGTTTTTCTCACTTTGGTGGGTGACATTGGCATCCTTCCCTATCCCCTTTAGTGAAAAGATTGAGAATTGAAGTAAAACACCATAGCCATTGGAGGTTCCTTGCTTGATCCTTGAACCAACTTGTTTAGTAATCCTCTTGATATGATAAGGATTTTAATTGTTTTTGTGAATAACATGTTGTCACCACTAGACTTGTGCTTCATTTTTCACTCTAGGCCAATGAATAATGATAGAGAACAATGTTCTTACATTTTGATCCATAATTTCATTGTTTTCATGTGGTTACAATTGTTAGTGGATGCCAATTTTGAATGTATATTATTGGTTATTATTGACACCATTTGAAAATCTAAGGAAATTAAACTTTATTTTATTACATAAAATCTGAATACATGGTTGTTAAATTTGCATGGAGATCCATTTGGGAATAAAATATTAGATATTGAGACTGTAAGTAAAACATTTATCAAAATACCTTTTATTCTAATCCAAGCAGTAGAGTATCCATGGCATTGTTTTTTGTCTAAGTTAAGTCATTTGTGTCAATCCCTTCCACCACTGACATGGCTCTCTCCAGACTTTTATGAATTATTAGGATGAAATGTTCTTAGCCCTCTTCCTCTATAATATGATTGACCTTTATCATCATAATTATAGAGGTAAGTCCTTTAATAGGGTAAGCGACTTATTGATCACTACCTTCTCCCAACACTCCCACATTAGTAGGAAGAGGTCCCATGTCTAGCTTCCAAGCTCACATGGTAGACCTCTAGGGTGGTGTAGGCCCAATAAGTCTCTTGACCCCTTGACCATCGCACACTTGTTTTCAACCCTGAGTGTTACAAGTGCCCCTCTAGGGAAGCATGCTCCATTTAGGGTACATTTCTCTTCATGAGCTTCCTCATTGTTCTTCTTCTCAACAACTTCGCTCATTACACATGCTTTGTCCTTCTTCTTGAATGCTTATTTTCTTCCTTTTACATATTCCTTGGGATGTGCTTTTGTGTTCCCCTTGTTTTCTTTACATTATATATCTCATAGTCCCATGGATCAATTTAACCTTCAATGGACATTAATATATAAATTAAATTCCTCTTTATTACATGCATCCCAATATAGAATGCACATATTTGAATTAGGGTAAGTTGAGTGTACTTGATTATGCATCTCTTTGGGGGTACCCAATTACATCACATAGAGAAAATGATAAAAACAACAAGCCCAAACAAAATCCATGTTTACAATAAATTTACATATTCTTTATGTCAACAAGCAACCAAACCAAAGAGTGATGTGCATATAGTTGTCCAACATGACCCAACACTAGAAGGTTATACAACCAAACCAAAAAGTGCCATGGATATGGTTGTCCAACATGACCCAACACTAAAAGGTTAAACAACCAAACCAAAGAGCGCCATGGATATGGTTGTCCAACATGACCCAACACTAGAAGTTTATGCTAGAAGGGAAGTTGAATTGTTTTGATTCTCTAGCCCAACCAATTGACTTTATAAAATATATTGAATATTCGTTTGGATAGACGATAATCAACATCTTGCACTCAATTTAAAAATCAGTCAAGCACTTCACACCACCAGGAGGATGTGCAATCAATTTAAACATAGATTGAAATGGTTTAGAAAATATGTGTGAAACACACTGATATTATATAAAGCATTAGCAAAACATGCATTCATTTTAAGCATCGACTCAAATGGATTGGATTGGCAAATATAAGTGAAACAAGTGATATTATATGAAACATTGAGAAAGCATGCATTCCATTTAAGGGTAGACTCAAATGGCTGAGCAAATATGAATGAATATATATATATATATATATATATATATATATATATATATATATATATAACAAGAACAATTGAAGAGCTTTTCATTAAAAAAAAAAGAGGTTACATATAGTAGAAGAAGGATGACAAAAACCAGAGCAACATAGAAACATTCATCCCAAGTTCATCCTTCTCTAACTTATAGCTTTTCTGATACTTGTCTAATCTATAGAAGTTGTAGCTTCTTACATATTGTCCGAGCAAGAGAACACAAAAACATAACATAACTGGGAACTATTTAACTGCAAAGTTTTGAATATAGAGCTAATCCTCATCGCTACAGCATAAACTTGCTCCAAAAACTGTCAGATATCAAAATTATCAGCACAACATAGATTTAAACCGATACCAACTAGCTTAGGGGCTAAGGTCTTCATAGTTCTTCATGCTTCGTTCTTTGGCAGAGTTGATTCCGAAATGCAGACCCGAGTTCATCATCGCGTTTCCAAATTCTCCATCTTCTTGCCAATATTTATATTGGTGTTGTTTGTGGCTTCCGTGTGGATTTCCAGTTGGGGGGCCAAATGAACTGCAACACTAAGAGAATTAACCCTTTCTTCGAGCTTCCTGTTGTGATCTTTAACTTCGGTGTGGGTGGCTTCTGCAAGAGTGTAAAGCCTGGATAAGGCTCTTTTCATATCCAAATTTTCATTCCTTGCCAATCTAACCTGATGCTCTAGCTCCGAGACGCAATTTTGGAGCTCCCTGTTCGAGCTGGAACCCCTTCTCTGCCCAGAGTCTTGAGGCCCATCCTCCATCAGAACCTCCGGCTGGTCTTCCTGGCCAGACTGCTGTTCACAAGTGACTTGAACACCTTCAAAGACGGGATGGCACCAAATGCGGGCTCGTTTGGAGCTCCTACCACGCTGCCGACAGAGTGAGCAGGACAAACCAGGGACCATGACAATGTGCTCCATCCTTAACTGCAAATTCGCCTTACCAACGCTCCAGCGACTAACAACGAAATGATAATGCAGAACCTCATCTCTGTCCCTGTAAATAAGGATGTCGTGCTGCCAAAGCTTCCCCTCATCTTCACGCATGCAATCCAACTGGCGTGGTGTGAACCGAGGCTTATAAATGCTGAAAGGATCGAGGATACAAAGATGATTTGAATGGCTTGGGTGGGGTATATGAGCCATGCTTCGAAAACTATATGGTTCAGTCATTTTTCAAACAAAAATTTAATGGACCCATCTTTCCTCCATAGACACATTATCACATTCCAATGTGCCATGGCTCAAGCCTACACCTTTGTTTACTAATCCATCTGCCTGCTGATTTTGGCCTCGCAAGACATGAAAAAACTTAATTTGTTTGAATTCCTTGGCTATGCAATGTAAAAGGTATTGCATTTTGGTGACCGGCTTTTTGTGATTTCGAACCAAGGTTCTAGCTTCTCTTATGACGATAGTGGAGTCTCTAATCGCAACAATATCCTCAATTTTCAATTCTCTGGCAAGTTCCAACCCTTTGATTAGGGAAAGCCATTCAGCATTGTTATTAGTTTTGTTCCCAATGCTCCAGGAGTAATTTCTCATCTTATTCCCCTTGGGTCCAGAATACCCCCCGCACCTGCCAACCCTGGTATGAAAATATAAAACTTTCACCTTCACTATTAAAATGTTTTTAAATATAAAATAATGTTTAGCTAGGATTTTCTAAATATAATAATTATATTTTCGACCTTTCACCTTCACTATTAAAATGTTTTTAAGTATAAAATAATGTTTAGCTAGGACTTTTTAAGTATAATAATTATAAGTATGGTTAGAGGTTGATATTTCAAATAAATATAAAATGGTGTATAGCTAGAATTTTCTAAATATAATAATTATAAATATAATGAGATGTTTGATATTTCAAATAGAAAGATAATTTTGATGAAATATCTTTGAAATTTTATTGGTTTAAACATAATCAATGTTTCGGAAAGGTCAATCATGACAAATCCCTTATAATAAAATATGGTTAGTTGATGTTATTGTGAAAGTAACGTTAACTTTTGATTTGGGCATTTTATTAGTTTAAAGATGGTATTTTGTTTGAACAAATCCATTATAATAATTACAATTATAATTAGGCGTTGACATTATAAAATGTGGTTTAGAGGTATAATTAGGTGTTGAAATTATAAAATGTGGTTAGAAGATTTTATTGTGAAAATAAAATTAATTTTTAATTTTAGATTTTGTTATGATAAATTCATCATAATAATTATAATTATAGTTAGATATTATTATTATAAATTGTAATTATAATTAAATGTTGATATTATAAATTTAAGGTTAAATTTTCATAAAAATTACATTTTGTATTTTATTGATTTAAACATTGTCAGATTTTTTATATTTAAATATTTAAAAAATATTAATAATAATAATTTTGATATTTTATTGATTTAAAGATGATATTTTGTGAGGACAAATCCATCATAATAATTGTAATTATAGTTAGATATTGATATTATAAATTCTAATTCTAATTAGATGTTGATATAATCTAAAGTTAAATTTTTATGAAAAAGACATCTTGTATTTTATTGATTTAAACATTGTCAAATTTTTGGTATATAAATATTTAAAAAATATTATTAATAATTGCAATAATAATTATAAAATAGATAATATTTTTTTCTTATTTTTTTTTCATAAATAAATAAAATTTAATTTAATTTTTCAAAATGTCATATATTTTTATATATTAAAATAGCTAAATATTTATTTCTCATATTTCTTTTCATAAAAATAATTAAAATTTTAAAATAAGTAAAATTAAAATTTAATTTCTCAAAATTTTATAATTTATATATATAAATTTAATAGATATAAAATAAAGTAAAATAAGATTGATATTTTTATACATTCATAAATTAACTATTTTAATATATAATTTTTAATTAAACAATTTATATATAAAAATATTTAACAAAATAAATGAATATTTTAAAACACCTTATTATAAAACAATATAATGATCTAAAGGCATACGACATTTAATTGACAATCTTAAAATCTTTGAAAGAGTTTAAATAAATAATATAAACTATTCATTTGATTTATAGCAATATTTTGAAAAATCCTAATATTATGGGAAATTTTTTAGGCATTTCTAATCAGTTTTTATAATTTAATTTTTTTACAAATAAAACTATTTTATAAATTAATTTGATATCTAATTTAAATATGATTTTAAATTATTATAATTATTATTTATCTAATTTATTTTATTAAAAAATATTTATTAATATTTTTAACCCAGTAAGTACAAATGCCAAATCTTTATGTTAAAATTTCCACAAAACTTCATATAAAATAGTGAACTTTTAGCTTCTTAAAAGTAGAAAAAAATGTTCAATCACTTTGAATTAAGTATTAAAACAATCAAAACAAACATTCATTTTTAATATATATTTTTTAAGAATGTTCAAGGAAACATACTAAGATTCCAAACATATGATCAGACACACTTCTCTTCTTTGCAAGCATGCATTGCAATTTGCTGTCCTGTCCACAATAGTTTAAAAAAAGTCAAATCTTCAAATTGAAATTCTTGCTGTTCTGTCCATAACAGTTTAACAAGTCAAATCTTCAAATGGAAATTCTACTTAAAAAGGAGCAGGTGATGGGATTTAGCTTCTCAGAAGCTGCCTGTCTAAATTGATGATTCAATCACCTTAAATTAACTATAAACCCTAAGCAACCATCTAATAAAAGAAATTCATGGAACACATGTTCAGCGGCTACCGTTCCTTTCATTCTCTACAGCTGTAGAGAAACAGATAGATCTGCTTACGTGACAAGCAATTCCTCAACCTTTGTTCTACTGAAAGTTGGATCGAATCTTCAAAAAAAAGTCAGAGGGCTCGTGAAAAAATCTTCCAATCATCAATGTAGGCCTTGGAGTCAAAGGTGCTTGAGTCCCCATGAAGCAAAATGTGTTTGTCCAATTGGGCCGGCCCCGCCGGCGCCGATTCCTCCAACTTTTTCCCACGATGTTGGCGTTTATGGCGGGGCTTCGCTCGTGAGCCGTGCAGCCCGTGCTTAAATGGCTGTCCGGCTATGTTCATCTTGCTCTAATGGCACTCTACAACAACTCAACTGCCCCATTTAATTCTTTCCTCCGCGTTTAGATTTTCAGAATTCTGTCCAACCTTCATTCCCTGCTGGAACTTCTAGGGTTGAGATTGAACCACCTCCATCTTTCTTTCGAGATCAGAAAATGGGTTTCGAGAAACGGGATCTTGATTTCACCATGGTCCCTGCAGGCCTTATATTGTTGAGCAGCTATCATGCATGGCTTCTGTGCAGGATAATATATCATCCCACTACCACTGTCGTCGGACTCAATGCCCTCAACAGAGAAATCTGGGTCGATACCATGATGGCGGTAAGTCATTCACTCAGATTCCCTCCCAGTCGGTTGGATTGACATTACAGAGACTCTATGGTTGGTTCTTGATTTTCTTTGCTTTTCAGGATGGAATAAAGAATGGTGTGTTAGCAGTTCAAACCCTGCGGAACAACATAATGGCCTCCACTCTTCTTGCATCAACGGCAATCACTCTCAGCTCTCTCATCGGCATACTAGTCAGCAGCTCTGGATCGGGCGCGACCGCTGCTATTGTATTCGGAGATGACAGCAAAATGGGGTCTTCTGTTAAGTACTTTGCCATTCTCGTATGTTTCTTGGTAGCATTTCTATTCAATGTTCAGTCCATCAGGTACTACAGCCATGTCAGTTTTCTCATAACAGTGCCCCCCAGCAAGCCGGGGGCAGGGCACTCGCAGAGCTATGTGAGCCGATCGTTGAATAGGGCGAGCTATTTTTGGTCTTTGGGGCTCAGAGCCTTCTACTTTTCGTTCCCTCTCTTTCTCTGGACTTTTGGCCCCATTCCCATGTTTTCCTGCTGCTGTATCATGATCTTCACCCTCTATTTCTTGGACATTGCAACAACAGCCCACACAGCTACATCTCTTGCTCTTTCTCTTCCAAGAACTGTGGAAGAGGGATGTTCTCCAACAGTCCAGGAAAGAGTTAAGGTGTAAATCCTATATCTTCATTAGTTTTAATCAAATATATAATTAAATGTATGAGTGACCAGCTTCGATTAACTGTTTGAGGTTGATGGATTGATTAGGGTTTCAATTTTATTGTGGCTTATGTCATTCAAATGAGACATGCAATCTCAAAGCATATTCAGAAAACAAAGAGAATGTTATGCAAATTCTAATACCAGTTGGAAGCACAGGTGACAAAACTTTTAAAACCCTTGTTGGAAGTTCATCACATAGTTTGTTATACTGACAAGCTAATTTAATTGGAGTGTGTAGAAGATTTTCTTAGTCTCCTGTGCTTCTTCCTCAAATGCATGCAGATGAATTTCGGCACATTCAACAAAATAATATATCAAAAAGGAAGGAATCATGTGCAATCCAGGGCATATTCAGCAGAATAATTACAAGCTAATTCAATTGGAGTGTGTAGAAGATTTTTTTCATCTCCTTTGCTTCTTACTCAAATGTATCCAGATGAATTCCTGGCATATTCAACAAAATAATATAATAAAAAGGATGGAATCATGTGCAAATCCAGGGCATATTCAGCAAGGATGGAATCATGTGCAAATCCAGGGCATATTCAGCAGAATAGATGCCCTTCAGACTTGACATTTATTTGTATTCAGTGTTTTGAAACACATTAACATGAAAAGAAAAAGAATTAGAAGAACACAACTTAACTTACTGGTATAAATCACAAGTTAAGTGATATGCAGTGTTAAGAAAATGCTGTCTTCTGTTTAAGATTTTATTCCCTATTTTACACCTCCAGCAAATAGATGTTACTCGTTCAGATGTAATAGAAGAACTTTCAAAGAAAGAGGGAGTCTTTGATTTGTAGTCTGCAATCAAATTTTGAAAAGGTCTATGTTTGAAATGCTCATTAACCCAGTGGCGGATGTGCCAAAGAAAATGGAATGTAACTACCTTACCGAGGTTTGATCTTTGAGCAGGGTTTTAGATTAAAAGCATAAAGTTGGTAGGGTAGTAGAAAATTGGTGGTATCACTATGTGAGTGTCATATGCTATAGCATTAATGTACAGAGAGTCTAATTGCTTGATTACATAGTACATTGACAAGTGGCACCCTGCAAGCATCACTTATCAAATATACCAGTTCAATGATATTTATTTTTTCTAAAAAAAAGTGGAGCAAGAGACAAAATATATCACTGTACAATGATAAGTAGCCACTCTGCAAACAGCACATCTTAGATACACCAGTTTGATATATATCATTGTACAATGATAAGTAGCCACTCTGCAAACAGCACATCTTAGATACACCAGTTTGATATATATCATTGTACAATGATAAGTAGCCAATCTGCACACAACACATGTTAGATATACCAGTTTGTTGATATTTATTTTCTCCTCTACAAAAATTGCAAGAAGGGACAAGATATAACACTATACATAGATAAGCGACAACCTGCAGGCCCCACATGTTAGATATACCAATGTGATGATATTTATCTTCTGTTATATAAAAATTGTAAGGGTGGACAAAACATATCACACTGTACACTGATAAGTGGTACCCTGCAAACACCATATGTCAGATATGTCAGATATACCAGTTTGATGATATTTCCCCTTTCCTATATGAAAATTGTAAGAAGGGACAACATATATCACACTACACTTGTAAGTGACACCTTACAAATGCCACTTGTTGATACTGCCACTTATTGGAAGGGACACAATTTATTACGTTTAGAGGAATTGAACTTTGGTGGAGAGTATCACCACCCTGTTTGAGCAATCATTGAAGCTTCCAATGATGGCATGATTCAATTTAATATCAGTATTTAATGCTTATCATTGACCGAATATGGTAAATGAGATTTTGGGAAGAAAACAAAATAAAGGAAAAGGTTATGTTCAAAAGGAACAACATAGGAAATAAATGGAAAAAGATGATGAGGTAAGAGATATAAGATTGTAGTCCATGGAATGGAATGTGGAATGCGAATTTAATATAGAACCTATCCAATGCCAAGTGCTTGTTTAAAAGTGACAAAGCCTATGTATCTATTTTTATCTACCTGGAGAATAAGGTTATAAGGGAGAAGGTCTCAAATGAAGGGAAACCTCTCGTGGGATCTCTGTTCTTCCCTATAATATCCATATGGATGATGGTTCAGCTGCTAATCATAATAGTTGTTGATAATCTTAAAAGATTCAATCAGATTTGAACCTGTGATTTATAGTTTTTTTATTGGCAACTTATCTTAGGTTGATGGTTAAAAATTGAACTAACCCTTAGGAATTTTGGACTTTTATATATATATAATTTGGACTTATATATATATATAATTTGGACTTATATATATATATATAGGAACCTACCTTTTAATGAATGATAAACTCAGTAGCAAATTAGCAATGTCTCACCCTTTTGCCTTGAGGGGTAGGGACTAGGATTCCCTCCGACAGCCCCAAGCCCTCTCATTGGCAACATACCTTAGGTTGATTGCGCCGAAGAGGCACATTCTACAGCCCAGTAGGGGTTATGTAACTCCTTCCATGCTCATCGTGGAGCTGACACCTGTTCTTTATTAAAAATATATATATATTATAAAAAATAGCATGTCCGCTCAAATTAGATTTAAAACATTTAGACCGACATATATATAACTAGACAAATTAGATAAATTAAAACCATAAACATTGCATTACACACTTTACATAATAGGAACCTACCTTTTAATAAATGATAAACTTAGTAGCAATATCCCATCCTTTTACCTTAAGGGATAAGGACTATAAGATTCCCAGCAGCCCCAACCCCTCTCTTAACCCTAAAGTTGTTAATAGCCTCAATGTTTTCTCTTTGGAGATGGCCTCCCACGTTCTACAATACCAGATTGAGATGAATGGGGATAAGCAAGTCTCTTTGCCTTGTTTCGACAGTTGAGGGGTTGGGGAAGAAACTTTCAAACAACCACATCCTTGGGAAAGCAATCCAAACCCAAAAAGACTGTTATAAAGTTAGCTTATTAGCTAAGATCGAAAAAAGAGCAAGCTGGGGATGGGTTTGTGGCAGGAGGATTAACCCAGACCAAGATTGTACACACCTTGTGTAGGAGGAAGTCCAATATTTCAAAAAGCTAAATCACAGGCAGAGAAAGACATTAGGGAGGCGAAGCAGCTTGCCATTTGGCACTTAGAGTAGGGAAGCCCCATAAAGTTGTTCCTAAATGCTAATTTTCTCCTTTAATTCCGAAGGGGTCGAGGATGCCCAACAATCCTAAAGTGTCCGTGTGAGGTCTAGAAACGTGATGTTCTTCTCTTACATGAACCCACCCTTCAAATTTGATCACTGCATGGAATTTCATCCTGAAATAGTAACTACCCGATTTAAATGATAGCCTGGGGCCTCTCGAAATGTTAGGCAAACACCTCAAAGTCCAGCAAGGCGTTCCGCAATAAGATCTGGAACATATATATGGAGAAGACACGGAAACCCCTGACACAGTCTCCTCTGGCTTTTCGCAATCTGCCTTGATGAAGAAGACCTCGTCCATGATTTATTTTTCTTTAGAACCGATTTGGGACCATACCTACAACTAACATTTTACCAAAACCCTAGAGATCATTGACCCAGCTCCAACCGATCAGATAATAATGCAAATCGACAGCATTCAACTTGATCTATGCCCACAACGTCTTCAAACCCTTGACCATAAAGCATATCTGAGAAGTATACACCATTCTTCAGCCCAAGGAACAGATATAGATGCTGTAGCGAAGAAATCATTCGGCCACTCACAGGAGTGTGGCCATCATCCCCATAGATTCCGAAATAACCTGCTTGACTCCAGGGTCTTTCACGATGTCATCCCATGCCACTGCTGCCAACTGTCCATGGAGGAAGAATGCAGATCACGTTGCCGGAATTGTTGGCTCTTTAACATTTAATCCCCAATATTTTGCCATTACCTTCAAATTTAACACTAACTAATTCATTAATAAACATAATCCTGGGCACAATTCCTTCTTAATTGTGTTTGCACACAATCGGGACCTAACAACAACTAAGTGTCCATCCTAAAACCAGACCCCTGAGAATCCTTTTGCATCAATCAAACAGAGGTTCTTATTTTTCAGAAAAGATGACATGATTTCTACGACCTTAGACCTCACATACATAGGTTCATGCAGCGTTCAAATTTGAACCCTTCCCGGCCCTTCCAAAGGGTTCTAGCCTTCCTAGAAGTGTAAAGTTAAAATTGCCCTTAAAAAAAAAATTAAAATCCGAATGACATAATTTATATCAACATTTCAAAAGAAGGGCAACATTTGAAATTACCCATCCATATAAATTTCAATTTATATGTTGAAATTCCTATTCTATAAAATTTGACTCGTTATTCAAAATATTGGAAATATCATAAATTATAATCATTCACTCGCTCATGTCATGCACTCACTGCTTAGCTTTGCAAGATAACGAGAGATGATTGACAACTACGATGTACTAGCCACTAGGATTTGACTCTGAATCCCGACTCAATTCGGGCTGAGATCTAAGGTGTGACAATGTGTCAATGACTATGGCTGTAATAACAGAACCACTACTAGGCCCAAAACAAGGCTGAAACATTGTGCCTACTACCTCTGTGAACCTGGATACCAATGTCCACTAGTTTTTCGTCAAAATGAAATTCAAATTTCCCCTTTGATGAGTCCTCCTCTACAAGACTTCATTTATTGCATGAATGTCATAGACTCACGACAACTCTAAACAACACTCAATGGCATGCAACTACAAATAATGGCATGCAACTAGAACCACAAACCAAGCTGAGGTTGATTTATGCATTGATATAGAGAGGTGGCACTAGGAACACAATATGGAGAAACAATGAGTTAGAAAAAACATTTGGACCAAAGTACCACAATGGTTATTAATAAAATTTTAAAAAAAAATTTGGCTCAGGAATTGTCTTCAATTTGATGGTTGGCATGATTATGATCATGGAATCTCCCTCCATCCTTCCAAAAATATGTGGTTTCTCACCACGTTTCTCTTCGACACTCGCCACCAAAATACGTATAAAATTTACATGTCTTTACATCCTCTTCCATTTAAATCCTCATTGCATAGTCATGACTAATGATTATTATGCATGCACATCCTCACCTTATAATATAAATTGGTTCAAGGCGCATAAACAACCATAAATTATCAAATGTGTCAAGACGCAAAGAGTAAGAGACTACTATAAGTAAGTCTTATATTAAATTTACCATATAAGTCTTTAATTTGCACTATCATCTGAGATTTGACACGTTGGATTTTTGTGATCTTCTTATAGCTCCTTACCAATGTGACTGTAAGGCTTCTTTGATGGTGAAGTCCATAATTTTAAGTCGTCTTCCTCATTATCATGCCTTTTGGTAAGACAATAAGGAGGGAAGTGGCCCACATTAGCACGGAAAACGGTTTCGACATAGAGCTAGATACATTAATTCTTTCATTAAATAACTTAAATTTCATGCCAGTGACTATGAATTCACCGAATTGTGGATTGGTAAAAAACACATCAAATTTTAGAGCCTCGAGCTCTTAATTACTCATGTATCTAGAATTTTCGCAAATCGAGTCATTAACAAACTTCTTTTGTTGTTGTGGTTCAATTTAAAAGGTAGATTGTCGAGACTCAAACATGTAGCGAGTTGCAAGGCTCTAGTTGACTTAGGATTGATTCCATTTCCCCTCCATCCCATACCTATATGTTGTAGCGACAAGTGTTGAACAACAAAATTTGATGCCCAGGCCCTTATGATGCTAGTGTTGCTAACTTGGTTGGTATGGAGGATTACTTTTTAATGTTTTTTTTTGAGCTATGCATTGTTTTTTTTTAGGCTCCTAGTGTCCATCATTCTTACATCTCTCAAGCTTGGATGGTTTCCCTCTCTCCAGTTTGAATTAAGGTTTTGGTTGGTTTTATATGTAGATTTTGGTTGTAGGTTTATTATAGCCTCATTTTGCTTAGTGGCTTCTTTTTGTACATAGTTAACAGTAAGTAATTTTCTCAGCAGTATGCATAACATCATGTAGATGCCCCAATATAATTATTGCATAGTCTAAGTAGTTTTTATGTATAATGAAGTGTAGTCTAACCCAGAAAAATACAATAAAATAGTTGTTATTTTAATGAACTGTAAAATTAATGTTACATATATGTCAAATTAATGTGTTCAATTTTAGTTTGATTGAAAAGATATCATTTTATCATGTAAATATTCAAGCTCAGTACAATTATTTAAATAGCCTTTCATCTTTGAAGGAATCCAAGAACAAATGCCCTTCCAATAAAAATTAATACAGTTTCCAGGGGCGGACCTGTGATATCGAGGTGCTAGAACCCTAGATCACGGCGATGGATTGTGTATTGAGACGACTTCAGTTCTATGATGGGCAGAAGCATAGTTCTCCGAATGTGGAAATCGTCCTCAGACGCACTCGGGCTTCCATAAGGGACACCATTTTATAGAAAACAGAAGCAGGAGACGGGGGCTTCTTCTATTCCCACTGGTGGCACCTACTGAAACGCCTTTCATCAGAGCTGTAGGAGGAATATAGAAGCTTCGTATATCGAGAACAGCAGCCGCCATTGGTACACGAGCTAGCCAAACCCATGTATCATGTCGGGTTTCTGAAGACTGCTCTTTCAATTCATTGCTGCGTCCGTTGCTCGCGCATTCTCGCTTCTCGCTTTTGAAGATGCCCATGTTTCGTTTTGCCCTTTAGCATCATTATACAGAGCTTGCGTCCCTGTCAACAACGTGGGGTGGTCTGCCATTCTGCGCGGATCGAGGTTACTGAATAGTGATAGAAAGGTGCGGTAGTTTGTGGCGGCTAAAGAGCTGTGGGAAGTTGCGGAAGCTCTTGGGATACCTTTGGTGCTATGGGTGGTTGCAAAAAGATTGTTGTTGGTTCTTGGAGAGTTGTGGAATAGTCACGGCCTGATGCTCAATGTAGCGAAAAGTTTATGGCATGTTCAGGAACTTGAGATTTTTGCACCTTGAATAATGAGAATACAACGATGGTTGGAACCCGGTACCTTAGTTGTATTTTGCCTTAAGTTTGATGTTTATGGAGAAATATTTTTAACAGGATGATGTAATGAGTTGCGAGTGTTGTTGCAAACCCTCAATTGGTGTGGCAGACCAAAGTGTATCTTGTTTTTAGTGGTGGTGTATCTTGTTTCTATTCGTGGTGGGTCATGTAGATTAAATTCAGTTTGGAATGATTGTTTATGAGTGTGATTATCGGGCTTGATCACTTTGGTGGTTGCCTTATCTTTTCAGTGGATGGCTTGTTTTGACATGTTACGAGTAGAATTTATGACAAACAGTTTTTGAGCAACAGGTTACCAGTTGTGAGTACGTCAGACAACCGAGTTAGAAGATAGATTATTAGATTAGGATAGATGTAGTTTTGGCAATTTGTTAGTCCAACTCATTCCCATATGTAGCGTCAATTTGTAGTAGACTTTGTGGTTGCTCATGATAGCATTTGAGGCAATCCAATAAAAGATGGGTTGATGGCCATAGGGAGATATGCGATACAAGTTGCTAGCATGAGGAATTCGTGACAGGTTTGAGGAGGTTGTGGTTGAGTGAGGAGGCTACACCAAAGAAGAGGTTGCGGAGATTGTGACCAACTGAGAAGGCTCTGAGGCACTTCGATAAGATGGGTTGATGGCCATAGGGAGATATGTGATACAAGTTGCCAGCATGAGGGATTCGTGACAGGTTTGAGGAGATTGTGGTTGAATGAGGAGGTTACACCAAAGAAGAGGTTGCAGAGATTGTCATTGACTAAGGAGGCTCCGAGGCACTCCGATAAGATGGGTTGATGGCCATAGGTGTTAGTTTTTACTTGAACAACATATAGCATATAAACAATTACTGAAAGATAAACAAGCACAACATAAACACAATGAACACAAAGATTCTCTCGGGGAAACCACAAAGGGAGAAAACCCCGGCAAAGCCTTCCTCAATATAGAAATCACAAAGTATAAAAGTTCCCCAATATAAAACAACTACTCCTCCACTTGTGTGCACCTCTCCCTCTTCACTAATGCGAACTTGCTTGAGTGAATGAGTGAATACAAATGAAAGAGAGCACTTCTATTTATATTCTTTCGTTGGGGTGACAATTTCCCCAACATGGCCGACTTCTCTACTTGATTGGTCAATTACATAATATAATAATCTTTTGGGGGCTTTTCTAGGCCGAGACATGTCCTAGGGTTTACATTGATTCTTTCAATGATATTTACATTATTAATTACATGACTATCATCTCCCGGAGGAGGAATACAGTAATATCAATAGGATATCTTCCGCAGTTACATTATTTCAACAATAGGGAGATATGTGATACAAATTGTCAGCATGAGGAATTTGTGACAGGTTTGAGGAAGTTGTTGTTGAGTGAGGAGGCTACACCAAAGAAGAGGTTGCGGAGATTATCACTGACTGAGGAGGCTGCAACAAAGTGAAGAGGTTTGAGGAGCTAGCCATAGTGAAGAGGTCGCAAGGAGGTTGTGTCGAGTGAGGAGGTTGCACTTGAAGGATGACAGAGTAGTGGAAATGATAGATAATTAGACAGATGCATACATACATGATTCCATATATGTTGACTTAAAGGCAAGTCAAACAATAGTGGTGGGGGCCTATTGGGTCCCACTTGTGTGTGAACACAACCAAGAAGGAATTGTGCTCAAGATTATGATCTTTAATGAATTGGTTAGGGTCAAAATTGAATGTAATGGAAAAATACTGAGGATTAAATGTAAAAGTGATTTCTAATGTAAGTGGAGATAGTGGAGCATCTATTGCCCACCTCCACCCAATATGGGATAAATAGAGGGTTTTAGGGAGGTCATGGAGATATCATTTTTTGTAAGGAGTAAACACTAGTGGGGGCCTATTGGGTCCCACTTGTGTGCGAACACAACCAAGAAGGAATTGTGCTCAAGATTATGATCTTTAATGAATTGGTTAGGGTCAAAATTGAATGTAATGGAAAAATACTGAGGAGTAAACGTAAAAGTGATTTATAATGTAAGTGGACATAGTGGAGCATCTATTGCCCACCTCCATCGAATATGGGATAAATAGAGGGTTTTAGGGAGGTCTTGGAGATATCATTTTTTGTAAGGAGTTTGCATTGAAACCCCTCTCTGAGTCATTGAGGAGTTGTGGGTTCATAAAGAAAGGTCAAAGAGGGAGTTATGCAACTCCCTTGCCCATGGTGAGCAAGGGAGGCATATGTAATTAGTATTTTTATAACGAATAAAGCATATTTGAGCTAGTTTCACATCTATTGTGTATTGGTTTCTTGTTATTTTGTTGTTAGTTGTTGTTGTGTGTTGCATAATGCTTTAGGTAGTTGCGGAAGCATCCTTCTTGTTGTTTTATGCAGTTAATAATTAGTGTTTATTAATAAATGTTGGCCTTTGGAGAAAAGAGCCAACAATTGTTATCTCACCCATCTGTATAAATGTAGGTATAGAAATAAAGGACTTATCAAAGGAAATGGGAAAGGTGTATAGAATAGTCAACTTGTATGGTACTTATGGTGATAGGAAGTCCTTCTGGGAAGGGCTGGTAGTGGTCAATGTTTTTAATGGTGATAATATAACAACATGGGGTATTTGAATGTAATCCCTGATCATACAGAGATTTCGTGGAATATGGCAAGAAAATATTCTCTTGTTTGATTTTTTCTATTATTTTTTTAAGCTTAGAAGTTAGTTGAAGTAGAGCTTGTTATTAATGCCTACTTGAAGGAATGGTAGGAAAAGAAAAGATGGAATATTAAAGAGATTGGATAGATTATTGGTTGTTAATTATTTAATGATAGATAGAGTCAGGGTAAAGTTTTGGGTATGCCAGGGAGGCTACTCAAATCATCTTCAATTCTACTACAATTTGAAAATGAGAGCGAGAAGCCTCCAACCCCATTGAAATTCAACCATTCCTAGTTAACGAAGGAGGAATTTAGGGCTCGAGTTGTTCGAATTTGGAATCATTTTGATTGTAAGAGTGTAGTCTTGGCTATGAAGTAGTTCAATAATTTGAAAAGGGTTATAAAGGAGGTAGTTGAATGTGATTGTGTCTTTACACATAAGAATTGTTTAAAACTAACGGAAGTAGAGGAAGGCATTAAATCTATATTTGAAAATAATGAGGCCATGGTATTTTCAAAAGAAGAATTTGGTTCCCTGAAAGATCTTGGAGGGAAAAAGAAAGCTCTGGTGGACAAAGACGAATCACATTGGAGACCAAAAAGTAGAGCAATTTTGACTTTTTGAGGGTGATAGAAACATAATTGTTTTCCACATATATGCTAATTATAGAATGAAAGAGAACATCCTCTAGGAAATCACAAATTTACAGATGGCTCTTGTGTCAATACATTCAAGGATATTGCAAAGAAGAAGAAGCAACATTTCAAAAACCTTTTCAAAGAGCCAGAGGTTGCTTTAATTGGAGAAATTGTGACAATCACTAGGTTATTCCCAAGGCTAATCGATGATGATATGAATGTAGAGTTAGAAACAAAAGTTTCAAAGGAAGAGATAAAGTCAAATTTATCTTCTTTTAAGAGATCCAAAAGCCCTAGTTCAAAGAGATGAACAGTGGAGTTTTAATTAGATTTATTTCATCTAATAGTGGATGACTTGCTAAAAATGGTGGAGGAGTCTAGGATCTCTGGGAATGTCTTAGGTGCCTTGAACTCTACATCCATAAATTTCTTTCCATAAGGGAAGGATCCTTTCTCCTTTGATGAGCTCAAGCCTATCTTTTTATGTAATTTGGTCTACAAACTTATCTCTAAAATCATCACCAATAGACTTAAAGGAATTATGTTTGATGTTATTTTTGAAGAGCAATTTGGTTTCCTTTACAATAGCCAAATCCATAATGATGTTGGAATAGCCTAGGAAGGGTTGCATATGATCAAAACCCAAAATATCCTTGCAATGGTGATGAAGTTAGATTCTAACAAAAACTTATGATAAGGTGAATAGGTTATACCTCATATTGTTTTTACTTTAGCTAGGTATGAACCTTCAATCGGTGGACTAGATTATAAGGTGCCTAACATCATGTTCCTTTGCAGTTCTAATTAATGGATCTCCCTCTAGTTTATTGAATGTTCCCTGTGGTATTCACCGTAGGGTGCCTTTAATTCCAATCCTCTTTCTCCTAGTGGCTAAAGAGTTAAGTATGTTGATTAAAGGGGATAGAATAAGTGGAGTGTTGAAAGGTATAAAATTTCTGATGTTGCAATTTTCTCCCATCTACTCTTTGTAGATGATATATCAATATTTGGTCAAGGACCTTTTAGGGAGTGGAAAACATAAAAGAGATCCTCAATATTATTACAAGGAAATTGACATGGAAATCAATATGAGAAGATTTATAATGTTGTTCAATTTTGTGGGAGAAGAATAGAAATTTATGATAGCTAGCCTCCTTCATATGAATCATTCATAATTATCTATGGTATTAAATATTTATGCCTTAACTTAAAACCCAATGGTTACAAGTATGATAATTAGATTTAGTTGTATAATAAAGTATAATCTAGAACTTATTTTTGGTGCAACAAATAGATGTCTCGAGGAGGAAAATTAATCTTGGTGAAGGCAATTTTGGAAAGCATCCCTATACATTGTAACGACCCTTTCAATATAATATTTAAACCCTAATTAAATGATAGATTTTTACTTAAGACAAAGTTCAAATTCAAGTATATATTTATCAATCAAATACCATCAGATAACTAACCAAAATAAAAATTGTAATCCAGGGAGAAGAGTCTCTACTTGCTTGATCGATGACCAACTTAACCAAGTTTGTATGTAGACCTTTTACTTCTTCTATCACTAGCTTATCTATCTGTAACAACAATTTGGGGGACAACTCTCCACCCAACCAACCCCCAGCAGAAGCTTAGGCCCCCAAGCCCTCAACAATTAACACTACGCCAGACTAAATGAGACCTTAACCCTTTTCTCTGTGAATCTCTATTCCACTCTCACCTCCTCCCGATTCAAACAGGTGCACAAACAACAAAGAATCAACAACAAACCCAAAATCCACTAGCAAGACTAGATGCCCCTACCTCTTGATCTTACCCTCTTCTATTACTTAATTTTCATATCTTATTCAATTTCTTACCTTTTGCATGGATGAAACACTTGTTACCCATGCACCTAAATCAAGTTATAATGCAAATTTTCCTTTTTATTTTTTATATATTACTTGACATTTTTACTATTACCATATGCCATTATACTTATACTAATGTCTAATGTTGGGTCGTTACATACTCCCACCCTTAAGGAAAATTTGTCTTGAAATTATAACCTCATAACAATAAATACAAAGACTTACTCAATCAGTTATGCAAATAATAGGTAATATAGATTGCCAGTACTATTGTGAAGATGAGAGATTTACACATGTGGCCATCACGTAGAAATCTCCCACCTATGCTAATACAATCATGGAACCCTAAGTTATGACATGCTTTGGATTAATGCCCTATATGCCTAATATGCAATCAATCATACAATTATGCATCATTCCCATTACACACTCAAGCATCAATCAAGTCAATAAAGAAAAAATAAAAGTACACATTCGTGAAACTTCCTCCTTTCTTACTCACCTCTCCCTGAGAATCATACCATTTTCCACATACATAATCCTCTTCACCAACTCCGAATGGTCTTGCTCACCATGGAACAATCCCTATACTGTAACCTTTCTATGGATCACATAAGAAGTTTCTAGTGAAGTTACCTTGGCTTCGCCACCCTTGCAACTTTTGGTAAATGTGTGGCCTCATCGAAGTTAACCGGAGTCTTGGGATCATCAGTATCAACCGACATTTGGTTATCGATACCTGATCTTAACATCAAGATCATTATACACCGGGAATCTCAAAAATATTTCCTACACTCCCTTTGTATGCACCCTTAAGGCACTAGCCCCAGGCATTGGAATTCCTTCTCCATATGCCTCCCTCGGCGAGGATACCTCCAGTCGTGGACTTCCAATAGAAGAGTTCAGAACAATTGGCATTGATTTAATTGTTGAGTTTGTCCCCCGACCCATAAGGTTTTTGTAGTAGCCATTCTCATTTGTGGTTGTGGCCCCCAGGAAATCCTATAATGATTAGCCTCTTTAGGCCCTTTGAGTGGATCACCTGAAACAAGATTCCACTCACCACAAATGAACAATGATCAGTAGTTATTTCCTCAAGATAATAAGATATCATGAAAATAATAAAGGACTACAACTGGTTATCACATGTGATCACAAAGATTGTATCATCACAAGTTGACAATTGCAATAGAAAGTATCATAAGTCATCATCATGGAATAATATGCTTCATAACTAAGTTTTAGTTAAGCCTTTTATTGAATACCATATGCTCTGTGATATCATCATAAAATAATAACGCATGATACCATTATGAAATTATTAAGCATCTTACTGAACTAATATGTCATGAAAACCTGTCATGCATTAATAACATATCATACAATAAAGTACCATACTGAATATCAACATGAAATAGTAAGAATCAAACTAAGTATCACGTATCATCCCTATGAAATATCATCGAGAAATAAATAAGTATCATAACTAGAATCATAGGTCATATCATTAGGAAATAATTAAGAACAATATGTTGAGTATTGCATGCCATCCTCATGAAATAACTTACCAATATCACTGGCCATGATTACTTCATTGTGAGCATTCCATTATGACTTATCTATACACACCTTACAATTATGCCACAAATGCCTATGACTATGACTAAGTGGTAGATGTGTTAGTATCATTTTTTCATATATCTAATATCACTTTTTACTTGTATATCAATAAACATAACATTTATTTGTATATCCTTACATTATCATTTCAATTAAAAATGCTATTTATATATAAACTACCTTAATCATTTAAGATAAATTTCCACAAATCTTTATTTATAAAATTTGAGTCTCTACTTCATTCTAAATATTATTACTACCATAATATGACTTTATTTATTAACTAAAATATATATAAGATAAATTTTAATGACCTTTTAGAATAACATAATTCTTCATTACATAAAAATTTATTTAAACACAAATTTATTAATTATAAATAATAAATTTTATATAACACTTTTTGTATTCTCTTTTTTATTTAACTTGTTATTTTTTAAACAAATAATCCAAATAAAATTATACATTATTATCTTCCCACTTACCCAAATAAAATTATACATTATTATCTTCCCACTTACCTTTACAATTTATTAGATTCAAATATTCTTAAGACCCACCCCCATTTTTTAACTCAACTAATGCAACCACTTTTCACAATTACAACAATTACAGATTTACGTGACTTAAAAATATATCAAATGACTGAAGTGAACCACAATAATGCTAAGTTCTAACAAGGTACAAAATACAAAAATGTGGAAGCATACTACATTGCCACAAGTAGAAAACCCTAGGTACATAACATTACATATCTCTAGAGTATAAAGTATACCCAACCATTTAAAAGTAGCTATTTTATTGTTTAGAATGTTGTGAACCAAAATGGTGTCAAAATATTAACTATTTCAAATAACATTATATATCTCTAGAGTATATATGTACACCCAACCATTTAAAAGTAGCTAAAGTCGCTATTTTATTGTTTAGAATGCTGTGAACCAAAATGGTGTCAAAATATTTACTATTTCAAATGATTTTTTATTGAATTTATTCAAAATGCTATACTATATTGTATAAATATATTTAATAATATCAATCTACAAAAATTATAATTATATGTGGCAAATCCATAGTAATATATACAATTTTGGTTTTTTGGATACTTAGTAAATCCAAAGTTAAAATGGATTTATATTGATAATTATAGTTATTATTTTATTAAAATACCACATCTTAATTTCACATTAAATATAAAATTATATTTCTCCCTCATACTAAATTATAAAAAACACCTCTAAACATAACACAACTCTACATATACAAGAACATTCAAAAAGCTTATCATATTACACATTAAGATACCATACCAGTACCCCATGTTTCTAACATACTCTCAATCCTTATCTATACTTTATTTAAAAAAAAGAGGTTTGAACACGATTCCATATTCATGTTTTGCCAAAGGAAAGCATAATCATTCAGTTGTCATTTTCATATTTTAGTTGGTTTTAAGGAGGCAGAATATCATGGAGGACTGAATCCAATTCCTATAAATATTCGATAACCATGTAGCTATTTTAGGAGATTGGTCACCATAAAGAAAATTGGATGCCTATTCAAGATTGACAATTAATAAAGTGCATATGTTTGCTTAAGAGGTCTTGTATATATTCATCTATGATTTCTAGAACATTTTTGCTTTGCAATATACCTAAGCTTCAATTGTTTTTAGAGATTCCATAATATCTATGAAGCTTTCATAAGAACGTACGTGGGATCCACTTTTACATTTAATCGAGCTTCCAAGGGAAGAAAAATCAAGAGTAGTTGGAATAATGATACCCCAAGATCATTAAAATGAATCAGCTTTCTTCAAAGCCCAATGACAGGACATGCAAATATAATAACCTTAACATTGGAGGAATCTTTACGATGTCAAATCATTTCACACATAACTCCTAATTCAACTCGCCTTTACTATTTTTGAAAGCATGCAGTACAAATTTCAAATTTCAATCCTGTAATTATCTTTTAAAGATTGTGTTATTCACAAGACCAACACAGCATACAATTGAAAATTAGTTATCTATAGTAGTTGATATGGAGGAGAAGAAATAAATTCATAGATTTATGAATGACAGATGCATTGAAAATAAATTTACAGAGAGCTCATGAGAAAAGGATGCCTCTATGATCTTGTACTACTATCTAATTGTCATTTGGTTTTTTAGAATGTTTGATTGATGTTAATTCTTCTATCAACCATTTGCAATTTCTCTCTTTATTTTTGTGGGCAAAAATAAGATGTGGAGACACTATATTATTCATTGTTCCTTCCAATATCTACTTACATTGAAGGGGTTAAAATTACAACCATGACCTTGACACGCCATAATGTTGTGAAGAAAAACCTTAAAATCAAACCTTGAATTGGAAGTGACATCCTATAATCACTCATTTTTTAATGTCAAAATTACAACCTTTTGCAAGGCTTTAACACCCAAAAATGTGGTAAAGGAAAAACCTTAAAATCAAACTTGGCATCAAAAAGTGGTCCTACCATAATCATTTCCTCTTTTTTCAAGGTTAAAATTACAAACCGTTTGAAACAATGACCTTGACAATCAATACCATTGCAACCAAAACCTTAAAATCAACCCTTGAATCAAAAAATGGTGCTATCAGTAGCATCAATTTTTTTTAGAGTTAAAATTACAACTTGTTTGAAACTGCGGCTTAACAATCAATATCATTGCAAGCAAAATATTAAAATCAACCCTCGAATTGCAAATAGATGTTACATGTAGTATCATTTATTCTTAGGTTAAAATTGCAACATTTTTTAAACCATGGCTTAAAGCCCCATTACAGTTGCAAACAAAATCATAAAAGAAATTAAATTTGAGAATAAAAAGAGGGAAAAAAAAATAGAGAGGAAAAAAAACTCTCAAAACTATGCGAAAATCATGAAAAAAAGATGTTTTCAATTATATATATACATATATGAGTCTTTGATGAAGGACCAAAATGAGGATTCACTTTTGGGAAGCTTGGGTGCAAACATTGGTGACCAAGCTCCTTTCATGGATGTTACAAGATGGTGTTGCTCACAAGTCTTCCTCTATAAGCAAGGATCATAACTCAATGCAAGATTTGGTTGGAGATAAACTAGCATAGATCCATCTTGAACCTGTATCTATCAAGCACCGAGAGGGATCCAATTTCTTGAGGTGTATTTCTTTTTTTAAATTTAAACTCAAGAAATTTGATATCTCTTGATTGATAGACCCGGGTTTAAGTTTTAAGTTTTTATTTTATAAACGAACATCGATTTTTTAATTACTTTTCATAATATTTTATTTTATGAGCCAACATGGATTTTTTTTAAATACTTTCATTAATTTTTTATTTTATGAGCCGATATGAATTTATTAATGGCCCACATAATATAATTTATTACTTTTTACTCTCTTTTTTACTCGTGTAACGTTAATTAATTTTTTTATTTTATGAGCCGACATGAATTTATTAATGGTCAACATAATATAATTTATTACTTTTTACTCTTTTTTTACTCGTGTAACGTTACAACATCTCCCTCATACTCATGTGTAACATTACATCCACACACGTTACAACATCTCCCCCATACTGGGATGTAGAGCACCTCGTTTCACTCGGTGCAAAAATGGTATATATTTTGATCGTCTCGGTATGTCCATTCTTGTTGATATGGGGATAGTTTTCCTTCGTCTCCCATAGGTTCACAAAAATATTTCACATCTAAGCATGAAGTTTATTTTTCACCTTGGACTCCTTCCCCTTTTGTTGTTGATCTTACCCACTCTCCCTCTCTTGAAGGTCCTTAGGATGTTCTTGTCAAGATCCCTAGCCCAAAAGGTAAACCTAATAAGGGAATATCAAAGGACCATCTCTACAAATTAAATTTAATTACAAGTTGAGATCTAAAAAAGTGGAGGTTCTGAATGATAAAGGAATCATTGAGGGAGCACTGGCCCTAGATCCATGCCTTACCCTAGGGACAGGGAGAAAATCCCATATGCCAATAGTGAAATCCGAAGCATCCAGAGAAGTGGAGGGTAAATAGTTGAAAAACCTATGGGTTCTTGCAGTAGAGAAAACCCATAAAAGTTTCATAAGGTTGACCTTGTCATTAAACATGAGAGGGGTTGAGGGTGCCCCAAAGTAGCTATCCCCAAATCATTTGTTTTCCCACTACAAGTCTAATTTAGTTCTATTCCTACAAGAAATTATATCTGTAGGGTCCAAATTAGTGGCTCCTTTGTCCCACATCTTGAAATATTGGTGTTTTTATACATCCAGTGTGGATGGTTTATTAAAGGGCTTGGTTACATCTTGGAATCCCACAATTGGTATTGTGTCTACCTGTTTGATGACTACAGGCATCATAGTTCTGTGCAAATTAAAAGAACTAGACTCATTGTTTAAAGTTGCCAATTTTTGTGGGCATTACTCAAACATACAAAGTCTTATGGGAGGGGTTAAAGGACTAGAGTACTTTGGAGCAAGGAAATGTAATTATAGGTGATTATGTAAACCTATTTGTCAATCCCATAGAATTTTAAGGAGGTGGAATTGATAGATTTGGAGCCTATTGAATTGGTATCCACTTGGATAAATCATTATCTTACAAGGGGCAATGCTAGAATATCAAAGAGATTAGATAGCTTCTTAGTAGTTGAAAATGTTCTCCATTTAAATTCCAAATTCGTATCATGGGTGGGGAAAGGTGGAGGTTTTGACCACCTTCCTATTATTTTCTAGCCAAAGGAGAAGGCAAAAAGCCTCTAGTATCTTACAAGTTCAATCATTATTGACTACTTGATGAAAAATTTAGGTCTGATAACAAATACATGGGTAAATTATGATTATTCTTTGATTGACATCTTTATGAAGCAATTTCCATACAATATCATGAAAGTAAAAAAGGTGGTGGTGGATTGGTCCAAAAAGAAAGAAAAATGCCAGAGGTTGGGGTTTAATAGGAAATACGAGAAGGAATTCTCAGCCATTTTACTAATAATCTCAATTGGGGTTTTCTCTAATGAAGAGGTACAATAGTTGAAATCTTTGGAAGTAAGAAAAGATGAATTGCTAGAAAAGGAAGAAGTTGTGTGGAGACTCAAAAGCAGAGTGGTTTGACTCGCTGAGGGGACACCAATACCATTTTTTTTCAAAATTTTGTCAATCACATAAAACCAATCAATATTGTATGGGAACTAGACCTGCATAATGGTGAGAAGGAAAGGATTTTTCAAGAGCTAGCTAGATGTGGAAAATTTTACTTTCAAAATATCTTTAAAGATCCAACAAACGAAAACATAGATGATATGATTTAAAATACTTATCCTTTCCTAAGATTGATCGATGAAGACATGAATTCTTACCTAGAAGCCAATATTTCTAAGAAACTAAAAGTAGTTATTAAATTCTTCTTCAAAAATCCAAAATCCCTAGCCATGATAGTTGGTCAATAGAATTTTATATTGATTTCTATGACTCGTTAGAGGAAGAATTGATTAGAGTCGTAGAGGAATCAAGGGTTTTGGGAAAAGGCCTAGGGGCTCTTAGTTCAACTTTTATTTCTTTAGTTACCCAAAAGAATGAGCCCTCCACTTTTGAGGACTTTAAACCAATATCTGTTTGTAACCAAATTTATAAGATCGTCTCAAAAGTAATTGCCAAGAGATTAAAAGGAAACTGCCAAATCTAATATCAGAGGAGCAGTTTGAGTTATTTTTCAATAGTAAAATCCATGATGCATATTAGGAAACGATAGAACACATAATAATCAAGCAAAAACAATGAAGAAGAATAATTTTACTCTAGAAACTTAAACTGAGAAAACCAACAACAATAGATATATTACCCTTGACCACTCCAGCTAAGGCATGACCAATCCGGCCATGACCGACCACTCTCAAGCACTTTATAATGGAGTTACTCAATCCTTTAAGTAGGATTCCTCACATGCAATACCATGAGACACCCAAAAAAATGGGCCCATAAACCACCAATGGTAAACCCATGTTTGACTCTTTAACCAAGTCAAGATGAACCTAACATTCCCCCATTTGAACTTGACTTGAGGTAAATTCCAACCCCCCTCAAAGTCTTAACAGGGTATCCATGAATACAACATGCCCCCCTTCTTTAGTCTCCTAAATATACATCTAGTTTTTTCATAGGTGGCCCAATAAACCAGGGGCATGCATGCCTAAATAGGTCTTACAATTGTAGGCCCATTTACATTATGGTTAAATAAAACTCCATAAAAGAAATCTTATTATACAATGAGTTGATTGTGTGCTTCTTATGCTAATGCTTCACATATATCCATGCCATTCTTTTTTTCATGTGTCATTATGACTATATGTCCTTTCTTAGCTTGAGAGTTCATCCCAAATGCTTTCTCCATGGATCCAAGCATCATACCACTTTTTCCAACTCAACTCTGATACCAGTTGTTAGGAAATGATAGATCACATAACAAGCAAGCACACATAATGAAGAAGAAGAATTTTATCCTGAAAACCCAAACCGAGAAAACCAACAACAATAGATCTCTTATCCTTGACCACTCAGGCCAAGACATGGCCAATATGACCATCACTAACCACTCTCGGGAACTTTAGAATGGAGTTCCTCAAGCCTTTAAGTAGGCTTCATCACATTCAATACCATGGGAAAATACTATGGGACACCCAAAAACATGGGCACATAAACCACCAGTGACAATCCCATGTTTGACTCTTTAATTGAGTCAAGGTAACCTAAAAATGCAATTGGAACTACACAAGAGGTTATTCAGTCAATTAAATCAAATAAGGTTATTACTATAGTTATGAAAATTGATCTTTCTAAAACCTATGGAAAAGTTAATAGGTTTTTCTAAGACTATTGCTTCTACAAAAGGGTATGAATCTATAAGTTGTAAATTGGATCATGGCTTGTATTCCACTAGCTTATTTTGTTGTTTTGATTAATAGTCCACACTCAAAAAATTTCTACGCTTCTCGTAGGATAAGGCAAGGATGTTGTTTGTTCCCTTTTATTTTCTTCTTAGTAGATGAAGGACTAAGTAAAATATTGAATGCGGCAGAGAGGGAGAGCAAATAAAAGGACTCAAGCTACTTGATTTTTTTATTGTGTCCCACCTTCTCTTTGTAGATGATATCATGTTATTATGATATGGTTCTGTAACAGAGATGACCCACATGAAGAGTATCCTTTATTTTTTTTGCAATGCTATAGGATTGAAAATAATAATTCAAAAGTTCTCTGTGTCACTGGATGGGATAGAAGAGGAGGTTCAAAGATAGATTATTCAACTCTTTCCGATGAAGAATAGCTACTTGGATGAAGGGATAAAATAGTTGGGTTGGTTTTTTATTAAAGCTAATAAATTATTGCTATAATGATTGGTTATATATTTTCAAAACAATTGAAACAATAATATCAATTTGTTGTCACATATAACTTTGAAGGGTATGTAGGCTAGTTTTTGTCAAACCTATGCTAGAAAGTATCCTTATTTATTGGATGTCCACTAGTTACATTCAGAAAGATATTTTAACCAAAATAAATAAGAGGTGTTTTAGTTTTTTCTGGATTGGAAAGAAAACCACTCAAGCAATTCCCCTAGTGAAATGGTATATATTAGATAAGACAAAAGAACATGTGGTTAGGGATATATATATATATATATATATGTTGTTGTAATTGTAACTTCGGAAGATATTCACTTGTATTTTATATTGTTATTATTATTGTATTTTATTTGTACCTTCGACGGAGATGTTTTTCCTTCGTTCGGGGATGTCATTATTATGCTTAGTCATACTAGATCATTGAGGTAAAAGCCTCCATTGTAATTCAGGGCAATAGTTCCCCAAAAGGTCAAATGTAAATGTATTATTGAGTCTCCTAGAGAAGTTGGCCCAGTCAGTTTAGTTGAGGCCGACCTAGTCAGTTAAAAGGTCACCCCAAAGTTGAAGTATAAATAGAGAGTTGGAATCTCTCATTTACACACTCACTCATGTTAATTTTTAATATGATAAGACAGAAAATAGCAGCATTACATTCCATTTCACAATAATAGCATATACAGGATCACTGAAGAAACAACAAACACAGCATAAACACAAGAGACACAGATTTATCCCGGGAAACCATCATGGGGTAGAAAACCCAGTAAAGCTTCCTCAATATAGATGACCAGCAAATACAAAAGATGTAACCCTGAGCATAAGCTCCTCCTTCTCCATAGCAGACCTCTCTCTCATAAGTGCACCACTCTCAAGTGAGTGAGTGTGTGTATAATGAGGAAATACACCTCCTCTATTTATACACTACTTCGACTTTTCTTTTACACAAATCATGTAGGCTCGTATTTAACCATTGGGTTAAATACCCCACTACAGCTGACTGGGCTGACCCCTCTAGGGTGGTCTAATAACCCTTTGACCCACATAACACATACAGGGCCGACCCCCACCAGGGAAGTCTAATAACCCAAGTTACCACAATCTGACGGAGGAATAAACATCCCTGGATATACAATAAGATCTTCAAGGAGGAATGAAACATCTCCAGAATAATAAAGTACAAATATAATATTCTTTGAAGTTACAATATATCAACACTCCCCCTTAACGAGAAGGATATTATAACAGCATCTGCACGAGCAAGGAGTCATCAACATCATACATGATACATCTATAAATCATTGGAAGCTTTCTCAACATCATGAGTAACTCAAGCAGTTACTGGAACATCTTCAATACTGGAACATCAACATCTTCAGTACTGAGTCTTTATCTTCTGCAGCACTCGAACAGCTACAACAACATCAACATCTGGATCCTCACGATCATCAGCATCGTCATCATACGATCATCATCATCTGGATCATCACAATCTACAGCATTCGGATTATCTCGATCTACAGCATCTGGATCATCTCGATCTACAGCATCTGGATCATCTCGATCTACAGCATCTGGATCATCATCTCGATCTACATGATCAGCAACATCGTCATCTAGATCATCAGTATTAGTATCCACACCAATACAAGTATACACATCATCAATACAAGTATCCTCATCAATACAAGTATACATACAAGTATCCTCATCAATACAAGTACAAGTATCCTCAACCATACAAGTACATTAATCAATACATGTATCATCAAAAGTATGTATTCTCACCAATACACCTATCATCAAAACATGTTTTCTTATTAATATATATATAATCAAAAGCATGTATTCTCACTAATACATCTATCATCAAAAGCATGTATTCTCACTAATACATCTATCAAGTATCCTCATCAGTGATAATAGCAGCATACCCTGCAACACACACGATCATATTATAGGATGATCAATCCCTCTCTCTTTAGGACATAGGTCCATGGATGATACAATCCAAATCAAGTTCCAGGATGATCAATCCTTATCACTTTAAGACAAGTCTCATGTCTAGGGACGATGCAATCCCATCATGTACATTTTGAACCCAGTTCATGGACGATGCAGTCCTCACATGTACCTTTAAGACAAGTCTCATGTCTAGGGATGATGCAATCCCGATCAAGTTCCAGGATGATCAGTCCTTATCTTCAATTCTCGGAGACATCATGTCTACGGCTCTCTTTAGAACTTGAGTTCAAGGATGATGCAATCCTTTCATGTCCACCAAGGACTTCATTCTCAGAGACATCATGTCTACGGATTTCTTTAGGACTAAAGTCCAGTGATGATCCAATCCTCTTTCTTTCTCGAAGACACCTGTCTACGGCTCACTTTAGAACTTGAGTTCAAGGATGATGCAATCCTCACATGTCCACCAAGGACTTCATTCTCAAAGACATACGTCTACGGCTCTCTTTAGGACTGAAGTCCAGGGATGATCCAATCCCCTCATGTCCACTAAGGACTTCATTCTCGAAGACATACGTCTACGGCTCTCCTTAGGACTGAAGTCCAGGGATGATCCAATCCCCTCATGTCCACCAAGGACTTCATTCTCGAAGACATACGTCTACGGCTCTCTTTAGAACATGTGTTCAAGGATGATGCAATCCCTCTTCTTTCTCGGAGACACCTGTCTACGGCTCCTTTTAGAACATGTGTTCAAGGATGATGCAATCCCTCTTCTTTCTCGGAGACACCTGTCTACGGCTCCTTTTAGAACATGTGTTCAAAGATGATGCAATCCCCTTGTCACCTTAGACCCTGTCTAAGGACCATCCACCAACCTCTCTATCGGCATCACCAATATAGGTATTCACATCATCGACCTCACTGTCGATGCAGGAAATCTCATCATAAGTGAGCACATCACTCCCCCTTTCGAGGAGGGTCCTTCTGAACTATATTAAGTTTATCTTGGAAAACTTTACTTGAGATAGAGGTTTGGTTAGTACATCGGGTCAGTAGAGGTTTGGTTAGTACATTGGTAACTTGTTACAAATTCGAACTTTAATTCCTTTCTGCACCATATCTTATATATAGAAATGTCAGATCTCTATGTGCTTTGACTTATCATGGAACACTGGATTCTCTACTATCTTGATACAACTCTGTTTGTCACATAGGATCACAGTTGGGTCTATCTCTAAGTCAAGCAATCCTGTAGCCATACTACTTCACGTCGGAACCCATGAGAGTGGTCATGGTTGTACATTTGAACAAATCAATTCTTCTCAAGATTTTAACAGCATACTTTCCTTAGTTGAGAAAGATTCCTTCTGAGCCTTTTCATGCTTTTAGTCCTAGGAGGTAATGTATCGAACCGATAACATTCATCTCAAGTTCTGTAGTTAGCTTCTTCTTGCTTTCCATGATCTGTTTCTCATTCTCTATCAGAAAGAGATCATCTACATACAACAACAGTATGATCCATAACCTTAAGGTCAAGGTTAGGATTAGCTTTACTTTTGGTAAAGCCAAATCTTGTCAAGAAACTGTTAATTTTCCCTCTGTGACTGAACATCATTCACACTCTTCATTGAGTGATCTTCTGCATATCTATCCATGCCATCTTTCGTCAGATGGGTCTACTGATATGAGCCTCAATATCATTCGAACTCTGTGATGAGTTCCTTCTTGCATCCATGTCATCTGTGTCTAGAAACCATATTCAACCTTGTAGCAAAGGGTGAGATCCACATCACCCATGGTGATCATTAAGCTCATCAATTGATTATCGATCCTGGGAACCCATATAGAACTTGATTCAGACTTCTTCTTTAATTACACCATTAAGAGAATGGTCTTATCTAGCCATTTGGAGCAAACATCTCATCATGATTCTCTTCATCTTTCTAAGAGAATCTTCTAGCCGCAAGCCTTCTATAGTGTGTTTGATTTGTAAATCTTTTTGTTGAACATCCATCGCTTGTTCAATGTTCATCATTCATCATGATCTTTCCTAAAAATCAAAATTAAGTACATGATTAGTAATACTTCATAATCATCAAATCATATTGACATGATAACCTATTATGCATACAGATATCATTTACATAGTTATGCAACTATTTTGACCAATACTTTGGCACAACACTTTCCCATATCCTGTATGCATACAGTGGCTATCTAGATTCCTTCCATCTCTACCAGAACATACTATTGAGAGTGTGAACAGCTCTCAGCATGTCAGCAAAGAGGTTTCATCTTAGACAAGCAACAATGGAATGTTTGTCCAACTTACCAATCATATGCATATTAGTAGTATATTGTTCAATGCTCTATGAATGTTTACACTTAGCATGATATATTCTAGCAATATCATTTACTATTTCAAATAACAACTCAAATACTTATCTTTTATGTTTGTGTGGTTGCCTCCCGTTTGATCTTCTATATGTCTTTTGAACTTCTATTCATTCTGTACCACTGTGCATGCTCACGTATGCACTAGTGTTATCCTCATGATCTCATACACAAACATACATTCATTAGTATATTATAAATATTATCAAAACATTATAATTCTAAATAATCTTTGAATATGTATAGTCATGATCATAGATAATAAACATTAGTATTCAAGATTTTAGGGAAGTCTTCTTTTACTCATGCATATCATCAATCAAGATAAAAGACATAGTATGCATAATCCCTTGATTACTAACTTTATGAATAAGCATAACCAATCATACCAAGTATACTTATATCAGGGATCCTAGTAGAAGGTAAGATTCTAACTTGACATAGGAAAACATACCTGGATTAGTATACCTGCTTAGTTGTGTCTAACATACCTAAACAATATCTTCTTTGTTCTCTTCAATGATTTAGAGATCCTGTGCTAGAACCTGCATATCTCATAGGTTAAGCATAATATAACAAAGTCATACATACCTCGTAAGTAGAACAAAGATTATGAATGAGTCTTTGTCTTCATGTTGTCATGGTCATGGAACTTGATTTGTCTTTCGTGATGTACCTGTATCTTGTTAGCAGACAACATCAACCTCATACAACACCATAATGCATTAGTACAATCATATGGCACTAATCAATGAATGTCTTCGATCATTCACATGCATTCATATTGTTACTAGGGTGATAAGATAATTCTAACATTAATCAAGATTGTACTAATGAATAATATGAAGATAAACACATTATGAACTTAATCAGGAATCAGATTTCAAGACATACCTGAACCTCCTTAAGTCATACTTGTCGAGACTTCTTGTAGTCTTCTTATGTAAGGACTTAGCCTCGACTCCCCCTAAAACTTGATCTGGATCTTGATTAGGGTTTGCTAGAGAAACCCTAAAAATTCAATCTTTGACTTTCACACTTCTGAATGGATGGAAGGATGTGTCTTGCTGAGTTGATCAAACTAGCATACTTCAATTTTGAAATCTCCAAAATTTGACCCCTCAAAATTGCCTTCAAAACTTCTGGATCTTCTGTACAGGATCCCGAACTAGGGTTTTATGAAGCCCACCCTTATTCCCAATCAAAAAGTTCAATCCAAGGCTCTAAACTCTTATTTTTCTGAGGAGCTTCTAGCCGTGGTTACAGACTTCAAAAATTCCAACTTTTGTTGAAGCCCTAATTTTCCATCTTTTCGATCAAATTCCGAACTGGGGTTTGATCAAGCCCGGTCTTCTACCTAACCAAAAAATTCAATCTTGGTCTCTAAATTTTGATTTTCCTGAGTATCATTCAGCCGTGGACTCCAATTCCAAGAATTCTAACTTTCTCCGAAACCCTAAATTCCGGAAGCCATGAATGAAGGTGCTCCAAAAATAATTCTGTTTTGAAAGAAATATGTACCTGATTGTTTCTGCTGTAACTCCAAAATTTTCACTCCACAGGGTCTGAAATTTTTTTCTGTGGTATCCTGACCTGTCATCTTTCCATCCCAATAGGTCTGACCTCAATTGGATTTTCTAAGAGAGAGTTATGCCAAGTTTCGCAACGTGACCTGTTTATGGGATAAAACAGGAGAGCGAACTTGTACGGAGTTCCACGTGTCGCTGTTTCAACTTCGGCCTCTGAAAACGTTTCCTGAGATATCTCGCCCTGTTATCTTTCCATTCTTATAGGTCTGACCTCAATTGAACTCTCTGAGAGAGAGTTATGCCAAGTGTCGCAACATGACCTGTTTATGGGATAATACAGGAGAGTGAACTTGTACGGCGTGCCACGTGTCACTGGTTCAACTTTGGCCTATGAAAAAGTTTCATGAGATAGTAAAGTCTATGTACTACCTGTTACTTTTTACGAAATTTCATTTGGAGCTTCCTAGCCCAAGTTATGACCTTTTTTCCTAGGTCACCTGATTTTGACTAAGATCTGGAAGAGGCAGAAACCCTAACTTGTACTGATCATAACTCACAAAGTACAATGAATCTGAGGGTTCCCTTTGGACACAAGGTACCTGGGGATGTTATCTAAGACCTGTAAACTTTTCAGATCCTGAACCTTCGCATAAATGGATTTATAGTGAAAGTTCCACGATGACTGGTGTTTTCTATATAAAACCCTAACCTTCAAATTGTCGCAAGAGAAGCAAGTGTCGTAAGTGCCATACATTACCTTCCTTCAGGTTAGCTCTGATACCATGTTAATTTTTAATATGCTAAGACAGAAAATAGCAGCATTACATTCCATTTCACAATAATAGCATATACAGGATCACTGAAGAAACAACAAGCACAGCATAAACACAAGAGACACAGATTTATCCTGGGAAACCCTCATGGGGTAGAAAACCCAGCAAAGCTTCCTCAATATAGATGACCAGCAAATACAAAAGATGTAACCCTAAGCATAAGCTCCTCCTTCTCCATAGCATACCTCTCTCTCATAAGTGTGCCACTCTCAAGTGAGTGAGTGTGCGTATAATGAGGAAATACACCTCCTCTATTTATACACTACTCCGACTTTTCTTTTACACAAATCATGTAGGCTTGTATTTAACCATTGGGTTAAATACCCCACTACAACTGACTGGGCTGACCCCTCTAGGGTGGTCTAATAACCCTTTGACCCACATAACACATACAGGGCCGACCCCCACTAGGGAAGTCTAATAACCCAAGTTACCACAATCTAACGGAGGAATAAACATCTCCGGATATACAATAAGATCTTCAAGGAGGAATGAAACATCTCCAGAATAATAAAGTACAAATATAATATTCTTTGAAGTTACAATATCTCAACAACTCACTCACTCAAGTTCACATTAGTGAGACAAAGAAGACAAGTTCGCTGAGGAGAAAGAGAGAATTTGCAGAAGACATATATTTTGGGTTTTCCATTTTGCTTGATATTGTATTGGTGACAAATCTATCTTTGAGGAAGTTGCGGGGTTTTATCCTTTGTGGTTTCCCCGAGGAAAACTATTGTGTCTATAGTGTTATGATGTGCTTGTTATTATTTCAATTAAGATCCTAGATAATATTGAATTAAAGTATGAAAAACTAACATGGTATCAGAGCTAACCTGGAAATAAGACATTGTGCAGCAGCAAGAAGCTAGGGATTCCAAGTTTGAGGTCTTCTCTCCACAGATCATCAAGAAAAGGAGCCTAGGCTAACTCGACCTAGAAGGACGCATATTTTTGTCGAAGTAGAATCAAATTTCGAGAATTTTCAATTTTTGGCCTGTCACTACTGCCGAGAGGAAAACTAGGGCATCAAGTTTTGGGGGCTTCCCTCCATCAATTTGGAAAATTAAGTACATTGGACAACTCGCCTTGAGGAGGCGCATATTCCTGTCCAAGCAGAAGTTCCAAATTCCAACTTTGGAAAATTAGGGTTTCTCTGACAAACCCTAGGTCAGCTAGCTCCAGATCCAACTTGGGAATCTCAAATTGGTAAGATCTAAATCTTTGTTATTTTCATTTGAGGTACTCATTCAATATGTATCACCACACCAAGCTTGAGGGAGATGATAACTTCCGAGCATGGAAGTATATAATTGCACTAGTCCTTGAAGAAAATGAACTGGACAAATATGTTAGTGAAGAGGTTCTAGCACCAGAGGGAGATGGGGCTAAGGCTATCCACAAGAAGAACTTGGTTAAGTCCAAGAGAATTATTGCATACTCCATTAAGGATCATCTAATCCCACATGTGTCATCCTTGAAGACACCCAAGGAGATGTTTGATGCATTGACAAGACTATTCGAAGGGAAGAACATAAATCGGAAGATGACATTAAGAAGCCAGCTCAAGAACATTAAGATCTTGAACTAAGAGACCATGCAATCCTACTTCACAAGGGTCTCTCAAATCAAGGAGCAACTTGAAGCAGTTGAAGAAAAGGTAGAGGAAGGAGAGATCGTGATGACCACCTTGAATGGTCTCCCAAGATCATGGGACTCATTCATTCAAGGGATATGTCCCAAGAATAAGTTGATCACATTCAGTAGAATATGGGAAGAATGTACACAAGAAGAAGCTCGACTTGTGGCATGAGAAGAGAAGATGGGAGAAAATGATGATCAAGCTCTCACAGTTCACGCTAGAAGAAATCACAACAAGAGGGAGCACCACCATCACAACAAGAGGGAGAACCACCATCAAAATCAGAGGGAGAATTACGATAGACAAAGAAGACCCAAAACATATATATCCAACGTTAGATGTTATACATGTGATGAAAAGGGACACTACTCCAGAGATTGTCCCAGAAACAGAGGTTCCTCCAACAAGAATACATTCAAGAAGAGACACCATGCTCACACTGCGGAAGATGATGAACCTGCAAGGAAAAAGAAACAGAGAAGAAGAAAAAGAATATTCTTCAAGTGATGAAGAATATGTCCTAATCTCAGCACTCATGGGCATTGTTACACATGGGAGCAATGATTGGCTTGTAGATAGTGGAGCTTCCAAGCACACGACATGATACAAAGAATCATTCGTCAATCTATCTGAACATGAGTCACCTCATAAGGTGAAACTTGGGGATGATTAGCAATACCCCGTAAAAGGAAGTGGAGAAGCTTACTACAAGCTAGACTCTGGAAAATGTCTGAAGATGAAAGATGTACTATATGTTCCAGGACTAAAGAAGAACCTTCTCTCCATATCAACACTAGATGCTAAGGGAATGAGGGTTGTATTTGTTGATGGCCAAGTCCTAATGTGGCCAAAGGGAAAGAAAATAGATGATGCAACTGTGATTGGAGAGCAAGAAGGAGGATTGTACAAGTTGAAGGGATGACCTGAGCAAGCATTAGTTCATGAATCCATGGAACCAAGTGAACTATGGCACAGAAGGCTTGCACATGTGCACTATAGAGCACTACCAATTGCAAGCAAAGCAGTTTCAGGACTTCTAGCGATCCAGAAAAATCATGAAGGCATTTGAAAAGGATGTGTGAAAGGAAAGAACATGAAGAAGGCATTTCCCAACAGTGAAAGTAAAGAAAACAAAATATTGGAGATAATTCACTCTGATGTATGCGATCCCATGTCATCCAACTCACTAAGCGGGTATGTTTATTAAGTTTCTTTCATTGATGACTTTTCTTGTAAGACTTGGATTTACTTCTTGAAAGGTAAAGATGAAGTATATAGTAAGTTCAAGGAATTCAAATCCTTGGTGGAGAATAAATCGGAAAAGAAGATCAAGACCCTACGATCAGATATTGGCGGAAAATTCACTTCGGAAGATTTCAAGAACCTATGCAGAGAATCTGGGATTAAGAGGGAGTTGAGCACTCCCTACAATCCTCAATAGAATGGTGTTGCAGAAAGAAGGAACAAAACAATAATGGAAGCAACGAAAGCAATGCTTCATGACCAGGATCTTCCGATGCACTTATGGGTAGAAGCTGTGTGGAAAACAGTGTATGTACAGAACCATACTCCTCATCGAGTACTAGATAGCAAGACTCCAAAAGAAGTTTTCTCCGGTGAGAAACCAGAAGTCATCCATCTAAGGATATTTGGCTACCCAGTGTACATACACATTCCAAAGGAGAAGAGGATGAAGCTAGATCTTTTAGGAAATAAGGGAATATTCGTAGGATACAACGAAACTTCAAAATCCTACCGAATATACTTCCCAAGATTCAAGAAGATCGACATCAGCAGAGATGTGACATTCGACGAAGACTCAGCATACAACAAATCAATAAAACTACCTATTGAAGAGACTGGAGAAATTGAAGCAAACAAAAGAGACTCAACCATGGAAGAAGTGATTCCAGAAGAGCATGAAGACCACGACATGGAAGAACCACAAGAACCTGTAGATCCACCTTATGAGAAGAACTTCCACAAGAGAAATCTGCATGGGTACGAGAAGCAATACAAGATGCAGAGAAGTATGGTGCTCCAGAGGGGATGCACAGAGAAATCAAGAGACCTAGACCATACTCCAACTATGTATCCCTGCTGTGCGACATCATTGTTAAAGAACCTTCCAACTACGAAGAAGCAATAGAGAAGAAAGAATGGAAGGATGCCATGATCGAGGAGTACCAGTCGATTATGAAGAATGATGTCTAAGAGATAGTTCCAAGACCAGAAGGGATGTCTCTTGTGACTTCAAAGTGGATCTACAAGATCAAGCATGTTGCAGATGGTAGCATTGAGAAACACAAGGCAATATTGGTGGCACATGGCTTCTCTGAGAAGAAGGCATAGACTACGAGGAGACATTTGCACTTGTAGTCAGATACACTTCCATCAGATCTATACTTGCATTGGCTGTAGTGATGAAATGGAAGGTACACTAGATAGACGTCAAGACATCATTCTTGAATGGTGTAGTAGAATAGGAAGTGTATGTGGAGCAGCCACTAGGATTTGAGACACATGACAGAAAGACTCATGTGTGCAAGTCAAAGAAATCCTTGTACGGATTGAAATAGGAACCCAGGACATAGTACTGCGGGATGGACAAATTCCTTATGAGTTTAGGCTTTACCAAGAGTAAAGCAGATTCCAACCTTTACTACAAGGTTGAAGTAGTAAATCCAGTGATACTTCTACTCTATGTAGATGACCTATTTGTAATAGGGGATGATGAGCTCATTACAAATACGAAGAGGAGGCTTGCCACATCATTCAAGATGAAGGACTTGGGGATGATGCATTATTTCTTAGGCATGGAGGTGTGGCAGAGTGCAGATTGAATATTCCTTGGACAAGGGAAGTATGCAATGGAGATTCTGAAGAGATTCAGAATGATGGAATTCAAGGCTATGGCCACACCCATGGCATCGAACTTGAAGCTATTGTGTGATGCTTCATCAGATTCAATTGATGCTTGGTTCATTGATGTACCTGACGAACACGAGACCATACATATGCTTTGTTGTGAACACCCTGATCCAGTTCCTAGCGGATCCAATACATGTTCACCTAATCGCTGCAAAGCATGTATTGAGGTACCTGAAAGGTATAGTTAACTATGGGCTCAAATATGACGCGAACCAGAAGATTAACCTGTAGGGTTATGTTGATTCATAATGGGTAGGCAGTGCCACGGATAGGAAGAGCACTTCAGGATACTGCTTTAGTATGGGATCCAGTAAGATATCCTGGTTTAGCAGGAAGCAGTCATGCGTGGAACTCAGTATAGCCGAAGCAGAGTATGTTGCAGCTTGTTCGGCTAGTTGTGAGGAAGTATGGCTTCAGACGCTACTGTCATATTTATTTGATCTCCAGTTAGAGGTGACTTGTATCTTCTATGACAACCAGAGTTGTGTGAAGTTGTCAGAGAACCCGATGTTCCATGAAAATTTGAAGCACATTGAGATCAAGTACCACTATATCAGGGATATGGTGTAGAGAGGAACAATAAAGCTCCAATATATAGCGACAAACGAGCAGATAGCCGATGTGTTGACCAAGCCATTAGCCAGAGTGAAGTTCGATTACTTCAGAGAGAAGCTTGGTGTTCTCCAGATCAAGGTTCCTCCTAACAGGGAGTGATGAGACCGGAAGACGAAGATGCACTAGAGCCATTCTTGCATGGTAGTAGGCGTAGGTGGTCCTTGGGACGTAATGTACTTGGTGTGCTCCTGATTGTCCTCCCATGTTGGTCTATGCAAGGGATGGTTCTCGCATGGTGGTAGGTGTAGGTGGTCCTTGGGACGTAATGCACTTGGTGTGCTCCTGACTGTCCTCCCATGTTGGTAGAAGTGGTTTTCGTATGTGGTCCTTGGGACGTAATGCATTTGGGATTCTCTTGATTTTCCTCTCATACTGAAGACGTTGAGAGGTCACCGGTCATAAGACACTATGTGTGCGCCTAGGCATTATCTCACATGGTGGAAGGCGTAGGTTTTCCATGGGACGTAATGCACCTGGGGTGCTCCTGATTGTCCTCCCATGCTGGTAGATGTGGGCTGACCATTGTGGGACATGAGATGTGCATCTGGGTTGTGCTCCGTGTATGATGATGAGGTGATATGGATACGATGACGCGATAGTAGGAGACACAGGTGATTGCTGTGGAAATGTAATGATTGGTCCTGGGATGTACTTACTCGATGGATTGCTTGTAGATATGATGAAGACCGACATGAGGGCTTGGCCTACATCGAACATGAAAAAGGGCCGGCTCTGTAGAACTTCCTATGATGGAGAGATTTGAGAGATGTAACCAATGAATGATCAACAAAATGAGGATTGCGACAACAACAATGATGATGATCCAGTGTTGATGATGATCCAGCATTGAAGATGTTCCAGCGATGATGACGTTGTCTAGACTTGTGTCAAAGGGGTTGATGATTGTGGCAAGAGAATACCTTCCTAGCTAAGAGGGAGTGTTGTTGTAATTGTAACTTCGGAAGATATTCACTTGTATTTTATATTGTTATTATTATTGTAGTTTATTTGTACCTCCGATGGAGATGTTTTTCCTTCGTTCAGGGGTGTCATTATTATGCTTAGTCATACTAGTTCATTGAGGTAAAAGCCTCCATTGTAAGTCGGGGAAATAGTTCCCCAAAAGGTCAAATGTAAATGTATTATTGAATCTCCTAGAGAAGTCAGCCCAGTCAGTTTAGTTGAGGCCGACCTAGTCAGTTAAAAGGTCACCCCAAAAGTAAAGTATAAATAGAGAGTTGAACTCTCTCATTTAGACACTCACTCACTCACTCAAGTCGGCATTAGTGAGAGAGGGAAGACAAGTTCGCTGAGGAGAAAGGGAGAAGTTGCATAAGACATATATTTTGGGTTTTCCATTTTGCTTGATATTGTATTGGTGACAAATATATCTTTGAGGAAGTTGCGGGGTTTTCTCCTTTATGGTTTCCTCGAGGAAAAATATTGTATCTATTGTGTTATGTTGTGCTTGTTATTCTTTCAGCTAATATCCTAGATAATATTGAATTAAAGTACGAAAATCTAACAATAGGAGAGGACCCCTAGATTAAATGTGATGGTAAATCTAGATTATCATGCCCTTTATTTATAAAATTACACAACATTGGTATTGTCAAGCTCAGGGATGCTACAGTTGTATCCTTAATATAGATACAAGAATGGAAATTCATTGATGACTTAGGTTTGGAGGGATATTTGGCATACTAAATGGGAAAATAATGTTAATAAAATCAAACACAGTGCGATAAGGATTACTATGCAAGAAGATGAACTCAAATGGTCCAAAAATATAACAATGTGAATTGTGACTACTAAGTCAGTTTGCAAGGCAAGAATAGAAGAAGAAAGATCTGGGACAGTTGTCAAAGGTGAAGTTGGAATGGTCCCCATTTATGTGTTTTATGAAAAATCAATAATGAGTTAGTTGATCAATTTGTTGTCCATTTTACTTACTTAAAACAAGTGTGGAACGACATCCACTACGTTGTAAATGTAATTAATGCTAGAGATCAATGGAACAAAGAATATTTGGAGGGATGATTTCAAAATTTGTTTCAAGATAGATCTCTTCCTTACTATGTGCTTTGGGTATTTTATTGTCAACAAAGAAAATTTTGTTTAATGGAAAATGTATAGCTACTAGTTAGGAAGCTCACAAGATTAGGGTCTCCTTTGAGTGTAGTTGGAATACTCCCAGTGAAAAATCCCAAAGGGTCATACCAGAGATTTATGTCATTCATGAGATTGGAAAGGGTTTCTTTGATGGAGCCAATGGCGGAACCCTAGGTAAATGTGGAGTAATTTTTTTTTTCAATTCTTGTCATGTATTTTCCTAAAAATTTGGTGTTGGGAAAAGGTCCAATAACAGATATAAATGTTTTCCTCTTCAGATCCTTGTAAATATGCAATTGATAAGGGCTTCGATACATTTCAAGTAACGGGGGACTCTACTCATGGATTACGAAAACGAAAAAAGTAGAATTCGGAATCTAGATGTAAATCCCATTATGAAACAAGTTTTGGAGTTAAGATGTTGATTTGGAAATATCACTTTTGATCGCGTCTTCAAAGAATTAAAATCACGGATTGACAAGTCACATCAAAGGAGGCCCTTTCTTTGTAAGAAGACATGCCTTTGAATAGGAATACAATTTATTTTAGAATCCTAAATATCTATATTTTAATCGTCGTTGAGCCTTAGGTTAGTTGTGTCTGAGGAACGATCATTTGTCCTAAAGAGGTCATTACACATGTTGACATTTTTCTATTTTTTTTTTGTGCCTAGAAAAGGGTAGTTTGAAGCCCCTGGTTTGTGTTTTTTATTATGTATGGAAGATTGTAATTATGTAATGCAAGTACATGTCATGATGATTAAGATAATTCCCCATTTAAGCCTTCATGACTAGACTATGTATATTCTTATTTCACCTTAGAAATATTTAATATAATGGATTTTTCCTTCGAAAAAAACTATAAAAATTTTTGGCCCTCAATCTTCCCTAACCCTCCTTATTATCAGTCAAAATGGCACTTCTACATCTGTGAACACATTGCATTGTCGGTCACACAAAAGGACCTTATGGATGGAAGAGCCTAATAGACCATAGATGTTTTGGCCCAGATCTTGCAATAATCTCCTAAACATAACTATTTTTGTGACATATTTTGAGATATAACCGTGACTCTCTTATCATCAAAATCGTGGGTTAACCACGACAGTATATACTGAAAAACTATGGGTAACACCTAAAAAGTTGCACCCACATGTTGCTGGAAATTATACTCGCAACTCACTCGCTAGTTGTCAAGAGACACACTTGCGGGTATCTCTAAATCACGAGAAAAAAATATTAAAATATGATTAGGGATTAGTTATGACAGTTATTCTAACTACCATAACCTCCCCAACCGATTACCTTTCGAGTCTATCCTCCCAGCCTTGCTATAAATACAAGGAGAGGTCCTTAAGAAAGGAAGAACCAATTTTGATAAGGAAATGCTGGAGAAAATTCCACTGAAGGAAGAGGAGTAGAAACCCAGGGCCAGGTTTCAATGGTGCCAGTTGTAGAGCAGGTTTAGTTGATTGCCTTTAATGCAAATAATACATATATTTTCCTTCCCATAAATATTTGTCTATTATATGAATTTGTGTCATTGAATCTTTCATATTTATTTATATATGAGTTTCATGTTAAATATTCATCTCTGTTTAGTCAAAAGCTTTGAGAAGGGTATATGTTTGATTGCAGGTAATTCATCTGGAGCAGGAGATTAAAGCTTAAAGATCGGATCAGACATCAGTTATCTAGGTATTTGTTTTGGATTTAGATCTTAGTTATTTTCAATTGAAAGAATCATTGCATGCTGCACTTGTTTACCATTCTATCTCTGTAACTCATTTAAACGTATGTTGATTATCTCTTGAATTCCCTATCATAGGTAGATTTATTGCACAACACTCCTTTTAAAAAAAATCAAATAAAAAAATTGAATATTTATTTTTAAATTTAAGAAAAACAAAGCTTAAACTAGTAAAATAAATTAAAGAAGAACTAAAGAAACAAAAACAATAAAACCAATAAAAAATCCCAACAACAACAACTGCTACTACTTTGGGGAGAGAGGGTGAATCCTAGAATTACCCATCCTCCATTTCCCACATCCTCCAATCCTCCTAACCCATCCCCAAACCTCTCTTGACTCTCTCACCCCACTCATAAAACCTCCAGTTGAAAACACGCCCCCCTCCCCAACCCCCAAATGAGTGTGGGTTAAACACACTCATTGGGGTTGAGGGGGGAACTAGTGGTGTTATGGGATGGGTTGTGGCAATTTGTGGGAAGGGGAAGGCTACCCCACATAACACCACCACCATAGAATTTAACCTCTCATTTAGGGTAGGACCATCCCTCCAATAGCACCATTGCTACCTCCCATACCCCTCCCCTCCCTAACAAATGAGGAGGGGGAGGGAAGATAAGGGTGGTTTTTTTTCTCTTTTTTCTAATTATTTTTAATTTATGATATTTTTCTTAATATAAAAAAAAAAATTCTCATGGTTTTTAGGTTTTTTTTCCTCTACATTTTCCCCCTTTGCCTAATTTTTCCTTTTCTATGATTGTATTTGCAATTGTACCAATTTTTAAGGCCATGGATTCAAAATGTTTTAATTCGAACCCTAATACATATATACATGCATACATACATACATACATATACCTAGATGTGTGTGTGTGTGTGTAGAACCACTTTTTGATATGGGAGTTGATTTTAAGGTTTTGATTACAACGGTACAAGTTGCCAAGGCCATAGTTTCAAATAGGTTGTAATCTTAACGCGCCCCCCCCCCCCCCCCCCCAAGAAAAAAGGGGGTGATTCTTGTAGCAACATAGTTTGATTCACAGGTTGCTTTTAAAGTTTTGGTTTGCAACATTATGGTGTATTAAGAAAAAATTTAAATGTTGTACTAAAAAAGGGGGTGATTATATGAGCACCACTTTTCAATTAAGGGGTTCATTTTAAGGTTTTGGTTTGCAACATTATGGGGTATCAAGGCTTGCAAAAGGTTGTAAATTTAACCTAGAACAAAAGGAGGTGATTCTTCATACACCACTTTTCAATTAACGCCCCCCCCAAAGAAAAAAGGGGGTGATTCTTGTAGCAACATAGTTTGATTCACAGGTTTCTTTTAAAGTTTTGGTTTGCTACATTATGGTGTATTAAGAAAAAATTTAAATGTTGTACTAAAAAAGGGGGTGATTATATGAGCACCACTTTTCAATTAAGGGGTTCATTTTAGGGTTTTGGTTTGCAACATTATGGGGTATCAAGGCTTGCAAAAGGTTGTAAATTTAACCTAGAACAAAAGGAGGTGATTCTTCATACACCACTTTTCAATTAGGGGATAAAACAACCATTAAATGTGACCTCTAAAAATATAAGCTAGCAATAGTACTTTTGCAACACTAACATTGTCTTCTCCACGCCAAATTGCTCTGTCACTTGACTACAATGTGTCTCCTAAATGAAATTTTCACATTCAATTGAAGGGACATAGAGATATCCTAGATGGTATAAAATTCCATCTCGTAGATGAAAGTCTGAGGTTAGTTTTCCTACTCACAATATCCAATAGGTAATGGAAAAGTTAGCATTGTTGTCATACAATTAGGGCCACCTAGAGGTCTTGTGTCCACAAGAGTTGGGCATGGTAGTTAGCATTGCAATTGAAGGTCAACTAAGGTAGTCTACAATGTGATTTGTGTTACCCTTGTACTTGATGTTCAATTGGAACTATTGCATGTATGTGAATTATTGTTCTGATGGTGGTCATTATGTAACTTTACATGTGTCTACATGAATTGCAAGGGCTTGTGATCAGTGTGGATGATCATCTCTTTCCCTAGGATGTAATGTTCCCATTGGAGACAAGCTTGCACAATGGAGTACACCACCTTTTCATAGGTCGAGTACATGTGAGCTACATTAGAGAATGTTTCACTATGATGAGCCACTAGATGTCCATATTGAGTGAGAACTACACTAATAGCATAATCAGAAGCATCTATCTCAATATTGAAGGCTTGTTACAATTTTGGTAGTTTGATGAGAGAACCCCAACACAAACCTATGATACACGTTAGTGAGGCCCAAGAAACATTGGATCTCTATTAGAGTTGTAGAGGCCATCCAATTCCAAATGAATTGGATCTTGGTTGGATCCACATGCACACTATTATTATACATAATGTAACCTAGATACTAAATTTCCTACATGTTGAATGAGCATTTCTCTAGATTGACATATAACTTGTGTTGTTGCAAGGTTCTAAGGATCTATTGAATGTATTGCAAATGTACTTTCCAAGTTTTGTTGAAGATGAGGAAATCATCCAAATATACAACCAAAAAATAATTTGTGAGGGGTTGTAACATATCATTCTCCATCCTCATGAATTTTGTTGGAGGGTTAGTCAAGATGAAAGGCATAACCAACCACTCAAAAATTCCTTCTTTAGACTTGAAGGTTGTCCTCCATTTTCTCAATGGGCACCTGATGATAGCTTGACTTAAGATCAATCTTACTGAAAAACTTGGCACCCTTGAGCTGATCAAGAAGACCATATATCCACAAAAACTATAAGCAAACTTATATATATCTGGAAGGAGCTAGTTATACTTAAGCCTCAAATGGAATGACGTGAACGATTTGTGTATGGCTTGAAAGGTAAGGCACTGATGAATTCAACACAACGTCGTGGTAGACGCTCCTCGATGGATTATGTCGGAGTCCAATCCTTCAACTTCCACAATAGTGGAAATGGATTATCTTGGCATCCTTCTTCTTTATAAACCGTAAATAATTTATGTATATTGATATTAAATGATTCCCAATTTGTGCAATCAATGACAAAAACTTCACATGACTCTTTCGCCTTTCTCTCCTGTTTCTTGGTCTCCTTTTTCTCCTTGGTCTGCTTAGGGTCCCTAAAATCCCGCCATATGATCATTGGATCCCAACTCAGGATTTTAGTATTTTCCAAGACATTTTAGACAATCACATCATAGGCTCATCTCTTCTTCGTCCTTCTGTTCGAGGTAGTATTTTTGTTTGCCTCTGATTATCAATGCCATGCTCCTAAGAAGTGGAAAATCTCTCCGTCGATTGGGCTATTGTGGTGTCATAATCTTTATCCATTTCCTACTTTTCTTTCCCTTTCTCTTGATTCTTGTTTTTTTTGCTGCAATATAGAAGCTTGCTTTTAATTATATGACCAAATCCTGAATTTCTTCCATAGGAACATTCCAAATCTTTGATATCAATCTTATGCTAGAAATACATAAGCTTTTATTATTGTATGTATATTCACACAATAAATAATATATAAATAAATATTTGATATATTAGATAAGAGATGAATGATTACAATAATGAATGGCCTGGGAACATATATAGGTTTTATGGTGACTCTTGATGTAAAGTTGTCTTTACGTAATGCACCCTTTTGTAAAAACATAATTAAATATATTCATAGTTTATCTTCAGGTACTTTGTAGAGTTGACCTACCAAATTAACAATGATTCTATGGGGTCTAAACTCATAAACAACATGAAAATTCCAAATATAGGTTTGTTCTAAAATAACATCACAATTTTAAAGTGGGGTAACATCACTCATCTTTAACGGGTTTGATTCTATGGGGTAGGAGGCATTGTTGACTGACATCAATGTCTCATCCCTATCTCAACCAATCAATGGTGTATGCATGGGGGAATTGGATTGTTATAAAATTTAATCTCCTAATGATATCGAGTAAGATCAAGTCATTATGGATACCATTTTCAACAGTGAAATGTAGCAAATTCCCATTGACCCACATCTGTGAATGGTACTAGAGGTTCTCACCTTCCTCTGAATCCTCTAGCTATTATAGTTTTATCTTTGTAGCTACAATGGTAGAATAGGGCTTTGCATCAATGGTATGCATTCCCTTATATGTTTCTAAATAAAATCATGAGCCAAAGTCCAACTCTAAGGTTTTCAACTCGGCCAACAATGGTTGCTTCAGGTGACATTCGTGAGTGTTGTGCTAATGGATTTTATGGAACTCTCACCACTTTCCAACATCCTTCTTCAACTTCATGTTAAAATTATTTTCCTATGGATTTTACTTGTTGTCTTGATGTTAGATATCATTTATATATTCTTTATTCTTTGAGTTAGGCCCACCTTTTCCATGCTTCTACTACAATAAATTTGCAAACGCAAACTCTCACTTATTCTTCTACTTATTTTTTTGTTTGATTTTGACAACATATTGATAAGAGACTCCTGGTAAGAATATGTCTATGAACCCCATCTCTATTTTAATGTAAGTATGTAGACAATTATATTACTTTAGGACCAGGTGCCTCTCGAAGTATATAATACCCAGCTTTGAGTTGAAGGCATGGAATATATTAGTGAACTATGACATTGTCTGGTCTTTCTCCTAGCAAAAATTTCTATAGCTATTGTACTAATCATCATAGTTTTTCATGACAGGGTAGAATTCTTCCTTGTGGGTATCAAAAAAATATTCCCAATTGGTTTATTTCGTTAATGGTGTAGACTCATATTCAACATCATGTATCTTGTAGTATCTGTCCCACCAATATTTGACATGAGGGAGGGACTTAAGGAGTGTGAAGGTGATATTTTATTGTTGGGAAAAAATTGAATAGAGTAAGAAATTTTTAATATATTTAACCATTTCTCCAAAGAATTTGTGTCTATATGGCCTTAAAATAAAGGAATGTTAAAGTTAACTTGCGCCTTGAAGGGTATCGCACTTCTACAATGGTTGTTGGTTGAAGGTGCCTCTACTATCGTTGGTAGTCATCGACAGATCTAAGCAAAATTATCCATCGTCTCATTCCTTTTTCAAACAAGGGATTCCTTAAGCAACAACTAGATAACATCGCCTACTTTGTGATCATCTCTTTTTTATCCTCTGTGGGAGACTTATTAGTTTGGAAAGAGTAGTCTTCCCCGGGCTTAGTTAGTTCAACACCCAATTCCTGATACATGAAACTCATCGGGGACAAGCATGGAGAAACAACAAAGAGAAAATTGCTTTGATACCACTAATATAGATTATATGGAGAACAAAATGAAGTAGAAGTATAAATGGAAAAACACATAGAGATATTTCAAAGAGCACTATAGTATAGTAAAGCCCAAATTTTATTAATGAATGAAATGGATAAGGATTGTAAACACCCAAGTAATACATACAAGATAGAGTGATGGTATCTCATCTCTAAAGAGAGATGTGTGCACTATGCATAGTCACAAGAATACATTACAAGAGGCCAAAAGTTCCCTTTAACAAAAATTATGATGCCTTAGGATTCAAAAACACTAAAGATCCAAAACCCTAACCCTAGGAAATGATGTGGAAAAGGAATGAGGGACCTGATGAGGCTAGTTAATACATCAACTTCTCTAGGATGTAACTTTTTCATACAAAATTTGTTTACGTAACTTATTGAATCATTATAAAATAATAACTCATTCTCTATGAGATTGGTACGTGTTGGAGTATGGTATCTGAGAATATAATGTGGACTAATCGCCACACTGGGATCATGGAACTATGTGCTTGGTTTCAAAATTTTACCAACATCTGTAAGTTTTGGTGTAATGACAAACCTTACATGGTATCGAATCTTAGGTCCCAGGTTCAATTCCTTTGAGTTAAGTCGAAGCGGGGGTGTTGGAGTATGGTATCTGAGAATATAATGTGGACTAATCGCCACACTGGGATCATGGGACTATGTGCTTGGTTTCAAAATTTTACCAACATCTGTAGGTTTTGGTGTAACAAAAAACCTTACAGTAGGCCACTGAATCAAATATTGCATGGCCTATGTCCATTGCCAAAAATGTAAAGGAAATGCTAGAAAAATGCATTGAAGGTTTGGGACCTAAAAAACTAAAGTAAAATTACCAAGATATGGAACCATTTTAAATTAATGGAATAGGTGGGTGGCCACCAATGTCTACCTAGATGACCCCTATATTTGTATCCTTCAATGGCTCTTCTATTGGGTTTTTCTCTTAAAAGGGGGGGTTTTCCTCATGGGTCTTTGCTTAACTTGCTCCTACAATCTTTTGCTAGCCTTCTCTGGATGATACAATATTGGATAACAGGTATGTATTCTTAGTGAGTGGGATCACAAGGATATCCCCTAATCCCAATTTCCTCTACCTCTCAATTATAGGTATGGGGTCAATTGGACCCTTCCCATCCTTTCCTATTCCACCAGTTCCCTTGATTCCCATAGATGTGAGAATATGAAATATTTTCTGATAGACTTGTTTGGCTAGTGGGATATATGCTACTATGATTGGGCTAGGTTGAGTCTACTTAGTTTGTGCCTTTTTCTCTACCCCACATAGTGGAGATCAATGATTCCTCTTTATCTTCATAATTAAAATGTACCTTGTCATAAATATAAAAAAATTATGATCTTCGAGAAGGTCACAATAAGGAATTATTTTTTCCCTAAAAAAAACCTCATCTTCCACCGGGATACCATTATTTTCTTGCTAAAATTGTCTTCCAAAACCTTTTTCATTCATTTTTAAGACAAGGCCTCAAATGTCATGTCTTTATATGTGACCAATGCATGTTTATGCCTGTAGAAAGTGAAATATTCTAGGGCCTTGGATTGGTATGCGAGTGGAGGAAGGAAATCCTATTCCATTACCTTGTCAAGATCATCTTGAGCTTCCATGATAGTTTTCACTTGCATCTAGAAATGTTGATTGTCTGATTTCTCCTCTATAGGCTTGTGTTCATGGTCATTAGGTCCATGATTAATGTTCTACTTTAGTTTTGATATTACATAGTTAGGATCATATTTCCATGGACCATCCGAGGGAAATTCCATTTCTTTCAATAATTTGGTTGCTTCTCTAGGCCCTCTGTGTTTGGAAGAAAATTAGCCACTGAAGGCAATGGGGTAGAGTATATGACCTTTCTTCTTTGACTTTGTCAAACATATTTCATCTACATGGAGGAGTTTCATGACATATTCCAGAATGAAAACCCTTGGTACAAGGAGCATAGGTAGCATGTATGGAGCCATCTTTGATCCATACAACTTTATCACTGTATAAGCTTTTTCTAAGAACCAGTCCCCTCTCATGTGAAGAGCACTTGTGTATAGGTATGACTTCAATTCATAAGGAATCTTGACTAGTTTCTTCCCATTGATAATAGAGAATGTTGCATACATGAACTTATTGATATAATTTAACATGGAGTTGTATTTTTCATTCTTCTTAGTCGAAGGGAACCAATTAAGACACCTAGTGGGTTGGATTTTCTTTGAAAATTCTAGCCCCAGGCGGGTTGATGAACCACTTTGATAATAAATGAGGAAGTATGCAAGGTATGAAGAATATTTAAATAATTTCGTAGAACTAAATTTAGAAAGTTTCTCCCTCATATTTTTGGCAATGGTTTCAACATATTGGAAGGGTGGGACTAAAGGACTATGAAATTGGTAAAGGACTAACATTGTCTAATTAACAGAGTCATTATATCTTCCTAATATGATGAAAAATAAGAATATGGATTCCTGAATCCAAGGAAATAATTCCTTAGTTCAAAATGGTGGGGATGAGTCTAAGGCATGACTTTGCTTAGGCACTAGTCTAGTGAGCTTACACTTTCTCTTCTTTGCAATTAAGTTCAAGTACATTTCCCTACATTCTTTTATTGACATTACATATGAACCCATGGATATCTCTAGAATAGTAGATATAGATTTGGTCGTGATTATAAACAACTCATATTTTCAATCGGACGTGAGGATAGTAGATGAACCAATGTCATAAAATTTGGTACATTATTCAATGTATTCTAGGAATGGATAGGTCTTAGGAGCCATATCCTCTGTGAATCCAAAAGACTAGTTAGAATTCTAGTAATGTTTACTCAATATCTTGTCGTTATAGGCGATGATAATATTTATGGGGTTGGTTGGGCTTATAATAGGAGGGGCTACTTGGGATATACTATCGACAAAGGGAAGAGATGCAAAGGAAGAGACATTGCTCATATCAAAGAAGGTATCGACAGACTTGGTAGATGACCCCTAGGGAATAGATTTGGACTTCCCCGATATATTGTGTTGACTCTTGCAAAGTAAAAAAAGTGAATTGGAGTGTAGTATGTGTACTTACCTAGAATTTGAGAGATACCCAATTGGTAGCTTGAGTTGGTAGATTCAATGGTGGCAAAAATATGAACTTTTGATGGTGGAAATGTTGGAACTAATCATTTTTTATTTGGTCACTAGAGATCATTCTATTATTAATCTTTTGTACACAATGAAGGTGGAGAAGATAGGCTTATTGAGTTTTAATGCAACAAGTAGTGACTCATGCATGCCATTACTATCGATGGGAGTCATAATTGATAAGTTTCTAGGATTTGTTGTCTTTTTATTTTTCAAATAGGACACATGTAAGCCTATGATTGGCTAGAAAGATTTTCTTAGGGGATCCCGAGTTGAATTTGCTTCCACATTGGGCTTGGTGATTCTTTGTAGAGAATATTCATGGAGTCTGCATTGCAATGTTAACACTAGCAAAGAAGAATCTTGCAATAGATCATGAGTTGTTGATCTATCGAGTGAGGTGATCCTTAGCCATTAGCGACACCTCTCTTGTCTATAGTATGTGTTCCTACCAAATTTCTTGAGCCAATATATATTGTAGACCTAGTTGATGGAATGAATTTTAACCATTGGTGTCTTTTTCTCCATCGATCCCTCTCCCTTTTCAAAATTCCACTAGCCAATCTAGATCATAGATCTAGAAGATAGATTAAATATTAACCATTGGAAACTCTTTCTCCATTAGTCCAGGATCTCCATTTTCATAAATGTTTCTAGCCAATCTAGACCATAGATATGGTGAACTAAGTAAATATTGACCATTAGTGACTTTTTCTCCATTGGGCCCTATCTCTTTTCCAAAATTCCACTAGCCAATCTAAACCATAGGTCTAGCCAATAGAATAAATCTCAATCATTAGCGTATTTTTCTTCGTCAGGCCCTCTCCCTTTTCCAAAATTTTCCTAGCCAATCTAGATCATAAATTTGGTGAGTAGAGTGAATCTCAATCATTTATATCTTTTCCTCCATCAATTCCTTCCCTTTTTTTTGAAATTCCATAAACCAAACATAACTATTGATATAGTGGGCAGCATAAATATCAACCATTGGTGGTGTTTTCTTCCTTTGAGACCCTTTCCAAATTATAAATGTTGTGAGGAGTTGTTGAATGTTGATATAGTTCAATAGGATGAATATTGGTTGTACATTGCACTTAGGCACTTAGGATATTCTTAGATAAATATGAATACTTCAAGGGGATAACAACGAAGGAATGGATTTGAAAAATGATTACTTGTTGGGATGATTAACACAAATGATATAGATGACAAATACTTGTTCTAACAAGTAATGGATTACTTGATCAAGATGGTAAACATTTATGCAATAGATAATATTATACTAGCACACAAGGTTCCCAATGCATGCTTTTCTTTTTAAATATTTTTTTGAACACTTCTCAAAGATAGAAATAGTATATTAAGGGATTTTGGTCCAATAAAAAGTTAACACCATTTAAAAAATAATATTTCAATAAAAAATCAATTTAATCTTAAATGCAATCAATACATTGATACTCATTAATAGGAAAAAAAGCAACAATCTTGATCATGTAATTGGAAAAAAAGAAACAACAATCTTTATTATATGTAGGGATTAAAAACATAATGCAAGTACCTCATAAAGTGTTTGATCTTTGAGTGGGCATTGACATTGAACGCTTTGGAATGAAGACATAAAAAAGAGTAAGAGCAATGTTAAACACAATGACAAAAGGAGCTAAGCTCGAGTGAGAATAAAGATGAGTAGAGAATTTGAGAGGTTTATGAGTAAATATGGGATAATTAATTATTTTTAATATTATATGTTGAAAAAAAATATTAATTTGTACTAAAATTAATATGTAATTTGATAGGAAGTGAGCTCTAGAAAAAATAGAAGAGATTTAACGTCAATTGCTTATTTCAAAGCTAATAAGTTTTATGTATATTTGAATAAGCGAATATGTTACAAAGTGGTTAGTCCTTATCATATATAGAAATTGAGAAAATAAATAAGTTCTAGTTTGAGTATACAAATTGAGAAAGAAAATGAGAACATATAAAAACATAAAAAATACATAGAATTTGTCACATCAATAATTAATTGTTCTCATAAAAATATTAATATAAAATTAGCATACTCTTGAAATGGGAGAAAAAAACGAAACCATAAATCTAGATGGTTACATTGCCCATTGACTAGAAATGCATTTTTTTAAATAGTCCCAAAATAAATAATAATTGATTTGCTCAATCTCCCAATTTTGACATATGGATATTGAGGGAACAATTTGAGAGCTCTAGACCTTGACTTTGGACTTATGGGTAACAATGTATCTTATGGAGTTGGTTTGTTCCCGGTTGATTAGATTTTTGCTCCAAAGAAAATGCATGAAGTTATTTGAATATGCAAGCATTAATTCAACATTTACCATCAAAATTCCTAGCTTGCTAGCATTGGTTACAATCCAAATCAATAGAAATTTTATAATAATTTGACTAGAGTCTATGTAGGAACTATTCTAGCACCTTGTATCACTAATCAATCTTCACCTACAAAAACAATTATGAAGTTTCCAAAATAACTAAGCTTAAAAAACTTACAATAATGTCATAGTAGTGGTGGAACTGGCTAACCCCAACATAACTTATGATTTAGTGCCTTACTATCCAAAATTGTAAAGCAAATCAATGTTCCAATTTGTTCTTGAACTAATACTCAAAGATTACATTTCTAAAATTAGAAGGGAAAGAGAAATAACCAAACTCATTATGCACATTTAAACAATGTTCTTGTGACACTCGAAATACATTTAATTTAGAAAAACCAATAAAAATTTCCAACTCAATCATTGTTTGAGCTACATTTGGTTTTGGTAGAGCCAAAGAATCCTGCATAAGACCCATGATTTTATCAAAAGAAAAAATGCAGTAACTCCAAGGTTGTCGAAATCACAGAACCAAATCTTGTCAATAAAATATTCAAATGGGAAAGGGGTCAATACCATATCTTCCAAATTTATTCTTATAAATTTTTTGAGGTAAATTGATTTAGGGGACATTTCCAAATCATCTCAAGCCCAAATAAAACCTGAAATAAACAAAAATACATAAGATATTATAAGCTAAAACAATTAAGAACCACACATACCTACTTAATTCAACGTGTATTTGTAGTTTGAGGCCACAAGAAAGAGTCCATTACATTAAAGAACCAAAGGTACCTACTTAATTCAATGTGTATTTGTAGTTTGAGGACGCAAGAAAGAGTCAATTAATTTCCCTAGCATTAACACCATTTGTAACCTCTTCTCTTTGCATCCCACCAATTGACATTCCCTTAAAAAATCTAGATCAAGACCCCCATAAACCCTATTTGATCCAATATCCATTCTTTATAAATCTCCCTAAAACCCCTAAAAGCATAGTATTTGAATAGATCTTCAAACCTTAACTTGTGCAAATGAATCTAAATTCCTAACATAATCAACTCACCAAACCATTATATAGAAACATAATTAAGTAGAGAATTGTATTTCCCTTTCAAAATATATCACATTCATCCCATTCATCTAGGCGTTAACTATGATACTTTATCTCCCTTTTGTACTTTACTAACTATTAAAATATATGCCGTTCATCTTAGCGTTAACTATGATAATTTATCTCCCCGGATGCGGGTGTCACCCAAGCCCCGCTCATAGGTGGATGCGTTGAGCGCACACCTGGAAACGACATGCAGCACATGCTCCTATTACAGCGTGATGGCACGAGCCCTCATCGCGGTGTTATTGCAGTGGAAGTTGGTGAGGTGGGAGATGATGCTGCAGTTATTACGCCAGGGTGGGCGAGCCCGAAGCAGGATGAGAATGTCCCTTCCCATTAATCCCGCATACAGACTATGACGCTCCCCTATGTGGCACCTCTTGGCCCCTTCTCCAAGCGAAGTGTTATGTCGAACATATTTGACACCATCCTCATTTGCAATTGCAACTGGGTAAGCAAAGCTGGTCGCTCTACTCAGCAATTTCCAATTCGGGTGGTTGAAAGTTACAGAATGCCGAGACTGCATGTTACCTCCAGAAGAGGTATTGGACATGACACCAGGCATGGAGATGATAAGCTAGGCAAAGAAAAAATGGTCATCAACAGGTTATATGCTGATAACGTCTCTGGTCCAGTCCGTTGCCTGATTGACGACTGGGAATCCAGCAGAGTTGCGGAAATTCTAGCTGCTGGCAGCCATGGAAACCAGATCAACTACTACTGGCTGGTCAAAAACATGATGGGTACTCTGGTTGAGGAGATGATTTCCAACTGGAACACTACCAAAGCCCTCATCCTTGACATCAGAGCCAACCTGGTGCATCTGGACAAAAAATTGGTAAGCTTGGACTTCAGCTTTGCTGGAGGTAAATATTCTATGGAGCGCTGCATGGTCTTACGTGTAGGCTTTGGGCACGTTGGTCCTACAAAAAACGAGGAAGCCTCTGCAACTGGAGGGGCTACAGGTTCTGGTGTTGTCTCGGCCGCGACTAGTGCTGAACCATCTACCAAAGACACTGTGGTCACTGAAGGCCAACTGTCGGAATTCATGGCCAATTTGGATGACCCTTCCCACTTGGTCACCCTCCCCGTGCTATCTACCATCGGGCCCCTGCAATTCAAGTGCATATGGAAGTTCAACGATGGAAGCATCTTCCCCCATCGCAAAGCGGAGCCTCTGTCTCCTAAGCTCCCTCCCCATGGATGGGACGAAAACTTCTTCGGAAGCTGCCCAGTTTTGGAAGAGAAGCCGAGTCCCCCTCATGCAGGAGCAAGTTCATAGGTTGGCTTTGGTGATTCCAAGTTCTTGCTGTGATTTTTAGTGTTTTTGTTTATATTGGCTTCATAGTATGTTTTTTTGTATGGTTTGTTCCACAGTCTGTTATGTCATGGCTCCTACACAACCTCGTCTCCTCACTCAAGTTTTTTTTGTAATGATAATAGATTTTCTAGCATTTTTGAGTGCCCGGGGTGATGGTTTCACCACGTCAGACCACCTAAGCTTGTAAACAGACATATAATCTTCAAATCTCTTTTTTAAATATACAATTGCAACTTTACAAAAAAAAACTATAATATTTTATCTCCCTTGTACTTTACTAACTATTAGTTAATCGATCTATTTAAAAGATTACTTCCTTATAAATACTTTACTAACTATTGGTTAATGGATCTACTTAAAAGGTTACTTCATTTTAAGCAACTTATATTTATCAAGTATTCTCCCGTATCCAAGAAACAAATAAAAAATATTCACCACGAAAACCTAATTTTTTTCCTCAAAAGCTTTCAAAAAATTATAATTTAAATCTACTACATGAATTCGTAAAGAATTGCTTGAAAGCTTCTATGAAATGAATTTACATACTAAAAAGGAGATACTAAAAAGGAGACCAGTGTCAAATTTTCTCAACAAAAGTATTTAAAGAGCAATTTTCATTTTTTAATCTAAAACTCATTGTTTTTATGCTGCATTTATTATGTATTTTAAAAATTAAATTAAATAATTTTTTTTTACTTTTACTAATTACTTTTTGATAAATATTTAAATAATTGTCAACTATAAAAATGTTTATAAATATTTAAATAATTGTCAACTACCCATTTATAGTTAAGATACACTCATTTTTATGTTATTTTGACAAGTATTTCCATAAAGAATCGACTAATTGTACAAAGGTCTTTGTCTGAACAAAACCTACATGGTATGTTGTGCAGAAGGAAATCACTGATACAATGCATGAGCATGCTCCCTCTTTCACTAAGTATTTGCAGACAAACTGAAATAAAGGTCGAAAATTCCTTGTTTGAAAAAGCCTACCTATCAAAATGCACCCCAAATCCTCCTCAATCATGTTACTAGGTATTAAGTATGAACATGAAGACGGGGTTTGGTTTCAAACGTTGGTGGACATAAATTGTGTACTTCATGGTCATATAAAGGGGGAAAGCTCGATGGGTAAAGCTTCAACATATTTTTATTGAAATAATAGACCAATATTCAACATGACTCGTGTAGAGATCTTATTTAAATTACCCTAAATCAAGACAACCTCCTTTGGGAAACCCCCTGAAATCTGTCCAATCTTACCGTAAAGATTGATAATTTAAATTAGGGTGTACGATTTACAAAGTGTGGAAGAGAGAGCAAGGTTCTCAATCAATGGTGAATACCAAAAGAGATTAGCAAATGGAATGATCATATGGTCTTTGAGTGCATCAAAACACATCAATACTAATGATGATGAAGGAGATGTAGTATTCCTTGTCAGTGTAGAAATGGTAGAAAAAAATCATCATACACCTTCCAAAATATTATATAGAGATGTTATAACTCCAAAACCGATTTTCTCACCTATAATATTCATAGATATGTGATTATGACTTTTCCAGAGAAATAGAAGATAAGAAGAGGTAGTGATTAAGAGGGTGAAAAGGGAGGGATGGAGAAAACCAGAGGACAATGTTTAGTGAATGAAGGAGGTGAAGAGGAGACATAGGGTAGGATGCATAAGTGGAGTAGAATGCAAGACATATCATAAATCATAGATCATATGACACATGGCATTTTACAAGGCAAAACATAGGCCAAGCATCACATGACAAGTGTTGGCATTTGAGATGCTTTGGACAAATGACAAAACTTTGTAGAGGCAATGCTCCCTTAAAAAAATGCACTTGGAATAAATATAAAGAATTGGTGACATCAAGGTCAAAACATCACATGAAATATGACAATAACATTTTTTTAATAAAAAAAGTCAACAATGGTATGTGAAAGTTGACACATAACAATTCTAGAAAATTTTCCAGCGAAAAAAACTACTATTGATATTCAAATAGAATCAAATAGTACAATGAAGATCAAGGTTCTACAGACGAATCTTATAATAGAGCTCTGCACAGCCAGCCTACTCAAGTTCTCTTCTACAGTCTCAAAAATGACCACTATAGCACGATCAACTACTTTCATCAGAACATGATAATTCTACATATGTTCAAAATATATAAACTAGTACCCGACAGCACAAAATAAACCAGAGAGTACATCAAGTGTCAGTCAAAAAAATAGATGGACCCACAGTCCTGTAGACAACAATCAAACCATTCCTCCTAAATCAACTGCCCTTTAATGCCAGATAACGCTTGTTTTGAGAGTTTATCAGCAAGAGAATTATGGTCTCTATAGATATGTTCAAAAATAATATTTTGCTGCTTTGATATCTCCAATTGAGTCTGGAATGCCCAGTGACGTAGATTCAGAACATTGACACTGAATTCACCTGCTGCCCATTTAATGGTAACCCTGGAGTCATCGTAAACCTTGATATTTACCAATCCAAAGATGTTGGCAACTTTGAGAACACACCAGAGGGCCATTAAATCTGCTTTCATGTTAGATCCAGCTCCACAGTTGAGTCTAAAAGAGAAGTAATGTGACTCGTTCAAATATATAACACCTCCCACAGCACATAAACCCTGTTGTGAAGCACCATAAAAAAATAGAATAGGTTGTTCTACTTTAAAGTTGAAAAAGCTGATTCTGTCAGTCTTTAAACTGTGCTCATCATCCTTACAAGCAGCAATCATATTTAGAGCAGACATACTACATTGTAGAACATCAGGATCTTTGTTCTGAAATATGGCGCAATTTCTGGAGTACCAAATTGCCCAAGGTATACAGATAGCAACATAGAAATGCTTCTTACAATGTCTATACCAATTCAGTAAGGACTAGTTAAATTCTCCAACACCCCAGCACTGAGAAATATTCAATGTAGATGAAACCGCAACCCAGATTTTGCATGTGAACTCACACTATACAAAGAGATGTTGCTTAGTTTCAGCTTCTTTTTTACACAGGATGCATAAAATTGGACCACTCCACCCACGTTTACACAAATTTTCCCATGTTTTCAATCTATCTTGAATTAATAACCAACAGAAGCATTTAAGTTTTATAGGAATAGACCAATGCCATAATCTTTTATACCACCAATCCTGAGGATATATGAATTTGTGTTGTACAATTCTAGAATAAGCAGATTTAGCAGCAACGTGACCAGTAGTAGGGTTTCCTCCCCAAAATAGATGATCTGGCTCATGATTCAGGCAAACACCAGCAGAATTTAAATTTGTGATATAAGCATCCCAAGATCGGGCCAAAAAACTAGAAAGACCCAATTCTCTTGAAGTCATCCACTTAGTATTATGTTCAAACCCCATGCTGTGCCGATGAATTTTATTCAAGGTAGTCATACCCAAAATTTGCAAATATTGAGTGATAGAAGATGGTAGAGTATAGTTATCTTCCATACCTAAGATGGGGTCAATCCCGACTCGGATCAATTCACCTGATCCAGCCTACCACGTGAGGTCTGCTTTGATCCAGTGGAATATCTTCATAAATCCCCGCCACAGTGGAGAGAAGTTCCAACTTGTTAATTTTGGGTTTCTGATCCAACTAAAGATATCCATATTAATGTATTTGCAATGAATGAGCCTAGACCAAAGAGTACTACCAAACAGACTTCTCCAAAGACTTTTGAGTCTAAGTGCAATATTGAAAGTGCCCAAATCTTTAATACCCCAGCCACTGAATCTAAAAGGTCTAGCTATAACATCAGCAGCTACCATGGAGATTTTTTCACTGTTTGCCATCCCAAACCAGAGAAAATTGTAACAATATCTATTGATGGTCTTAATTATCGATGCTGGAACTTCCAGCAATGAGAACCAGTATACAGGTATACTACATAGAACAGACTTTAGCAATATGAGCTTGCCCCCTCTGGACAAATATCTGAAAGACCAATGAGCAATTCAGGCCTCAATTTTTCTCAGCAACCAATACCAGTCCTTAGTTTGGTAATTGTTTGGCTTAAGATAATATCCCAGATATTTAAAGCCTTGATCCAAGAGACAACACTTAAATGGCAGAATTGATAATATGTCACTAAGATGCCCTTCATCAGAAGTTAAATGATAAAAATTAGATTTTCCTGAGCTGACCTTCATACCTGAAGCACTGCAGAAAACCTGTATGATTTCTTTGTATATAGCCCATTCCTTGATAGTGTCAACACCCGCCACAAGAACATCATCAGCAAATAAAATATGAGTAATCACACAATCTTTTGTTATCTTAATGCCTTTAATCTGTCCACCTAATAGAGCTTGATTGATCATTCTGCTGAACCCATCCATGACCAGAATAAATAGAAGGGGAGAAAGTGGACAACCTTGTCGAATTCCCTTGGAACATCTAAAAAATTCATATGGACTCCCATTTACAAGCACTAAGATGTTCATGGAGGTAATACAGGCCATTATCCACTTAATGATCAAAGGAGGCACACCAATTTTGATGAGAATCAGTCTGAGAAAAGACCAGTTAACCCTGTCATAAGCTTTTTCCAGGTCCATTTTGAGAAGCAAGGCTTTCTTCTTATATATCTTAATACTATGGATCAACTCCTGTGAAATGCCTATAGCATCATGTATCTGCCTCCCAGCCAGAAATCCAAACTGTTCAAAGGAGATATGCTGTGATAAAATAGACTTTAATCGATCTGCAATAATTTTAGAAATGAGTTTATATAGCAAGTTGCAAAGGGCAATCGGACGATAATCACCAAAAAATTTTGGTTTATCTTTTTTGGGAATGAGTGTAACAAAGGTGGAATTTAAACCACCGGGGATGTAACCATTAATCCTGGAAAAGTTCACCAAATCTTTGAGCTCTCTCCCCATCAGATCAAAAAAATGAAGATACAACTCCACCGGCTACCCATCAGGTCCGGGACTTTTTTCCTTTGCGAATATTTTCAGAGTCTTTTCTATTTCTTCCAACGAAACCTCTGCTTGAATGCTGTCAGCCTCTTGCTCATTGAAGAATCGAGGAAATAGAGAGGCAATTTTGATCTGCTCAGCTAGACAGCAATCTCCAGGATCACTATAGATATGACCAAAGAAGGATGCAGCTTCATTTTTTATATTTTCAAGCCCTGAATGTTGATTTCCTCTATCATCTTCAATTTCCCAGATATATTTCGAGTTCCTTCTGGCCGAAGCAAAAGAGTGAAAAAATTTTGTATTCTTGTCACCAAAAGATATCCAGGTGGCACGACTTTTCAGTCGCCATTCTTTTTCAGTTTGAATAAATAATTCTTCTTTCTTCTTCTCAGTCTACCTCATAACCTCAAAGTCATCAAATGATAAAGAGCTATGAATATTTGCTGAGATAGCTTCCTGCAACTTCTGTTCCAGACATGTTAATTCCTTTCTATCAGCCAATTTCTTTTCGCTAATCCATTTGGTTACAGCCTCTTTTAATTCTTTTAGCTTGTGACAGAATTTCAAAATCGGATTTGTATCTGAAACATCACAATTGATCCAAAAATGTCTAACCATGTTGCAAAAGGATTCATCTTCCAACCAACTGGAGTTGAACTTGAAAGGTGAAGCCAGTTTCTGTCCCAAATCATCAAGCTAGAGGATAATGGGCCAATGGTCTGAAAACTTGTGATCATAAACCCAAGACCTATAATTCTGGAAGGTCTTCAACAACTCAGAGCTGACGAGAAATCTATCCAGACGTTTATGAACCCCATCTTTTCCAAATCTACCATTAGTCCAGGTGGGGGACAATTTATGAGGTTTGATATCCACCAAATCAGAACTCACTATTAACTGAGTAAAAAAATCTGCTAATTCATCCATCCTAGCAGAAGCTCCCCAAATTTCAGAGGCATGGTAAGTAAAATTGAGATCACCTGCAATAATTAAGTCGTCCAAATTCATAAGGCCAGAATCCTGGAGAGATTTCCAAAAAATCCGTCTCTCCCTATAGGGAGCATAGCAATTGAGGATAGATAGGGTGTGCTTATTGCCACAGCAAGATCCTTTTAATAAAATTCCCCAGGGTGTAGAAAAGGCCTTAAAATCAAATAATTTAGGATCCCAAGCCACAGCTAATCCCCCAGATAAGCCACATGAGCTAACAGCAGACACCTCCCAAACAGGTAACAACTTACAAAGCTTTTGGATAGCTAGATTATCATCACACATGGTCTCTTGAAGTAAAATGAGAGTAGGGACAGTAGAATTGATGAGATTGGCTAAGGCCTGTGTCCTTGACACCTTAGCCATCCCTCGCACATTCAGAGACAACATAGACATTAGGTAACAGTCAGATTGGGGGACGATGCTCTAAGCCCCACAGAAACATCAGGAACAGATCTATCAACCTCCTCTAGCCTTTGTGAAATCGAAATGTAGGAAGCTGATAGGGAATCATTATATTAAAGGTTTTAAAATTTATTTTTTGTGTTTTAAAAATAAAGTTACAGTCTCAAACATTTATGTCATATAAATAATTTTTTTTAATGAGAAAATAAAATGAATAAGATTTAACATTTTGAAATTTCTTTTTAATATAAAAATAATAATAAATTATTTATTTGAAAACATTGAAAAACTTCATAAAAAATTATAACATAAAATTAAATTAATACAAATCAAAACATTTCCAGTATACACCATGCTTCCATTTTGACTATAAATCATATTTCTACATAAATTAATAAAATAAGATTTCTCAAATAAAACTTGTACTTGACTTCAAGATATTTAGAATAAAACATAGAAAAATAAAATACACCTCTATCCTTAATATGACATTTTCAAATAAAACTTGACTTCAAGATATTTAGAATAAAACAAACTTTCTAATAGAAAAATAGATTACACCTCTAACCTTAATCTGACATTTTAAAATGTATGGACCGAAAACTAAACAATAATCCCTTAAATATATTTAACAACTCCTTTTAGAATCAAACAAACTTATTAATAAAAAATACCACACCTCTCACCTTCATATTGTGACATTTTAAAATGTAAAGACCTATAAATCAACAATAATCCCTTGCATGGTCTTCACCCTTACTTAAACACTGCAACAATTCAGACAGAGGCATCTTGTTTCTCGAGGTATGCTCTCCATCGCATGAGAGGTAATGTGTAAATCATATATGTTCATTAATCTTAACACGCATATTATTTTAATCGCAAGTGTTGTAACACATTTACATAATTAAATTTATTAGTGAACAACATTGATTGACTATGAGGAATTGTAAGTCCTTCATTAGGCGTTCATTTTTATTGTGGCTTACGTCACCCAAATGGGTCATATGCAAAGCTGGGGTACATTCAACAAAATAATGGAGTGTTAAGAAATTTCAATTAACATTTTAAAAAATAAATAAAAACTAGGTACAAATCCAAGGCATATTCGACCTGACATTGGTAGGTTAAAAGGAATGCAACCTCATAAAAGTAGAAGGGTGTCCTTTATCTCAATGGTAATTTTGTTTTATGGGAAAATTTATTTTTTTTGGGAAATTAAACTAGGTATAAATCCAATGCATATTTAACTTGTAGGTATAGAAAATTTAGGAAATATTGTAATTTGGAGTAGGTTTAATGGTTAAGAACATGTGTTGCTTCTTAAGAAGTCATAGTTTCAAATCTAGAGGGGGTAGGGTATGTACAACTCCATATACTTTAGTAGTCAAATTGATGCACAGAGGAGGGGCCCTTGTCCCACAAGCAAGGGGGTCTCATATACGAAATTGGTATCTAACTAGGTTGCGACCTTAAAAATAGATTATTATTACCATGCACACATAAGTGAATCAAAGCCCACCCCCACTGATGTCCTTCAATTTTGAAGTCAGCTGAGTTGTGGTCAAGCGGTAAATCGATAGAGTTTTCCATCATTGGCCCATGTTCGAATGTCAAAGTGAGGGTGCCTTTGGCATCTAAAACTGGGAATCCTTAGAGTTAAATGTCCGAGGAGTGATAATCCATTAAGCCCAAGTCTCGAAGCCCGATCCCAGTAGATACAAATAGATTATGGAAGTGGGATAGGGGATCTGGGAGGATCTAGGTCCCCAACTCCGACCAAAAAATAAGGGGTGTTTCTGTCACACACAAAAAAAGATTAGTGCCCTTCACACTTGGTCTCAATGCTTATTTTTTTATATGGCACAACCCCAATTTTAATAAGGTGTGTTGGAATTTTGTTAAACATTATAGGGAAAGTTTTGTCTGATCCATTTGTTTTTTTTTTTAAGGTTTTGGGTTGATTAAGAGGCTCAAATCCCTCCAGGATAGAGTTCATTCATTGGTGGAACTTGGACTACCATGGAACTATAATTTCATCAAAATTTTGGCCAAATTTAAATTTAAAAAGTTGGCCAACACTAGAGGCAGCTTTAGTGCCCCTTTTCCCACACTATCAATGAAGTTTTGGATTTTGCAGTACACAATTTGTAATAAAATATGTTAGGATATTTATATGCTTAGGATTTAGTTAAGATCAACTTGGTTTTAAAGTGTCTTTAGGTAAAGTGTGTTTTTTAGATATGCATTAGTATGCATTTGTACTAATGTAATCCAACGGTCATGATAGCGCTAGACATAGAGTGATCTAATAATTCATCTTCACCTCAATCTTAACGACTATTGATATGTGGCTTAGCACCTGATTGGTCCATGATCTCTAATTAAAGAGCATGGGGGGTCATTTTCTTGATGATCAAATGTGAGAAACTCATGTGTGAATAATTTTCCTTTTGCATTAATATATTGCATAAAGTAGTTCTTTGGCTAGGGTCGTGGATTGTTTCCCTCTCTGAGGTTTTTAACCACTTAAAACATCGGTGCGTTGATCTATGATATGTTTGTGCCAGTGGTTGATTAAAGGTGTTCGACCTTGTATAAATGACATGGTTTAGTCAAACATGGTATCATATCAATTATGAAGTCTCACTTATATAGTTGATCGATATCTTGAACTAGTGTAGTTGCGTGCCTCAAAGGATTTCTAGATTCTACTATTTGCATGTATTTCTAGGATGAGAGAGGGTGTTTCATTTCGTTCGGAGCGCTACTTTTAGTTGGAAACACTTTTTTTTCACTCAAAAAGGTTTATGTTTTCCAAAGATTTGAACATTTTACCAAATCCGGAGGTATACTATTTACTTTTATGCATTTAAAAAACAATTTATCATATTCTTTCATATGAGAAAACTTACATTTTTTGAGTATGCTAATCAATGATAACCCCAGATTTGAGAATCTCAATTTCAAAATTTTTTCTTTTGTGTGGTTGTGTAAAGTGTCTTGCATGCTAAAAGTGTTAGTTTTTCAGAAATTTCAATCTAATCTAGGATCTTAACTGAGAGAATAACATGTACAACATATCTACAGCATATCAATCATGGACACAATAATGCAAGCACACAAGAGACACAGAGTTTCACCGGGGAAAACCAAGAAGGTGAAAAACCACACAACTTCCTCAGAGATAGATAGAGCAATGATACAACCCAAGCATAAGAGATATAATCCTAGCAACAACTTCTCCTCCTCCACTAGTGCGCCACTCTCCAATGAGTGTAAGAGTGAGAAAGTGAATGATCAAATAGAGTGCCTCCCGCACTCTATTATACATGACTTGACTTGCCTAATAACCTTTACTAGGTCGGCCTCAACTTAACCACATAGTATAATGCTGACAGGGCCAACCCCCAATAGGGTGGTCTAATAACCCTTTAATCCACATGACTTATACAAGGCCGACCCCATCAAGGTGGTCTAATAACCCATCAAGTATAAGTTACGACACTTACAATATAAATGAGGACACTTCCGTATAGAGGAATAATAACATCTCTATAGGAATACAATATACATATATGTGAAATACATTCCAAAGTTACAATTACATCAACACTCCCTCTTAACTAGGAAGGTATTTCTCAACATAGATCTGCTAGCACAAGTCTTCTTCTCTAGATCATCGTCATCGTCACTGCTGCTGCTATCTCAATCAATCTCCAATCCACTCGTCATAGGAAGTTCTACAGAGCCAACCCTTTTTCATGCTGGATATAGGCCCACCACCTGCAGGTCTTCATCATCACTGGCCATACTGTGGAATCCTCAGGACTTATTACGTGCGTCACAATGCCTCGAAAGAGTATCCCAGGACCATTTATGTGCCGAAGCACGACCGACAAGATCTCCCAGGTCCACTTACATGTGACTGTCACAAAACCTTAAAAGAGTGTCTTGACTAGCAAGAAGTCTAAAGAGCATCCGAGGCCTTTTACGTGACTAGCACAACCTGTCCGGATCTCTAGGACGTATTACATGTCACCCCCACCACAAAACCTTAAAAGAGTGTCTTGACTAGCAAGAACTCTAAAGAGCATCCGGGGCATTTTACGTGACTAGCACAACCTGTCCGGATCTCCAGGACATATTACATGTGGTCATGGAAATGCCTCGAAAGAGAATCCCAGGACTTATTACGGGCACACAGCCCAACCTATCGGATCTCCCAGGTCTACTTATATGCCATAGGACAATGCCTCGAAAGAGCATCCTATGACTTATTACGGGCACACAGCCCAACCTATCGGATCTCCCAGGTCTACTTATATGTCCTCCCAGAGCAATGCCTCGAAAGAGAATCACATGACTGATTACGGGCACACAACCCAACCTATCGGATCTCCCAAGTCTACTTATATTCTCATCTGCACATCCTGTCCACGGCCACAGAGTATCAACCTGATACTCACCATACATCATCTTGATGTACATGATCATCCTGATCATCATCATAGCATCGTCCTAATGCATATCATCCAGAGTATCATCCTGATACACATGATCATCCTGATCACCATCACTGCATCGTCATGATGCATGTCATCCAGAGCATCGTCCAAATACTCATCACATATGATCATCCTGATCATCATCATATCATCATCTTGATCATCATCATATCATCATCCTGATGTATATCATCTGGAGCAACATCCTGAAGCTCATCATCCATGATCATCCTGATCATACAATGCATCCACCTGATGCATACCAAGTATCTACATGATACATATCATCATACATGATCCACCCGATCGTACAATGTATCTACCTGATACATTCACAAATACATGATCCACCTGATCATACAATGTATCCACCTGATACATATATAAATACATGATCCACCTGATTATACAATGTATCCACCTGATACATATACAAATCCATGATCCAACTGATCATATCAAGCATCCAACATGATGCATATACAAATACATGATCCAACTGATCATACAAAGCATCCAACATGATGCATATGCAAATACATGATCCAACTGATCATAACAAGCATCCAGCATGATGCATATACATATACATGATCCAACTGATCATAACAAGCATCCAACATGATGCATACAGAGCAGCAACTGGAGCATCATCCTGATGCTCATCACACAACGCTTATATCCACAGCCATGGGAAGGATCCTCCTCTCACCATGCTTGGAATGGCTCCTGCAAATGTGTCCATCACTTCTTCCTCGAAGTGTCGTCAATCTGAAGAACACCAAGCCTCTCTCTGAAGTACTCAAACTTCACTCTGGCTAGTGGTTTCGTCAACACATCTGCAACCTGCTCATCTGTTGCAACATACAAGAGCTTCATTGCTCCTCTCTGCACCATATCCCTGATATAGTGATATTTGATCTCTGTGTGCTTTGACCTATCATGGAACACTAGGTTCTCAGACAACTTCACACAACTCTGGTTGTCAAAAAAGATACCAGTAGCCTCCAATGGGAGATCAAATAACTTAGACAGTAGCTTCCGAAGCCACACTGCCTCACAACTTAGCCAAACAAGCTGCAACATACTCTGCTTCGGCTGTACTCAGTGCTACACAGGACTGCTTCCTGCTAAACCAAGAGATCACACATGATACCATACTGAAGCAGCACCCAAAAGTGCTCTTCCTATCTGCAGCACTGCCTACCCAGTCTGAATCAACATAACCCTGTAGGTTAAACTTTTGATTCGCATCATACTTGAGCCCATAATCAATATTACCCTTTAGGTACCTCAGAATATGGTTTACAACAACCAACTGAACATCTTTGGGATCCGTTAGGAACTGGATCAATGTGTTCACTGCAAAGCAAATATCTAGTCTCGTGTTTGTCAGGTACGTCAAGGACCCAATCATCTGACAATACACAGTAACATCAATCGGATCAGATGAAGCATCACACAGAAGCTTCAGGTTCAATTCCATAGGTGTAGCCATGGCCTTGCAGTCCATCATCCCGAACCTCTTTAGGATCTCTATTGCATACTTCCCTTGTCCAAGGAAGATTCCATCTGCACTCTGCCACACCTCCATGCCTAGAAAATAGTGCATCATCCCCAAGTTCTTCATCTCGAACTTGGCAACAAGCTTCCTCTTCGTGTTGACAATCAATCTATCATCACCTGTAACAAACAGGTCATCCACATACAAGAGTAGTATCACTGGATTGTGTTGATGTATATGTAACTTTGGAATGTATTTCATATCTATTTATTGTACCCTTATAAGAGATGTGTTATTCCTCTATAAGGAAGTGTCGTCATGTGTATTGACAAGTGTCGCAAGTGTGTGTACTTGGTGAAGGGTTAATAGACCACCATGTGTGGGGTTTGCCCTGAAATATATATTATATGGTTGAGATACCTAGCTAGACAAGTCGGCCCCATAAGGTCACTAGGAAAATAGACTAGTATAAATAGAGATCGGGAGATCTCTATTTGGATCACTCGAAAACTCATACTTCTCTCACTTAGAAAGTGGCGCACTAGTGAGGAGGAGGATCATCTGCTACTAGGAGACTATCTCAGTGTATTTTGGTTGTACTTTGGTTGAGCCATTACTCTCTTTATCTCTGAGGAAGTTGTGGGGTTTTTCACCTTAGGGTTTTCCCCACAGAAACTCTATGTCTCTTGTCTCTCTTGCTTTTGATTCTTGTGATGCTTGACATGCTTGATATGATTGTTATGCATTGATATACTGTACATGTTATTTTCTCAGTAACGATCCTAGAGTATTGTGAATTAATGCTCAAAATTTAACATGGTATCAGAGCTAACCTGAGAAGAAGACATTTTGCAGTGACGGAAACTTGAGATTCTTGTTTATTGGGTTTCTATCCACAGATTTTGGAAAAGCAGTATAGTATATTCACTCTACTCATCAAGGAGAATCTATCTGTCCAATCATAATTCAATTCTGAGGATTTTCATATTTGGCCCTAAAAATTAGGGTTTCCACAAAAATAGAATTTATGAAATATGAAGACATAGCTGGAAGCTCCTTGCAAAAATCGAAGTTTAGAGCTTTGGATCGAGATTTTTGGCTGGGTAGATCTCTGGGAAACTCAAACCCTAATTCAAGGCTCTCCCTAGTGAACCCGGGAGGACAAAAAGGCAAATCTGAAGGGTAAAGCTTTGCTGATCTCAAATTCTGAATACACCAGGCTAATCAGCTCATTAAAGCACATCTTTCTATCCTTTCAGAAAGTTGAAATTCACATTTTGAATTTTTAGGGTTTTTTCGACAAACCCTAATCCGAGACCAGATCCAGTTTTCAGCATTTCAAGTGGTAAGACCTAAATATTTTCTATTTCCATTTGAAGTACTCTTTAATATGTCTCACCACACCAAGCTTGAGGATAAGCTTGAAGGGGCTGATAACTTCCGAGCTTGGAAGTATAGGATTGGGTTAATCCTGGAAGAAAATGAGTTGGACTCATACATAAAAGAAGACATCCCTATCCTAGAGGATGAAGAGGCTAAGGTATTGCATAAGAAGAACTTGGTCAAGGCCAAGAGAATCATTGCTGATTCCATCAAAGACCATCTCATACCCCATGTGTCTTCTCTAAAGACACCCAAGGAGATGTTTGACTCTTTGACCAAGTTATTTGAAGGGAAGAACATAAATCGGAAGATGACTCTGCGGAATCAATTAAAAAGGGTCAAGATGTTGAATGGAGAAACCATGCAATCTTACTTCTCCAAGCTCTCTCAGATCAAGGAACAACTTGAAGAAGTGGATGAAGTAGTGGATAATGGTGAAGTTGTTATGACCACTCTGAATGGCCTTCCTAGGTCATGGGACTTCTTTATTCAAGAAATCTGTGCAAGAAAGAAATTGATCTCTTTCAGTAAACTGTGGGAGGAATGCTCTCAAGAAGAAGCTAGGCTTATATCTCGTGAAGAAAAGATGGGAGGTGAAGATCAAGCTCTCGCAGCCCACACCAAAAGTAGCAAGCCCAAGAAGGAGCACTCTTACCACAAGAGATCCTATCACAACCAACAAAAGAATAAGAAGGATATAAGATGTTTCACATGCAATGAGAAGGGTCACTTTGCTTCAGAATGTCCCAAGAACAAAAGGGATAACATCAACTCCAGCAAGAAGAAGAAGGGCAACAAAAGAAAGTTCCATGCTCATGCTGCCGAAGATGATGAACCTCTCAAGAAGAAGGCTAGGGCAGAAAGTGATGATAGTGATGATGATTCATCAAGTGAAGAAGAGTATGTTCTAATCTCTGCTCTCACAGGTACTATCTCCCATGGTTGTAATGATTGGTTAATTGATAGTGGGGCTTCCAAACACATGATTGGGCTTAAGGAATCGTTTGTAAACCTATCTGAACATGAATCACCCCATAAGGTGAAACTTGGGGATGATTATCAATATCCAATCAAAGGAAGTGGTGAAGCCTCCTACAACTTAGATTCTAGAAAATCTTTGAAGATGAAAGAAGTCCTTTATGTACCTGGGCTCAAGAAGAACTTACTCTCCATCTCTGCATTGGATGCAAAAGGTATGAGGGTTGCATTTGTGGATGGCCAAGTCCTAATGTGGCCAAAGGGAAAGACCATAGATGATGCAGTAGTGATTAGAGAGCAAGAGGGAGGTTTGTATAAATTGAAAGGACAAGCTGAACATGCCATGGTGCATGAATCCATGGAGCCAAGTGAACTTTGGCATATAAGACTTGCTCATATGCACTATAGGGCACTTCCAATTGCAAGCAAGGCTGTAGAGGGTCTTCCTGAAATCAAGACCAAACATGAAGGTGTTTGCAAAGGATGTGAAAAAGGTAAGAACATTAAGAAGGCTTTCCCAAGCAGTGAAAGCAAGGCAAAAGGTATCCTGGAAATCATCTACTCAGATGTATGTGGTCCTATTTCATCCAGTTCTCTGAGTGGGTATGTTTACTATGTCTCATTTATTGATGACTTCTCCAGGAAGACTTGGGTATACTTCTTGAAGAAAAAAGATGAGGTGTTTGATAAGTTCAAGGAATTCAAAACCTTGATGGAGAATCAAACTGACAAGAAGATCAAAACATTCAGATCCGACAATGGTGGAGAATTCACCTCAGGTGACTTCAAGAAGCTTTGCAGTGATTCAGGGATTAAGAGGGAGTTGACTGCTCATAATCCTCAATAGAATGGAGTTGCAGAAAGGAAGAACAGAACAATCATGGAACCAGCAAGGGCAATGCTGCATGACCAGGATCTACCTATGCATCTATGGGAAGAAGCAGCTAGAACAGTTGTATATGTGCAGAACAAAACACCCCACAAGATATTGGACAACAAGACACCATAAGAGGTATTTTCTGGTAAGAAACCTGAAGTCAGCCATCTCAGAATATTTGGTTGTCCAGTATACACTCATATCCCAAAGGAAAAGAGGACCAAACTAAATCCTTCAGGAAAGAAGGGTATCTTTGTGGGTTACAGTGAAAGCTCGAAGGATTACAAAATATACTTTCCAGGGTTCAATAAGATTGATGTAAGCAGGGATGTAATATTTGATGAACACTTAGCATTCATCAAATCAAGGAAGGCACCTATTGAAGTTTATGAAGAACCTAAGGAAACTAGATTTCAAGACACTACCATGACTGAAGCAATTCCAGAAGTTGTTCTTGAGTTTGAAGATCCGCAAGAACCTGTAGATGCACTCCGTGAGGATAACTCTCACAAGATGAAACCTGCATGGGCTAGAGAGCTCATTCAAGATGCAGAAAGATTTGGCATTCCAGAAGAAGAACACAGAGCAAAGAAGAGAACCATATCACATACCAGCTATGTTTCTTTACTCTGTGACATTATGAACAAAGAACCTTCCAGTTATGAAGAAGTAGCGGAAAAGAAAGAATGGAAGGATGCCATGGTTGAGGAATACCAATCAATAATGAAGAATGATGGTTGGGATGTTGTCCCAAGACCTAAAGAGAAGTCTGTTGTGACTTCCAAATGGATCTACAAAATCAAGCATGCTACAGATGGCAGTGTAGAGAAATACAAGGCAAGATTCGTAGCTCGTGGATTCTCTCAAAAGGAGGGAATAGATTATGAAGAAACTTTTGCACCTGTAGCCAGGTATACTTCCATCAAAACAGTACTTGCCCTGGCTACAACAATGAAATGGAAAATACACTAGATGGATGTCAAGACTGCTTTCCTGAATGGTGTAGTTGAAGAGGAAGTATATGTGGAGCAGCCACTCGGTTTCGAAATACATGACAGGGAGTCATATGTGTGCAAATTGAAGAAAGCCTTGTATGGCTTGAAGCAAGCTCCTAGAACTTGGTATGGTAGGATGAACAGTTTCCTATCTAGTTTGGGCTTTACCAAGAGTAAAGCGGATTCCAACCTTTACTACAAGGTTGAGGAAGGCAATCCTGTGATTCTACTCCTGTATGTGGATGACTTATTTGTAACAGGAGATGATAGATTGATTGCAGATACTAAGAGGAAGCTTGTTGCCGAGTTCGATATGAAAGATTTGGGAATGATGCATTATTTCCTAGGTATGGAGGTGTGGTAGAGTGTAGGTGCGATCTTCCTTGGTCAAGGGAAGTACATAGTAGATATCCTGAAGAGATTCGGGATGATGGAGTGAAAGGCCATGGCCACACCTATGGCATCGAATCTAAAGCTTCTATGTGATGCTTCATTTGAGCCGATTGATGTCTCTATGTATCGTCAGATGATTGGGTCCTTGATGTACCTGACGAACACGAGACCAGATATTTGCTTTGCGGTGAACACATTGAGCCAGTTCCTGATGGATCCAAGGAGTGTTCACCTGGTTACTGTAAAGCATGTTCTGAGGTACTTGAAGGGTATAGTGGATTATGGGCTCAAGTATGAAGCAAATCAAAAGTTTAACTTGCAGGGTTATGTTGATTCAGATTGGGCTGGCAGTGCTACAGATAGGAAGAGCACATCTGGATGTTGCTTCAGTATGGAATCAGGTGTGATCTCTTGGTTCAGCAGGAAGCAGTCCTGCGTAGCACTGAGTACAGCTGAGGCAGAGTATGTTGCAGCCTGTTCAGCTAGTTGTGAGGCAGTATGGCTTCAGAAGCTACTGTCTGAGTTATTTGATCTCCCGTTGGATGCTACTGGTATCTTTTGTGATAACCAGAGTTGTGTGAAGCTGCCCAAGAACCCAGTGTTTCATGACAGGTTGAAACACATAGAGATCAAATATCACTATATCAGGGATATGGTGCAGAGAGGAGCTGTGAAGTTCCTGTACATTGTGACAGACGAGCATATTGCAGATGTGGTGACGAAGCCACTAGCCAAGGTGAAGTTTGAGTACTTCAGGGAGAGGCTTGGTGTTCTTCAGATTGATGACACTTCAAGGAAGAAGTGATGGACACATTTGCAGAAGCCATTCCAAGCATGTTGGAAGGAGGATCCTTCACATGGCTATGGATGTAAGCACTTGATGATGAGCATCAGGATGATGCTCCAGTTACTGCTCTGTATATGCATCAGGAGGATGCTGGATATGATCAGTTGGATCATTTATATGTATATGTATGTACGCATCATGTTGGATGCTGGATATGATCAGTTGGATCATTTATATGTATATGTATGTACGCATCATGTTGGATGCTGGATATGATTAGTAGGATCATTTGTATATGTTTTGTATATGCATCATGTTGGATGCTTGGACCATGTATCTGTATATGTATCAGGTGGATACTGTGTATGATCGGGTAGATCATGTATGTTGATATGTATCAGGTATGATCAGGTGGATCATGTATGATGATATGTATCAGGTAGATACTTGGTATGCATCAGGTAGATGCATTATATGATCAGGATGATCATGGATGACGAGCTTCAGGATGTTGCTCTAGATGACATGCAGCAGGATGTTGCAGTGATGATGATCAGGATGATCATGTATACATCAGGATGATGTATGGTGAGTATCAGGATGATACTCTGTGGTCGTGGATCAGGTTGTGCAGATGAGCATATAATTTGGCCCTGGGAGATTTGCAAATAGTCTTTCGAGGCTTTGCCTATGGCATGTAATCTGGCCCTGGGATATCTGACAAATGCTCTTTCGAGGTTTTGCTCTGGGAGGACATATAATTTGGCCCTGGGAGATCCGCAGATAGTCTTGCAAGGTTTTTCCTATGGCATATAATTTGGCCCTGGGATATCTGGCAGATGCTCTTTCGAGGTTTTGTCCTATGGCATGTAATAGCTCCCTGGGAGATCCGATAGGTTGAGCTGTGTGCTCGTAATAAGTCTTGGGATGCTCTTGCAAGGTTTTTCCATGACCACATGTAATATCACCCTGGGAGATCCGATAGGTTGGCATGTGTTCCCGTAATAAGTCCTGGGATGCTCTTGCAAGGTTTTGTGGTGACCACATATAACAGAGCCCTGGGAGATCCGATAGGTTGAGCTATGTGCTCGTAATTAGTCCTGGGATTCTCTTTCGAGGTTTTGTGGTAGGGTCACATGTAATAGCTCCCTAGGAGATCCGATAGGTTGGGTTGTGTGCCCGTAATAAGTCCTGGGATGCTCTTGCAAGGTTTTGTGACGCACGTAATAAGTCCTGAGGATTCCACAGTATGGCCAGTGATGACGAAGACCTGTAGGTGGTGGGCCTACATCCAGTATGAAAAAGGATTGGCTCTGTAGAACTTCCTATGATGAGTAGAGTAAGATATTGGTTGAGATAGCAGCAACAGTGATGATGATGATGACGATGATCCTGAGAAGAATACTTATCTAGCAGAATTGTGTCGAGAAATACCTTCCTAGTTAAGAGGGAGTGTTGATGTATATGTAACTTCGGAATGTATTTCATCTATGTATTTCATATATATTTATTGTACCCTTATAAGAGATGTGTTATTCCTCTATAAGGAAGTGTCATCATGTGTATTGACAAGTGTCGCAAGTGTGTGTACTTGGCGAAGGGTTATTAGACCACCATGTGTGGGGTCGGCCCTGAAATATATATTATATGGTTGAGATACCTAGCTAGACAAGTCGGCCCCATAAGGTCACTGGGAAAACAGACTAGTATAAATAGAGATCGGGAGATCTCTATTTGGATCACTTGAAAACTCATACTTCTCTCACTCAGAAAGTGGCGCACTACTGAAGAGGAGGATCATCTGCTACTAGCAGACTATCTCAGTGTATTTTGGTTGTACTTTGGTTGAGCCATTTCTCTCTCTATCTCTGAGGAAGTTGTGGGGTTTTTCACCTTAGGGTTTTCCCCACGGAAACTCTGTGTCTCTTGTCTCTCTTGCTTTTGATTCTTGTGATGCTTGACATGCTTGATATGATTGTTATGCATTGATATACTGTACATGTTATTCTCTCAGTAAAGATCCTAGAGTATTGTGAATTAATGCTCAAAATTTAACAGATTGCCTTCCTCAACCTTGTAGTAAAGGTTGGAATCTGCTTTACTCTTGGTAAAGCCCAAACTAGATAGAAATCTATCTATACTACACCATACCAAGTCCTAGGAGCTTGCTTCAAGCCATATAAGGCTTTCTTCAACCTGCACACATATGACTTTCTGTCATGTGTCTCAAAACCAAGTGGCTGCTCCACATACACTTCCTCCTCTACTACACCATTCAAGAAAGTTGTCTTGACATCCATCTGGTGTATCTTCTGTTTCATCACTGCAGTCAGAGCAAGTACCGATCTAATGGAAGTGTATCCGGCTACAGGAGCAAAAGTCTCTTCATAATCTATCCCTCTTTCTAGGAGAAGCCACGAGCTACAAACCTCGCTTTGTATTTCTCTATGCTACCATCTGCACCATGCTTGATCTTATAGATCCACTTGGAAGTCACAATAGACTTCCCTTTAGGTCTTGGGATTGCATCCCAAACATTATTCTTCATGATCTACTGGTACTCCTCGATCATGGAATTCCTCCCAAATCCTGGGAACTTCAATATCTTCAATAGATAACTTTGTTGCTGAAAAAATGTTGTAGGCCTTCTTTTGTAGGTGATGGTATACGATCTTTCCTACAAAACAAGTTAAATTGCATGATTAGAAAACATCTCATAGTTTTCAGAACAAATTCTTACACATAAATAAATATGTCATACATGCATGCAATTATCTTAGCCAATGCTTCAATACAACATTTATCCATATCCCGTAACTTTCTAGATGCCTTCCAATCTCTACCAAAACATTGTTAAGAGTGTGCACAACTCCAAACATGTCAGCAAAGAGGTTTCATTCTAGATAAGTAGCAATGGAATGTTGTACAGTGCCATAGGCCACTTACCCATCACATGCATATTAGTAGTGTGTTGTTCATTAATGCAATGATTCTAATATGCATAATTCACACCCTAAGTCTAGGAACATAAGCATATACATCATTGAACAATATTATTTAAACAAACAAATATGCAAGAAATGACAATTCAAATACTTATCTTTGTTTGGTTTGTAAGGTGGACTCCCTCTCAATATTTGCTTCCTTGCAGGAAATACTGGAGTGTGCTCCCTCTTGATCTTTGCTTCCTGGATTACCTGTCCTTGAACTTATATCCATCCTAGATCACTTATGCATACTTGCTAGTATCATCATTGTGTTATCCTCGAGGTCTCATACATACATTCATTAGTATAATCTCAATACTATCAAAAAACAATAATCTTAAACATGTATAGTCATGATCATTTCAAACACAGATAATAAGCATTAGTATTCAAGTTTTTAGGGAAGACTTCTTTTACTCATGCATACTCCTATTTGACCATAGGAATTTTCTGTTTTAGTCATATCATCAATCAAAGTAAGAAGCATAATATGCCTAAACCCATAATTACTAACTTCAATGAATAATCATTATCAATCATGCCATGTATACTTATATAAGAGATCCTAACACAAGGTAGGATTCTAACTTGATATAGGAAAAACATACCTAGATTAATATGTTAGCTGGTTATGTCTAACATACCCACATGATGCCTTCTTGTTCTCTTAAATGACTTGTGCTAGTGACCTGCATATCTCATAAGTTAACCATTGTGGAACCTAATTATACATACCTTGTAAGTAGAGATTCTATGTGATCCATGACTATGGATGAGTCTTTTGTCTTCATGTCACCATGGTCATATGTTCTTGATCTAGAACTTGATTTATCTTTCTAGATGTACCTTTCATATTAACGGACACCATCATCCTCATACAACACCACAATGCATTAGTACAATCATAAGTGTCAAAACCCTAATCGATGAATATTTGCATTCCTAATTTTATTAAGGTGATACGACAAGTCTAAAGTTAATCAAGATTGTACTAATCTTAATGAAGACAAACATACCATAAACTTAATCATGAACAGATCTTGAAACATACTTGGATAAGTCATACCTGTTGAGATTGCTTGTAATCTTCTTATGTAAGGTCTTAGCCTCATCTCCCTCTGAAATTGGAACTTCTTCACTTATGCAGGTGACCAATCAATTCTCTTCTAGGATTAACGCAATCCACTTGATTTGCAGAAACTGGATCTGGAGCTGGATTAGGGTTTGTCAAAGAAACCCTAAAAATTCAAACTTTGAATTTCAAACTTCTGAAAGGATAGAAAGATGCGCCTTGATGAGCTGATCAACCTAGTATACTCAGAATTTGAAAACTGCCAAGTTTCACCCCTCAAATTTGCTTTTCAATCTTTTGAATTCACTAAGAGGACCCTGAATTAGGGTTTGAGTTTCCCGGAGCTTCACCCAACCAAATAGTTTGATCCAAAGCTCTAAACTTCGATTTTTCCAAGGAGCGTCCAGCTATGGTCACAGGTTTCAAAAATTCCCATTTTTGCAGAAGCCCTAAATTTTTCCCCTTTCCGATCAAAGTCCCGAACTAGGGTTTGATCAAGCCCGGCCTTCTGCCCAACCAAAAAATTCGATCTTGGTCTCTAAATTTCGATTTTGATGAGGAGCATCTAGCCGTGGTCTTCGATTACAAAAATTTCAACTTTCTCCAAAACCCTAAATTCCCGGAGCCATGAATGAAGGTGCTCAAAATCCAATTCTGTTTTGACAGAAATATGCACATGATTGTTTCTGGTGTAACTTCGAAATTTCAGATCTACAGGGTCTGAAAATTCTTCCTGTGGTATCCTAACCTGTTATCTTTCCGACCCCTCAGGTCTAACCTCAAATGGATTCTCTGAGAGAGCGTTATGCCAAATTTCGCAAAGTGACCTGTTTATGGGATAAAACAGGAGAGTGAACTTGTACGGAGTGCCACGTGTCACTGGTTCAATTTCGGCCTTTGAAAATCATACTTGTGAAAGTACAGTCTGTTCCCTACCTATCACTTTTTCGGCCTAACAAGTGTCATAAATGCCATACCATGCCTTCTTTCAAGCTAGCTCTGATACCATGTTGGTTTTTAAGAAATTTCAATATGATCTAGGATCTTAACTGAGAGAATAACATGTACAGCATATCAATCATGGACACAATAATGCAAGCACACAAGAGACACGGAGTTTCACCGGGGAAAACGAAGAAGGTGAAAAACCCCGCAACTTCCTCAGAGATAGATAGAGCAATGATACAACCCAAGCATAAGAGATATACTCCTAGCAGCAGCTTCTCCTCCTCCACTAGTGTGCCACTCTCTAATGAGTGTAAGAGTGAGAAAGTGAATGATCAAATAGAGTGCCTCCTGCACTCTATTTATACATGACTTGACTTGCCTAATAACCTTTACTAGGCCGGCCTCAACTTAACCACATAGTATAATGCTGACAGGGCCGACCCCCAATAGGGTGGTCTAATAACCCTTTAACCCACATGACTTATACAGGGCTAACCCCATCAAGGTGGTTTAATAACCCATCAAGTATAAGTTACGACACTTACAATATAAATGACGACACTTCCGTATAGAGGAATAATAACATCTCTATAGGAATACAATATACATATATGTGAAATACATTCTGAAAGTACAATTACATCAACAAAAGGCAAGGTTTTTTTTGTGTAGGCATGGTATCCCATAACAACAACAACAACAACAACACCTTCTTTCTCCTCCATAATATTAATAAACATTTTGTTTAACTCACTCGGTTGAAAGTTACTTTAATAAGTAAGAAGTCAAGTCCTTATTTTTGTTACTTTTCTCAAAAGTTCATGTAACTTTAATTTATAAAGTAACTACATTGTAAAAGTGCTTCCCACTTGTTTTATCAAAACAGGTCATTTTTTTAAAATGATAGTTCACCGTTTGTTAGAGGGCTACATCCATCTGAAGAAAGCCAATACCTGATATTCCAGAGAATCAAGGTATTTAGAGTTACAATCATTACATAATCAAATTCGACTCCCAAGGAGCAAGTGTCACAAAGCTAGATTTGAACCCGGGTGGGGAGGATAACAACATTCCTCCCAACCACCCAATCTACACTCAATTGACTAATAGGTCATTTATTTTAAAGTAACTTATTCCCACTTGTTTTATAAAAATAGGTCACTTATTTTAAAGTAACTTATTTGTAAAGGTGAGATTATAGGAAAAGTTAGTTGGGGGGGTTATTTACTGCATTGGGAACCCATCATCATGTGGTTCAACCTCTTCCTACCAGGTGGCACCTTAGTTCCATTTTATGCCTTTCTTCAAAAAGGACATAACTTTGACATCTAGAGTCCTTTTAAGTGTCATTTTTTAAGCTACCTATTTTTTTGATATCTTTGCAACTAGACCATCAATTTCATTTTTTTAAGTCATATCAATATGTCTAGTCTAAGTGATATTATTCTTCCCAGTACCAACCACTTCTCATGGAGAACCAATACGGAAGATGTTATATGAAGTAGGGGACTTTAACATATTACCTTGGGAAAAGAAGCTACCCCCAAAAATGCCGATAAGAAAGTAAAATGAGATGATAAAAATGATGAAGCTCATGGATTAATCAGGATGTCCATCTCTAATTTGTTAAGGTTCCACCTTCAAGGAATTGATGCACCGGATGTAGCTTAGGAAAATTTGAAAACTGTATTCGGTAAGCAAAATGAGATTCAAGGTCACCAACTTGAAAAATAATTGGTTTATTTAAATCCAAGTCATTTTTCTTGCATTCAAGACTATCCATCTCATTTCAAAACCCTTAGACTCTTAGTTGAAGAATGTAAGATATCTAAGCCAAAAAAGCAATGTATTTATAATATTCTTGCTAAGCTTGGATCTTATTCTATTTTGTATCTACTTTTTATTCCATCAAAGAATCTTTAGGGGATAATTTTAAGAACATGCTCTTGAATTTTTTTCCAATGCCTTGATTGTAGAGTAAGGTAAACTCTTACATCTTGGAGTGTGCATCACTAGTGATACATCTAGCAAACCCTTAGTGGCACAATATAAGGATAAATCCAAGCATCCCAAGAAGCAACATCCTCGCAATAATAAGAAAAACAAGGGTCCCAAATCCTCTTCGCCAACTCATCCTTCAAATGGTGACAAGGGAACTGATAAGCCCATGATATAGGTATCCCAGATACCCCATTATGCCATACATAAGCAGAGAAATGTTCAGAAAAAAAATTCCTTTATGTAGGGAAGAATGCAATTTGACTGTCATTTAAACAAATTGATTTAGTGAATATCTCTTTTGTGTTTTAGCATCTTGTATCCACTAATCGTGTGATTAAGGCTATGTGTGGACAAAGCGCAGGTGAAAAAGGAAGATTGGCGATACTCGAGCTCCAGATTAAAGATCACAAGAGACTTGATGATCATGTTTTCTCCTAATTTGTAGAAAAGGTTCCTTTTATTTAGGATCGTGATTTTCAATGTTAAAATATGGTAGAAGCTTGTAATAAATAGAAGAAACTTGAGTAGCAGGTGGTCTAACTGATACATTTTGGAAAACAATTCTCAGCATTTTCAGTTCTGGTAAACAGTTTACGGTTTCAATAACTATGAGGGATCTTATGAATTCTTAATGAAGGATCAACAATATTTCCAACTCATGAGTTTATAAGTTTCGTACTCCTCCTGTGATGCGCATTGGGGAGGGCCTCCTCAGTGCATAGCTAAGGAGTTATGTATCTTTGTTTTCCATATTTTCATGCATTATGTTGTTCATCCTGAAATATGTATGCGTAGATTAGTCTTAAATACTTATTTGATACCAAGTTAAATTCTGCACATAAAACGTCTTCCTTTCATAGTTCTATAACATTGTGTCTGTAGTTATGTTACACTGCATCCATAGTCCTGTAGGTACCATCCATAACTGCAATTTCCAGGTTTACATTCCCATGGTTCTATGCGGTATTGATAGACTAGATCATATCTATTGAATGATGATTTCTTGTTCCAACTCAAAGAGGTCCATGGTTCTATTAGGTCAGATTCATATGCTCTGGAAAATATGTGCTTTGGGTTGCTTAGATTTAGTAAAAGTTTTCTAGATTAAGTTCTTGTTTTCGTAGATTAAGTTTCCTGCTTTCTAGATTAAAGTTTCTTGTTTTCATAGATTTAAGTTTCCTGCTTTCTAGATTAAGATCTTGCTTTCATAGATTAAGTTTCGTGTTTTCATAGATTTAAGTTTCCTGCTTCCTAGATTAAGTTCTTGCTTTTGTAGATTAAGTTTCTTGTTTTCATATATTAAGTTTTCTACCTTCATAAATTTAGTTTCCTGCTTTGATAGATTAAGTGAACGGTTTCATAGATTAAGGTCTATGCTTTTATTATTACTTTTCGATTGTGATAAAATTTAGTTGCTTCATTCTCATTAGAATAAACTCCTCACCATTACTTAGGACAGAGCAAACAACAAACGATAAAGACCCTCTTCATATAGTGCGCATACAGTGCTTAGTACCTTTGAAGTTTGTATGTTCCCTGGTCGATATTTAAAGTGAACTCCTTGAACGAATACTTGTAAAAAGGTAGACATTTCCGGAGCCCACCACTTTTTGGCACCATTTACGAGGAGGTGCTTAAACTATAGGATACATCTTGAAAAAAAACACAAAACTTTCGAAAATCTAAAAATACCATGAATGCCTCGGCAAAGGAGGGATGAATTTGGACATTTTCTGCCTAACCATCCTATGAGCAATAACAGTTCTGAAGATCTTCAATTCGAATTTCTCAATACTGACGAAGAAATATATCCCAGCTATAACCCGAACTTTGATAACTTCTTCGCTAGCTCTAGTTCAAACACTACCATGGTAGATGACGAAGAAGAACACAGAGAAATGTTTACTTTTCCCATAAGTGTACCCCTTGGGGATGCTAGAATGAAAAATATTAATCCTGCTAATCTCCCCAATTTTCATGGTTTAACTTCAAAATATCCGGACACTTTCTTATTTGAATTTGAAGTAATTTGCAGATCCTTTGGTTACACAACAAATGCACAAAAATTAAGACTTTTTCCCTCCATACTAAAATATCTATCGCTTAGATGGTTTATGATCCTAGGAGGAAACAATATTTTCTCTTGGGATCAAATGAAACAATCCTTTTTGGAAAATATAGATATTACTGTAAAGCAAAAGACACTAGGGATGATATTTTCATAATGTAGCAGGGACAAAAAGAATCATTGGAAGATTATGCACAAAGATTCCAACTCAGCTATAAAAGAGCTATTCATTCCACCTTGGACCAAGAATCACTAAAACTAGTACTCCTTAGGGGAATCAAGGAAGAATACCTAGAAGTATTGAATTTATTAGGAGATGGGGATATCTTTCAGAAAACCTACGACCAAATTCTGCAAATCTTTAAAAATTATTCCAGATTCTAGACAAGGCAAAAATGGAACATGAGATATACACCCATTTGCAGGGGGATCATCCTTTTCAAGCCCAAGCCTAAAAAAATCCAATTTTTGGAATCACCTGGACGATATGAAAACAAATATCCTTCAATCATTAGCTATGTAATTGGATGCACTCCAACTAAAAAGGAAACAAGGCGAGATCAACTAGGCACTAGCGATATTCTGCCCAAGATGTAGGAAGAAACATGAAAAAGGACAATGCCCATTAAATACAATAGAATTTTGCAGGCTCTGTACTGACAACCATACCCCAGATAAATGCGATTTACTACCATCATGCAAGGTAGCCATATAAGACCCTACCTCAGAAAATTCGGTAGAATAGCTTTGTTTCGTTAATCAATAAAGAAACAATTTTGCTAGGCCTTTCCAAAACAATAATCAAGCCTATTTTAATCAAAGGAACCCTCAACAAAACTGGAATCCTTCAGCAAATATTTCATGGCCTCAACAAGTAGGACCAAGCCAATGGCAGCAAAATCCAACATCTTACCAACAACCATACTTCGCCCAGCCTTACCCACCATATCCCCCACCTTTTTCACAACCTCAAATCAACTATGGCAATCCATATCCATCTTCCAAAAATTGGAGAGCACCATTCCAACAACCACTTATAATGTCGCCTCCACAAAACCAACAACCCCCCAGAGCGCCTACAATCCTTGCTCATCCTGTCCCAAATCCAAATAACAATAGGACAGGACAACAACCCTACAATAACAAAGTGATGCAGTTTCCAGCATACATCGTAGGCACACTGGACTTGAATGAGATCAATCTAAGATCTGGAAAAACACTACAGGGTCCCGATTATCAACACAATCAAGAAACCACATATTCCGAGCAAGCTACATCTCCAGAACATCAATAGGACGAAGTTATACCCAAAGTACCAGAAAATAATCCTCTTAATCCTCCATTTCCCGAAAAACTAAACCCAAACAATAAAGAGGAAGAAGAAAACACCATACTTAATGAATTGAAACACTTAAATATACAAATCTCACTCTTACAGGAACTCAGAGATGTTCCAATCTGTAACAAATTCATAAAGAAAAATTGCTTGAAGAAACCTGGGCGAAAGAAAAAGGATCCCCCAACCATAAATGTGATAAGCCAGCTAGCAGACCTTATGTTGGGGATTTCTGTCAACCCAAATTACCTTGATCAGGTAGCCCAATCGTCAATGTAACCATAAACAAGAAGCCAATTTCAAGCAGTCCAATTGATCTAGGAGCTGCAATAAACATTATGAAAAAAGACTCTATGATATCCCTAGGTCTCCAACCCTTTCCAAGACCGACGAGCATAGTGTTACAACTGGCTGACACATCCACTGTAAGGGCGGATGGTATCCTCGAAGATGTAATAATTAACATTGAATCTTGGGAATATCCAGCAGACTTCATAGTCATTGAAGTCAAAAGCAAGCTCAGTGGATACCCACTCATCCTAGGGAGGCCATGGCTAGCAACAACATACCTTATGTTGGGGATTTATGTCAACCCAAAGTACCTTGATCTAGGCAGCTCGATCGTCAATGTAACCTTAAAAAATAAATTGATTTCAAGCAGTCTAATTGATCTAGGAGCTGCAATAAATGTTATGACAAAAGACACTATGATAGCCCTAGGTCTCCAACCCTTTTTAAGATCGACGAGCACAGTGTTACAACTGGCTGACACATCCACTGTAAGGTTGGAGGGTATCCTCGAAGATGCAATCATTAACATTGAATCTTGGGAATATCCAGCAGACTTCATAGTCATTGAAGTCAAAAGCAAGCTCAATGGATACCCACTCATCCTAGGGAGTCCATGGATGGAAACAACAGACGCCTATATAGGCTGTCGATCTGGGGACATGAAAATTACCAGTGGGAAAAAGAAATAAAATCACAATATACCCACCAGCAAAAAGATCTACAGACACAGAACACCAAAATTGGATGGATGATTACGATGACATGGATGACAAAAATATGCAACATGTCCTCAGCATAAGAATTGCTCTAACCCTAAAAGATAAGGATGAAGATGCTTATTTAGCTAATGTTATTCAAAATATTTGTCCTGAGCATGATATGCTTGAAGAAATATTTGCAATAGGGAAACAACAAGAAAAGCTACACTCTCAAATCAACACAAACAAAATGTGGAAGCAGGTATTCTTCGTTGAAGAACAACTTTGACAGGTAAAAATCGTGGAAATATTTCTTGGGAAGACGGTCAACATTAATGCACATCTGGAGGAAGAACAAGAACATAAATTAATAAAAGTACTCTCAGAAAATAGTAGAGCTTTCGCGTGGACCTACACAGATATGAAGGGGATACACCCAGATATTTGCAAAACCTATATTTACATCAAGGAGGGCGCTATCCCGATAAGACAACCCCAAAGACGGATGAATCCCACGTTAAAACATATAGTTAAGCAAGAATTGCAAAAATTACTGGATGCAAGCTTCATTTATCCGATCTCAGAAAATGAGTGGGTCTCACCCTTAGTGATAGTTCCGAAGAAGGGAGGAAAGTGGAGAATCTATGTAGACTATAGGGAGATTAACAAGGAAACCAAAAGAGATCACTTCCCTCTACCATTCATTGATTAGGTGTTGGATGTAATGCCTCTCAAGGGCATTAATAATTTTAAATCTAAATAAGCATCTATTTTCTTTTCATTCTAGAAATGCATAAGAATATTAATACAACCTCAAATGGTGGATTTCTTAAATGTATGACTGAATAGACTATAAGCATCATGTAACCATAGCAACATATAAAGAGTTTACAACAAGATATAAACAATTTAAAATCACAAGAAAAATACCTCGTTATAAGAATGGTGACGGAGTCCAAACTGAGCAAGCTTCCATCTTCATCTCGAGTTGCTTCTATCTTCATTGCCCAAAGAGGAACCACGGTTTTTCCTCCTAGCCAACTAGGGGCCTAACTGGATCTCTAGCCCCAGGAAGCCATCCAAATGGTCTCTTGGCCCTCCGTGCCCGAGATCCCTAGAGAACAGAACATTGATGCACTAGTAGGCTATGTATCAAATCTTACAAGAGTTCTCAAACTCTTCATGCCCCAAAATATCCAAAATTATCTTCAAGAGAAAATAACCTCCCTCTTCCAATATCAAGTATCCTATTTATATCAAAACTCCTCATCATCCTCCTCATCCATCAATAAATTCCAAAAATAATAGTCAACAATCAATAAATTCATTTTCTAAAAAAAATAGCAATTTTATTTAAATTAATAAAATATTATTACACATGGTTGCAAAGTCTCACTTGTCATGCTTCTACCTTAAATGTAACTATGTCAACTCTTTTCTAAAAAATTGTGCAATCCTATCTATTCATTTATTTATATTATCCTCTCATACATAAGTCAAATAAGATATTTTCATATACTATATTATACTATGAAATAAGTTATATTATTTGTATATAATTATATATGTATTCCAATAATCTATTTCAATAATCCAATCAATTTACATATTAAACAAGTCAACAAACTCATACTTTCAACACGCAAGTGATACTTTCAACAATTCATCAACCAAGCTACTATTAGCTAATATAACCATATTAATTTATTCATCGATCGACCAATCATAGTATTCTACTCACGAATTGGCGTGCATGCATGGCCAATGCACACGTCGTAAGCGTGGGTACTAATAATCACATTTAATGCTCCTAATAGATCATTATTACATGATCGCAAACAACATATAGAAGAACAATTAAACAATGCATCATTCATCATTCATAATCATTCATACAGAAGCAATAAGACCGAATTAAATAAACATAATGATGAAATCCAACATATAATCATGATAGTTAATAACAATCAAGAACACCATCCAAGCCATCATTGGTCCCATCCATCCCATCAGTACTCCAACCCCCTAATCACCACTACTTCCATCTCCTGACCTCACCATCCCGTCCTTTGCTGAAATATATTGTGGCGTCGACTACATGACCTAACCACATATAGAACCCCTAAGCAGAAGTGTCAATCGACTACATCGACCAAGCTTCCCCAGCAGGAATCCGTTAGTCGTCATCAGACATCTAGGGGAGTGTGCACAACAAAACCCTCCCATGACTCCAGGTTTCAGGGGATAAACAGTGGGAAATGCCTCCACCCCCCTTGATAGTACCAGGGTCAACACCCTACATCAACCATATTGTGCCATCACTATTCTAAGGGGTCCCGTCATTGAAAAACCACTTTGAGCAAGTCACAATTCCTGTCAAAACTCACACTCACCCACAAGTCATAGAAATATGGGAATTCACAATTAAATAACATGGAATTTGATATAAAATCATTATACTCATGATGTTCAAGACATCTTGTGCCCCTTGGCAATATAGGAATCCTCCTATCTCATAGCCAATCAACATGTGGAATAGTTCATCATTAACATGAAACATATATATAGCCATACCCAACTCTTTCAAGTGTTAATCCATATCACTAATACGACATTTACAAATAATCATGTAAGTACTTTTGCAACAACTAAATTAGCATTCCACATATGGATATTCTATATTCAATTTGCGTGTTCAATATGAAGTAACATATCCATTTCCATTGATAAATTAAGCAGTAAATTCCATTTACCATACAACCTCAAGGGAGTCCACATGTGCACATAACAATCATCTTAATCAATCTATCTTCGTCAAACATATAATAAGCAAATGCAATGCTAACATAATTCACATTAGAGTTTTTAATTAACGACTGTCAAGATATGGGGCATTACATACACCCACCCTTCAAGAAACTTCATCGCGAAGTTATGGTCATTCATAATTTTAAGAAAAATATCGACACCGTATCTCTATTCTTTCCGACTAAAATACCTTAGCCATGCTAGTCCCATGAGACCTTCACATGATCAACATTTCGTTATTATATAATTTTACCTCTTCCATCACATAGGATGTGTTCTCAAGTTACACTTTACATGTTATACACACAATTGATCTGACTTCATCAAGGTTTATCAATTCATTTAGTCCTAGTTAGTTAACATATAATCTCTTGTTGTTTTCTATATCATAGTTCATAAGAAGACCTTGTCTCCCATATAACATTTCTGTAGGTTCAAGGTGTATTGTTATGACTCATTTATTGATTCTTAGCTTCATTGAATATTTTCTAACAAACACCATTTACTTCCTCATTAGTAATGTTAATTATATCCAAATTTCGACAGTATTTTAAATGAAATACTACATAATAACTTAGTAGTGCTATGTCTATCTACCAAGTACACTTTATCGATTAACATTTGCGAAAGGATATCTCATACATGCGAGTCTTACGTTATCCACAAAATACTTACGATTTCAATCTTAACACATAGATCGTTTCCAACCTTATAGTTTTAACTAAATTGTCTAATAGAGTGATCAACTCATGAACACCATGAATCTCGACCTACATATATACATAGGTACATCATATAGCTATAAGTTATATGACAAGGCTTCCACATTATCAACAATACTTTAGTCTATTTTCACAATGTGAAGGGTGCTTCTTTACTTAATGCAATTAATCGGATATGTATACCCACCACGATGCATGTGGCTTAGAAATGTGATACACATGCTCATCCTACTTACTTATCCAATGGTTTTGGTAAAATACACATGTTCCCACATAAATAACCTCCTCATACCTTAACGTGGGGAAAATGTGTTATTAAGCCCAAGTCATTGCTCAAATATGATTATCCTAGGAAGTGAATCTTCGTCTACTAATAACTTAGTCAATGCAAGACACGTTTCTTGTTACGATATCATCTTCTAATTCGTATTTTAAAGTATAACTTCTTCGCTAGTCCACTATCCATGACCTTATCTCATTATTTCAAGTCTTATTAATTATAGCCAATTTATACTTTAATTTTAATTATCACTACGTCTTGATTGGTGTTATATGTTCACCACCCCTCAAGGGATTGGCATAACAAGGTTCCCTCCAATTAGGAATATTTACTAAAATATTATTAGTATTTGTCAAAGAATATATATATATATATGATTTTTGGTTTCATAGTCATTACTATTGACCCTCTTTACTTATTACCTAAAGTGATTAAATCCAAACATGGTAAATGTGAGGTCTAGGGTCTTCTTTGTCGTAGCTAATGAAGAGCATGCCCCTTATCAACAAGAGTATTGCACGACGCATAAATGTTCAAGAATCAATTTCTTATAGGGGTTCATTACTATGATCTATAAATCCCTACTTGATAATTATTACACCCTTATTTGCTTTCTCTTAACCCTTTATTTTCAATTTAGAACATTTATATGCATGTATTCTAGCTGAATAATATAGCTTTTGCAGTCGTTATGCATGTCTTTGTATCAATCTTTATTTTAACTACTAGGGGAATAATACACGATTTTGTAAAGGAAATTATCTTAGTCACAAAGATCATTATCATTTCTTACAATTTTATGAGAACATTTATTTCTTATACGCATATTTTTATATAGTGCTCACTATAATTCCACTTAATCAAACATTTTTATTCTCAACATATAATTATTATATTATTATGTCATAGTTGATTCGTGGTCTCAATTTTAATCTAATAGTTATACTACGGCATATCCTTCATACCTTTAAATCCCCTTGCCTTTAATTCTTAATATTTTGAATATGTTACTATTGAATATGACTTCATAGTAATATCATGTGACGTTATCTTCTTCATTTGATAAGAGAATGTCAAAACTTTTCGACAAAGTTGAACCATGAGTTATGTAACTTCTTTACTAACCATATTTGTAGAATTGAATTGGAACATATAATTAGAACCATCAATGGTCTCATGTAAGTCTTTCATTTCATATTAATTGTTAAAAATGATTTCCCTTTATATTTTATTTGGTTGTGAAATTGATAATTGGTTTGTGAAGTCAATGTTGATGTTCACACCAATAATGATATATATGAATACTCCCTTGCATTTTAATAATCTCAAAACAAAAGAGAAACCATATATATATATATATTCTAAATGAATAAATAAATTTTTTAAATAATCGCTTTATAATTTGAACTTGTATTTATTACTAAGTTCATAAAGATATGATATAAATATATTTAGAAATTTAATCAACTTTAATAACTTATATTAAGTCAAATATACACAAAATACCTATACCTCCACTTTATGCTATTAAACTAATTTTAATTTATGAGTTTTTTTAATATAAACTATTTTCAAAAAAAATTAATTAATTCTTACACTAAATTCTAGTAAAAACTATTATATAAAAATTTTAATATATCTTACAATGATTTTGAATAAGGTTCCTAAGAAAAGATAAAATTATTTGACAACAAATTTCAGTGCATCATGTCCACCCACCTCCATGAAGGTACTCGAGTTTCAAAGATTGTTATTATTATTAAATTAATATTTGCTTACAATACATGGTAATAGTTTTTTGGTTAGCTTTTGGACTCTCTATTTTGTTGTATCTATGCATCAAATTTGTTTTTATGTGTCAATTATCATATTTTATTTTGGGTTTCCTGCATATTTATTATTACCTCCCGTCACGTGTTTATCTTTCCAGAGTGCTCTCTACGTGATTCTTTGGCACTTTAATCTACCAATGTGAAAAGCTTCCATTACAAAAATCTCATACCATATTTGGACTTTAAAATTGTACCCCACTATTCTAATAACATTTTTATAATACAAGGGATCTCATATCAAACTTGGACTATGAAATCGTTCCAGCCATGCACTACCCAATTCAGAAATATTGAATATTATATACATTATCATAATATCAAATTTATAATAGAGAGGATCCTCATTATAAGACGTATGATAATTCTATCTGCCATCTAATTACTTACACAAAAATCAATTTTTATTTTTATTTTTTACAATGGGAATCGGCAACGATGTGCCCGGATACGCCAGCGGTTGGGAGAACGAATCCAGTAATCGCCACCACTATAACCCCATCCCTGCCTCGATTAGAATTGGCACCATGAGGAGGTTTTAAATACAACTAAAAGGCGGCCACTCCATTACCTACAGCTCCATTAATTTTAAATAGTAGCTATAGCTACTTGTCGCCATGAGTAATCTCTAAACTAGTGAATAGCATTTTATTTTTTAGATTGAAAACAGAAAAGAGTGGACAATTTAGACATAGGCTTGAGTGATCTCTCAACTAGTGAAGATCACAAACTAACCACTGAGCTGCAGAGCATTAAATGCGGCAGCTCACTGCTTGGGGTTCGTTGATTTGGAGAATCTTGAGATCCAACGGACCCTAATCACTAAACTGCCACATTTAATGCTCTACAGCTCAATGATTAGTTCTCGCTTATGTCACTCCCACTAATAACCACACAACGATAACAATGAACATATGGAGCACCAACTGCCTAAATTATATATATAAATATTTGTAATGGATACTTCATTTCAATAAATTTTTTATTTTATTTTTATTTTGGTAAAAAAAATATGAATTCTTCATGTGTTGCACATTGACATCAGAGCCCAGCTTAACATTGACGTTCTATAATTATGCCAGAATTAGCATAGCCTTAGCATATCCCACTTTGAACCTTTACGAGCTTCATCTTTTCTTTGGAGTTTAATTTCCTTGCTGCTTCTATATCTCATTTTTATTTTAAATCAAGCACTTGTGCTCGCTACTCCTTGGGAAATATATAAAAATTATAACTTTTCTAAAATCAGTATGCTAAATTCGCTCACGGTGTAATGAGACAATGGAATATGTTCAGTAAAGTGAAATTCCATTAAGGTTCCAATAATTTTGTAATTAAAGTAACATTAGATTCTTATATATATATATATATATCGTCTAGTTTAAATAGATGGTGACCCTATTGGCCCGAGTGTTTGAGTCTACGCTCTGATACCATGTGTAATGCCTCTCAAGGGCATTAATAATTTAAAATTTAAATAAGCATCTATTTTCTTTTTTATTCTGGAAATGCATAAGAATATTAATACAACCTCAAATGGTGAATTTCTTAACTGTATGACTGAACAACCTATAAGCATCATGTAACCATAGCAACATATAAAGAGTTTACAACAACATATAAACAATTTAAAATCACAAAAAAAATACCTCGTTATAAGAATGGTGACAGAGTCCAAACTGAGCAAGCTTCCATCTTCATCTCGAGTTGCTTCTATCTTCATTTCCCAAAGCAAAACCATGGTTTTACCTCCCAGCCAACTAGGGGCCTAGTCGGCTCCCTAGCCCCAGAAAGCCATTCAAATGGTCCCATCCAAATGGCCTCCTGGCCCTCCGTGCCCGAGACACCTAGAGAACGGAACAATGATGCACTAGTAGGCTCTGTATCAAATCTTCCAAGAGTTCTCAAACTCTTCCAACTCTTCCAAACTCCTCATGCCCTAAAATATCCAAAATTATCTTCAAGAGAAAAGAAGCCCCCTCTTCCAATCTCAAGCCTCCTATTTATATCAAAACTCCTCATCATCCTCCTCATCCATCAATAAATTCCAAAAATAATAATCAACAATCAATAAATTCATTTTCTAAAAAAATAGCAATTTGATTTAAATTAATAAAATATTATTACACATGGTTGCAAAGTCTCACTTGTCATGCTTCTACCTTAAATGCAACTATGACAACTCTTTTCTAAAAAATTGTGCAATCCTATCTATTCATTTATTTATATTATCCTCTCATACATAAGTCAAATGAGATATTTTCATATACTATATTATACTATGAAATAAGTTATATTATTTGTATATAATTATATATGTATTTCAATAATCTTTTTTCTGGGCATGATAAGTAGCTCGATTGGAGTGAAGGCGCCCGGCATATGGAGGTTAGGCAGGGTTCAATTCCCCCCGTATCTCACAAGAATGAAAAAAAAAATATTTTTCAATAATCCAATCAATTTATATAAATCTAAAACATATTAAACAAGTCAACAAACTCATACTTTCAACACACAAGTGATACTTTCAACAATTCATCAACCAAGCTACTATTAGCTAATATAACCATATTAATTTATTCATCGATCGACCAATCATAGTATTGTACTCACGAATTGGCGTATGCATGGCCAGTGCACACGTCGTAAGCGTGGGTACTAATAATAACATTTAATGCTCCTAATAGATCATTATTACATGATCGCAAACAACATATAGAAGAACAATTAAACAATGCATCATTCATCATTCATAATCATTCATACAGAAGCAATAAGATAGAATTAAATAAACATAATGATGAAATCCAGCATATAATCACGATATTTAATAACAATCAAGAACACCATCCAATCCATCATTGGTCCCATCCATCCCATCAGTACGCCAGCCCCCTAATCACCACTACTTCCATCTCCTGACCTCACCATCCCGTCCTCTGCTGCAATATACTGTGGCATCGACTACACGACCTAACCACATATAGAACCCGTATGCAGAAGTGTCGATCGACTACATCGACCAAGATTCCTCAGCAGGCATCCGCTAGTCGTCATCACACATCTAGGGGAGCGTGTGCAGCACAACCCTCCCACGACTTCAGGTTTTGGGGGATAAACAGTGGGAAATGATTCCACCCCCTGATAGTACCAGGGTCAACACCCTATATCAACCATACTGTGCCATCATTGTTCTAAGGGGTCCCGTCATTGAAAAACCACTTTGGGCAAGTCACAATTCCTGTCAAAACTCACACTCATCCACAAGTCATAGAAATATTGGAATTCACAATTAAATAGCATGAAATTTGATATAACATCATTATACTCATGATGTTCAAGACATCTCATGCCCCTTGGCAATATAGGAATCCTCCTATCTAATATCCAATCAACATGTGGAATAGTTCATCATTAACATGAAACATATATATAGCCATACCTAACTCTTTCAAGTGTTAATCCATATCACTAATACGACATTTACAAATAATCATGTAAGTACTTTTGCAACAACTAAATTAGCATTCCACATATGGATATTCTATATTCAATTTGTGTGTTCAATATGAAGTAACATATCCATTGCCATTAATAAATTAAACAATAAATGTCGTTTACCATACAACCTCAAGGGAGTCCACATGTGCACATAACAATCATCTTAATCAATCTATCTTCGTGAAACATATAATAAGCAAATACAATGCTAACATAATTCACATTAGAGTTTTTAATTAACGACTGTCAAGATATGGGGAATTACATTGGATACTCTGGTTGGATACAAGTTTTTTTTTTCATTTTTGGACAGATTCAGTGGTTATAACCAAATCCAAATCCAACCAGCTGACCAAGATAAAACAACATTTACCTGCCCATGGGGCACATATGCATACAGAGTACTACCCTTTGGACTCTATAATTCCCCAACAACCTTTCAAAGGGATATCTTGAGTATATTCTCCGATTTTATCAATGACCAGATGGAACTCTACATGGATGACTTCACACCGTATGGAAATTTTTTTAATCAAGCATTACAACATTTAGAATTGGTCCTAAACAATTGCATCAAAATGAATCTATGCGTCAGCAATGATAAATGTCGAATGTTGATGCAAGAAGGGATAGTCCTAAGTCACCACATAGCCCAAACAGGAATTGAGGTATATCAAGCAAAAGTCACTGTTATTAAAACACTACCCCCACCTGGAAGACATCGGGATGTCCGCAATTTCCTGGGAAAACAGGCTACTTCAGAAGATTTATAGAGGGTTTCGGTAAATTCGTTGCACCAATGTTTTCCCTCTTAACAAAAGACACATAATTTATCTGGACTGAACATTGCATGACAGCATTTGATCACCTTAAAGAGAAAACAAAAACTTCCCTAGTCCTCCAAGGACCAAACTGGAAGCTACCATTTCACATCCACTCGGATGCATCAGACAAAGCTATTGGAGCAGTCCTAGGGCAGGAGGAAGAAAAAAAAACCATATGCAATCTACTACATCAACAAAAACTTGGCAGGGGAAGAACTGAACTATACGGTAACAGAGAAGGAATTTTTGGCTATTGTACATGCCATAAACAAGTTTAGGCACTACATCACAGGGTACCCAGTCTTTGTTCACACAAATCATTATGCAATTAGGTACCTCATGAATAAACCCATTACAAGTGCTAGGATTATAAGATGGTTGCTTCTTTTACAAGAATTTGACTTAGCAATCCTTGATAAGCCAGGAAAGCATAATGTGGTAGCATACTTCCTGTCAAGACTGACCCATATATAGGATGGTGAATTAGTAAAGGATTATTTCCTTGATGAACTCCTATTTGCAATCTCAACACAAACCCCATGGTTTGCCGACATAGCTAACTACCTTGTATTTGGGAGGTTTCCACAACATTATAGCTACAAAGAGAGGTGTAATATTATAAGACAAAGTGTAACTTATACTTGGATACAAGGAATGCTCTTTAAAAAGGACCAGACCAAATATTAAGAAGATGCATCCGTGAAGATGAGGTCCATGACATACTCCCCGCTTCTCACAATGAACCCTGTGGAGGCCATTATGCAGCCAAAAGAACAACTTATAAAATATTACAGATTGGATACTATTGGTCGACATTACACAAGGACTCCCAAGAATATGTTTCACATTGTGATGATTCTCATAGAATGGGAAAACCAACACGAAAAGAAGAGATGCCACTACACCCACAAGTTTCATTGGAAACATTTGAAAAGTGGGTATTTGACTTTGTTGGTCCATTTAATCGACCTTCAAATCAGAAGAACTATATTTTAGATTGTACGGACTATCTTACTAAGTGGGCTGAAGTTGCATCACTCACAATAGCTAATGAAACAAATCTAGCAAAATTCTTCATAGAGCAAATATTCTATCGGTTTGGAGTTCCCAGAGAATTAGTTTCTACCCAAGGGAAGCAGTTTACATCAAACCTCATTGATGAACTATTCAAAAGGAACAAAATAAAACATCGACGATCCTCCTCCTACCACCCACAAGCCAATGGGAAAGTTGAAGTTGCAAATAGAGAACTTGAAAGAATTCTAATGAAGACAGTTCAATTACATAAAAGGGATTGGGCAGATAGGTTGAATGAAGCAGTTTGGGCTTATAACACAACTTGGAAAACAACAACGGGTTTTACCCCCTATGAGATAGTATATGGAAAAAGAGTAATGCTCCCTATTGAATTTGAGATCAAGACATTAAGAATAGCAGCCCATTTAGACAGGCAACTTTCAACAATCCAAGAAGAGCGTATGCTCCAATTAAACTAGCTGGATGAGAACCGCCAACAAGCTATAGCTCATACTGAAATCATTCAGCAACAAAGAAAGCAATGGAATGAAAATAATATAAAAGAAAACAAATTCACAGAAGGGGATTGGGCATTGTTATATGATTCGAGATTTCAGAAATTCCAAGGGAAACTTACAACACGATGGCTGGGACCATACATCATTGATACAATCTATGACAATGGAGCAGTTAGAATCAAAACCATAGACCAGACAGAATTTCCAATGATGGTAAATGGGCACACGCTCAAATTATATAGGAAACCACAGTCCAAGGAGGAATTCACTCAATTTATTTGTCAGAAAAATTTGATGCTAATAGGGTAAACGCCCTCCAATCAAACTAAAAAATATACATACATAAAAAAAGAGAAAAAAAAGAAGAAAAAAAAGAGAGAAAAAAAATCATGAAAAATGAAGATGAATATCTATCATGAAAAAAAGAAAAAGATAAAAGACTAAAAATATCATAACAAAATAAAATGAAAAATTATCAAAAATAAACGCAAATAAGATTGAAACTTAAGAGGTTATCAAGCAACAGAGTTTATCAAGCGAGCCAACAAAGCAACTGCAACAACAAATCTAGCAAGCGAGACAACAAATCAACTAAAGAAGCAGAGGTTATCAAGCGAGCCAGTAAATCAATTGCAACAACAAATCTAGCAAGCGATCCAGCAAATCAACTAAAGAAGCAGAGTTTATCAGGTGAGCCGGTAAAACAACTGAAGCAACAAAACTAGCAAGCGAGCCAGAAAATCAACCACACCAGCCAATGAAACCAAACCAACCAAAAATGAGTCAGACACACAACTGCAAAACTGACATTATAAACTACAAACACGGGCAAAATCAACTATGAAAATCAAACGCTACCACAAAAACTCCACGTCAACAACAAAGGTACGTTATGCACAAAAAGGTAATCTCTGAATTCTTTGTTTTTTTATTTTCGGTCAAATCAAGTTCTCCCTACAGAAGGAATAATTCAGAGTTGAGGATAACTCTTTGGATAAAAATGGGGGCACAGAATAACCACACCAGGTAATGATTGGTGTTCCACATGAAGAAATAATGATCTTTGTATCCCACCACATCCTTTCATATCAAATAGCAGCATGCCATGGAATGATGAAAGGATAAGGCAGATTTAGCAAGAGAAGACGGGAAATAAGTCAAAAGTGGGATAAGGATAAGTAAGCAAGACCAGGTGGGATATATGAAGCTTTCAGGCCTCGAGCAGGACAACCGCAACAAGAAGAATTCAAAACTCAGATTAGCAAGCCGGGTCCAACCCAGAACAAGCAAGTAAGTCATCCGTCCCTCCACCCTCAATTTTACATTGTTCATCCATTTTGTAAGTTCAGAAGATGACAACGGGGTTTAAAAAGACCAAACCAGATAACCATGCTCCCATCTATGAAAAACAAGAAGTGTTGAAAATCCTCCGTGCAGCGGGATGGACTCCATTCATCACTGGGTTAAGAGGATATGATGTAGAAGTAGCCTTGGAATTCGCTAGAAATATGAATCATTTGAAGGAAGACTAGTATGTTACTGGCGTAAATGGGTTACGCATCCGCTTGAGTGAGGAAATGATTGCAGCACACACGGGCATGCCAAAAGGGTTACATTGGGGGAAAGACGACATGGAAGCCAATATTAGTGCAAAAATGTCTTTCTTTGGGCATGGTGAGCAGTATGAAGAAGACAAGAACGACATAAAAAGAGAAACCATGCCAAATCCACGGGATGAAATGATCGCGGTCTTCCTGAAATACATTACCTGCACGGGGAGACTCAGCTATATACCTGCCTTCCATTTCAGGATACTTGATCTCCTGAGGAACAGGGGGCAGATAAGTCCCAACAACAATATCAGCATACCTTTCTACCTATTACAATCCATTTGGGAGATGAGTAGGAAGGTAACGTAGGGGAAGGGGGATGCATTAGTTCACCACGGATTAATAAAACTAATCATATGTGAGGAATTAAAAGCCCAGGTTCTTGAACTCTCCTGGGAAGAGTTCATCCACATATTTGCTGAGGATGTCCAGAGGATGAGGGGCACCCCAATTACGGGTGCAATCCCTGTCTCAAAGATTAAAGTAGAAAAGGCAGCCACTCAATCAGGGGTCAAAAGGAAAATCTACATAGACATCGACGACAATGAGGTTGTAGCCGAAACATTGGTAAAGATAAAGCATTCCAAAGACGCCTCTCGTCAAAAAAATACAGGGTCATTTGATAGAACACAAGGATTTACGTGACAAAGCATAAGACTGAGGCAGGGGGAAATTCCAGGGAGAAGGAGAAAAAGAAAAATAAAGAAGAATAGGAAGACAAAGCAAGTTCCATACCCCAAGACCAGTCAGACTTTGAGGATGTCAGGGCAGATAAAGGAGACCCTTTTACACAAGCAAGAGGAGACACACCACTCCAGGACTTTGAAATGCAGACTATGGAGGATAACCGACTGGTTGAGGCTCTGTCCGAATTAGCAATAGTTAGGGAAGAATTGGAGGCCATGAAGATCGAGGAACGGCTCCATAAATCCCAGGATGCGTCATCAAATACACCCCCATTCATGAATGAGGAAACTCAGATTTTGAAGATGCACCACACTAGCCAATTAAAGCAAGTGGAACATCAAAACTAGGTGTTGCAATAAAAATTGAGCAAAACGTAGGAATTGTTGGCACAAAAGGACCAACAAATCTTACATTTAGAAACCACTCTTGTCAGTACCACCAAGTTATATGAAGATATTGTCGGTACCAAACCTCCATCCCGGAGTTATGCAGTATATCTTAAGGAGAAGTGGTGTCGTTTTAAGTTACAAAGACTGAAACATCACTTAACCATGGAAATAACCACCCAAAATCAATTTGTAGATGCTTCTCTAGAGAGCACAGAATTGGATAAGGATCAGTTGTGTGAGTTCTTTCTTCACAACTTGGTCGTGCCCAATTCACCAAATTGGTCACCAAATCCTTATATGGGTGACTTCCAGCTCAGAGCATTGTGTTCGTGGATGAACCATGAGATAGAGAGGTCACAATATGCTCACCTCTACCAGATGGAGGAATGGGAGAATTCACTTTGGATAAGAGCCGAATCCATGCACCCAGAAAAGGTGGTACAGGATCATCATGCCATAACATCGGATGAGGACCTGATCCCCATCCTCCTCGAAAAACAACAAGAATCCATTGAGCATTTTGACAAGACCATATAGGGCACACTCGACGAAGTACGAGAGGTCCAAGGATAGTTTTAGGGGTGAAATTTATCCCATGGGCTATTTTCCATGTTTTTTTCTAGAAAACGATTCGCCAATTTGAATTTTTTGAAGCCCCATTTCGCCCAATTTTGATGGGGTAAACTTTTTTCACTCTAAAAATCGCCAAATTATTATATAAACTATATAAAATCCTTAGAAATTGAAATAATTTTAGAAAAATATCGCCAAATAGTTTATAGTTGGCATTTTAAGAATTTGTAAGATTCGCCAAGGTTTATACACTTTTAAATAAGTATGGGTCCTTAAAATTATCCCTGGGGAGGTCATAAGCGATAGATGGAAAAGAGTTTTAGGAGACCTAAAAAAGCGTGAACCTCATTCGCCCCTCAGACTGGAAGTCACGCTAAGCAGGGAAATGATGTATAGGGAATCCTTAATGAAGAACAAACTCAGATGGATCGGGATGAAGCTGAGCCCGCCATTATTCCTTCCCATGATATTCAATGAGGACATTGATGAGGATGAAGAGAGAAGGGCCTGGGCCAAAGAGGAACAAAGCCTAGGATATCACCGATAGGCACGGGCTCCTAGAGTTGTTTCCTGGGACATCAGAGAAGCCATTGTACCTCAGGATGGGTCACCCAAGGATGCGTAACATCTTCAAGTTCGGGGAGATGATAATCCATGATATAGGTATCTCAGATACCCCATTATGCCATACATAAGCATAGAAATGTTCAGAAAAACATCCTTTCTGTAGGGAAGAATGCAATTTGACTGTTATCTAAACAAAGTGATTTAGTGATTATCACTTTTGTGTTTTAGCATCTTTTATCCACTAATCATGTGATTAAGGCTATGTGTGGACAAATTGCAGGTGAAAAATGAATATTGGCGATACTCGAGCTCCAGATTAAAGATCACAAGAGACATGATGATCCCGTTTTCTCCTAATTTGTAGAAAAGGTTCATTTTATTTAGGATCGTGATTTTCAATGTTAAACTAGGGTAGAAGCTTGTAATAAATAGAAGACAACTGAGTAGAAGGGGGTCTAACTGATATATTTTGGAAAACAATTCTCAGCATTTTCAGTTCTAGTAAACAGTTTACGGTTTCGACAACTATGACGGATCTTATGAATTATTAATGAAGGATCAACGATATTTCCAACTCGTGAGTTTATAAGTTTCGTACTCCTCCTGTGATGTGCATTGGGGAGGGCCCCCTCAGTGCATAGCTCGAGAGTTCGGTAACTTTGTTTTCCATATTTTCATGCATTCTGTTGTTCATCCTGAAATATGTATGCATAGATTAGTCTTAAATACTTAGTTGATATCAAGTTCAATTTTGCATATAAAACATCTTCCTTCCGTAGTTCTATAACATTGCGTCTATAGTTTTGTTACACTGCATCCGTAGTCCTGTAGCTACCATCCGTAATTGCAATTTCCAGGTTTACAATCCCATGGTTCTATACGATATTCTTATACTAGATCAGATCTATACTCTTGAATGATGATTTGTTGTTCCAACTCAAAGAGGTCTATGGTTCTATTAGGTCAGATTCATATGCTCTGGAAAAGATGTGCTTTGGGTTGCTTAGATTTAGTAAAAAAATTTCTAGATTAAATTCCCCGCTTTCAAAGATTAAGTTCTTGTTTTCATAGATTAAGTTTCATGCTTTCTAGATTAAAGTTTCTTGTTTTCATAGATTTAAGTTTCCTTCTTTCTAGATTATGTTCTTGCTTTCATAGATTAAGTTTCATGTTTTCATAGATTTAAGTTTCCTTTTTTCTAGATTAAGTTCTTGCTTTCATAGATTAAGTTTCATGTTTTCATAGATTAAGTTTTCTGCCTTCATAGATTCAGTTTCCTGCTTTCATAGATTAAGTGAACGATTTCATAGATTAAGTTCTCTACTTTTATTATTACTTTTCGATTGTGATAAATCTTTAGTTGCTTCATTCTCATTAGAATAAACTCCTCACCATTACTTAAGACATAGCAAACATCAAACGATAAAGACCCTCTTCATATAGTGCACATATAGTGCTTAGTACTTCTGAAGTTTGTACGTTCTCTGGTCGATATTTAAAGTGAGATCCTTGAATGAATACCTGTAAAAAGGTAGACATTTTCGGAGCCCACCAGGAACCAAATCGAAAGGTAAGAAGATTGAACGCCATTGCAATTTTTGCAAGAAATATAGTCACGTGGAATCTAAATATTTCAAGAAGATGGAATCCTTGGAAGCAACAATAAAGAAGCACAACATCAATCTTGATTCTTCTTCTAACTCTTCTTCTCATGGACATGAACTTTTTGCTTCTGGATTTTCCTTTAATGCATATTCTTCTTCTTCTTTTAATGAGTGGCTCATCATTTATGGAGCATATTATTGTATGACTAAAGATAAAGCCATTTTTTATGCTCTAAATGAATGTAACACCAAGCAAATATTTGTTGGTGATGATAGATCTCTTAATGCTATAGGATCTCGAACATTTCAACTACATAATTGTCAATTCAAAGATGTATTGTGTGTTCCAAGTCTTTCCTATAATTTTTTATTAGTATTTTAGATCACTTATTTTGGTCAAGATAGGATTGTAGAGTTTACACCTCACCAAGTTGTCATCAAGGATTTCAAAGATCCTAAACATGTATTAGTAACCATAATTGTTGATGATATTACCAGGTTGTATTGATTCAAAAAATGTGGGTCATTACCTTTTCCCTTAGTTTTTATTGCTCAAGTGATGACTTGAGAAGACTTTGGCATGAGCGATTTGGTCATTTAAACTATCGCTCATTGTAGGAGCTATACAATCAGAAAATGGTGATCAGTCTTCCTCTCATTTCTTGTAGAGATGATGTTTGTCCCATGTGTGTTCTCAACAAAAATCATCAAGATAGTTTTGAGAAACGTGCCTCTTAGCATGCCTTAACCCCCTTGTAGTGTGTTCACAATGATTTGTGTGGTTTACTTCCTTCTATTTCTTTCTCTGGTTTTAAGTACTTCTAAACTTTCATTGATGAATTCTCGAGGCACACTTGGATTTACTTCTTAGAACTTAAGAATGAATTTTTTGACATGCTTTTGGCCCACAAGGCCCTTGTAGAAAAACAATCTAGACATCAAATACAAAAGTTAAGAACATATAATGGAAAAAAATATGTAAACAATAAATTTACAAATTACTACACTGTACAGGGAGTTTAGATGCAACACAATGTTCCATATACACCATAGAACAATGGTGTTGCTAAGAGAAGGAAGCACATGTTAAAGGTAACAACTAATTGTATGATCCAATCTAAGAGATTAATTCCTCCATTTTGGGAAGAAGTCATTAACTAATTACATAGTCAATCACACTCTCACAATGACTCTAAAATACATAACACCATAAGAAGCATGGATTAAAATTAAACCCGATGTAAGCGACTTTCTTGTGTTTGGTAGTGGAGCATGGGATCACATTCTCAATGTAAAGAAAAAATCATTACAACCTAACAGTAAGAAGTGCATATTTGTTGGATATTCTAAAGATGTAAAAGGTTATTGACTTCTTCAACCAAAATCAAATGTCATTATTATTAGAAGAGATGTTGAATCTGAACGAAAATATCTTGTCCTGTGAGCCTCATTCGACCTATGTGCAATCTTTGACCTGCAATCCATCTTCGACAATTGTGTCATCTTCTCTTCCCAACTTGTTTTATTATGATCATACCCTAGTTTCTTCTTCAGGTGATGATAGTGAGGATGAAAATATATCTATTCATGCTCACAGTCCTCCAACTGGCTCCATTGAACATGAATATACACTAGTACCACCGCTTTCTATATGGGTTTGTTAAACATGTGAAGTAATTGGTGATCTTGTTAGTGATCCCATAGATCATCTTCAAACACGTTCACAGTTCCAACAAGCCTCTTCTCTTTTGGCTCAAGTTCCAGAGACTCGTGATCCAAATACATCTGTAGAATTTTCTTTCCATCCAAATTGGGGTACAACTATGAATGAAGAATATCATTCCTTAATGGTGAATGATACTTGGGATCTAGTACCTCTTTTGAAAGGAAGAAAAATTGTCATATGTAAATGGGTGTATTGAACTAAGTATTAATCAAATGAAAGTGTTGAAAGAATTAAGATAAGGTTAGTTGCCAAAGGATTTTCCCAAGTTGAAGGAAATGACTACAATGAAACCTTTTCCCTTGTCAACAAAATGAAATCCATCCGCCTTGTTCTTTCCCTTTCCGCTTCACATAAATGGGAGGCCCATCAAATGGATGTCAATTCTTCTTTCTTGCATGGGGATTCACAAGAAGAAATTTACATGGAATAACCTCCCTGGTATGTTTAGAATGAATCCATCCTTGTTTGTCACCTTAATAAATCTCTCTATACCAAAATGGATCATAGCTTTCTTGTTGACATTGGTTTTTCTAGATGTCATTCTTGACCCCAATGTCTATACCAAGAAAGTAGGAAACCATATCATAATCCTTGCTCTTTATGTTGATGAAATTATTCTTACTAGTACTGACCCTAAAATTTTAATCCATGTGAAATCAAGCCTTAAGAAGAAATTTGAAATGGAAAACTTAAGACATTTGAATTATTTTCTTAGCCTCCAAGTCTTGCAACCAAAGAAGGATTTTTTCTTTCTCAGTCTAAGTATGCTTGTGACTTTCTTCGTCACTTTCACATGGAATATTGTAAACCAACCCCTTATCCCTTTGAGCCTGGATTCAAACTTTATGCCACCTGCACTACATTCGAAGTAGATGCCACCTTGTATCATCAATTAGTTAATGATATTTTGTACTTGACTCATACCCGCCCTGACTCCTAATGTTTCCTTTATTGTTGGTCTTGTTTCTTGGTATATGTAAACACCCCATAACAATCATTGAAAGGAAAGAAGGATACTTAGGCATATCTGAGGTACAGTTCAGGGGGACTCCCTTGTTTGTTGGTTTCATTGATTCAGATTGGGCCAGTGACCCCAATGATAAAAAAATATACTGCAAGTTATGTTTTTCAGTCTTGGTTTCATACATGTTACTTGGGATTATAAGAAACAACAAGATATTTCTTTTTCTTCAACATAACAAGAGTATTGAGCTGCATTTAATGCATGCCAAGAAGCCTTGTGGATTTGACAAATCCTTTTAGAGTTTGGATTCGAGCAACAACATCTGAATACCCTTTGGCATGACAATTAAAGTTCCATCAAATTCTCCAAAGATCCAATTCAACATCAACATAACAAACACATTGAGCTACAGATGCACTTCATCAAAAAGATTCCTCGAGATCGCATTCTCAAAGTTCTCGTTTTCCTTACAAATGATCAAGTTGCAAACATATAATTCACAAAATATCTTACAGAAGACTTGAAGTTTGCTAAACTTTGATCTATGTAGGAGTTAGGGGGGATAGCATATAATGCCTCCTTTCTTCTCCTATTGTGTCGCCTTTGTAAATCCTCCAATCATGTACAAATTTGTTCTTAAGGGGGGATGTTAGGATATTTAGACACTTAGGAGTTAGTTAAGATCAACTTGGTCTAAAGTATCTTCAAGTAAAGTGTGTTTCTTTAGTATGCAATAGTATGCATTTATACTTATGTAATCCAACGGTCATAATATGATCTAGACATAGAGTGATCCGATGGTTCATCTTCACTTTGGTATTAATGGATGTTGATCCATGGCTTAGCACCCGATTGTTGCGATAAACATGTTTTGGAGTGAGATCTTTGTGCAATGAATCTTGTGTAAAGAAAATGGCCAGTAGTTCAAGAATGGAAATAGAGAATGGATAGAGCTTTGAGTTATAGAAGCCAAAGATGGAATATCTTGTTGTAGATAGAGAACAATGGATTGTTGTGGATCTAGGTACATAACCCACTAGTATGTTCAAAGAATATTGGGAAACTATGGAGAGAAAAATCAAGAAGCACAATTCAACTCTACCTTTTAGATTCAATGTTGTTTGACGTCTCTAGAGAAGATAACAAAAACAAGTTGTGGGATAAGTTGGGGAATTTGTATCAATCAAATTCTTTGATAAACAATTATTTATTTGAAAGAAGTTGTATCATCTCAGGATGGAGGATGGTGACTTCATGACGAATCATCTAAATGTCTTTAATACCATGGTAAGTCAACTTGTTTACGTTGATATTAACATGGGGGAAGTTGATAAGTGTGTTACCTTGTTATGTTATTTTCAAAACTCTTGGAATGATATGGTTGTGGCAATTGGTAGTGCCACCCAATTCACATTAAAATTGGAGGATGTAGTTTCATCCTTGTTATCAGAGGAAATGAGGAGAAAATCCATGGATGGTATGACCAAATATGTTTTAACTACCAGCATAGATCCATCTTAAACCCAAACCTATCAATCACTAAGAGGTATCCAATTTATTGAGGTGTAATTTTTATGAACTTAATTTTTTAACACAACAAAACAATTATACCTCCAGAAATTTGATCCCTCTTGGTGCTTGATAGATTCAGGTTTAAGATGGATATATGCTAGTTTTATTTTTTTATTTTTTATGAGCCGAGATAGAATTTTTAATTACTTTCATTTGTTTTTAATTTTGTATTTATTTTATGAGCCAACATGATTTTTTTTTAATTATTTTTTTTAAATTTTTGGTAACATAACGCTATGTTGTGTGACAACATCTCTCCACACTGGGTTGTAGAGAACCTCACTCCTCTCAGTGCAATGAGAGGTCATTTCCAGGAGAGGAAAAATAAGTCTTTCAAGGGAATATCTAAATCTAGAGGTAGATCTAAATATTGAAGAAAATTTGCAAAGAAATGATAGAAATGTGGTAAAGTTGGGCATTATAAGAAAGATTGCATATCTAAGAATGTTGATAAAGGTAAGGGATCTAATGATGCCTCTCCCACATAAATGAAAACCGTTATAAAAGAAGGAGGTGATGTTTACTTAACATCTATAGGTACACATGCAAATCATGATGTATAGTTTATTGACTTGGGTGCTTCATTTCATATATATGACTCCTCATAGGAGTGGTTTTGTGAATATGACAAATACAATGGAGGTGATGTTTTCCTAGGAGATGAATCGACCATCATAATCTTAGGACATGAAAGGGTCAATATGTTGCTCAAAGATGGAAGGATTATAACTCTTCCTAGGGTTTTGCACATTCCAAATTTGGCGAGAAATGTGATATCTATAAGTAAGATGGTGATGCAGGTTTGTGTATTGTATTTGAAAATAACACATGCAAGATGATTCAAGGAGAAATGGTGTTGGTGTGAGGATTTCATATTGAAACTCTGTACAAGATGTTGGGAAATACTTATAATTATGGGTGTAATATTTCTATTGTTCACGAGGATAGCAATATTGTAGAAGACATGAACCCCATTGTCCCTATAGAGAAGATAATGCTACAACATCAAAGAACATAACATATTGGAGAGAAGGGCTGTAACACCCCAATTTTGACTTGGAATGTATTTAATCAAAACTATGTAAATGATGTAAATATGCTAGTATGGATTCCTAGTGTGGATTTCAACGCCAACGCCCAACTAGTGAATGGCTAAGCATGTATGATGTATATATTTTTATTTGGACCATATGATTGGCTTATCATGCCAATTCGAAATGTATGTAAATATTATGTTGGAAATTAATAAAATGGTCCAAGATGGTTGTGTAAAGAGCACTAGAGGGGATATGATTCCACTAGAGGGGAAGAGGAAACGGGGCCTATGGGGAAACCAAATCGTATGTTTCCATGTATCAACCTTAGAACTCATCCAAAATCTGCCATGTGCCCTAAAGAAGCCAATCACCTTCTCTTGACTATTAAATCCAATCATTGAATGCATATGTGAGGTTGGTAGGAAAAGTCACTTCATGTAGTTATTGAAGCATGGGGGTTGTGATAGTTATGTCAGTTGTCCTATTTATTCTATGGTCAGTATTTATGTTAGTTGTCTTTTCACCATTACCTCATATCCTTGGATTCAACACTCTTTTGATAATTCTCTCATTCTCTCATGCATGTTTTCTACCCTACGTAGTGTTTTCCATCGTTGTTCATGTCCATTACCTGATTGTGTTTAACCCATAAATTCAAATTTGGAGACATAGCTGCATTTTTGGAAGGGAAAATAGTTGGTTGTAGGTGGGCATGGAGGTTGGGCAAGCTAGGAAGCTTTACCCATTGAGTTCTTCTACTTTGGGATGCTTGACAAGCCATGGATTAATGTTGCAAAAGGTTATCCATTAGCATATAGTAGGTTGGACTCTTACTGCACACATTGGTAAGCATTGTAAGGGTTGGATTTCCCAAGGGAACTATGGATAAGTGAAGGGAAATTCCTTCCTTATGTTGTGTGGGGCAGTTGGAAGGAGTGCCATGGATGTGATGGTTTAGTGAGACCCCTGTAGAACTCTGGTTGAGCTTTTGGCTAAGCACAATGAGCAGAATGGGTTGTGGGATGAGAGATAGAATCCTATAGGTGTTTCCTTCATCGTGGTGGCCTCATAGCCCAGCTTGGGGGTGGCCTCTCAACAAAAAGAGTATATGTTGGATAGAGTTCCTATGGATGGGTAGAAAATCGCTTTGACACAGCCAGTTGCTTGGATCTTCTTTGCTTAAAAGATAAGTACTCTTTTGTATCTGGTGTGCAATAATTTTTAATTTATATGCCTGTAATATTTATGCCTATAAATCACATGTTGTGTGTGTGGATTGAGTTTATTCTGCTGCGTGTTTTTATTTACATGTTTTCACATGCATTTTAGTTGTTTTAAATTTTTAATTGTGGTTATGAGGTGAAATTTTAAGGCCCCTATTTAGTTAATGTCCCCTCTTGCGGGATGGATTTAGGGATGGGGACATTACAGGGGCCTTTGAGCATTACATGGTAAAGGTATGGTTAAAGGTATGTATAATTGATCATTATATTTAAATTTATATTAACATTGTATATATGGTAAATAAAACCGAGTGAGATTCCCATCTGGTGCTACAAGAGAAAAATGAATCTTGGAGTTAGTACATGGTGTGTTTGGACCTATTCATATTCCATCATTAGGTGCTCTTTATATTTAAATTTATATTAACAGTGTATATATGGTAAATAGAATCAGGTGAGATTCCCATCTGGCGCTACAAGAAAAAAATGAATCTTGGAGTTAATACACTATGTGTTTGGAGCTATTCATATTCAATCACTAGGTAAATTTGTGTCTTATGTTTTATTCATTAATGATTTATTGAGGAACACGTGGTTCTATCTCCTCCATAAGTAATATGATTTTTTCAATAAATTTAAAGAGTTTGAAGCTCTAGTAGAAAACCAGACTAAGAAGAAAATAAGGGTCCGTTGAGGATAGATAATGGTGGATATTTTCGTCGAAATGAGTTTGAGGAATTTTGTAAGATGTGTTGAATATCAAAGAAAAAGACTACTCCATACACACCTTAACATAATGGAGTTGTACAAAGAATGAACATGATGTTGATGGAGAAGGAAAGGAGTATGCTCAATGGTGCAAGGTTATCATAGGAATTCTAGGTAGAGGTAGAGGATATTGCATGTTACTTGGTAAATTCAACACCTACATCAACATTGGTTGAAAAAACTTTGCATACGGTATGGATTGGTAAAACATCCTCTCTTAAACAACTCAAATTTTTTGGTTGTGATGCTTATGTGCATGTTCCAAATAAAAATAGGAGTAATCTAGATAATAAATCCAAATAATACATCTTACTTTGGTTATAATGATGGTATAAAATGTTATAGACTTTGGAACCTAGTAACCAAGAAGGTTGTTTATAGTCGAGATGTTGTATTTAGAGAGGTTAAAGTTCCTCCCAAATAGGAAGTCCAACCAAAGGAAGAAGAACTAGAGGCAATAGAGTTTGAGTTAGAGGGTGAAGAATCTGACTCAATAGAATAAGAGGAACTAGAAGAGGAAGAACCTCAAGTTCCAGCCTTGAGGAGATCAATTTGTGGAAGAAGGCAACCAAAAAGGTATATCCTACCTTATTTTCTCTCTAATTTTTCTCTACCTATTATTGATGATGATCTTGGAATTGTTAGGGAGGCAGTGAATTTAGACGATAATAAAATTTGGAAAAAGGAAATGGTTGAAGAAATGGATGCCTTGGATAAAAAATAGACTTGGGATCTAGTTGAGATGTCAATTGAAAGAAAACTTATTGGTAGAAAATGGGTGTTTAAGAAGAAGTTAGATGTAGGAGGTAAAGTGGAGAAGTGCAATGCTCGCCTAGTAGCTAAGGGATATTCCCAAATGGAGGAAATTGAATCATTGATTTTGATGAGATTTTTTCTCATGTTGCTAAATTAACTTCTATTGGAATTATTTTGTCAATTGTTGTTACTTTTGATCTTGAAGTAGAGAAGATGGATGTGAAGACATCATTTATGCATGGTGATTTTGAAAACTAAATCTACATGAAACAACTAGAAGATTTTGCAATGAAGGGAAAGAAGGACTTGGTTTGCAAGTTGAAAAAGTCCCTATACGAAATTGGATTAAATCAATTACCAAGATTGTGGTATTAAAAGTTTGACACTTATATATTGGGACTTGGTTTCTTAAGTACCAAAGTTGATCATTGTGTGTGTTACAAGCAGGTTGGTGATCATTTTATTTATATGGTCTTGTATGTTGATGATATGTTGTTGATTGGAAACAAAAAGGAAATAATCAAGGATGTCAAAGCTCAATTGTGTTTTATGTTTCATATGAAATATCTTGGTGTTACAAATTTTATTTTGGGCATGGAAATTAAAAGAGATCAAGCCAATAGGAGAGTCTAGTTGAGTCAAAGGAAATATGTTGAGACAATATTGTAGAGGTTTGATATGCAAGAATGTAAACTAGTAAAGGTTTATATTCATGTAGGTGCAAAGTTATTTACGAATCAATGTCCCAAGATTCAAGAAGAGGTAGAAGACATGTTGCATGTTCCCTATGCTAGTGGCATTAGAAGTCTATTGTATTTTATGGTCTATACTATACTAGACATTTCCCATGCAGTGGGAGTTTTGAGTAAGTATATGTCAAAACTAGGGAATGAACATTGGACAACAATAAAGAGTCTTCAAATATTCATGTGGTACTTTAGATTATGCAATATACTACCAAGGAAGGCTTGGAACTCATAGAGAGATAGATATACAAAGCTTTCTTGATGCAAATTGGTTTGTAGATCCTGATCGTAGAAGATATACAAGTGCTCATGTTTTTAACTTATTTAGAGAGTGATCAGTTGGATGAGTAAAAGGCAAGGTGTAGTTGAATTGTCAACCATAAAAGCTAAATATATGGTAGGAATTCATGGAAGTAAGGAAACCATATGGTTGCAAATATTGATTTTTCTCAGAAGGTGCACACTAAGAATAGGTAGTGATAGATCAAGTGTAATTTTTTTGGCAAAGAACCCTACTTATCATTCCAAAAGAAAGCATATTGATGTACATTACCATTTTGAAAGAGACATGGTTGAACAAAACAAAGTATTGTTGGAGAAGGTTGATACCTTGAAGAATGTTGCGGATTCATTGACAAAGTCTATTAATACTAAAAAGTTCTCTTAGAGTAGAGAATCAATGTGCATGGTTTCCCATAGCACAATGCCCATAACAATTGATTTCATGAATGCTTCCCCTTTGCCCCCTTGTTTCAAAGAATACAACAAGTGGACAAATGTTGGAGATGTTGCACTCTTGCTATGTTCCTAGAGCAGAGGGGGTTCGAGGTCAAATCCTTTGAAAGACAATTTTGGGTCCATTTTGAACTTTTTTGGTCGATGGTTTTTCAATCCATTGCAAACTAATTCCGAATAAAGAATTAAGGTTGTAATCTAATTGAGGTAAATGGATTAGGGTTTTGGATGCTATAATATTGTATTGTAAAGAAAAAATATAATACAATGAGATAGAGAGTACAAATTCATTTAGGTAGACTAGTTTTCTTGGTTTTCGATTTCTAGACTAAATCTCCGTGTACCGTGTGTGAGTCATTGCTAATCGTTGTGTTTTATATTTTATTTTCTATTGATTTTCGTATAGATGTTTATCAAACTCTTCAAGAGGCATATGCCAAAAGTACGTCATGATTATTTTCCGAGTGTGACATGCCCAAAAAATGGGATATAAGTCTCTCACCAAAGGTTTGAGTTTTTAGTAGCATTAACATTCAACACCTTTGAAAGAAGACATAAAAAAGAGTAAGAGCTTGTTAAAAATAATTTCAAAGAGTGAAATAAGCATGCTAAGTTTTAAAGGAAAGTGTTGATGCTCAACATTGACATAATTTCGAAGTGTCGGAACATAATACCAAAGGAGAACCTATTGAACTTTCTCGCAAGATTATTTCATTTGTACTATCATATATAGGGCGATGTGCTTGTCATTTCCATACCTTGTTACACCATTTTTGCTTTTGTATGACCCCTTCAACAGATTTGCCAAGTCACATCTCATGAGTTGTTATGTCACACACAAGTTGAGTTTTGGAGATTTGTCGTTTTTCAGTATATACGTCGCCATGTCTTGATTTTTATACCATTATGTTCAACTCATAATGTGGATCACACTCATATTTTATTTCGCAAACATCGTTGTCATATAACCCTCTCGACACTTGGTTGAAGTTTCAACACTTAATCAAAGTTTTGTCTCATCAAAATAATTTACATCTCATCAATTAAAGTTCACTAAAGTTATGTTCGTTAATTCACTTATTACTTCCATCCCTCATTGTCATCACTACACCTATATCCTAAAAGTTTTAAAATTCCATGGATCCTCCTTTCAAAAATCTATTATCCATCATTTAAGAAAAAAGAATCCTAAAGCCCCTTTTCTAAACCTTATCCTTTTTTTTCCTATCCTAAGTCCTAATCCCAAAATCAAAATGAGAAAGCCTTCTCTAATGCCTTCCCTAGGCACTTTATTGGAAAAAAAAACACAACAACATTTTCCCTAAAAATCCCTCCTCTCTCTTATTAAACTCCAGTATTTAAAGTTTTATTATCAAAATTGAGTTCTTTTTGTCCAACGAATTCAAGAAGAATATGCATTGTGCATTTTGGACTTTATTGGTTAATATATATATATATATATTCTCGAATTCAAGAAGAATATGCATTGTACATTTTGGACTTTATTGGTTAATATATATATATATTTTCTAGATGGATAAATATAAAGGATGTTTATTTTATCATATGGAGCCTCATGGCATATGTCATTCTTCTAAGTGGAATCTTTTTATTTGTGGGTTCTTAAAGGGTGTAGTGACACACTCTTATGGCGAGTGTCGAGGTGTTCAAAAATGAAAGAAGCATTAGATTTTTAAAGGCACGACGTGGGAGAGCCTTGTGGGCGTATGTCATTTTAAAAAAAATTGTTTTGATATGGCCAAAGCATAAAAAAGTGGTTGAAGAGTATTATAAAAACGGCCTAATGTTTCATATAAAAGGCACGAGGTTTTGAAAACAAGCATGGGATATCATTAATCCTCGTGGTGTAGCCACTGAATGGGATTCTTATCTTCGTGCTCTTAATAATGCTGGGTTCGTATCAGCCCTAATAGGGATGAGTTGGTCTGGGCAGGAAACGAGACCACGGGTTAGGTGACGGCGAGTACAATATACAAATGTATCATTAAACGCAAATGTATTTCCCCCAACCAGTGGCGGTATAAGGTAATTTGGCAATGGTTTATTCCACTTAAACTCAAGTGTTTTATTTGGTTTGTGCTTCAAGATAGGTTGAAAACCTAGGATAACCTTGCTATTTTTGGATGGATGGGTCCTAGCCAATGTATTCTGTGCAAATGCTATTATGAATCTGTATTACATCTTTTTGTGGAATGTTCTTTCACACGAAGTTTGTGGGAGAAATTTTATCCTATTTTTGGTATTACTAGGTGTTGGGGTGGTTGCAATGTGGATTCTTCCTTGAAATTATGGATAAAGGATTACAAATTACACTCAACTTTACCTATCTTTGTTAGCTGGACTGTTTGGTGGACAAGGAATAAGGCAACATTTGAGGATATCTCTCCTAGTTTGGACAGTGCTTTTAACTCTACATTGTGTCAGTATTTGAAATTTCAGAATGATCAGAAAATTCCTATCTTGCGCAATATTGGGAATTTCCAACTTATTGTCGATGATCCTATTCTATTTTTTGATGGTGCAGCCAATATGGGAGTTTGTGGTGTTGGTGGGGTTATCTTTATTAGTTTGGATCACTATTTTACTCTCCGTCTGAATTGTGGAAGAGGAACCAATATGAAGGCAGAAATTTTGGCTTTATGGTGTGTTACTCGAGTGGCAAACCTCTTTGGACTTGGGAAGGTGAAGATTTTTGGTGACTCAAGAGTCACTATCAAATGGGAAAGGGGAGAATTTGATCTGAAAGTATTGAACTTGGTATATTGGTGCAATAGAACTAAAATTGAACTCGGTACTTTTATCTCCTTGTCATTGGATCATATATATCGAGAACATAACTCACAGGCTGATCTGTTGTCAAAAGCGGCATTGGATGGAGAAGTTGGCTTCTTACAGTGGGATGAGTTTATGGCAAATCAGTTGATAGACTCTGGCAATATGTATTTTCTGGATTAGCATCCATTGGAACTCCTTTTTTGGATTCAGGGATGTTGTAATATTTTGTTTTTTGTTTATTTTGGGGGGGTTTACTGAACTCTAGTTCTAAGGGAGTATCTTGGAAAGATAGCTTTATTTTGATCATATCATGTACTATTTGATTCAGTATTGAATATCAATAGTATGATTTTTTTCACGAGAAAAAAAGATGATTTACAAACTGAACAACATCTGACCGGTAATGACCACTATACACTTATGTTCTGTGGAATCAACAGTTGGGTATATCAGCTTCATCAACAGTTTAAGCTCCAATCCTAAGGTAATTTATTGCTTATATTTGAACCCGAGATAGATGTCAAGAACGTTCATTTAACAGACTACTTATAACAAGGTTAAAAGAGTGAACATCCTTCCAAGCCAAAACTTGAGAAGCGTCACTACTGTCTTGAGCGAGCAAACATAAACATGTTTTCTGTACAAATATTTTCAAAAGAACACCTTGAAAGCAATTGTGGTCATGCTTATTGGAGAGTATCCATGAAGTTAATTACCTTACTAATCCCGATCCATTACTTATAATGAAATTTGAAAGAGTTTGAGCTGAAGAAGCGAAACTGTCACGTCCCCATTTTTGACCCCCTTTTTCATTAAATTGTAAATTATGTAAATATTGTCATTTAGTCATGGTGAGGATCTCAAGGCCAAGGCCCCGCCACTGATTTATCGTTTTATGTATCGACAATTAGAATAGATGCATATGGTTCTTGTGCTAGCGGAGCACAATGTAAAATCGGACATCATGTAAACATGCAATTTTAATGAAAAACCCACAACCAGCTACGCAATGCAACAAAGAGATGGGGGCATGATCTTTACAAGGAATAGGGAGGGAAAATAACCAAACCCTTGAGCCATGGTGTTAAGCCATTTCATTGAGGAAACCCATGAACTCTCAACTACCCATTTGGCCTCATGCACCCAATCATTTAATTCTTCCAATAATTGGTTGAGACAATTAATACCTTGGGATGGGAGAGGTATGGCTGTCAATTTTTGTGTATGGGCAAGACAGCAACCTGGGAAATCGAGTTTTGGGTTGGCTGGGAAAGAAAACCCCCACGAAATTGGCCCAAAGCCATTCTTCACCCATGGCATTCTTCCTCTCACGCAGACTGAGCTTACTAGAGTTGATCCTCACGTTTTTCACCATAACCCTGCGTTTTTCCATGTCCAGGAACTCGTTTTTGGTATTGTGCAGTAGCTGGGAAAGGAGGGACACGATTTTTGGCTGAGGGAGAGGTCGTTTTTTCCCTTGGGGCATTTTTCTGGAATGGGTTGCTCTCCCAGTCGAATTTACCCAGTTTGCCAATTCGTTTTGAGTCTACCCACGTTTTTCTGAAGCTCAAGAAACCCCATCTCGTGCATTCCACTGTTGAAACGTTTTTCTCATGCCCAGCACTTACATTTTTGCTGTAATATGCATCCCTCTCCTAGCAGCCTCAGAAACCCAACTGCTGGTTGGTATGGCTAATTCTGGTGTATCTATGGTTATGTGAGACCCTGTTGTTCCCTAGTTCCTTGTGGAGATCATGCTCAGCTCAGGGGTGGCAGTGGTGTTGAGAGATTAAGGAGCACACTGGCCTACGGTTGGGTGGAACGTTGCAGAAGCGTAGCTGGGTGCTTGGGACTACTTCATTAAGATAAGTATCCTCTTGTGCTATCTTTCAATTGTTTAATGGATGAATATCTTGAATGTAAAATGAATGAGTAATTGAAATTACTTCTGCTGTGTATAAAAATATACTTATGCATCCTCATATGTCTTGCATGCTTACTTCATAAGTACATGGGGCTAGATGCCCGGTTTGGGATCACGATCCTCTCCATTGCACTAGTAAAATGGGAGGGGACGTGACAGAAACATTAAGCATCCTAGTTGCCATCAACATTTTTAGTTACATAGCTTCAAACCTCTTCATCTTCAGCATCAGAGGGTGAGCATCAGTTACTGCGGCTCCTCCTCCATCATACACACTCATAAAACCAAACAATTCAACAATTTTTCAATTTTTGAGGTAGCAAAAACACTTCGCTTTCCCTCACACGCTTGACATACCTGCGTGGACAACCTTTAAAAGCTCGATGAAGCTGTTGAAACAAGGATCTCGCACTGGAGGTAAGAAGTAGGTACTGCTAGGTTTTGAACTACATTTTTTCCCTTTCATACTCAATTTTCCTTCAGGCTAACAAGCGGCGATTGCGAGTAAGACTACGTTTCAAGTCCATCCACTAGGGTGAAGGCAAAGTGTTCTTCCGTCATAAGTACATTCTGTTTTCCTGCATGCAATTGTACTTTCCTGTTTATTTTTTATGAATGATATGTCTTCATACGATCAGGTTACCGTCAGCACAATCTATGTGGGGAGTATTCTTGCTCTCTTGGTTTCACCTAGGTGAACCTGAAATGTTGAGAGTTGCATAAGGTTTCGTAAACCTCGTGTTCTCGGGATTTGAACTGACCACTTCCTATTGTACTTGACTATCAAAATTCCATTTTAATAAAAATCTTATTTGGGCATATGTCGATCTTTCGTCAACATTTGTTGTTATTTAGCTTCTCTCCTTTTTTTTATATTTGTTTTACATTTTGCAACTATAATTTTTTATGTACATGGACTGTAAATATTATTTATGTTTTTTACTAACTGTAGATAAAAAAATTGTTTTTATTAACTATAATCATTTTTGCTTTAATCTTTTGTAATTAGGTGTCCCAATGCTCTATTTTTAGCTAAAGTATATGTCATTGCACTAAGAGGAGCGAGGTGCTCTACAACCCAATATGGGGGAGATGTTGTAACATTTGTTGCTAACAAAATAATTAAAAAATTCATGTCGGCTCATCAAATAAAATAAAATATGGAAAGTATTTTAAAAAAATCCATGTTGGCTCATAAAATAAAATATTATGAAAAGTAATTAAAAAATGGATGTTCGTCTATAAAATAAAAACTTAAAACTTAAACCTGGATCTATCAATCTAGAGAGATCAAATTTCTTGAGTTTAAATTATAAAAAAAAATGCACCTCAAGACATTGGATCCCTCTCGATACTTGATAGATTCGGATTTAAGATGGATCTATGCTAGTGTACTAATTTTCACTATCTGTCATATTATACAATATGCAAAATATGTTGAGCTAGATTTTATTGAACGCTAAATCCACAAAGTTTTACTTAGTAAGTTGATTTTAGGGCATCAAAAGAACTTCGATTTCAAACAACATTTAAAAATCCAAATTGAAGTGAAATGACAAATCTCTTTTTGTACAATAGAAGCTACTTTACAGATTAACTTAAGAGTAAGAGAAATGGAAATTATTAATGCATTTTTGTACTCATGGCTAAAACGCAAAGTTCCTCATTTATCCAGTTAAACTAGTTCATTAATGGAACTCATAATTTGAATGCATTTTATAATTCTAACCGCGATATCTTTTTACACATTGAAAGCAACTGCTTAAATTATTTACTTTTGCATCAGGATAGATTCAATTATTTCTACATTCTTGTACTAACGACTAAGGCTTTCTTTTTTCAGAAAATTAATTGCATGATGCATTTTGTAAATATTTTACATTTATCTCCTTTCTAGTTTAGTTAGTTAATTAATTATGTTCTCATATTAAATGCATGCATGCTTATATATGATGCATTTAGTTTTATTAATGGACTAATACTTTTGTTTTCAAAGGATTTGTGCTTTTAATGACGTATATTTTATCACACCTTAATCTATTAAAGTACTTAATGTCATTGATTAATCTTATGAATCCTATCTATTTGAGGGCTCTAAATGCAACCCGGGGTTCTATACCCCTTTATCCCCTTGACCAACCCTCCAAAGGTGTTTACGGTGTTGTTGCTTAAACCGTATCATTTTGAACATCAACAGATAAATGGGTTGAGAAGTCTCTTTTAACATTTGAAGTAAAAAAAAGTATTTTGTAACAAATGAACTTGTATTTTGAGACAATGCTTACAAGATTCATGTGTACTTAAAGATAAAAGATCTTTGAAGAATTGGATTTAGATGTATGTAGTACTGTTTTTTTAACTTTACAAATTTTTTAATGAAAAGTGAAACACACCTTTAACCTTCGTAATGAAGGTAACATTTGAAGTGTAGGATTTGTAAATAAACAATAAACCAAATCTACCATCAATTTCATAATAGGTTGAACAATAGAAAATGAAATATTCTTTTATTTTAAGATATTTATTACATAGCTAATCTATGCATTATTATATCAAGGATATATATATATATATATATATATATTAATCAGTTTTGCTTCTTATATAAAAAATTGATGTGTTCTTTAGTTTTAAATTTCATGAAAGTAGTATATTGTAGTGTGTGATTTCTCACTCAGATGTGAAAAAAGCACTTACTATAGGGTTGTGCAATTTCTAATGAGAATAAACTAAACTAAATGAGATTAATTAGTTAACATGTAAGCAATATCCATGACAAACTAATCATAAAAAGAAAAATGCAACATGTAAAGAATGATGTATTTTATTATTACACAAAGAATAAGAAAGTGCAATAGCACATTGGTACCAATTGTAGATGGTAGGGGACCTTCGTAGTTGATCCAAGGGGGGTTCTTCTAAGTCCTTTGTGCCCAAGTATCCAACCAAGTGATTAGATGGTTGATCCACAATGGTGAAAGCATGATAGAATGGTGGCTCTCTCTTGCTTTTTGGTGGAATTTTGGTAACATAACTATATTGTTGATGTATGAGATATGAAAATGGTGACCATGAGGATTGTATTTATAGGAAATTTAGTGGACACACCCGATATTTGGTTTCAATTTGAATACTTCTCATTTCATTGATGATTTAGTGGGGAGTTTAGGGTTTGGAAGACCAAATCAATGGCTATTTTCTACCTTAATAATTAGGTCTATCCACTTTGCCCACTACTTATTCTTGAGAAGTGCACAATCATAACTTATGACCGATTTTTGGCTTTTTGAATCAAGTCACACATTTTGAGGGAAAAAGTGCAACCAGGTCATAAATTTCGAGGAAAAAGGTGCACCCTATTTGATATAGTTAATTTTTTACTTTTCTTTCGGTTTTCAGTCACATTATTGAGATCATATGGATATGAATGAAATGAATATGGGGCTAATGTTGCCAATGCTGATATATAATGATGATGGAACTCATGATAACGTAGGTGAGAAAAATTAGGTTGTTAACACACCCACACACTTACACACATAAAAAAAGAGGTCACAGAGTCACAGGCATGAGTATGAATATTGTAGACCTTACAACTTTGTGAATATTATGGAGCTTACTTGATATCATCAATGTGGATCATTCCTAATGGAATTGAGCTCCTTAAAAATATTTGTGTAATAAACAATTCAATCTCTTAAATTAACTATTAAAACAATGACAACAAATCCATTTTTTTCAATTTTATAAATAATTCAAAAAATATACAAAATTATTGTCTTGCAAGCATGTATTGCCATCCTATCATGATAGTTATTGAGATTTAAATTCCCTTCACAATCAACTTAAATTAACTATTAAAACAATAAAAATATGTTTAATTTTGTAAAAACCTAAAAAAACAAATACTCAAATTGAAATTCCATTCATACTGTGGCTTTGGATCCAATACCAAAGCAGAGTTAGTTGCTCTCCAGGGGTTATTATACTTTGTAGGGACTGGATGCTTGGTGTCAAAGAATATCAAGTTTCTTGAAGGATTTCTCTAGTTTTTTCATTTCTCACATCTAAAGGATATTCAACAATAAAGCAAATTATTTGTTCAAAAAGGATGTGGATATTAATGAAGGAATGTTTTTTTTTTGAGGAATTTTTGGAAGGAGAACTAATTTTTGAAGGCCTTTTTTTTATAGCCTAATATGTTTGTGTTTGTTAGGCCTCCTCAGACTCTATGTATGTTCCTTTTTTGATGGACTTGGTAGCATGAGTTGTAGTCAGGAAGCCTGTTTTTGTTTAATGTAATAGTTTCAGATAGTAGTCTCTCTATACTTGGGAATGGTGATGCTTTTTTAATGTAAGTCTGTTGAATATATAATGATAGTTGAAGGCTAATCTGCAGGAATGATACATGTATGAAAACATTTTGCAAACATGTAATTCGTTGATTGAGGGTGGAGTCACAGGTTAACCAAAAGTCTTTCGCTAAGTTTAATTAGGCAAGGGTTTTTTTTTGTTAATGAGACTCTGTTGCACCGAGTTGCCACAACGGTGGGGAAGAGAAATCAATCAGACGCACACATCAATGTGGTCATTGAAACGATGCAGGCCGAGCAGATCGCAGAACATCACGATGGTATTTGTTCACGATGATCGGGTTACTGTCTTATTGTCTTATTGTTGGAGCGAAGACAGCAGATCACACAACATTCCATCGAGTATTGCATCGGCCTTAGTTTATGATCACGAGCAGATCGCAGAACATCACGATGGATATTACATTGTCTATAGAATCAATATTACATAATCGAACCAGAACCAGGCAATGGAACCAGAACCAGGCAGAAACATCACGATCGATATTACAGAATCGAACCAGGACTAGGCAATGGATGGAATTGTGGATAGCACAGAATCGAACCAGGCAATGGATGGAATTGTGGATAGTACAGATTTGAACCAGAACCAGGAAATTGATCAGTACAGAGAGAAAGCCTACAGAGCCAGAAGCCAGAAGGTGATCTACTGGATTATACATGGCTTAAGGCCCTATAATGTATGCTAATATAAATTACTCGTATCTGTGCAGGAGCAAACCTAGGAAAAAGGGTGAGAAACGAAACCGCGAGCCTAGATTTGCTTGACGAAAAACGATATCGATCACCTGGAAGATGGCTATCGCTGGCGCAAATATGGCCAAAAGGCAGTGAAGAATAGCCCCTTTCCCGGATTAATAATCCTTCTCAACTTTCTACAGCATATGTTCCAGCCTTACAATAAGTTATCTATGTAAGTTCAAATCTCTGAATCTGTGACAGTTATCTATGTTGTTTAATTCAAAATGAATGAATAAGATAGCTATGTTGTATAAGGTAATATGTAATTGGAAATTCATGAAGCTGAGTTTGTGATAGGATAAAGAATGTGCTGAGATGAGATTGTCACGGTAGTTTTTGGTATTTAATTCAAAAAGAACATGGTAGCTAATACAAACTCTGATATTGGCCAGAAATTCGAGTTTGTGAGGGGCTGGAAATGGGGTACATTTTTATTCAGTGTTAGATAATTTGTTGAAGATGATTTTGTTGGTGAAAATGATTATATTTTATGTGTGACAGGAGTTACTATCGATGCACATACACTAAGTGCTTTGTAAAGAAACGAGTCGAGAGATCGTCAGAAGATCCTAGCGTAGTGATTACAACATACGAGGGGCAGCATACCCATCATAGTCCTGCACTGTTGCATGGGTCATCGTCTGGATCATTAGATCAATTAGCCCACTTTGCAGTAGATCATCATCGCGCAACATCCCCTTTTAACACTGCTCAGTCACCCAGCTTCAATGTACATGGCCTAAGAATGGCGGTGCAGGTCCCTCAGCGCACTAATTATTATGGTGTAGGCAGTTTACAGGCACAGGCACAGACCATATATTGCATCCAGATCCCTGGATTATTTGCAGACTTAACAGCCATGCCGATCCTAAGTTTGGTGAAAGTCATGACAATCCCATTCTTAGTTCTTTCCCTCTCTTAATTAAATTCCTTATAGAAACTTGCAGCGACATGGAGCTCATACTCTATTGACATTATCGAAACATTTACGTAGAATCACACATGCACAGATTTATTTATATAGAATTTGTATTCTCGCCGAAGGTTATTTATATTAAAATAAATATGTTTTGATTTATAAATGCTTTGGTTTATAAATCAATTTGGTACTTAAAAAAAAAAAATGAGAAAAGATTTGAAAATTAGAATTTTTTTTTTTAAGTGTTTTTAAGTTTTTTTTAGCAAGATTTTTAATTTGACATATTTTTAGTAAGAGTTAATTTGTTTTAAATTGAAGTAAATTTTGAATTATTAAAAAAACTCAAACTATATTTCAATATTATATGTCATATATTCATGCGTAAATAGTTATTATCTTTTATCATAATTTTTTTTCAATAACAATTTTATTATGTATATGAATTTTCAAATTTTTTTTCAATAACAATTCTATTATGTATATGAATTTTCACAATTTTTTTTCAATAACAATTTTATTATGTATATGAATTTTCAAATGTTTTTTCAATAACAATTCTATTATGTATATGAATTTTCAAAAGTTTGTAATATTTTTAAACATTTATTTTGTAAAATAGATAAGATGTGTTTTACAAAGTTATTATTTATTTTATAGTTAAATAATAGTGGAATTATAATCAAACAAAGGTGGAATTATAGTCAAAGTCAAGTATAGTCAAACAATAACGAAATTATAATCAACCATATGATTTTAAAGTCATATTGGTGTCACCCATAATCAATACAAGTCAAATATAGCCAACCATGCTCAACCACAATGAACCATAGTCAATCATGGTCAACCATAGTCAACCATAGTTTACCAAAGTCAGCCAACTTCAAAAGTCAACCACGATCGATCAAAAGTCAATTACATCCAAACAAAGTCAACCATTGTTAATAATAGTCAATTAGTCAACAAAAGTCAACCATAGTCAAACAAAGTTAACCATAGTCAATCATGGTCAACCATAGTAAACCAAAGTCAATTATGGCAAACCAAAGTCAACCATAGTTGGAGATCGTCAACCATGGTCAACTAATGTAAACCAAAGTCATTTATGCCCAACCACACGCAATCATAGTGAAACATGGTTAAGCGTAGTCAACCATGGTTAAACATGACAAACCATTTTCAACCATGGTTGACCATGGTCAACAAAAACTAACCATAATTAACCATAGTCAACCATTGTCAAAAGTTAAACAAGGTCAACCAATAGGTAATTATGGGAAAACAAAGTCAACCAGAGCCAACCATGGTCAACCAAAGTAAACCAAATTCAATTATCGCTAACCAAATTCAACCATAGTCAACCAAAGGCAACCATAGTCAACCATGGTCAAAAGTCTAACAAGGTATACCAACAGTCAATTATGGAAGAGAAAAGTTAACCATAGTCAACCACAGTGAATTGTGATTAGCCATGCTTAACCATGATTAACCAATTTCAACCTTAGACAATGAAAGTCAACATAGTGAACCATGTTCTATGAAAGTCAACCTACGTAAACCAAAGTCAACCATGGTCAACCATGGTCAATAATAATCAAGTGTAGTCAATTAGACAACCAAAGTCAACCATTGTAAAACAAAGTTAACCATAGTGAATCATGCTCAACCATAGTAAACCAAAGTCAATTATGGCCAACTAAAGTCAATCATAGTCGAACATGGTCAACCAATGCAAACCAAAGTCAATTATGTCTAGACACAGCCAACCATAATTGGACATGGTAAACTATGGTCGACCATAGTTTTACATGGTCAACCACAAATAACTATAGCCAACCTTGGTCAACTATAGGAAAATGTCAAACAAGGTCAACAATAGTCAACCATAATCAACCGTTGTCAACCAATATTCAACCACAGTTAACAGTGGTAAACCAAAGTCAATTATGGCCAACCAAATTCAACTAATGTCAACCACTTTTAAATGTGCGGTCATGGATTGAAGTCAATATTTGATTGAAGCCAACCTTGCTTAAAAGTCAAATATGTATCAAAGTCAACTTTACTTACAAGTCGACTTTAGATTCATGTCAACCTTTGATTGAAGTAAACCTTGTATTGAAGCCATCCTTGGATTGAAGTCACCGTGAATTGAAGTCAAAGACAATCTCGGATTGAAGTCAACCATGGATAGAATTTGATCCTTGGAATAAAGTCAACCTTGAATTCAACCTTGAAGGAAACCTTGGATTGAAGTTGTCCATGGATTCAAGTCAACCATGTATTTAATTCAACCTTGGAGTGAGGTCATCCGTGTATTGAAGTCAAACATAGATTAAAGTCGACCTTTGATTGAAGTCAACCATGCATTGAAGTCAACCTTGGATTGCAGTCCACCTTAAAGCCAACCACGGATTCAAGACAACCTTAGATTGAAGTCAACCATGGGTTGATGTAAACCATGAACTATTATTATCTATGGATTGAAGTCACCCATGCTTCAAAGTCAACCTTTCTTAAAAGTCAACTATCGTTTGAAATCAACTATAATTTCAAGTCAATCATGGTTCAAAGAAAACCGTGCTTTGAAGTCAACTATTGATTCAAGTCAACCATGGTTCAAAGGGAACCTTTCTTAAAAGTCAACTATGGTTTGATATTCAACAATGAAATGAAGTTACACATGAAATATTATTGTCTATGGTTTGAATTCAGCCATTGTTCAAAGTCAACCTTGACTAAAATTCAACCATGGTTTGAAGTAAACCATGGCTTGAATTCAACCATGGTTCCAAGTTACCTTCCTTAAAAGTCAGCTATGGCTTGAAGTCAACCTTGCATTGAAGTAAACCAGGTTGAAGTCAACATTAAACGTTTCCTTAACAATAATTACTCTAAATTTGTATAGATTAGAAGCAATATGTGAGAAGTAGCGTTGAATGCTCTGCAATATCTATTTATAGCTTATTATCTTGAAACGCTCATGCTTATGCTTATCATACAAAAGTTTTGTGGAGATAAATAAACAACTTTCGTGAAATCTTTCTTTACCACCTATTTAACGAACACATGCTTGGAAGTTGAAAGAACTTCACAACTCACCATCCCTTCACATAATTGAAACATCATAATGAGGAGTGGATCTCTTCCTATGTGGTTGTAGATAGAAAAAGTATTTTAGTCTTAATTTGTTTGCTCTCATAAATTAAGTATTGTTAATTGAACTTCAATTTCTACTTTATAACCAAAACATAATTAACTATGACAAATCATAATTATTTAAATGTTTATCATATTTTTTTTTATGAATTTATAGAAAAAAAATAATGATTTTTGGACCATTGCGCATTATATACTTTTTAGGATAATAAAACAATTAGGATAATATATAAATTCTAAAAAGTATATAATAAATAACCACATAAGTGATTATTGCTTTTAAGCATTATTTTTTTATTAAAATATTGAAATTTTATAATTTCTTATATTATTTCTTGAATAAATGGAGAACATTACTTTATATAAAACAATAATGGCTTTACACTTAATATTGTTTCATTTTTATGAAATGTTTTGACTTTTCTAAAATATTATAAACTAAGAATTGCACCTTGGGGTGCAATAAAAAAACGTCGTATTGCAAGAGCTTAAATTGTGGATGGTTCGTAGCATATATATATATATTCCAATGTACTTCATATAAGTTTATTTAAGTTTATTTTGAAAATATGACATGTAACGAAGTAGTTGAAATCAATTTAGTTATAATTAAATTAAATTAAAAAAAAAACAATATTATAATTTAAAAATGTAATTAAAAATCACATACTAAAAGAGCAGTTGGGAACCAAGGGAAAACACAATGAGTGAAGGATCAGCAGCACGAAATCCAAGAATATGGTGGGAACTTCAGCAAAATCCGATTGAGATCCATATCAAATTTATCAATCAAGACATGAGGGTTATGCTAATATATATTAACTACACGATCAACTCTAATAACTTCGCCCTAATGTCTTCTATGTTAGTTAAACCCATTTCTGGACCATTGTATGTGGGGCATTTCCTAATAGAAAAACAACTAGTATAAATGATTGAGATCCATATCAAATTTATTAATCAAGACATGGATCTTAAAACATCTATATTCTTTTAAACATAATATTGTTATGGAAATTTTCAATATGAAATAAAATCTCAATTCTCAATGCCAAGAAACATCAAAATTCATATTAATTGTCACTTAACAAAGTTACGCAAATTGAATTCCAGAAATAAACAAAATTATATCACTAACTATATGAAAATAGTTGGTTTAACCTCACTTTTATGAGCAAAAACATCGGAAAATACTAATTTAAAAAGCAAATAGAGATGCAAAGCTTTCGCAAATTCTGGGATCAATGTAATCGTGGGAGTCAGTAATGGCGAATTGCAGGCCATATCCTCCAACCAGGACTCAGCCAACGACTGGGTTAAGGACAACATTGTCCCCTTCTATCCGCCCACCAATATAAAATACATTGCAGTGGGCAACGAGGTTTTACCCAATGCGGAGTAAGAATAGTATATTTTTCCTGCCATGACCAACATTAAAACTACAAATCAGAATGCCAATCTGCAGAAGAACATAAACTGTTGTTATCTTTAACATTTCAAAACCACTTACACGACCACATAAACGGAGAAGTAAAATCACTTATCCATTAAATGTTGAAAAGTCTCTACGGATTTGGCTTTGGCTGACTATACGCTGGCGAAAAGGCCCGTGACTTAATGAGAACTAGTACTTGGAAACCAGTTGCTTTTGGCTAGCCGAAAGAATGATAGCAATTCTATATATTGATATTAAAGAAAGGGTAAAAATATAGGTTGGAAAGAGTTGAGGGTGAAAATAGACTATGAAATGAGCTGATGCATTATGCGGTAGAAAGATGGGTTTGCTTTGGTTTCTCATGAGCTCCCATTGTCTTGATTATAGAGTTTGTCTAGCATTCATGGACAACAAAAAAATCTCAGGAATTTGCACCTTCATAGACATAAATTATTGGTTGTCTATGAAGGTTGTCAGTGATTTGGGTAAGTTAGTACGTCAACTTCCCGGGGTCGTAACTTTTGCATACGATCTCCATTTGGGGTGCACAATAGCTCATTGGAAAGATCTATTCAACGAATACATCTATAAATAACAAATATTAAGTCCGAAACGGACTCATATTTGCCCGACCATTCGATGCCGAAAAAACGTCGTTTAGGGCCTCAAAATGGCTCCAGAAGTTTAGGACCCGAAAAAATGCCAAAAATAGTAAATTACCAAAAGTGCCAGAAGATTGTTTTGAGCCAGTTGGAAGAGGTGGGTTGCCACCGATATCCACCTGGATCACTCAATCATGTTCATCATGGATTTTTTGTTCCTAACGACCAGGCTAGCTGCAAACCCATAATTAATAACTTTGTTAGCAAATTTTGTTTGATGGCAAAACTTCAAAACCCAAAGGTATTCTTTACTAAGTTAGATTTTTGGCCGCTACGTATGTTGATAGGCATGAGTTATCTAAATGTGTTTGCATTGTTCTCTTTTACGATTATACATGTGATCTTGAGTTAGTTTATAAATATAACTAATACAACATCAATCCTGGATATCTCTAAGCTTGTAAAGAATCGGGGTTTGTTGCATATTGTGGAATGCATAGCTGTTTGTGTATAGAAACAACAAAAAACCAAAGAGTTAAAGATAAAAGCACTACAAATTTAATTTCTTTTCTAAAATAAGAAAACAACTAAAGTCATTGTAACCCATCGATTTAGCTCGTATTGTACATAAAACACATAGACAATAATTGCAACACATGGGCAGCCATGCACCAAATTGAACTAGTTGGCGCTAGTCAATACATGCAGAGAAAATGGATGAAAAAAAACTCTTAGGAACCAAGAGAATCAATATTACAACAACACATGGAGAAGAAAATGGATGAAAACGTTGACAACATTGCGGTTGATTTCCAACTACAAACAGGGGGTTGAGGATTGATAACAATCCGCCACAAAGTTCACAAGGAGACTAATTAAGCATGCTAATAAATTATTATATAAAAAATAGAATTGAGTGCCACCGTCATCGACATACACATATGCATGTCCATACTGCATGCAGCCTAGATGGAACGGTAATCCTACCTGCATGCTGCATGCGGCCCCAAATGGCACGAAAACCATATCTGCATGCGGCCTCTAAGACATGTTGTGCCCAACTATGTTTTCCGTGGGCCATGGAGATGTAGGTTGGCTAGGAACCTATGGCTCATCGTGTTTAAGCATGGACTCCATTATATCCCCTTTTTGTCTGCGTGATAATAGACTGAGAGTCCCCTGCATTCGCAATATATAGAGTTTAACCCCTCACGAGCACAATATTAGGTAATAGCATGGCATCGCTAATGGATAAAAGTGGCTCCTTGATAAGATTTTTGCAAAGCGTCTTCTTAATGAACTTTGCGCACTGCATTCCGTATTGCCTGTGGCCATCGAGGACTCCAAAGAAGTGGTCGTTAGGTTTTTTTTTGAAGGCGGTGTATATGCAGAGGTGCCACCATGGAGTGAGGACGCAGATGAAGCTGGTGGTGCCATGGAGGTGTTGAAGACGGGATTTGAAGTTGATGATTAAATGAACCAGAATCTCTTTCCTTCCAATGCTTTTGGAAAAACAGATAGGTTTATAATTGTGAGGCTCTCGCAAAGCTTTTGGCATGGAGGAAATTCATATTGTTGGACAGAATGGCATGGTAGTTATTACATGAATATTTTCACGCACACTGATTTCAGTTTCCCCCATATGTCTGGTAAAAGTAGGTAAACGTAGTTCAAAATATATCAAATAGAAAAAAATTGTTGATAAGGAAGAATAAGGAAAATACACGAGACAAATAACTAAACTTGAAACCCTGCCCACGGGAGCATTCAACAGGAAAAAATTGTGTTTTCAATGTGGTTTGCCGATGAGGATGAAGAGAGCGAGGGGATTATACAGAAGATACTATAAGGTGTTGTGGATGGTTGAATTTGTCTATCCTCCCTCTACTCAATCTACTTCTAATTCAGGGTTTTAAACCTAGGTTGTCAAACACTGGTTTTAAAAAGGATTTCATTTCAGGAAATTCGATTTGGGGCTTTCTTCAATTTTGGATACGGTTTGGAGGTATAAATTTATGGCCTTGTATTTTGCTCTTTTGCCTCCATTATTTTGTAATTTGATCTGAGATTCGTTGTGATTGGGATTTTTTCATGGGTATTCACTAAGGAAGAGGAGGGATATTTAGGAGTAATGAGTTTTGGGGATTCTTAGACAGTGGTTCTGGAGGAAAGTTGATATATGCTTCTGATCACAACATGGCGTCTGGTGCAATAGCTCAACCTTGTTTGGTGGTTTCTCCAATAGCAAACCTACTTCTTTCAAGCAATTCAGTTAAGCTTACAACTAATCGGGTGATGATGAAAACAGGGTTATTATAGACATAGTTCAATTTTTTGAGTAGAAAATTTTTCATGAGGATTCTGAAGACTCTCAACGTGCGACCTGTACTTAGGTTATCTATGGACAACAATCAGGTTTCCTTCAACATCGGGTATTTACTCTAGCTGCATGTTTACGAGTAATTGTTGGTTAATAAAAATATTGGACAACAATCAGGTTTCCTTCGCTTCAACATCAGGTATTTACGCTAGTTGCATGTTTACGAGTCATTTGTTGGTTATTAAAAATATTGATCTTACTACAGCTAAAGATTTAACCAATAAAGTAAATATTGCATCCATAATCCAAACCTGTGTGTGTCCTGCAGAATGTGTTGTGCAGGGACTGTGTTGTGCTTGCGCAGGGACTGTGCATAATGTGTTGTGCAGGGACTATGTTGTGCTTCTGCAGGGACTGTGTTGTGCAAGGACAGAAAACTGATACTGGTGTGCATACGAATTGAACTGGACATACAGAAAACCGATACAGGGAACTGCGAGGAATACGAATTGAAGGTAGACGGAGGCATCACCGCCTAAGAGTGTCGACCTAGGAGTGTCGTCAAGCATTGAATTGATGTGCATTTAAGGGAGCGCAGTGGCATAAATGCTATGCAGTAGAGCAGATCAACGAGGCAAAATTTCCCAATCATCGGACGAAGCATCAAACGACTGAAAAAAAAAATATAAAAAATAAAAAAATAAAATAAAATAATTCAAGGAGTCGATTCCCAAAAAAAATTAATTCAAGGAGTCGATTCCCACTTGTTGAAACGCCTTACGGCATAATTATAAAAATTATATAATTTTAAATATTAAAAATTTATAATTTCTCATATTATTTCTTGAATAAATGGAGAACATTACTTTATATCAAACAAGAGTGGCTTTACACATAATATTCTTTATCATTTTTATGAGATGGTTTGAATTTTTTAAAACATTATAAATTATATGATTTATTCTAAGAAACAAAATAATGTTATAATGTTACTTTATTACAAACAATTATTTTTTAAAATTATTAATAAAAACCTGCAACTGTTTTGAAGTGTTTCTTCCAAATTTATAAAGTAATAATATTTCAATGAAAATGAAAATCTAGTGAAGTGCTTCTTCAAATTTAAAAAACAATAATATATTTCAATGAAAATGAAAATAATAAGTAATTAATATGAAAATGAAATTTTAATATAAATTTGATTTAATAAAAATATATACTTTACTTTATAGTGAACCATGAATCAAAGTCAACCATGGATTGAACTCACCACTGTTTAAAGTGAGTTATAGGTGGAAGTCAACTAGGATTGGACTCAACCATGGATTGAACTCAATATTGAATTGAAGCCAACCTGGGGGTGAAGACAACCTTACTTAAAAGTCAACTATGTATCCAAGTCAACTTTACTTACAAGTCGAATTTGGATTCATGTCAACCTTTGATTAAGTAAACCTTGTATTGAATCCATCCTTGGATTGAAGTCACTGTAAATTGAAGTCAAAGAAAACCTTGGATTGAAGTCAACCATGGATTGAATTTGATCCTTGGAATGAAGTCAACCTCGAATTCAACTTTGCAGGAAACCTTGGATTGAAGTTATCCATGGATTCAATTCAACGTGGATTGAATTCAATCTTAGATTTAATTCAACCTTGGAGTGAGGTCAGCCTTATATTGAAGTTAAACATAGATTAAAGTCGACCTTTGATTGAAGTCAACCATGGATTGAAGTCCACCTTAAAGCCAACCTTGGATTGAAGACAACCTTAGATTGAAGTCAACCATGGATTGATGTAAACCATGAACTATTACTATCTATGGATTGAAGTCACCCATGCTTCAAAGTCAACCTTGCTTAAAAGTCAACTATTGTTTGAAATCAATTATGAATTCATGTCTACCATGGTTCAAAGGAAAGCCTGCTTTGAAGTAAACTATGGATTCAATTCAACCATGGTTCAAAGGGAACCTTTCTTAAAAGTCAACCATGGTTCAAAGGGAACATTTCTTAAAAGTCAACTATGGTTTGAATTCAACAATGAAATGAAGTCACCCATGAAATATTATTATCTATGGTTTGAATTCAACCATTGTTCAAAGTCAACCTTGCCTAAAATTCAACCATGGTTTGAAGTAAACCATTGCTTGAATTCAACCATGGTTCCAAGTTAGGTTCCTTAAAAGTCAGCTATGGCTTGAAGTTAACCTTGCTTAAAATTCAACCTTGCATTGAAGTATTATTTAATCAACCATGAATTGAAGTCAACATTAAATGCAACCATGGTAAAGCAAATTTAACCATGGTTAACCAAAGTCAAATGTTGTCACCCATGCTCTACCACAGTCATCCATTTACAACTAAAGTCTACCAAAAGTTAACCATGGTCAAATAAACTCAACCATGGGAAACCAACGTCAACCAAAAGTCAACCGTGGTTAGCCAAAGTCAACCATAGTCGACCATGTTCAAACAAAACATTTAAACAAAAGTAAACTAAAGTCAACCATGATCAACCATATTAAATGATGGTCAACCAAAGTCAACCATGGTCAACCAAAGTCAACAATGGTCAACCAAAGTTAATGATTGTTAACCATGTTTTGCAATAGTCAACCAAATCCAATAATGGTTAAAAATGGTTAGCCAAAAGTCAACCATGGTAAACCATAGTGCACCAAAGTCAACCAAAGTAAACCAAATTCAACCATGGTTAACCAAAGTCAACCATAGTCAACCTTGGTAACACAAAGTCAACAATGGTCAACCAAAGTAAACTTAAGTCGACCGTGGTCAATTAAAGACAACCATGGTGCATCTTGGTCAGCCAAAATCAACCATAGTCAACCATGGTCAACTATGGTCCACTACACTCAACGATAGGCAAACAAAGTCAACCAAATCCAACAATAGTAAAAAAATAGTAGAATTATAATCGACCATATGATTTTAAAGTCAACCATAGTCAACCATGGTGAATTTGTTTCTAATAAGTAAATATAATTACTAATATTAATATATTTAATATTTTTTTAATTTACATTAAGTTACATTTAATAAGAATTATTAAATTTATTTTAATTCTTATTTAATATAATTTAATGTAAATTACATTTTTCTTTACTTATATTTATTTTATTAATTTTAATATCAATTATTTTCTTCTTGATTTATATTTAATATTAATTATTTCACTTTATTTTAATATCAGTTATTTTATTTTTAATTTATATTTAACATCAAAGAATTTAATATCTATTATTTTATAGTTTTTTTAATAACAATTATTACGTCGAAGGCGTTCTTTTTGCAAAGACGATCCATGCTCTTGTTCATAGATTCCTCGCTCATGCTTCCAATAAAATGCTGCCACGTCAATTCGAACTATTGCAACATACACACATCTTCATATCGGGTCATTTGTTAAAGTGTCTTCCAGTCGATCTGCTATTTTGGCGGCCAATTTGAATGCATCTTCTAGATCTGGTCCTTATCTTACCCGAGCAAGCTCCTTCCATAGCTGCCACACTCTTCACACTTCTCCTGTCCCATCCTACGCTGCCACACTCTTCACACTTCTCCTGTCCCATCCTGCGCTGCCACACTCTTCACACTTCTCCTGTCCCATCCTGCTTGGATTGCTTCACAAGTAAGCCTGCTGTCAGGGCCTTTTAATGCACCGCCCTTCGACCCCCTACTTTAGTTCTCAAGGATGCAGACTTCTAACAATCTTCTTCATCAAGAATTATGTTATTCTTCTTGGAGTGACATAAATTTGCCCTTCGCGGACCCCGAATTTCACCCCGAACCAACAAGCCAGACTTCCAATAGTAGTTTTACCCCCGTAGCTTTTAGGGTTTAAGTGGGAGTCTATCAAATCTAGGGTTTTAAAGCCCATTCCGAGGGTTTTACAGTCCTGTCTCCACGATGCAATCTCTAAACAATTCAGACTTATTCATTGTTGTTGTGAATCAGTTGACAAAGCTTCTTCTGATTACCGGTAAACTTGTAAAGATACTTCCCATTGAGATACAAGAAAGGCTTCGAATTAGTTACTTGGGAAGAGAGATACAAGAAAGGCTTCGAATTAGTTACTTGGGAAGAGCTGAAGCCCGTGTTTCACAGTAGCTTTGGTTTTGGCATCGGCGTATTGATGATATGCTACAATCTGTAAGTAGTCAATCATTCGATCTTTTATATATTATTTAGTAAAGATCTAGGTTCAATTTTTTTCTTCATTATTTTGCAAGAATAAACATGTAATAACTTTTAGTTTTGGATAATGGACAGGAAATAATTGTGAGGGGAATTGGAATGGTTCTTAGTGGATATCATATGGTTCTTAGAATGGTTGTTAGTGGTATGATGAGGTTGCAATTTGTAGATACTGAAGGTATTCCCTTGGAAGACATTATGAAGAAGGTGAAATTCCCAGATCTCATCTGGCTCTGCTGGGAAGAGTGTCCATACTCCTCCCTGCCTTTTTGGATCCCATTGAGAATGTTAAGGGTTCTTTGACTGTCTGGTAGCACATTACAAACATTGTGGCAACCCGAATCACAGGTAAATTGAAGTTCGTTGTGTAAACATGTGTTAAGTGGCTACCACATCATAATGTCTATTATATAAATATCTTTTTAAAGTTAAAACAGGTGAACATTTTGCAGTTACCTTTATTTTTGGAGGAGTTGTGGGTAGATGGATGTCAACAATTGAAGAGCATACAGGGTTTTTCCCATCTCACAAAGCTTCATCAGTTAGATGTTAGCGGGTGCTTCAAGTTAGAAGAGCTGCCAAGGATGGAAACATTGGTATCTTTGGAGGCGTTGCGGGCAGAGGGATGCGTGAAGCTGAAGAGCATGCAGGGGTTGGAGCACGCGACAAAGCTTAAATGGTTAGGTGTTGGTGGGTGCACCAAGTTAGAAGAGCTTCCAAATATGGAAACATTGGTATCTTTGGAGGAGTTGCGAGTAGAGGGATGCGTGAAGCTGAAGAGCATACGGGGGTTGGAGCATGCGAAAAAGCTTAAATGGTTATGTGTTGGTGGGTGCATCGTGTTAGAAGGATATCAAATATGGAAACATGGGTATCTTTGGAGGAGTTGCAAGCAGAGGGATGCGTGAAGCTGAAGAGCATACGGGGGTTGGAGCACGTGACAAAGCTTAAATGGTTATGTGTTGGTGGGTGCAGCGAGTTAGAAGAGCTACCAAATATGGAAACACGGGTATCTTTGGAGGAGTTGCGACAAAGCTTAAATGGTTACGTGTTGGTGGGTGCATCCAATTAGAAGAGTTGTCATATATGGAAACATTGGTATCTTTGGAAGGGTTGTGGACAGAGGGATGCATGAAACTGAAGAGCATACAGGGTTGGAGGACGCGACAAAGCTTAAATGGTTACGTGTGGGTGGTTGCAGCGAGTTAGAAGAGCTACCAAATTTGAAAACATGGGTATCTTTGGAGGAGTTGTAGGCAGAGGGATGTGGGAAGCTGAAGAGCATACGAGGTTTGGAGCAAGTGACAAAGATTCAACATTTAAATGTTAGTGGGTGCATTGAGTTAGAAGAGCTTCCAAGTATGGAAACCTTGGTATCTTTGGAGGAGTTGGGGGCAGAGGGATGCGTGAAGTTGAAGAGCATACGGGGGTTGGGGCAGAATACAAATCTTCAATGGTTAGATATTAGTGGGTGCACTGACTTTGAAAAGCTGCGGGTAGATGGATGTCAACAGTTGAAGAGCATACAGGGTTTGGCCTAGTTGACAAAGCTTCTCCAGTTAGATGTTAGCGGGTGCATTGACTTAGAAGAGCTGCCAAGTATGGAAACATTGGTATCTTTGGAGGAGTTGGCGGCAAAGGGATGCCTGAAGCTGAAGAGCATACGGGGGTTGGAGCATATTAAAAAGCTTCAATGGTTAGATATTAGTGGGTGCACTGAGTTTGAAGAGCTGCGGGTAGATGGATGTCAGCAGTTGAAGAGCATACAGGGTTTCTCCCAACTGACAAAACTTCACCGGTTAGATGTCAGTGGGTTCATTGAGTTAGAAGAGCTTCCAAGTATGGAAACATTGGTATCTTTGGATGAGTTGGGGGCAGAGGGATGTGTGAAGTTGAGGAGCATACGAGGTTTGGAGCAGTGTACACAGCTTAGGTATTTAAGTGTCAATGGGTGCCGTGAGTTAGAAGAGATGGAAGGTGTTCTTCAATGTACGTTGTTAGAAAACCTTAATGTCTCCAGGTGTCGTAAATTATAGTGGTGGGGTGGGACTCGGGAGTAGTGGATCAACTGTGGGTAGATTGAAAGCAAAACAGAAGGAGCACCCATCTTGCTTTCCATATTTACAGGTCAAATTTGAGTAACATACCGGGAGTAGTGGCCCAACTGCGGGTAGATTGAAAGCAAAACAGAAGGAGCACCCGTATTGCTTTCCATTTTTACAGGTCAAATCTGAGTAACATATCGGGTAGCGATATCTGTGATTGATCAGCGATATATGTGATTGATCATTTTTTAATGTTATTTGTATTATTGTTTTTATTGTTTTTCTATTTAATTAATTAGTACAGTTATTTAATTTGTGGCCGGTAAACATTAATAGGACATGATAAGAAAGCTTTAATTATCCAATTATTGGTGAAAACTCAATGTAAATAAAAAATAAAAATAAAGAATTGGTGACAAATTTCCACTGCATAACACACATATTTGAAGTCTACAATTCACATAGTGAGTGAAGTATGGTCAAATACCTCAACAACATAGTTATGTTAAAAGATAAATCTATTAAAATGCATTTTTTTTTAAAGACCTTGAAATCTTAATTCCTAGATATTACTAATAGAGACATGAGCTTCCAATCTTCTTCACTTGCGCTTTTGAAGAGACCATTTTATGACTGTCACTTCCACTCTTCCTTGTGCTTTTGAAGAGACCATTTTATGACGGTCACTTCCACTCTTCCTCGTGGAACTTTTAATAAGAAACACTTTATAACAAGAGCCACGAGGTGGTAATAACAACTATCTTATACACTAATTTGATAAAAAGTCAAATTAATATAAAGTGAATTTTACCATTAATTGACTTTTCGGTCTAATGTTAATGGATTTTACAAGCTTAAGTTCAATCATATGATCATATGGATTATATCATAGGAAATATGCATTTGGATAATGTCTCTAACACTTCCGACAATGGATTTGGAATGTTATGTTAGATGTGAAAGATACATATGGAAAAGAGAAAACAACAAGTTTGTCTTTTTTGGATTGCTAGGTTAGACACGGGTTTTAGCATTTATCAAATGTGGGTTTAATCACTTGTAATACAAATGAACCACTATAGTATCAATTATTTCCCAAATCCAAGACTTGTTGACATTAAAAGTAGCGTACATCATGAACAAGAATCCTCGGGAAACATGTTATTATTCACGATATTACAAATGTTAATTCGAATTGTAGATATCAACCCCATTTTGGTGCCACTTGCAAAGCCAGTACAAGATAGGTGTCAAATGAGTCAATGTGGTGTGAATACTCATTTTATTCGAGGGCCAAAGAAACTATTAGGTTTATTTCTAAACAACCAAATGTTGTTTAATATTTTTTCTTATTTCATTTTAAAAGTGACAAATTTTGTGGTATTTTTCATTTACATAAACTATTAGGTTTATTTTTAAACAACCAAATGTTGTTTAAGATTTTTTCTTATTTCGTTTTAAAACTAAAAAATGTTGTGGTATTTGATAATAAAAAATTTCAAAGTGAAAATGGAAATTTATCATGGACTAGATGAAACATCGTTAATATGGCAACCTAATATATTGACTCTCACGGCAGATCCAACTGCCATGAGTAAACAAAATGATGGAAATAACGAGAATCTCAAAATTTCAAAATTTAAGTTGGGAAGCTATACATATACTTTGCAGACGTTGTTAAAATGTTATGGCGATTCCTTTGACATGGCTTTAGCACGTGTAGGGACTCTTGGTTCCCATTGAACCACCAATGGTGAAGGAATTGTTGCCTTCCTATTATTGTGCATTAAAAGAGAGCACTGCGCTGCCCTCTACTTTACTAAAGATCTTTTCTTCAAATGTTTAAGCCATCATAATGAATTTAGAGGTTTTAAATAAGCCAACAAACACAGGTTTTAATATCAAACAATGGCTTTTTATGACATTAGGAAGGAAACTCCCAGAGATGTTTTTTTTGTTGTTTTTAGAGTGCACGGACTTAATTCTGTAGATCTGTAGAACAGTGTAGAGTTATTTACGGTGTTTTAGTCGACTCTTGAAGTTTGTTATTTACGGGGTTATGCATGGTTATAAAATTAAAAAAAATTAAATCTAAGATGAGAATATTTACGGTGTTATGGCATAGTTATAAAATTAAAAAAATTAAAGCGAAGCTGAGAAAGCAGAAAAGGTGAAAACGAACTCCATAGTTGCAGAGGCTATAGCTCATGGATGTTGGCTCACGTTATGACATGGAGGTCGCTTCTTCTTTAAAATGCTTATATGTTTCCTCAAGGGGTATTGGTATCGTGTTCATTGCACATATGGTCAAATGGGCTACTAACGAAAATATTCCCATAATCCATGGGTCCATTATCTTGGGTGTGGAATCTTGTCCATAGGCTATGTTAAGTGTTTGTGTCCAGCGTGGAGGTCATGCCATGGAGTTGATAGTTGTGAAGGATGCGCTCTTTATTCATACACTTGGGAGGTTGATATGGGCTTTATCTTGGATTGAAACATCTAGCTTTGGAAAGGCATTCCCTTATCTGAAGTAATGCCTCATTATTTAAATGGATGAGGGTTAGCGTTGCTTTGGAAGTATTGCCTCATCATATTTTCCTCCCTCAGGGCTATCCACTTCAGAACTGTAGTGTGCACATTTTGAAGGCTTTATTTGGTTACTACGTGGATAATATCCAGTTAAGAAGGTTCGTTTCCATTGATTCTCTAGGGATGGGTCGATTGGTTGTTACATTTCACACGATCCTCACATTCTTTATGGAGATGCGAACTGGGTCATCCTTCTAATAGAGTGGACCATTGCTTATGTGGACGAAAGGGTGAGTCTATTTTTTTTCCTTAAATTTTTTTCCTCAAAAAGGCTAGGTCTAGTTTCATGGAATGCGCTTGGTCAAAATATACCGTTATTTTATGAGCAAGTGCAAGATTATTTTGAGACCACTTTACACCTTACTAGCTGAAATTGTTTGATGTTAACAGTCTTTGGAGAAGTACTTTTTATTCTATTTATAATTGGCACTAGAAGGTAAGTTGATGTGAGAAAAAGACGAAACAAGTTTCAAAAGTAGAAAGAATTTAATTAGTGGCTGAGTGCTTGAGAGTTTCACTAAGCTTATACAAGCTTGAAGTAAAGTTTATCAAATAAAAGCAACAAATCTTTGAAAATATTGATTTGAGGCCCTAACTATTCATAAGCTGTTAATGATGCATGACTTTTACAAAAAATCTTAGGGTTATTATGAATTTGGATGATTTGTTTGATTAAATGAAGAGAATAAAAGTCTTATGTAGTCCCAACCAGAATTGAGAATGTAAGAACTTTTTACAAACTTGTGACAAATGATTTTATATTTTAATCTATTTATAAATTTGAATAGAATGAAGTGAAGTTACGGTTGAGAACATGACCTTATTTTCTTAAGTAAGCAAATGTGACATTTCTATTAGAAGCAAATATTTTGTCTCTTTACAATTATTTTGAATGCTATCCTTGGTGGTGGAACAACCAATAATGTGGTCGGAAATATTCCCAAATTTAATATTAAAAATACAACACATTGAAGACTATGGGTGGAACCTTCCCTAACTTCATTATTTGAATTGATATTTATAAACCAAAATCTATTTGAATCATAACAACTAAATAAAAGATAGTATAATGGAATAATTGTGGAAGATGCCAGAAAAGAGCTTAACCTATGAGATACCACTTGTCTTTATAGTTTGGGCCTATGAAATACCACTTGTCTTTTTATTTTGGGCCATTTGATAGAAATGTTGCAAGGGACAATGCACATTCTTAGATATAAGCACTCTCCAAAAAGGTTCCTTCATTCTGTGTTTCTCTTGTTCTTTTCTTTGTTTTAAATTGTTCTCTTTGATGTGCACTTTCTAATGCATAACATGATATTCTCCTTGACATGTATAGTCATAGCTTAGAACTCGTAGCTCTAAACATTATTTATTAAGTTCTATGATTTATACATACACTCATTGTGGCAAGATGGCGACCTCATTTCCCCACGCGCACGACTTGAAATTACTCTCAGCTCACCAAAACTTCCTCCCACATGGCCTATTTTCATGTTCGAATCTCTGCAAGCAGCCTCCTTTTTGTTGGAAACACTAGGCTGAGCAAGGCGCGCTGTTTGTCCAGGATGGTTGCGCTATGGGTCACGGTGCTCTTAGAAGAGCTTCCAAGTATGGAAACATTGGTAACTTTGGGAGAAGAAGTTGCACATACATAGCACACTACAAATAGGTAGGGTGTTTTGGTTTGTTGCTAACATCTCATAACTTTGGGAGAAGAACTTGCACATACATAGCACGCTGCAAGTAGGTAGGGTGTTTTGGTTTGTTGCTGATAGCTCTTAGGGATTTCAGGTATCCATGTCGCCAAATGATTGCATGTGTCTTACATTCGGGGAGGTGGTCAGTTCAGGCCGTCAGGATGTAGATGGTAGTAGGAAACCATTAAATTTTAAAAAAAAATGTGGGATTATGGTGTTAAGGAGAATCTGGAGATTCAATATTCAGGCCCTGAAGCAAGAGCAATAAATGGAGTTTAATGAAATTTGAAACAAACGATAGGGAGGCGGAGGTGACCATGGTTTTATATTTTATAGTTGGCATGGAATCTATATACCCTGCACTCCTTCTAGCATCAAATAATGTAACCAAACACTAAACTCCATCTTGTTTGAATGGATGGATGATACCAGTGATTAAACAAATGTATAGATGATGTCGATGAAATTATTTATTCCATTTCCTACAGGATATGGACATCAATCCATTACCATCCAATTTTCAAACTTCCCTCCCATTTTGATCCTTCACATCAAAGTCTCCGTAACTTCCCTCCCATTTTCATCCTTCACATCAAAGTCTCTGTTGCCAAAAAAACACACATAGCAAGCTCCTCATAGTATATGTTTCAATATTTTCTTTTTCGCTTCATCACACCTACTTTGCTTCTCATTTTTTTCCTTTCGGGATTCGTTTGCACCTTATGAGACAATTGCTAGTTTTACTTTTATTTAATATCAATTAATTATTTTATTCCGAATTTACCTTTAATATCAATTATTTTACTTATCTTTAATTTTTTTACAATTTTTTTAGTTTATTTTTTTTTATTTTTATTTAATATATTTTACTATTTTATTTTTTATTTTACTTTTATTTATTTAAGTTTTTTTTTTCACTTTATTTACTTATTTATTTTTTACTTTAATTCTATTTCTTTATATTTAATTAATTGATTAATTTAATTTAATTTAGTTTATTTTAGTTTAGTTGATTTCTCTAGTTTAGTTTTTATTTTATTTTTTAACTTTATTTTATTTACTTTACTTTTATTTGATGTTTTTTAATTTTTCTCTACTTTTATTTAATTTAATTTAATTTTTTTTATTATACTTTTAATATACTTTTGTTTTACTTTATTTACTTTAATTTATTGACTTTACTTTTAATTTAATTAGTTTAGTTTATTTTTAATTACCTTACTTTTAATTTAATTAGTTTAGTTTATTTTTAATTTACTTTACTTTTATTCTATTTTTTTATTTTACTTTATTTATTTTTTAGTTTAATTTATTTTAATATTAATTTATTTCTTTTTGGTTTAATTTAATTTAGTTTATTTTAATATGTTTTAGTATTTTTATTTAATATTTTTTACTTAATATATTTTTTTTTCATTTTTATTTTCAAATAACATTTTTATTAATATTTTAATTTAGTTATTTCTTTGTTGATTAAGTGTCTACTCGCAACAATTACATTTTTAAATGTGGTTGATATTTACGGATCGATAAATATCAACCACTTTTAAATATGTGGTTATGGTTGATGTAGGCCAATCGATCAATATCAACCATATTTAAAAATGTGGTTGTTGTCAATTATATCTAATAGTCAATCAAATAACTAAAATTCCTCACATTCATACTTATCAAATTAAAATTCCATTCACACTGATATTTTTTTAATAATTGAAATTCCTCACATTCATACTTATCAAATTTAAATTCCATTCATACTCGTACTTTTAAAAAAGTGCTGGTTATGGGATTTACTTTTAAAACCGTTTTGATGGATTGATATCGAGGTTGTTGGGATTTACTTTTAAAACCGTCTTGATTGATTGATATAGAGGTTGTTGATGCCCAATTTGATTACAACTCCTAGTCCTACTAAGTTCGTTGGGCACTTTAAACTTCCGTCTAATCCAGCAAAAGTCGATCTATTGGATCTTGCCTTTGCTGAGATTCTTCCCAGCTCACATCCTCCTCTTATCCATCGACTATCTAGTAGACTCTTTTCGTTTTTTAAACTCTTTGAAATTTTTTGAAGTGTATTATTTTTCTTTTTTTTCGGAAGAAAATAAGATCAACCAGATTACAAGTTTTTTAGTCAAGATTTATAATAAAAACCTCACTTGAAAAAAGAGAAAAATTAGGGCGGTGATTCTTTGGATCTCTTAGACTAATCAACCTAGTAAACATTATTAAAATCATTCATTCAATTTGATATTTCAATCTCTTCGCCAAAACAATCTACCTTCCAGCGACGTTGAATGCTGCGTGAAGCAATCTTCATGGATCGGCCACCGTTCCTTTCATTTTCTACAGCTGTAGAGAAAAGCAATTCCTCAACCTTTGTTATACTGAAAGTAGATCAAATATTCAAAAAAAGAGTAAGAGGGCTCGAGAAAAAATCACGCAATGCACAGTCCCAGACGTTGGAGTCAGGCGCTAGAGTACCCACCAAGAAAAATGTGTTTGTCTAATTGGTCGGGCCCCGCCGATTCCCCTAGCTTTTGCCCAACATGTCGGTGTTTATGGCGGGACTTCGCTCGTGACTCGTGAGCCGTGTTTAAATGGCTGTCTGGCTCTGTTCATCTTGCTCTAATGGTACTCTACAACAACCCAACTGACCCATTTAATTCTTTCCTCCGCGTTTAGATTTTCAGAATTCTGCCCAATCTTGATTTCCTGCTTCAGCTTCTAGGGTTGAGATTGAACCACCTGCATATTTTTTTCGAAATCAGAAAATGGGTTTCGAGAAACAGGATCTTGATTTCACCATGGTCCCTGCAGGCCTTGTATTGTTGAGCAGCTATCATGCATGGCTTCTTTACAGGGTAATACACCATCCCACTACCACTATCGTCGGACTCAATGCCCTTAACAGAGAAATCTGGGTCGATACCATGATGGCGGTAAGTCATTCACTCAGATTCCCTTCCAGTTAATTGGATTGGCATTACAGAGACTCTATGGTTGATTTTTTGTTTTGTTTGTTTTTCAGGATGGAATAAAGAATGGTGTTCTGGCAATTCAAACTCTGCGGAACCACATAATGGCCTCCACACTTCTTGCATCCACGGCGATCACTCTCAGCTCTGTCATCGGCATACTGATCAGCAGCTCTGCATCAGGCGCGACCGCTGCTATCGTGTATGGAGATGACAGCAGAATGGGTTCTGCTGTTAAGTACTTTGCCATTCTGGTATGTTTCTTGATAGCATTTGTATTTAATGTTCAGTCCATCAGATACTACAGCCATGTCAGTTTTCTCATAACCGTGCCCCGTAGCAAGCCTGGGGCAGGGCACTCGCTGAGCTATGTGAGCCGAACGTTGAATAGAGCAAGCTATTTTTGGTCCTTGGGGCTCAGAGCATTCTACTTCTCCTTCCCTCTGTTTCTCTGGACTTTCGGCCCCATTCCCATGTTTTTGTGCTGCTGTATCATGATCTTCACTCTCTATTTCTTGGACACTGCATCAACAAGCGACACTGCTGCATCTCTTTCTCTTTCTCATCCAAAAACTATGGAAGAGGGAAATTCTCCAACAGTCCAAGAGAGAGTTAAGGTGTAAATCATATATCGTCATTAGTTTATCATGATCTTCACCCTCTACTTCTTGGACACGGCAACAACAAGCAGCACTGCTAGATCTCTTTTTCTTTCTCTTCCAAGAACTATGGAAGAGGGACGTTCTCCAACAGAAAAAGTCAAGGTGTAAATCATATATCTTCATTGGTTTTAATAAAATGTGTCTTCATTAGTGGGCAGCTTTGAATAACTGTTTGACTTGGAGGGATTGTTTAGGGTTTCAATTTGATTGTGTCTTATCTCATTCAAACGAGACATGCAAACTCAGAGCATATTTAGAAAAAAACGGAATGTTATTCAAATTTTAATACCAGTTGGAAGCACATCTGACAACTTTTAAAACCCTTGCTGGAAGTTCATCATATAGTTTGTTTTTCAAAACCCTTGCTGGAAGTTCATCATATAGTTTGTTTTTCAAAACCCTTGCTGGAAGTTCATCATATAGTTTGTTATAATTACAAGCCAATTCAATTGGAGTGTGTAGAAGATTTTCTAAGTTTACTGTGGTTATTACTTAAATGGATTCAGATGAATTTTGGGCATATTTAACAAAACATATGTTCTTAACATATGATTTTTTAAAAGGAAATACATGTTCTTAACCATTAGACGTATTCAAATTGTACAAATAATACATCATAAAAGATGAAATCTCCAAAAACATATTTAACGAAATAATTACAATCTAATTTAATTGGAGTGTGTAGAAAATTTTCTCATCTCCTTTGCTTCTTACTCAAATCCATCCAGATAGATGAATTGGAGTGTGTAGATGAATGGGAGTGTGTAGAAGATTTTCTCATCTCCTTTGCTTCTTACTCAAATCCATCCAGATAGATGAATTCCTAGATCGATCCTGGCATATTCAACAAAATATTATATCAAAAAGGATGGAATCATGGCATATTCAACAAAACATTATATCAAAAAGGATGGAATCATGTGCAAAGCCAAGGCCTATTCAGCAGAATAGATGCCATTCAGACTTGGCATCTATTTCTATTCAATGTTTCCAATCACATTAACATGGTATAAAGCACAAGCTAATTGATGTGCAGTGTTTAGAAAATGCTGTAATCTGTTTAAGATTTTATTCCCTATTTTACACCTCCAGCAAATAGCTGTTATTCAGATGTAACAGAAGAAATTTCAAAGAAAGACCCTTTCATTTGTAGTCTGCAATCAAATTCTGGAAGTATATGTCTAATGTTGGAAATGCTCATTACCCGCGTGGCACGTAGGCCAAAGAAAATGGAATGTAACTACCTCACCGAGGTTTGATCATTGAGCAGGGATTTAGATTAAAAGCATAAAGCCTATAGGGTAGTAGAAAATTGGTGGTATCACCATGTAAGTATCATATGCTATAACATGAATTTGTACGCAATCTAAATGTTCGATTATACAGTACATTGATAAGTGGTACCCTGCAAGTGTCACATGTCAAATACATCAGCCAGTTTGATTGATGATATTTATTTTTTCCTATATAAAAATGGGAGGAAGAGACCTAACATATCACTGTATACTGATAAGTAGCACCCTGCAAATGTTCACATGTTAGATGTACCAGTTCAATGATATTTTTGCTTTCTTTTACAAAAATTTCAAGAAAGAACAAATTATAACATTGGACATAGATAAGTGACAAACTGGTAAGCTGATACTTATCTCCACATTTCAGATATATATTAGTTTGATGATATTTATCCTCTCTCCGACAAAATTTAGAAAGATTTAAAATATACCACACTGTACACTTGTAAGTTTAAAGGACTTCACTTCTTTTAATAAAGCTCTCTGTGCAAAGAGCCTTTGGCGCTGCTTATTTGTTGGTGGGCTGTGGTGTAAGGTTATAAAGCTAAATACATTAAGTATTTTTCTCTTATTATGTCGATTCGTGAGCCTTTGAAGATCTATCATAAGGTTTCCATAATATGGCGGAGTTTTATGAAAGTATATAATATTCTGGCATCGTCTTTTAGCTGGCGGATTGGGCATGGTTCACAGGTTTTCTTGGTATAGATCCTTTAGCTGGATTTGATGGTGACTTCTCTTTATCTACGGGGCTTCTTGCTGAGCTTCATAAAGGGAACATTTTGGTTCTGGAACAGGTAATGAATAGACTGAATTCTAATGATTTTTATTGGCTCTCTTCCAGTGATCTCCTTCTTCCGTTGACTGTTTCAGGGGAGTGGGATAAGTTTACCTTATCTCCTTCGCGGGCTGGAATTACTCTAAGCAATAAAGAGGATTCCATCGTATGTGATTATAATAGAAACGATGGTAATGTATCTATCAGATTAGCATACAATTTTATTATGGCAGAATAGAGCAACAAGATTTCATATTTTCATATTGGCGGGTTCATAGATTATGGAAATGGGGAATTCCCTTGAAAGTTTCATATTTTCATATTGGCGGGTTCATAGATTATGGAAATGGGGAATTCCCTTGAAAGTTAAATGCTTTGGTTGGATGCTACTGGAAAATAAGATTTTAATATGGGATAATTTTTAAAGAAGGGGATGCTATGGTCCAAGTTTTATGTGTTCTGTGTAAGGAAGATGCTGAAAGTATCTCTCATTTATTTTGCCATTGTTCTTTCTTCAAATCAGTTTGGGAGGAGATGAGTTGTATGCTCTTGATATCGGATTCTTGGGGATCTTCTTCCTTTGAAGATTGTATGGCATCCTGGTTCGGAAGTAGAGTTAAATATAGGGATCTTCCTTTATTCTCTTTTTGGGAAATTTGGAAGGCTCGGAATAGGTACATTTTTCAGAATATAAAGCCTTCTCCCTTCATAATTTGTTCAAAGATTGTAGCTGCTTTTTTTGAGTTCTACAAAACTAGAAAAATGAAGAAGGAAAAGAAATGTTCTCGATCAATCTTGAATGAAACTATGCCAATTGGATATTTTGATGGGGCAGCAAATAATGGAAAATGCAGTACAGGAATGATGTTATATATATTAAAATACAACATTTTATTAAATTGAAGATGGGTTTGGGTGATGGTACAAATACTCTTGCAGAGTTATTGGCTTTGTGGGGGCTTCTTTGGTTCACCAGAAAAAAGAGGTATTATGGAGATCCAAGTCATTGGGGATTCTAAAACAGTTATGGATTGGGCCCAAGGCAATTCATCTCTTCAGTCTATTTATTTGAACATTGGCAGCATTGAGTGAATGGACTGATCCAACAATTCTCACTCATATCTTTTATGCATATCTACAGGGATTTTAATCAATGGACGGATGAACTCTCCAAATTTGTCATTGGGGAGATGAATGGATTTTTTTTTGTTGAAGAATTCGAAGAGAAGTTTTTTGTGGATTCAGGTGTCTATTGTGTTTTTTAAAAGAAAGCAAGCATAGACTATAGATAGTATGATATAGGACTAATGTCTATATATTAGTCTTGGTCAGTTTTGAGGTGCTCACTTAGTTTTGTGATGCTACAGTTATGGGTTGAATAGCTAGTATGCAAGTATTTTTAACCATCTATCTTGTGGAGAAGCTGACTATTGACTAGAAGTTTTTTTTGATGAACTGTTATATGTAACTTTGATTCTATATGAATAACAAGTTACAATTTTTTTTCGATCGAAAAAAAAAGTGGCACCTTACAACAGCCACAGGTTGATAATTAACTTCTTACACAAAACCTCTAATACAAATTATGTAGAAAGGCACAAAATATATCACTGTTAGAGGAATTAAACTTTGGTGGAGAATACTACCATCCTACTTGAGAAACCATTGAAGCCTCTTATGATTGTATGATTCAATTTAATATTAATATTTAATACTTATTAGTGACTACATATGGTCAAATGGGATTTTGTGAAGAAAACACAAAAAAAGAAAAGCTTATGTATGAAAGCAACAACATATAAAAAAAAGTGGAGAAAGATGAGCAGAAAAGAGATATAAGATTGAACTCCACATGTAGTTTAAATGGAATGTGAACTTTGGGATATTGAACATATTTGATGCCAATTGCTCGTCTAAAAGTAATATGGCTTATGTATATCTTTTTATTTATTTGAAGAATGAGGTAGTAAGATAAAATATCTCAAATGAAAGAAAACCTCGTGGGATCTCTCCTCTCTTTTAGAATATTTACATGGAGGGTGGCTCAACCACTAACCATAATAGTGGCTAGTAACCCCTAGGGACTTGGTCAGATTTGAATCTATGACTTATAGCTTTTTCATTGACAACATACCTTATTTGGATGGTTGAATTGATTAAACTAATCCTTGGGGATTATGAGAATCAATACATACATACATTTATACATACATATAGATGGGAACTTGCCCTTTAATGAATTATAAACTCATTAACAATGTGTCCCACCCTTTTGCCTTAAAGAGTAGGGATTGCAGGGTTCCTTCTAGTAGCCATGAACCTTCTCTTAACTCTAAGCCTGTTAATAGCCTCAATGTTCTCCCCTTGGAGATGGCCACCCAAGTTACCAGACTAAGATGAATGGGGATAAGCAGGTATCTTTGCCTTGTTTCAATGGTTAAGGAGTTGGAGAAGAATTTTTTAAAACAACCACATCCTTGGGCAAGCATTCCAAACACAAAAGGATTGTTATAGAGTCATCTTATCAACTAAGATTGAAAAAAGGGAAAGCCGAGGAGGATGGGTTGTGGTAGGACCATTATCCCTTGACTAAGATTGTCCACCTTTTGTAGGGAGGAAGTCCAATATTTCAAAAGCTAATTCTCTCCTTTAATTCCAAAGGGGTCGGGGGTGCCCACAAGCAACAATTCTTAAAGTGTTTGTGTGAGGCCTACAAACCTAATGTTCTTCTCTTACATGAAACTATCTGTGGGGTGTAAGGTGCTGAGAATTATGTCATCTTTTATGAGAGAATGGAACTTCTATTAGATTGATGCAGAAGGGTTCTTGGGGGGTTTAGTTTTTGTTGATGTTTTGAGTAGCATCATAAGATATTCTACAAGAAAGAATAACAACCAGCCCTAGAACAAGTCGGCCCTGTTAAATTGACCCAGTAAAATGGTCAAGTTGGCCTAATTAAAGGGGAAAATGACCCAGTCAAGAAGACAAGTCGGCCTAGTAAGAAAAGTGACCTTTTCTAGTATAAATATAAGTGAAGGTGGCTCATTTGCAACACACCAATTCGCTCAAGCAAGAGGAAAAGTGCACAAATCCAAGGAAGACTAGTCAAGGGTTTAAGAGGCATCAAGAAAACAATCTTTTGGGGTTTTATCTTTCTCTCTCTCTTCTTTGGGCTTAGAGGTTATTCTGTATCTTTATTGTATCATTATCATGTAACTAGTGTTGGGCACTAGAGTTGGCTTTGTATCTTGTTGAAGAATCTTATCTAGAGAAATTTGCTAGGTTTTTCATGTGAGAGGGTTTTCCAAGGGTAAAATTGTGTCTACTGTGAGTGTGTTTCTTTCAGTGATCTTTTATATGCATGCAGTTTATGTTTATGTGATAGATAAGTTATAATAAGTTAATAACATCTAACTGTTAAGAAAAATCAACATGGTATCAGAGTGGTGCTAAAAGAAGACATTTCAACAGTCATAAGTTGGAAACTAGGGTTTCTAGTTCCAAACACTTCTCTCCATAGATTGGACTTGTAAATAGTATTTTGGATTTAATCCCCTTAGGAGGGTGCATCTATTTGTGTAACCATATCTCAGATCCGAGAAATTTTGATTTTGACCTAATTTTTGCAAGAGGTCAAGATCTAGGGCATCCAGTTTTGAGTTGTTCTATCCATAGAACTGACGGAAAAGGAGTGATTTCTAACTTGCCCTAGGAGGGCACATCTATCTGTGGAGTCATATTTTTCATTTGATAAACTTCATTTTTGACCTACCCTCTGCTAGGGTTTCTAGGTCAAATCTCAACTTTGACAAGATGACAGCCAATCTAAGGGTTGAGGATAGATTGGATGGAGCAGATAACTTCAGATCTTGGAAGCATAGAATACTTCTCATCCAAGAAGAAAATGATCTCTTAAATTATGTCAAAGAAGCTATCTCGGAACTAGAGGAAGAGGAGGCCAAAGCAAAGTACTAGAAGAATATGGTCAAAGCAAAAATAATTATATATAATTCAATCAAGGACCACATGATCCCTCACGTGTCAGAATTGAAGACTCCTAAGGAAATGTTTGAGGTCTTGACAAGATTGTATGAAAGCAAGAATACCAGCAAAAAGCTATTGTTAAGACATCAATTATGAAATGTGATGATGAACGAGTCAGAGACAATATGCTCCTACGTTACAAGAGTTTCTCGATCAATGATCAACTAGCAACTATTGGAGATACTATAGAAGAACAGGAGCTTGTGTTGACAACATTGAATGGTTTTCCCTCTACTTGGGTTGTGTTTGTTCAAGGTCTCTGTGCAAGGAAAAAGCCACCTAAGTTTGATAATCTATGGATAGATTGTACTCAAAAGAAGTAAGGTTGATCTCCAAGATGCATAAGGCAAATGATGAAGAAAATCAAGCACTTGCAACTCATGCAAGAAGAGGAAAAGGAAGAAAGATTACCAAGAATACTAATAGAAGACCAGTATCAGAGAACAAGAAGGATATGTCCAAGATCAGGTGTTACAACTATAACAAGTTAGGACACTATGTAAGAAATTGCACTTAAAAGAACAAAAAGGAAAAAAGGAAACATCATGCTCATATGGCGGATGATGATGAACCTACTTCACACAAGAAGTTAGGGGAAGCGTCAGATAAAGAATTTATCCTTTAAGTACTATCACTCAAGGGAGTGGTCTTTCTAAGCACTCGGCTTGTTACAAAAAACAATTCCAAGCATAAAGTTAAAGAGGAGAGAATCCTCCTACTAGCTAGATTCAGGTAAGCAGATAACATACTCTTGGCAAGAATTTCAAGGGATCTTTCCAAACTATGAAGGTAGATCCAAGGATATCTTGAATCCAGTGCATCCAGAAGACATGAGGACCAAGGATGAAGACTTCAATAAGTTCCAAACTTGACGAAGAAGAAGATCAAGGTCTTCATAATCAGATGATAAAGCAGCGTACGCTTCCAGAAACTCCAATGAATTCTGCAAGGAGGAAGAAATCAAGAGGGAGCCTACAAAACACATGAACTTAAGTATTTACTATCATTTGAGTTATTCCTTAAATTTCTGAGTATTTTGAAGGATATTGTTCATAACATTTATATCTATATCTATGATACAATTTTCTTTTATGCATAAGATTTACAAACAGTAGGCTCATATAGTGCATGTTATGTTAGGTAAGTAGCCTATAGTGCTGCACAACATCCCATGAGCCCTTGATGGAGCTAGTCTAGGATGAAACTTCTTTGCTAACATACTGAGAGCAGTGCACGCTCTGGATAGTGTGTCCTAGTGAAGATGGAAGGCACCCAGATAGTTACTGTGTGTGTTTGGGAAATGGATGGGTGTTGTGTTGAAGCATTGGCTAAGATGCATTGGTTACATGACTGTGTGCATTATGCATAAGAATTTGTCATTGCATTGAATTGATTGATTAATATGCAATGTTGCTGACTCTCTAACTAAATTTGACTTGTAGGAAAGATCATATGCTATGACCTACAAGAGAACGATGATGAGACTTGTTCTGAAGAACAAGTGATGGATGTGAAATCAATCAGGCTACAGATCCCATTGATATTCATTGTTTGAGAGGTAGAAGGATGCTCTAAAGCAGGAGGATTCTAGGAGCATGGCTCTTAGCTCAGGTTCCAGATCAGATAGTAGGATGGCTTTTGTAACAGAGGCAGTAGCTACAATGGATGTGATGATTGTTCAATAGCCATAATAGTCATATGTAGACCCATGACTGATAGGTCCAGAGAATCTCATATGTAGATTGGTGGTTGAGAGTAGGAGTCTCCAACGAATGATTGGTCTTTCTACTACATATGCTCATCCTTTCGATGATCATGAGGATTCTTGCAACACAAGTTCCAGAAGGAGACTAGAGTGGTATCTAGTGATCTTGAGAGAAAGAGGCTCATATCAATAAACCCATTTGATGGGAGATGACCTAGATGGATACACACAAGATCAACAATAGAGAAGGATGCAAGTCACCCTAGTACAAAACATCCGTATGTAGAGAATGCAAGATGTCCGGATATAGGGGGAGCAGAAAGCTCCATTTCAGATTGAGTGACTGCAACACAATACTCCAATAGAAAACAAATCACAAAATTCAAGAAACCAGATGGTATTTCCTCAACCAAGGAAAATACACAGTAGAGACCTTGAAGAGTTTCGAGATGATGAACTCTAAGTCCATGGCCACATCAATGGTGACGAATCTGAAGTTGTTGTGTGACTCTTCTTCAGATTTGGTGGATCCCATGATGTATAGATAGATGATTGGGTCCTTGATGTATCTGGTTAACACCAAACCAGATATATGCTTTGCAGTCTGTTCATGGTAGAGTTTAGACATGTACAACAAAGTATGCGATGAAGTACATACATGGTACGATTGGATATGGATTCAGATATGTCTCGGACAAAGAAATGAAGCTGCAAGGATATATCAACTGTGACTAGTGCAGTGGATGAGAAAGAGCACATTAGGGATGTTGCTCCAGTATGAGATCAGATATGATATCCTGAAAGCAGTCGTCAAGGGTACTTAGTACAACATAGGTAGGACATATTGCAGCCAATATCACAAGATGAAAAGCAGTGAGGCTTCAGAAGGTTTGTAATCAGTTATATCCGAGATGTAGTGTAGAAAGAAGCAATACAACTCCAGTACATATCTACAGATGGGCAGATTGCCAATATACTTACTAAGCCTCTGTCTAAAGTAAAGTTTGAGTACTCTCGGGACAAGCATGGTGTAGTACAGAATGACTCCTCTCATTGAGAGGGAGTGTTGATGGTTCTCCATGGGCAACAATGGATAGTCATTCCCCATCAATTAGTCATGTGGTACATGACTCAGGAAATGGTAAGTCATGTAGTGGTGCATGGCTCAGACACAGATACATGACTCAGATAGTCATGTAGTGATACATGACTCAGATTAGTCATGCAGTCGAACATGAATCAGATAAGTCATACAATAATGCCAGACTTAGTTACCAACAAGTCAATCATCCAGGGGCTACAGTATTTAGCCAGGGGATATAGTATACAGTTAGGGGCTGTAGCATACAACTAGAGGTTGTAGTATCTCTTGTGGAGTGCACCCACATGAGCATAGTCAAGACCTCAAAGGACTATTATATAATAGTTAAGGTCTCTGAGACTATCAGTGACTATCAGATACTTTGTGAGAAATAGTCAGGAATGTCAGGGGTAGTCAAACCTCTTGGAGAGGTCAGATAGCCATAGGCTTGGCTAGTGAGGCAATGAAACCACCATGTAGGTGGTTAGCAGAGAACTTCTCTAGATTGTAGAAGATTCTAGAAGTCAACAAGCAGAAATCCAGTGGCGAAGATCGTGACTAGAAGAATACCTTCCTCGCTAAGAGGGAGTGCTGATGTTTTGAGTAGCATCAAAAGATATTCTACAAGAAAGAATAACAACCATCCCTAGAACAAGTTGGCCTAGTTAAATTGACCGAGTAAAATGGTTAAGTCGGCCCAGTTAAAGGGGAAAATGACCTAGTCAATAAGTCAAGTCAACCCAGTAAGAAAAGTGACCTTCTATAGTATAAATATAAGTGAAGGTGGCTCATTTGCAACACATCAATTCACTCAAGCAAGAGGAAAAGTGCACATATCCAAGGAAGACTAGTCAAGGGTTCAAGAGGCATCAAGAAGACAATATTTTGGGGTTTTCTATTTCTCTCTCTCTTCTTCGGGATCAAAGGTTATTCTATATCTTTCTTATATAATTATTATATAACTAGTGTTGGGCACTAGAGTTGGCATTGTATCTTGTTGAAGAATCTTATCTAGAGAAGTTTGTTTGGTTTTTCCTTTGAGAGGGTTTTCCTAGGGTAAAATTGTGTCTGCTGTGAATGTGTTTCTTTCAGTGATCCTTTATATGCATGTTGTTTATGCTTATGTGATAGATAAGTTATAATAAGTTAATAACATCTAACTACTAAGAAAAATCAACACTTTTTAGGATGGATCCCTAACTCAATTGTTATCTTGCCCAATTTTGTCTAAATGCAAGTATAGAGATAAAGGTCTTCTCAAAGGAAATGGGAAAGATGTATAGAATTGTGAACTTGTGCAGTACTTATGGTGAAAGGAAGTCATCAAAGAAAGAAGCATATTTCAAAGTCTCAAAAAGGATGAAGAACAAAGAACACAAGTCAAGTGACTGTTCCAGTTGTGAGTCAGACATAGACGAAACACATTTTGTGAGAAAACTAAAAAAGGGATCTGGAAAATACAAAGTTAAGCTTCCCCTTAAATGCTTTAATTGTGGAAAAGTAGGACATTTTTCTACTAGTTGTCTATATGCGAAAAATGAAAGTAGTGATGATGAAGAAGACCATAATGTAAAGAAATGAAGCAAACATTATCAAAATAACCACAAATAGGACAGGCATGGAAATAAGAAGAACTCTTATAAGCAAAAGAAGAGTCTCTACTAAAAAAGGGTTAGTGACTCGTCTGAATAGAGCAATGAAAGTAGTTTTGATAGTGATAGAGAAGAAACTCTCTTTATGACAATCAAAACCAAGATTGATGAAGACAAAGAGGAAGAAACAATGGATTCAGAAGAAGAGGAAAATGTCAAAACATATGGGGAAATAAATCTTGAAGAAGAACTCAAGTGTTCCTTAAGCTAAATAAAGAATCTTAGGAAACATAATTTGAAACAAAAGGAGCAGCTACAAAAAGATGAAGAAGAGGATTGTGATTTAAAATCTAGAATGTCATGAAGCCTTAAAGAAACATAAAACATTATCATGAACTAAAAGGTTCAATTAGATGAAACAATAAGGATATAAGAAGTGAGGATCCAGCTAAAGGAAAAGGAAGAAAAATGTGAAAATCTAGATTCCGAAATTGTTTTCTTAAGAAGGGAACCGAAGACAACTATTAAGTTGAACAAAAGCTTGAAGTTTGAAAAGAGTACTGAAACCTTAGATAATATCATAGATTGTCAAAGGTTTCCATCCATTAAGATAGGTCTTCGTTTTGATGTTGATGTTGCCTCCATACCTACACCTGGATTTTTTACAACTAGGGAATTTTTATTTGTTGTAGGTGGAGTTTACACTAGTCTTCCAGGATAGCAACCTATTGTTGATCGTGCTAACTAGATTGATGACTTGCATATTCCTCACATGCCAAAATTTGAGTATGATGTTCCAGATGACATTGTTGTTGATATGTCGGGTTGTTCTACTCATGTACATGAATTTGAACCCGAGTCTACTTCCTCTAATCAACCATCACAAAAATGTATACCCTATTATCATCCTCATCATACAACTTGAAGGAATGGAAATCATGCTTTCAAATCTTTGCAAAAGAGACGAGAAATATAGAATTGTGGACCAATGATGACTACCAAGATAGATTGTGGTTGGATTGATGGATGGTCATGGAATCATTTGACTAGATGTTTGAGGACTTCATATTGTTGTGTACCATCGAATGTACAGTTGTGCAATGTTCCTTTTACTAATGATTGCATTGGAAGTGGTCGACCGAGGATCGACCTGACATGACAGTCGACTGGACTTTCAACTTAGTATATGTCGACTAGAATATTCAAAGAGAACTATTGTTGCTACTTATTGCGTCGAGAGGCATATTTCTACAGCCCGGGAAGGGGTGTGTGTCCGTCTATCCCAAATATTATAGCCGACATAAAATACAGAAGTTAAAAAAATAGAAGTAAAAAAAAATTATAGCCGAAATAAACTATAGAAGTAAAACATAGAAACATAATACTATAGCCAACATAAACTAAAGAAGTAAAAAAAATATGTAAAAAAATATTATAGTCGACATAAAAAGTAGAAACATAAGAAGTAAAAGAATAATATTAGTGGACATAAGACGTAGAAACAAAAGAAGTAAAAAATATATTATAGCCAACATAAGAAGTAGAAAAAATAGAAATAAAAATTAAGAATGTTATGGCTGACATAAAAAATAAAAATTAAGAATCAAAAGATCACGTTCTTTCATAAGATTAATATATAAACCCATAATAAGATTAATATGACAAACATACAAAATTCCGGTTCTATAAGCTAAATTCGGGTCTGAGGAATTTTGAGTCTACATTGTTTACACAAAAATTAGATATGCGGAATACAAATCAAATTTGGGGAATAAAAAAGGTATGGTTCTCACATTTATAAGTTAAACTGAGTTGCCATAAAAAAATGTGGTCATATTTCAAGAAAAATGCATCCATATTAAAATGCAGCCTAAATTGTTATTTCGACAATAAAAATGCATATGTAATTTGTTAAAATGCAACCATAATAATAGATAGATTTGATAACTAATAGTTAGATTTGATAACTAACTATAACTCCAAGCAAAAGGGGATTTGAACGTTGGTCTTTATAGGTTAACACAATCCCAATCACCTCACTACTTACCAATAGACCACACACAAATGTTATTAAAAAACACAAGATGCAAATTGATTTGATTCATTGCATTGATTTCAATAATGCAATGTTTTTTGTTATTTGCATCTATACATTGAATTTATCAATTTAATAAAAAAACTACTTTGCAATGATTTCAACAGATTAAAGTTTTGTGTTCTATGTTTTAGGGTATATCATGGATCCTCATGATATTAGTGTGAATAATGAAGATATTGATGATCAAAGAAGAAAGGTACGACAAAGGGATATAAGAGAAAGAGAAAAAGAATCATCAGAACGTATAGAGGAATTATCAGCACATGCATATAGACGTTTGTTGACAAAGACCATTGTTGGCAGAGACATAGGGGCACAAGAAACATGGCATATTCTTATGGAGCTTCCCGCTTTCAGAATGTAGTCGTTAGTTTGTGGTTTTGAATGTCGGCATGGAAGTTTACAAACAGGTTTAGGCAAATACATTCAATGCTAACAATGATCATTCTTTTATCGGTGCATATAAATAGAGACCTGTGGAAATGGAGCACCTTTGTTTAATAGATGTCGCAAGGTCGTGGTATTATGGCAAACGCCGTAAGGGTGATGTTATCAAGAAATGTTGGAGCTACTGTATGAGTTTTTCCTCGATATACCACCATTCTTGTTCACGGACATGAAAAATTTGTTGAATTTTGTTGGATTGAGATGGTATTGTACAAGCCATTTCATGATTTCCATAATGATATAGGACAAACATCAAAAGATATCATACAAAATTGGGAGGGCATTTGATATAATCCTTGGTATATTAACCGTAATCCTGTGCCAACAGAGGAAGAAGTTGACTCAGAAGATAAAGAAGAGTTATTTCTGCAAAGGGATTCTTGGAAGCATGAATGCGAGATAATTTTAGGGTTATATAGGATTCAGTATATAACTACCAATGAATATGACATGCTTGGATACAAGGAACGTGATAACATAGAAATTGGAACTCTAATTTTGTTGATATGGACAGTTCCAATCATGCACTGCAATTCACATCTGAAAACCGACAATTGAATGCCATTGTTCATTATACCCGTACTCAAAATTATTCAATTGAAAGCTTAGCAAAGAAGCAAAGAAAAGCATTTGACACTATTCTTGAGCATTATAGAGGTGGGAACAATGAACTGCTACGAATGATTATCCAAGGAACTGCAGGTACAGGAAAATCTTACTTGATTGGAGCTATTAGACAAACACTAGAAATTGATTCTTTTCCGGATAAGTCACCATTACTTCTTTTGGCCCCAACCAGTGTTGCAACGTTTAATATATTTGCATCAACAGTGCACTCTGCCCTTCATATACCATTCAAGGAAAAAACCAATTTAGATGGTCATGTTTGAATAAGTTTCAGGAAGATATGCAACATGTCAAATATATCCTTATTGATGAAATGATTTTTATAGGGATAAATCTATTATCATGTATTGATTCCCGTCTCCGTCAAGCATTTCTTGAAAATTCAATATTTCCATTTGGAGGAAGATCAATTATATTGGTTGGGGATTTGGTACAACTTCCCCGAGTGATGGATAAACCAATAAATGCATGTGAATCAAGTGAAATAAATATGGAACTCATTCACGACTGTCGTAACTCTTGATACAATTTTCAGACAAAATGGACAAAACCAAGAACAAAAACGTTTTCTACATCTTCTAATGAATGTTAGATATGAAATTCCAATAGTAGATGATTGGAAATTACTAATGAGCCATACAGATTCTTCATTGGATAGTTCCACAAAAGAATAATTTATCAGGACAATACATTTATTTGCAACTAATGAAGATGTAGATAATCATAATAGACATTCTTTGGCATCTCTAAATCGCTCGATTGCATGAAGTGTTGTTGTAGCACTATCAAGGAAATATTACTTTTATGAAGATGAGGAAAAAATGGAAATGGAATTATTTATATAAGTTGGGGATAAGGTTATGCTCACATCAATTATGTGGACTGATGCAAGATTGGTTAATGGAGCTCTGGGGTTTGTTGAAAAAGTTGTGTATAATCCTGGATGTTCACCCCCAGAGCCTTCTACATATGTTTTAGTTATATTTGATAACTATATAGGGATTCCATGGGATGACGTTTCATGTCAACTATTCCTATTATACCACTTGAAAGAGGTACAACAAAACAACTTCCACTAAAACTCACTTGGGGTTTGGCAATCCATAAGTCACAGGGATTAACATTGGAGAAGGAAACTATAAATATTGGAAACAAAGAACGACATGGATTCACATTTACAATAATATCACGAGTAGAAAGTTTGGATGGTATTCGAATTCAACCTCCTTTCACATATGATTGATACGAGAAGATGGCAAAGGGAGCAGGAGTGGAATCAAGAGAAAAGGAAGAATAAAGATTACAGTTGATCACATTGTAATATATTTGTGTTTAAACATTATATAGGCTTATATTCTTTGATAACATCAACCAACAGGTATCATATTTAAACATTATCTTCTTTGATATGTATTCATATATATTGTTAAATTTTTTATGAAATAATTTAACTATGATTACCAGGAATATGTTAAAACATCACATAGTTTTGACGCGCACACTGCGATTGGAACCATTATAGACCCATATAACTCTAGTTCTACGAAGCACTAAGAGGGATAAAATCCCTTGAGGTGCAAACATTTCCTTTCCTTCACTAAAAAAAGGGGTTTTCACCTCAAGGGATTTGATCCCTCTTAGCGCTTCATAGAACTGAATTTATATGGGTCTATACTGGTTAATATCTCAAGGGGGGAATACTTGAAGTTGTTGATATGCGACCCCAACTGATGCCTTCTTGTTTCTTGTTAAATAAACTTGGATTTTTTGAGACCAAGCGAACCATGTTCAATTGTTTTGGAGATGTACTACTTCTTATGTTGGACAGAAAGACTATCTAGATTGAAAAAGACTAATTATATTTGGTTGTTGGTGACAATACTCTCTACATCAAGATAGTAAGAGAAAATCAATATATTGTTTTGATTTATGTAGATGACATCATTTCTGGAGGCACATGAACAAAATGTGCCAAGATTTTACAATAGAAATGCAAAAGGAATTTGAGATGCCTATGCTTGGTGAATTATCATTCCCTCATTTCACAAACCAAGTATGTCAAGGAAATGTTAAAGAAGTTCATAATGAAATATTTTGCACTAGTCAACACACCCATGGTCATAGGTTGTAAATTGAGCAAATATGATGAATCTTCGGAAGAAAATCAAACATTATTATTGGTCAATGATTAGAAACCTACTATATGCGACAACATCAAGGATGAACAGTAAGAAAGCGGTAGGATTGGTTGCATGGTTTCAAGCTGCACCAAAAGAAACTCATGTGCAAGCAGTAAAAATAATATTCAAATATCTAAAGAACACCTTAGACTTCGTCTTGTGGTACTAAAGAGGTAAATATTTTACTCTAACATCATATACAAATGCGGATTGGGAAAGCAGTGTTGATGATAGGAGAAGCACAAGCTCACGATGAGCATCCCTTTTCCATTGATGTTGTAATACCCCACTTGTTAAGCTCTGGACTTATGATATTTTATGTGATTGTGGACTTATGTTCTTTTGAATGTTAGTGTGATCATGGACTTATGATATTTGTTTGATAATATGACTTTCGACTTTGGCACTATTATTAATATTAATGTTATTATTGGAATTGTTGCTATCTTTGAATGTTGTTGCTATTAATTAATTAAACAACTGGATCAATAAAGGAAACTAAAAGTGTATGGGATACCATAGATCTCACATTGTGAGGGGGGATGGGGTACATCCCTATCACCTTAGAACTTGTTGTTGGATGGGAGTTATCCATCCTAGTTCATTTTGCAGCTTGGTGACATTAGTATTGTTGGTCACCCAAACATTGTATAGCGGACCCTATTTTTTTTATTTTTATGGACTATGGAGTTACTATTGCACCTTATGCATACCTTAGTGGGCCCCTCTTTCCTAGTGTGCCCTCCTTGGGAGAGATTCCCTCCTATTTATGTGTTTTTTTTTCATTTATGAGCCCTCTCCCTAGATTCTAGGAGTTGTAAGCTAGATTTTAGCTTCCACATGCTAGAATTTAGCCTCTACTTCCATAAGTGCACCCCACTCCTCTATTCATGGAGATGCTCCTTATTTTTGTGCTTACAGGTCATTTATGACCCTATTGGATCCTCTCTCTCACCTAATGCGCCCGCATTCATGTTTTGTAACCCCCTTATGCATTAGTGCACATCCTTGTGCTCTTCATGGCTCTACTCCTTGGTTTTTGGTAACTCTTCCTCATGATGTTAATCCGGGAAAGGGAATCTCCTAATTTGTCCTAACTAATCCACCACTCCACTAATTTGAGTTAAGTCTCCGTGATGAAGCTTAACCTTACCTCTTCCTCCAATTCAAGTTGATCCCCTTGGGTTAGAGTTGGCTTCCTTGTGTTATAAATTCATATGCCCTCTCCTTGTTGAAGCTAATCCCGAGCTTTGGATCACTTTCCTTGTGCTATATCACTGCGTTGTGAGTGTTGACAGTCTTGAGACTTTGGGGGGATTGTATTGAGACTGAGTGTTTGCTGCAAGATCATTAAGAGGAGTAGTTTGTTGTACATTCCAGAGAGTTATCCTGGTGGATTGTCACCACCCTTTGCTTCCATATCACTCTACTAGTCCAGGTTCTCACACAGGAAGCCAAGAAATGGGATGGTGACCCATAGGCAATGGAGATGGACACGAAAGTAGTAGTGGGAAGCATTGTGGTTATCGGATTCAGAGGTAGTTCCAAGAGTTTCCATACTGAGTGTGTCTCTTCCTATCGATCCGTGGTCTCAGATCGGGAGTGACCTGTTCAAGTGAATTAGACTTGATTGTGTCTATGGATGGGAGGAAAGTTATCTTATTGAAGCTAGTTTCCCATTGAAGATAAGTATTTGTTCATATGCTCATTTATGCTATTTTAACATGTTTATGTGCCATAAAGGATGAATTATTTTCTAGGTTTGTTTATGTATTATGTGCCAGTATTTGTATGCAAGATGGATGGCTCTGATACTTTGAATTGCAATGAAATTTATCTACCATCTATTCCTTCTCATCTCATTCTCGGCTTACAATTGTAACTCTCACAGTGAGGAGAGAGGCGCAACCATATGTTCCAGTTCTCCTATTTATTCTCATTTCTATGTTTTGAAACCTATTCCATTACGTCCAGAGTGACTTTTCCCTTAAGGAACACCTTTTGTTTCACTAGAAAATCTCTCTATATGACTGAGTTACGATTGTTTTGGTCGACAATGTTTCCGGTGCTGACAGGGATGCACCCTGTCTTTGATTGAGAGCACCTTTGTATGTGAACATGTTCTATTGCTGCAAATCTGATCATGTTGTTGCATATTTGAATCTGTTTTAGTAGACCTGGTCATGTCATTGCAGGTCTTATTGTATTAGTGGAGGTCTGATTTGTATTGACGATTGATGGTTGGAGGGAAGGCAACCATACAATCTAAATATTACTAGTGAAAGATAGTTGTAGGGGATAGCCATGGGTTTTGATTTTGGAGGTTGTGGTTGGAAGCATGTGTTTCTTAGTGCTATGTTTTATGTGGCCAATGTTGTTACATATCACCATCTAAACAGTCATATTTGCGGACATAATTCACTAGTAACAATGAATATTCACAACAATTACCATCATAGTCCTAAGTTAACCAAATGATCTTAATCACTAGGATACTGGATAAATCAATGGCTTGTGCATCTTCAATGTTTATAATTACCTTCAGTAGTTTGCATATCAGTAGAATGTTAAGTTTGGTTTACTTGCATATCATTTTTATAAACTTATAAGTTTAATCTTTGAATGTATGGCTTGTTGGCCTAACCTTAGAGCACTTCATTCCATTGTGTGATATTCTGTTTAGCCTTTTTTTCTAGATATATGGTGCATTTGGCTTTAGTTTGGGGTCAGGGACACTACAAAGTGGTATCAGAGCTGAAGGTTTCAACACCGCGGCTGTTGGGCCTTTTGCAAAGTTACAAGTCACTCTGTAAACATGCATTTGCATTAGATAACTTGGATGCATGCACCTTAATATAGTTTCACATGTGAGTTTGTTAATTAAACTGTTATCCTAGGATGGCTATGGACTTGATGTACAACCGATAAGGAAAAATCCTAGAAGGATTTATAACTCCCCTTGTCCAGTTAGGCATATTGTACCTTAGAAAAGTTAGCTTGTTACTTTATAACTAAGAAGAAGAAGTAGTTTGACTAATAATGAACTTATGCCAATGTGTAGTAACAAATGGTTGATAATGAACACATTGTAGTTCCCAGTGAATGATTAAGCAAGAAGTGTGGCCACTAAACTGAGATTTTACTCAAATCTGTGAAGATTAGAGATTCAACAAGTACAAGTTCAGTAGTAGGAATTCAAAAATTGGAGATGGATTTTGAGGAAGGATGGAGACCTTATGGTCCTGAATAGGAGTTTGAGAGAAGAAGGTCAAGTAGACATAATAGAATGAGTGAACCATTAAGTTTGGAGGATTCAATGAGGAAGTGTAGGGAGGATAATGAAAGGATAATTCACATTCAGGAGTAGATCATGAATGATCTAAAATCATTGAAAACCACCCAAAGATCAGCTAACAAGAGGCATATAAGAGATTATGTGAGGTCTAGATCATCTTCAAGGAGACCTCGTCACTTAGAAAGGAAGAAGGGGTATTCATCAAACAGTACAGAGAGTAGTCCTAAAAGATTCCCTGTGAGATACAAGAAAAGGAGGTCTGCCCCAGATGAACTAGTAGGAGAGCTGAGAAGAGTCAAGCCCCCAACTTTCGATGGAGAAGTAAAGTAAGGAGAAGATGCTAAATTATGGTTGTTAGGACTCATGAATTTCTTCCAATTGCATCAGTATACACCTAATATGGAGGCAAGAGTAGCTATATACCATCTACAAGGTAAAGCATCTATTTGGTGGGATCAACTAGTTAAGTTGAAAGACATCGATGAAGACATAATTTCTTGGAGGAAGTTTAAGAGGTACTTTTAGAAAGAATACCTCTTTGAGCATTCCTATGACAAAAAGATGGAGGAATTCTTTGAGCTCAAATTGGGAAGCATGACTATAAAGACCTATGAGAAGAATTGTTTGGAGCTTTTGAAGTATGCATATTTTATCAAAGATGAGAAGGTAAAGATTCAAAGGTTCCTAAGCGGTCTACTTGAATATTATAAAGATAAAATCTAGTATGATAGACCAAATAACATTAAGGATGCCATCTGGAAGACAAAACGCCTATATGAACAGAATAAGAGCAAGTCCCCATATCAGAAGAATTGGAAGGACATGAAGAAGAACAAGAAAGAGCATAGGAAGAAAGGTTTCCAGCCTTCAAAATTCAGAAAGAATAATTCTTATAATCAAGGACAACCAAGGAAAGAGCATTTAGGGAAAAGACCACCATTAGAATGTTGGATATGGAAGGAAAATCACTTTTCTAGCCAGTTCCCGCATAAGAGAAATAACCTTCACAACATACAAGAAGCTTCAACTGTTGGAGATGTTGGTGGAAGCGTTTTGAGGATCTATGCAGCCCTGGATGGGAGGCAAGCTGACCACCAGTCCTGAATGATTGAGGTAGCATGTAAGATTGTTAATAAAACCATAACTATTTTGATTGATTTTGGAGCTAGCAATAGTTATATTGCACCTAATCTAGTTGAGAAATGTCATTTAAAGAAAAGTAAACTCGATGCAGTAAGTCTAGTACAATTAGCTACTGAAGCCAAGAGGAAAATCATAGAATTTGTAAAAGGGTGTCCTTTAGAAATGAATGGATTGAAAACCTTTGTAGACTTAAACACCATACCCTTGGGGTCATATGATGTATTGATTGGCATGGATTGGTTGGATGTACACCATGCCATGCTAGATTGTCGTAATAAAACTTATACTTGTTTGAATGAAGAAGGAATCCAAGTGACAATCTAAGGTATACCTAGACCCATATCCTTGAGGCAGGTCACAACTCTACAATTGAAGAAATGTATCAGAAATGGATTCCAGTTATATGCAATTCATGTGGAAGAGTCAAAAGAAGGAAAAGAGCCAGAACTGCAGGATATCCAGTACTACAAGAGTTTGTAGATATATTTCAAGAATTGCCAGGAATGCCTCCTAAGAGGGACATTGATTTCTCTATTGACTTGGTTCCAAGCACAATAACTTCATCTAAAGCACCTTTATATAGAATGAGTGCTCTAGAGTTAAAGGAATCAAAGGTGAAAGTTTGAATGGACTCCTAAGTGTGAAGCTAGTTTTCGAAGACTTAAGGAAATGATTACCAGTGCACCAATTCTAAAAATTGTGAACCCCGAAGGAAACTTTGTTGTATGCACGGATGTGTTCAAGAAAGGCATTAGTGGAGTATTGATGCAAGATGGACCTGTGATCAGTTATGAATCCAAAAAGTTGAAGGAACATGAGTAGAACTATGCCACTTATGACTTAGAGCTTGCGGCTATCATCCATGCCTTGAAGATGTGGAGACATTATCTATTGGGTAAGAAGTTTGAGTTAAGAACTGATCGCGATGGGTTAAAATACTTATTTGAGCAACCTAGTAATTTGAATGCAAAACAGAGGAGATGGATGGAGTTGTTATGTGAATATGACTTTGACATCAAGCACATCAAAGGTAAGGAAAATAAAGTAGCAGATGCACTTAGCAGGAAGATACATGTGATGCATGTAGCAACTATCAGCACTAGCACATCAAATTTAAAAGATAAGATCATTGAAGCCAATGTTGCAGATGAACATTATCAGCACGTAAAAGAAGGATTACAACAACAGAAAATTCCATAGAAATTTGATAAGTATAAGTTGGAAGAAAACAAAATCCTCATGCATAAAGATAGAGCTTATGTACCCAATTCTGGAGATATAAGCAATATGATTCTGAAGGAAATGCATGATTTTCCTTATGTCAGACATTCGAGTTATCAGAAAATAGTGGCAGTAGTAAGGAAACAATACTGTTGGCCAGAGATGAAGAATGATGTTGCATAGTATATAGCTAGGTGCATGGAATGCCAAAAATTTAAAGTTGAGCATCGACATCCAACATGATTATTTCAGCCCTTTCCAATACCAGAATGGAAATGGGATGTAGTGACAATGGATTTCATCACAAACCTAAGACAAGATTGCAAAATGATGCTATCATGGTTGTGGTAGATAAGTTGACTAAGGCAGCACACTTCATTCCATTAAAGAAAACTCACAAAGTAGCTAACATTGAAAATATTTACATGAAAGAAGTAGCCAAATTACATGCAGGAATCCCGAAAGCTATAGTATCCAATAGAGATTCGAAATTTACTTCTAACTTTTGGAAAGGATTGGTCGAAGGATTTGGCACAAGTCTAAACATGAGTACATCATACCACCCTCAGACAAATGGACAGACAAAAAGAGTTAACCAAGTGATTGAAGATATGTTAAGGATGTATGTGATGGATCAGTCATCTAAGTAGGAAGATTATTTACACTTGGTGGAATTTGCTTATAATAATGGATATCATACCTCGTTGAAGATGAGTCCTTTCGAAGCTATGTATGGAAGAAAGTGAAATACTCCCATCAGTTGGGAGAATCCAACAGATAGATTCATTGTTGGGCAAGAATTATTGAAGGATATGGAAGATCAGATGGTTAAGATTAAGCAAAACCTGAAATCATCTCAAGATAGGAAGAAAAGATATGTAGATCAAAACATGATTTCCAGGAAGTTTCAAGTTGGAGATCATGTGTTTTTTAAAGTTAGACCCAAGAAGAGCTCCTTGAACTTGGGAAATTGCTCCAAGATAGCTTCTAGATACTATGGACCTTTTGAGGTCTTAGCTAAAATACGACATGTTGCTTATGAGCTCGCTCTGCCCAATAGCATTAGAGTACATAATGTGTTTCATGTGTCTTTATTGAAAAAGCATATATCTGACGCTAACCATGTAATTGATTGGAATGTGATCCAAGTGATCAGATTACTTTTATTTTCTTTATTGATATATATACATGCATGTACATGGTACTGATCATATGATAGAATGGATAATTTTCCAGGTGGAACCGAAAGGGGATTTTCCGGTACAACCTGTTGCCATTTTGGGCAACAAGGTCAAGCTACTACGGAATCGAGAAATCAGGCAGGTAAAGGTCCAATGGACCCATTACAGTCCCGAGGATGTGACTTGGGAGCTAAAGGATGCCATGAGGGAAGCATACCCTCATCTATTTTGAAATTTTATGGCATGTATGTAATATGCATCGAGGACGATGCATTGTTTAAGGGGGAGGGGGATCTAACACCACAATTGTTAAGCCTCGGACTTATGATATTTTATGTGAATGTGGACTTATTTTCTTTTGCATGTTAATGTGATTATGGGATTATGATCTTTGTTTGATAATATGACTTTGGACTTTGGCACTATTATTAATATTAATGTTATTATTAGCATTGTTGCTATTGATTAATTAAACAACTGGCTCAGCAAAGGAAACTAAAAGAGTATGGGAGACCACGGATCTCACATTGTGAGGAGGAATAGGGGAAATCCCTAGCACCTTAGAACTTTTTGTTGGATGGGAGTTGTCCATCCTAGTTCATTTTGCACCTTGGTGACATTAGTAGTGTTGGTCATCCAAACATTGTATAGCGGACCCTATTTTTTATTTTTATGGACTATGGAGTTACTATTTCACCTTATGCATACCTTAGTGGGCCCCTATTTCCTAGTGAACCCTCGTTGGGAGAGATTCCCTCCTATTCATGTGTTTTTTGTCATTTATGAGCCCTCTCTCTAGATTCTAGGAGTTGTAAGCTAGATTTTAACTTCCACAAGCTAGAAATTAGCCTCCACCTCCATAAGTGTTCCCAACTCCTCTATTCATGGAGATGCTCCCCATTTTTGTGCTTACATGTCATTTATAACTCTTGGATCCTCTCTCTCACATAATACTCCCTCATTCATGTTTTGTAACCCCCTTATGCATTAGTGCACTTCCTTGTGTTCTTTATGGCTCCACTCCTTAGTTTTTGGTAACTCCTCATCATTATGCTAATATGGGAAAGGGAATCTCCTAACTAAGCCACCACTCTACTAATTTGAGTTAAGTTTCCATGATGAATATTAACCTTACCTCTTCCTCTAATTTGAGTTGATGACCTTGGGTTAGAGTTGGCCTCCTTGTGTTATAAATTCATATGCCCTCTCCTTGTTGAATCTAATCATGAGCTTTGGATCACTTACCTTGTGTTATCTCACTGTGTTGTGAGTGTTGACAGTCTTGAGACTGTGTGGGGATTGCATTGAGACTAAGTGTTTGTTGTTGGATCTTTGAGAGGAGTAGTTTGTTTTCCATTGCAAAGAGTTAGTATGGTGGATTGTCACCACCCTTTGCTTCCATATCACTCTACTAATCCAAGTTCTCACACAGGAAGCCAAGAAATGGGAAAACGACCCAATAGGTAGTGGAGATAGATAGGAAAGTAGTAGTGGGAATCATTGTGGTTCTCAGAAGAGGTAGTTCCGAGAGTTTCCAGACTTAGTGTGTCTCTTCATGTGGATCCGTGGTCTCAGCTCAAGAGTGACTTGTTCAAGTGAGTTAGAATTGTCTGTGTCTACGACTAGGAAGAAAGTTGTCCCATTGAAGATAAGTATTTGTTCATATGCTTATTTATGCTATTTTAACATTTTATGTGCCATGAAAGATGAATTATTTTCTGGGTTTGTTTATGGATTATGTTCCAGGATTTGTATGCAGGATGGATGTGTAATGTCCCTTGTTAGGAATTTTATTAAAATGGCAATTTTCCACTTTTTTTCCTAGTTCGACCTTTGACTAGTTTTGATCTCTAGTTCCCAAATTTGCCCCAAATGATCCCAAATATTCTGAGAAGGTATATGAATGATATTAGAACATAAATATGTGTTTTAGGCATGCCTCTGGACCTTTAAAATTCTTCTGCAAATACTCTTTCAATTCCGGTCAATGTAGGTAACTTTACTAGTGATTTCCCTTTGACTAGTATTGGTCTCTAGGTCTCAAATTGACTCCAAATGCCTTCAAATATTCAAGGAAGGTATATGAATGATATCAGGACTTGAATATGATATTCAGGGATGACATATGGCCACCAAAATACCTCTGAAAACTCTCTTAAGATTCTAGACCAAGTATGCAATTTTACTAGTAATTTGGGGTTCAAATCCCCTTGGGGTAAGTACTGAAAATGGCTTCCCAATTGCCTCCAAACCCACTCAAATTTCTGAAAAGAGGTAGGGAATGTATTAAGGATGTTATTAAGGTCTCATTTTCACCATTAATTTATTTTTACATCTGTTCCAACCCTCTCCCATTCAACTGCAAAAATCACCAATTCGACCCTTGGGGAAATGGCACTATTTCTTCTCCCAATGCAATTAAACTGAGTAAAAATACTTCAAATGCTCAAGTACAGTACATGAAACTTGTAAAATACATCCATGGCAGTCCATGGATCACAAATTCATCAAAGAATCATCCATTCATTCGAAATCATCAGCATTACATTGATTCACAACAAGGTGGTGGGGAAATGGCACTGTTCTTTCATTAAAATTGAGATTTATACATTTCTACTTGGAATTTCGACCTGAAAATTTTTGGAGATGAAGAAAAGAGTATTTAATTCATATTACAAAATAAATGGGGCATTAGAAGCTCCCCCAAAGAGTACAATATCTCACCAAAAACGCCCTCCCTCAAGGATCAAGAATATGCCATCAAAACTGGAGATGGTTGAAGGAGTGAGCTACAATAGAAGAAACCATGAGATGCCCTGTAGCTTACACCTACAAATAAAGACTCCATTAAATCTCCAAATGAAAGGTCTGAATGGCCTTTCCAATTACCAACTTGGATGGGAATCGTTCACCCTCGAAATTGCCTAAGGCAAGAAACTAGCCATCCACTAGCTCTCCCTCTACACAAATGCAATTGCAAATTCTACAAATGATCAAAAGCTGGTTTCATTCTTTGTTATTGACATTTATAAAGTTCTAATGTCCTCCATGGGTCGAATTCCTTCCAAGAGACTCATGCCAACTCAAGTTGGGAAGAGATTCCAAAGAACGCCACTTGTACAACAATTCCTAGTTTCCCACTTCCACCAAATCACATGTGGAAGCATATTAGCTGCCCTGACACCCTTGAGCACCCTCTTGGAGTCTATTTTTAGCCCTTAAATGTCATATATGTCATATGTCAGCCTTCAGGTCTGATTTGTGTCATAGGTGTCATAGCATCTTCATCATTGTTGTCATAGAGCTAGGGAATCTAGCCCAAGTGTCTCACTAGCTCCAAATTGCCTCTTCCTCTTCCATGGGAGTTACTCTTCCTCTATATTTCGACCTCGGATGACCCATGCCATGAATAATACCTTTTGGACTCCCCCAAGTATGTTACCATTCACCTTGAATTCGAATTGGTGAGAGAATGATGCCAAGTGTAGTGGGGAAATTTAGCCATATGTGGGTCCCACTTCCTCCATGTGTCTTCATGATCAAATGCCACTTTGATTTTCACTTGTATATATTTATTTATCTCCTTTATTAAATATTTATGCCACTCTAATGTTCAAACATCATTTATTATCCCCATTATTCCAAATCCCAAAGCTTCCACCCCAAACCTAGGAAACTAGTAATTTTCCTCCTTAGCAATTATTTGACCTTTAACATCAATTTTACAAACTCTAATGAATAAGGACAATGTGATTAGGCCATTGTGACCCAATGCCAAATTTGGGACATGACAAATACTCCCTTCCCAATATTGCTTGTCCTCAAGCAATTTTAAACATGGGTGTTGAAGAACCTGCTTTCTGTATAATTCTTTGAAGTTGCCATTGAATTGCCCAACCTTGAGTCTTTGAGTTTCCATGAAGATTTTAGAGAGAAACCACCATGCTTGCTGCTGCACTAATCTGATAAAAATCACTTTATTAAGTGGGAAATCCATCTCCCATACTGCTTGTTTCCCAAAAAAATTTGAAACCAATGAGATAAAAATTATTCCAGGGTCCCATTGCTTGTATTGCACCCCAATAATTAAGAGTGCTCTCCAACCCATACCATCAAATAAGAGGATTCCTGGATCCCATTTTCTTGTATGCATTCTTCCAAACAACATGAGTACAAAATATATATCATCAAAGGACATAACACCATAATGAAAATGTACATCAAGGAGATGCTTCATCAAAGAGTCATGAAAGTGCTTATACCTCAAAGCAAGTAGACCACCATTTTCCAAGTGCATACAATCTTCAAGTGACCCATCAAATCTGCTCCAATGACATAGGTGAGGATCCCATGTCCTATAATGCTACTCCAAAAGGATATGATATGCATCAAAATATTCAGCCATGTATTCTTTCATCCAAGAAGTGAATGAAGAATATCCACTAAAATCTGAACCAAATGATGAGCAGAAAAAACAAGGAGACTTCAAAGGACTCAAAGAAGTCTCACCCATACATCCATGAATGTGAGAATAATAAAGATATATCAAAGTATGTGGCTACCAACAATTTTTTTTCCAATCATAAATTTATTCACCCAAGTGTTGGATGAAGTTCCTCCAACATCAAATGAACCAAGTGTTGCGCAAGAAAAACCATGAGCCTTCAAGTGACTCAAATGCATATCATAGGTGCATCCGTGTAGATGTGCATCATCATAAGGTAACAAAGGATGCTGCTTCAAATGTGAATAAGAATGTGCTCCAACCATGTCATCATAAAAGGTAAATCTAGGAGTTCCATACTCCTCATGTGGCACCATCAAAAAGAACCCTTTCACCCATACTTCATTGAGACTAATGCTGCAAAACATGGAATTGTAGGATGTAGGAGAATGAACTAACTCACCCAAATGATCAAAAAGTGCAGAAGTTTCATCATGGGAAGGATCCATATGGGTATTATCATGCAGCTCCTTCAAAAGTGTGAAATATTTGTCATAGATTGGTTCCAATGTAGAGGAATCATGCTCTTCTTTAAAAATTGCATAACCTTCATCAAGAGACAATTCAAGTTCCTATTCCACCACATCAAGTGTTTGGATCTCTTCAAATTCATCTTCAAACACATTAATCACATTCAAATTCCCACATTTCTCATGATCCACCATGTCATGAGAATCCTTCAAACAATCTACCATTTGACAATCTGAAACATAGGAGGAAAAACAAGTATCTTGCAACTTTTCAAGAAGTTGCTCATTTTGAATTGTGAGCTTATGAATATCCTCATTATTCTTCAAGTATGAATCATGTAACAATTCATTAAGCTCAAACAAATGGTTTCTATCAAAAAACAAAGACATTAAATTACCTTTGATGTGGCACATTGCTCTTTGAATCTTCTCCATGTCTTCAAGGAAGGATGTTTCCTCCAATGAAGTAGCTCTCCAACAAGAATTTGACACCAATGCTTGAGTGTCATGGAGAATGTTGAGGGAATATTGGATCTTATTTTCATTCATCTTTAAGGACCCTTCAAGTAAATGAGGCTCTTGCAAATGAACCTCCTCATCTTCTTCAATTTTGCTAGGACCAACTTCATGAAGCTCAAGTGGTGATGGGGAAGTTGATCTTGGTTCTTCTTCAACTGCTACAAGGTTTTCATTATCATGCTTAATGGAACTTGGGCTTGTAGAAACACTTTCAAAAGTGATCTCTATGTCACCAACATAGAGGTGTGAGCACCCATCAGTACGTACTCCTTCATAGTTTAAGCATCCATCAATAGATGCTCTTTGGTTCATGTCTAAGCTAGAAAGTGTCTCGAAATGATCTTCCATATTTTCAATAGAATCTTCTTCATGCTCTTGTGATGTCTCTTCATTTTTATCCTTCAAGCAAGATGATGCATTTTGTCCCTTGTTTTCCTTATGATCAATATCTTTGGAATCTCTTTTTGAAGAATTCCCAAAATCTCTCCTCAAGTGGGACATAATTTCATGCACACATGTATGATACTCACTCCAAGGTTCTTTACAAGAAGGGCATAAACCTTTCTTTACTAACTCCACATCTTCATTTTTGGGCCTATTTTCAAAAACATGTTCAGCAAAGTACTCAAAAGACATGGCATTTTGTTTATTTTTGCTAAAAGCAAGATATTCTTGATATTTTTGATATTGTTGGGGCAAGGTTTTATATTTTGCTCTCCATCTTTGGAACTCACTCATAGAATTATCCTTGGTTGATGTGACACACTCATATTCCTCATATTTAAAGTCATAAGAATAATATTCATTTCTCTTGAAATTGTAAGAAGTGTTGCATGATGGCACCTCTTCCTCATACCATTCACATTCTGCTTCATATTGCTCATAAGCATTTGCATATTCCTCATAAGAATTGTACTCATAGTATTCATCATAATAGTAAGACATGGATGCCTATTATTATTGAATGTATGTACCTGATCCACAGGTGCAAGGACCATGCTCTGAAACCACTGTAATGTCCCTTGTTAGGAATTTTATTAAAATGGCAATTTTCCACTTTTTTCCCCTAGTTCGACCTTTGACTAGTTTTGATCTCTAGGTCCCAAATTTGCCCCAAATGATCCCAAATCTTCTGAGAAGGCATATGAATGATATTAGAACATAAATATGTGTTTCAGGGATGCCTTTGGACCTTTAAAATACTTCTGCAAATACTCTTTCAATTCCGGTCAATGTAGGTAACTTTACTAGTGATTTCCCTTTGATTAGTATTGGTCTCTAGGTCTCAAATTGACTCCAAATGCCTTCAAATATTCAAGGAAGGTGTATGAATGATATTAGGACTTGAATATGATTTTCAGGGATGACATATGGCCACCAAAATACCTCTGCAAACTCTCTTAAGATTCTGGACCAAGTATGCAATTTTACTAGTAATTTGGGATTCAAATCCCCTTGGGGTAAGTACTAAAAATGGCTTCCCAATTGCCTCCAAACCCACTCAAATTTCTGAAAAGAGGTAGGGAATGTATTAAGGATGTTATTAAGGTCTCATGTGCACCATTAAATTATTTTTACATCTGTTCCAACTCTCTCCCATTCAACTGCAAAAATCACCAATTCGACCCTTAGGGAAATGGCACTATTTCTTCTCCCAATGCAATTAAACTGAGTAAAAATACTTCAAATGCTCAAGTACAGTACATGAAACTTGTAAAATACATCCATGGCAGTCCATTGATCACAAATTCATCATAGAATCATCCATTCATTCGAAATCATCAGCATTACATTGATTCACAACAAGGTAGTGGGGAAATGGCACTGTTCTTTCATTAAAATTGATATTTATACATTTCTACTTGGAATTTCGACCTGAAACTTTATGGAGATGAAGAACAGAGTATTTAATTCATATTAAAAAATAAATGGGGCATTATAAGCTCCCCCAAAGAGTACAATAGCTCACCAAAAACGCCCTCCCTCAAGGATCAAGAATATGCCATCAAAACTGGAAATGGTTGAAGGAGTGAGCTGAAATAGAAGAAAACATGAGCTGCCCTGTAGCTTACACCTACAAATAAATACTCCATTAAATCTCCAAATGAAAGGTCTGAATGGCCTTTCCAATTACCAACTTAGATGGGAATCTTTCACCTTCGAAATTGGCTAAGGCAAGAAACTAGTAATCCACTAGCTCTCCCTCTACACAAATGCAATTGCAAATTCTACAAATGATCAAAAGCTGGTTTCATTATTTGTTATTGAAATTTATAAATTTCTAATGTCCTCCATGGGTCGAATTCCTTCCAAGAGACTCATGCCAACTCAAGTTGGGAATAGATTCCAAAGAACGCCACTTGTACAACAATTCCTAGTTTTCCACTTCCACCAAATCACATGTGGAAGCATCTTAGCTGCCCTAACACCCTTGAGCGCCCTCTTGGAGTCCATTTTTAGACCTAACATGTCATATATGTCATATGTCAACCTTCAGATCTGATTTGTGTCATAGGTGTCATAGCATCTTCATCATTGTTGTCATAGAGCTAGGGAATCTAGCCCAAGTGTCTCACTAGCTCCAAATTGCCTCTTCCTCTTCCATGGGAGTTACTCTTCCTCTATATTTAGACCTTGGATGACTCATGCCATGAATAATACCTTTTGGACTCCCCCAAGTATGTTACCATTCACCTTGAATTCGAATTGGTGAGAGAATGATGCCAAGTGTAGTGAGGAAATCTAGCCATATGTGGGTCCCACTTCCTCCATGTGTCTTCAGGATCAAATGCCACTTTGATTTTCACTTGTATATATTTATTTATCTCCTTTATTAAATATTTATGCCACTCTAATGTTCAAACATCATTTATTATCCCCATTATTCCAAATCCCAAAGCTTCCACCCCAAACCTAGGAAACTAGTAATTTTCCTCCTTGGCAATTATTTGACCTTTAACATCAATTTTACAAACTCTAATGAATAAGGCCAATGTGATTAGGCCATTATGAACCAATGCCAAATTTGGGACATGACAAGATGGCTCTCGCACTATGAATTTCTATGAAACTTCTCTACGATCTATTCCTTCTCTTCTCCTTCTCGGCTTACAATCGTAACTCTCATAGTGATGAGAGGGGCTCTCTTCTCCCTCTCTTCTCCTTCTCTTCTCCTTCTTCTTCTGATCATTTATGGGTTTTGAAACCTTTTTTTTTTTTTCTTGAGTGACGTTTCCAATAAGGAACACCTTTTGTTTTACTAGAAAATATCTCTGTACGATCGAGTTATGACTATTTTGGTTGGCAGTGTTTTCAGTGCTGACAGGGATGCACCGTGTCTTTGATTGAGAGCACCTTTGTATGTGAATTTTTTATGTTGTTGCAGATTTGATCATTTTGTTGCAAATCTAAATATGTTTTATTAGAACTGAATATGTTGTAGTAGACCTGATCATGTCATTGCAGGTTTGATTGTATTAGTAGAGATCTTATTTGTATTGACAATTGATGGCTGGAGGGAAGGCAACCATAAAATCTAAATATTACTAGTGAAAGATGGCTATAGAGGATAGCCATGAGTTTTGATTTCGGAGGTTGTGGTTGGCAGCCTGTATTTCTTAGTGCTATGGTTTATGTGTCCAATTCCATTCCATCTCACCATCTAAACCCTCGAATCTACACACACATAATTCACTAGTATAACAATAATTCACTAGTAACAATGAATATTCACAACAATTACCTTCATGGTCCTAAGTTAACCAAATGATCCTAATCACTAGGATACTAGAGAAATTAATGGCTTGTGCGTCTTCAATGTTTATAATTACCTTCAGTAGTATGCACATTAGAAGAATTTTCAGTTTGGTTTACATGCATATCAATTTTATAAAGTTATAAGTTTTAATCTCTGAATGTATGGCATGTTGTCCTAACCTTAGAGCACTTCATTCCGCTGTGTAATATTTTGTTTAGCCTTTTTTTCTACATCTATAGTTCCTCTGTCCTTAGTTTTAGGTCGAGGACACTACAGATGTCAAAGGGGGAGAGTTGCAGATAGGGGGGGATTCTTTATATGGCTCGTGGATACATGTTTTGTTGCATAATTGTCATCAATGACAAAGTGGCATATTGTTGGAATTATTGTCATTGATTTCAAAGGATTAATGTTGCCATTGATGTCATATTAAGGCATTACATTGAACATGTCATTATTAATGTTATGCTAAGGCATTTATAAGCAATGGGGATCATATCCAGATTGATTTATATATAGGTTTACATATATTAAAAAATGGGTGCATGTGAAAAAGTAAAAAGTGAAATGGTGGTTTCAAACCCATGGGTTTGGAAGCCCATGGTATTTGGAAAAGTGAAATAAAAAAAGGAAATGAATTAATTATTTAATGGGTGTTGTGTATTTTTTAATGAACATGTCACTTCCTGAATGGTTATGATAAAATATAAAAAGAAAAAGTATTAAGAGAAAGTCTATGTGAGAAAATTGTGGCAGCATTTGAAAAAGTGGATGAGCAAAGATTGAATATCACTCCAAAAGGGGAGAGTTGTGAAATTAGTTTCAAGTCAGCTTGACATTTTCACTATAACTTATTTTCTAAGACGTTTCAGACCATGAAAATTTGAGGATACAAACGTGAGATATACGCATACACGTGGTAAAAATTTCAAACTTTGGTTCGCTATACTTTCAGAAATATGCCGTATGGAAGTTAGGGTTTTCGAATGGTCATTAAACAGGTCAATTTGGAATTTTCGCTATAACTTATTTTATAGGACGTTTCAGATTGTGAAACTTTGAGGAGATAGAGAAAATATCTATGAATACATGTGGTAAAAAATTTATACTTTGGTTCTCTATAATTTCAGATATATACCCTATGGAATTTAGGGTTTCTAAATGGTCCTGAAATCAAGTTCAAATAGGTTAGCTTGACATCTTCTCTATAACCTTTTTTTTGGGACTTTTCAAATTGTGAAACTTCCAAGGATCTAAAGAGACATACATAATTAATTCACCTAAAATATTTAGACTTTGGTTCTCTATAATTTCAGATATAACCTGTGGAATTTAGGGTTTCTAAATAGTCTTGAAATCAGTTTCAAACAGGTCAGCCTGACATCTTCTCTATAACTTATTTTATGGGACTTTTCAGACTGTGAAACTTTTAGGGATATGAGAAGACAAATATAAGTATTTCAAGTAAAAATTCCAAAACTTTCTTCGCTATAATTTCAGAGATATACTTTTTGGAATTTAGGGATTCTGAACAGTTCTAAAAGAAGCTTCAAATATGTCAACTTGACATCTTCTCTATAGCTTATTTTATGGGACTTTTAAGACTGTGAAATTTTTAGTGATCTAAGGAGACATACTAACCATATTTACAAAATTGGATACGTGGCATGTTGTACAAGTTCACTCTTAGGAAGATGCCAAAAACAACAAGCTTTGGAAAATTTACCATTTGAAAATTCAAATTTTGGTCAGACCTGATGAAGGAAGAAGTAGCAAGAAAAATCAATGAAGGAAATGTGAATGTTAACAACTTTTGAAGAAGTTATACGTACTAAATAATAAATTATAACTTGAAGGTTAGTGCCACTCAAACAAAGGGATAGGTGTCTCTTACTAAATTGGTTCTTAATAGTGGGGATTGGTGTCTCTAGTGTTAAATAATATACAACATCAGGAGACATTCTCTAAACCAATCTTATGTAGTCAAGATTGATCCTCCCATATAGAGGTGAGCACTTGTATTGCCTTCCGTGTAAAGGATATTCCTCTCGTATAGAGGTAATTGATCAAAGTAATGATGTTGTAAAGTCTTGTTGGACAAGGATCTGAACTTGTGTGTATCAAGTCATGATTATCATGTGAACCTTCAGTATAAAGGTATCCATGAGATGGACTTCCCGTATAGAGGTGAACCTTCCGTATAAAGGTATCCATGATATGGACCTCCCGTATAGAGGTGGACCTTCTGTATAAAGGTCATGCTTTACTTGTTAAAAGCATTTAATGTTGTGTGATATATTATTAACCATGATCACCTCATTACTATTAAGTCTCCTTTAGAGATTGATCACCTCTAAAGTGAATTACTTTAGCATATGATCATTTGGTCCGGAATAATATAATATGATCACAGCATCTGACAATTCTTCTTAGTATAATGTAATGTGATGGATAATTAAAGTTAGCACATATTGACCATGCAGTAAGAGATAAATAAATAAAATATAAAGCATAGAGATCAAGAGAGTTTGAAATTTCCCATGCAGACACTTCAGCTAATTAAAGAGAACTTGAATTATTAAAGCTTAAGTTATAAAGCTTCAGTTAAGTATCAATGCTTCAGTTAAAGCATCAGTTAAATATATGTCTCAATTAACTAAAGAAATCACAGTGGTCACTTCAAGTAAATCAATCAACATGATTTCAGTTAACTAAGTGTTAAATAAAAGGGACTAGTTAACGAACATATTTACACTTTAGTTAAACTGAAAGACGACACTTCAATTCAAGAGAAGATCTAGTTAACTAAGTGTTATTGCATGACGACACTTATGTTAAACTAAAAGATGACACATGAGTTGTGACACTTGCATGTCGACAATTAGTTATCCACCCAACTAAGTGGGCAAGCTTTAAGTCAAGAGGCGAGTTCATCCTAAGTGACAGCTCAGTGAGATGAAGCATTGCATGAGAAGTGGGGCGCACCACTCCATGCAATATTAATACATCCAGTTTGAGGGTGAGTTTATCCTGAAGTTAGAAGTTAATAATAGAAGAGAAGAATGTATAAATATGATATACAGGATTGTTGAATCCAATGTGAAGCGAATTCTCTTCTCCATTGAAGGAAAGGCACTTCTCTTTGTGCAGGGTATTGTCCGTGCTTTTTATTGTTGTGTTGAGCACACATCCGATTGATCTCTCTTCTCTATTGCTTCTGTATCTTCACCAAGAAGTTTGGTCATCTCTTATCTTCTGCAAGCAACCTGCTATGTTGTAAAAGAAATAATTATTTGCTATCCATTATATTATACTAAGAATAATTGTTGGGGTTTTGGTTCTCATAATTTTGAGGATTTTCCCCAGGGTATATCTTGTGTTATGGGTGTATGAATTTCATGGATTGAATTGTCTCATTGCTTCAAGTATCTGCATCTAAAAGAATTAAAGATCAAAGCTCAACCAAATTTCAACATTGTATCAGAGCTCAGGGCGTGAAGGAGCTCAGTTTTGCACGCTAGCTAGAGCCTATGTAGATCCTGAGAAGTTGAGCACAAGATTTGAAGACTATGGAATCCGTTTCTGTACAATCGGAAGACCGTCTTGAGGGAACCTCAAACTTCAACACTTGGAAGGCTAGGATTCACAACATCCTAGAGAAACATGACTTGGATGGCTATGTGTCCACTGTGGTGGAGGATCCTACATCTAATGCAAGGCGCATCAAATTCAAGAAGAATCAAGCTAAGGCTAAATGGATCATCTATGATTCGGTAAAAGATAACTTGATTCCCGTGATCACACCGTTGAAGACCAAGAAAGAATGTTATGATACATTGACTAATCTATATGAGAAGAAGGTCCTAAGTCAAAAGAGGGAATTGAAGAATAATATTCAAAACCTAAATATAGAGACATTGGCCTCCTTCTTGTCCAAGATATCTCGGGTAAGAGATCAACTTGCTAGTATTGAAGTAGTGGTGGATGAAGATGATCTTCTCCAAACCGCTATTGATGGTCTCCCATACTCATGGGAGACATTCTTAGCTATGGTAAATGACCAAGAGGTACAATATAACTTGAAAGGTTGTGGCATGACTTCCTCCAAGAGGAGGGGTGGATCAAGAGAAATTCAGTGTGGATAAAAGAAGAAAATATTGCCCTCGCGGAAAGAATGAAGAAAGGAAAGAAACCCTTCTTCCAAAATAAGTTCTATCATTCAAAGAAGAAGGAGTTCAACAAAGTCTTTGACAAGTCAAAAGCTAGATGCTTCAATTGCAACAAGAAAGGCCATTTCTTAAGAGATTGTAGAGCAAAGCGAAAAGGAAATTTTCATGCTTCTACCGCCCTAGAAGATGAAATCACTCAAAAGAATGCATCCGAATAAAAGGAGACAAGAAGGGAGTATTATCTGTCTCATTTTTTTCGGGATTCATCATAAAAAATGTAGACACATGGTTGATTGACAGTGGTGCATCCAAACATATGACTGGTTACAAGAGTACCATCACCGATCTAAAAGAGAAATAATTCACATGCATGGAAGAGTTGGGGGACAACTCAACTTATTTGATCCAAGGAGTTGGATCCACCTCATTCCAACTGAGCACTGGTGATATTCTACATGTGGAGGACATTCTATATGTTCCAGGCTTGAAGAAGAACCTCCTCTCAGCTTTGGTTCTTGAATACAAAGACTTCTGAGTTAACTTCATGGATAACAAAGCACTTTTATGGTCGAAGAACAAAATCCTAGAATCTGCTATTGTGATTGGAGTTCGAGAGGGAGGACTTTACAAGGTACCTGAGAAGTACATTCAAGCTATGATTCGGCACACTATTAGTCCATGCGAGCTATGGCACCGAAGGCTTGGACACCTACACTACAAATCACTACCAAGACTTCAAAAGATGGTAAAAGGTATGTCCATATTTGATTTTGAGCATGATAGTGTATGTCAAGGTTGTGCACTTGGGAAGAATGTTAAGAAAAGTTTTTCTAGCAGTTCTACCAGATCTAAAGGGATTTTAGATTTATGCATTCTGATGTATGTGGTCCCATGTCATCCCCCTCCCTAAGTGGCTTCTTATATTATGTGTTGTTCATAGTTATTTTTCTAGGAAGTCATAGATTTATTTCATGAAAGCTAAAAGTGAAACTCTTAGCAAATTTAAAGAGTTTAAAGCCCTAGTTGAAAATCAGAAAGAAAATCACATCCGTGCATTAAGGTCTAATAATGGAGGTGAATTTGATTCACATGCATTTAATGAGCTATGTAGTGATGCAGGAATATGTAGATAGTTAACAATACCATACAACCCTCGAAACAATGGGGTTACCGAAAGAAAGAATAGAACCATATGTGAGGCTGCAAAATCCATGATGCATGATCAAGATATGTCTACCTCATTATGGGCAAAATCCACCCGTACAACTGTGTACATCCAGAATAGAATCATGCATGCCATTCTAGATGAGAAGACACCAGAATAAGTGTTTATTGGTGAGAAGCCATACATCTCACACTTGAGGATCTTTGGGATCCCAATATACATTCATGTACCGAAAGAAAAGAGAACAAAGATGGAGCCTTCTGTAAAGAAAGGCACCTTTGCAGGCTAGGGCGAGTCATCCAAAGCATACCAAATATATGTATATGGTGAGAGACACATTGAAGTCAGCTGAGATGTTACCTTGCATGAGGAAGTTGCTTTCAAAATATCGAAAGATAGTCAATGTGATTAAGAGATGGAGGATCTTGAGTCTAATTTCCCCCCTTCAGAGTTAGAGAGGGAGAAAACAGAAGATTCCTCAAATTCGATAGCTCCTGAAGAACCAGTAGAATTGGTTGAGAGGTCACCTGATGAACCTCCCGCTAAAATAATATATGCGTGGTGCCGAGACATATTACAAAATGCGGAGAAACATGGAGCACCAGCAGGCTCATCCAGAGAGCGCAAGCAACTTGGAAGATATTCAGGGTATGTTGCACTGATGAGTCACATCAGTGATTCAGAACCATCCTCATATGAAGAAGCTGCAGAGCAGCAAGTTTGGAAAGATGCAATGACAGAAGAGTACAAATCTATAATGAAGAATGATGTTTGGGAGGTTGTTCCCAAACCTGATGGGAAGTCCATTGTGACTTCCAGATGGATTTACAAGATAAAGCATGCTGTAGATGGTAGAATTGATAAGTATAAAGCCCAATTCGTTTCCAGAGGTTTCTCTCAGAAATAAGGCATCGATTATGATGAGACCTTTTACCCTGTGGAAAGGTACACCACAATCTGAGCAATGATTGCACTTGCATTTGTTCGAAGATGGAAACTTCACCAGATGGATGTGAAGACAGTCTTTCTCAATGGTGAAGTTGAGGAAGAGGTTTATATTCAGCAGCCTGAAGGATTCATGGTGCATGGGAAGGAGTCTCATGTTTTCAAGCTAAAGAAAGCTCTATATGGGCTTAAGCAAGCCCCCAGGGCTTGGTACTCTAGAATTGATATCTACCTTCAGAAACTGGGTTTCTGTAAGAGTGAAGCTAATCCAAATTTGTACTTCAAAGTAGTGAAGAACCAATCGTTGATATTAGTCCTATATTTTGATGATTTGTTTCTCACTGGAGAGGAACATATGATTTCTTGGTGCAAGAGGGAGCTCACCTCAGAGTTAGAGGTGAAAGACTTAGTTCTAATGCACTACTTTCTTGGCCTTGAGATCTGGAAAAGAAAAGAAATTTTTCTATCGTAAGGGAAGTATAGTGTGGATATATTGTGCGGGTTTGGCATGATAGATTGCAAATCTATGACTACACCGATGGTTTCCAATTTGAGTAAACTTCATGAGTCAGGTTCTGGATCAAATCTAGTAGATCCCACTTTGTATAGATAGCTTATACGCTCGTTCTATTTAGGTTCCGGATGAGGCCTGATATATGTTATGCTATGAGCATTCTGAGTCAATTTATGTCTGATCTGAGACACAGACACTAGATAGCTGCTAAGCATGTGCTTAGGTACCTTCGCGGTACAATTTCATATGGACTCGGATATGCCTCAAGTGGAGGAGTCATGTTAATTTTTTATACAGACTCGGACTGGGGAGGAAGCATTGTGGACTGTAAGAGAACATTTGGATACTGTTATAGCCTAGGATCAGCTATGATATCTTGGTCCAGCAAGAAGTAGGGCTCCGTAGCCTAGAGCACTACCGAATCAAAATACATAGCTGCTAGTGTTTCCTGCCAAGAAGTAGTGTAGCTAAGAAATATACTTGTAGGGTTGTTCGGTGAAAATCTTGAGCCTACATTTATTAGGTGTGACAATCAGATTTGCATCAAGCTTTCCTAAAACCCAGTGTTTCATGACAAGTCAAAGCACATTGAAATGACATATCACTAAATCACTAAAGGGAATACCCATCCTGTGACATGGATCTTCTCTAGTCCACATTCTACGCATTTCTACGAGAGTGAAATTTGAAGGCTTTTGTCAACATGATCGATATTGGTTGTATCTAATTTTCCAAGTTTGATAGTACCATAAATAATAATGTCATATCTTGTATGATTTGATATAGTCAATGAACATCACATTGCATGTACTAAGTATATTACAACAGGGGATAATACATGCATTTCTATGGAAATATGTTGTTATACTCCATGAAAAAAATCACAACCGAAAAATCATGCAATCGTTATCGTCCTTATAATCGTCTAGCCTAGGTTCATGTTAAAAAATTCTTCCTTATCAACTTATTTTATTATGGTGGGTTCATAATAGCTTCATATCCTCAAATCATAAATTTTTAGTTCCCCGAGGATTCATTCCTATCTAGAACACATATTCTAATAGTACTCTAAGAGAGTTACATTATAGAGGCAAGCATTTGGGTTTTCATCATTAAGGAGCTAAGGATGTTAAACATAGGAAATGTCATATCTAGGAATATGGACTTAATTTTCTTTCCTTCACCCTTTGTATTCATTGTTTCCTTTGGATTCATCACACTACCCTTCTTATCACCATCCCCTCCATTTTTTTTTTCTCCACAATCCATCTTTTCCCCACCACCATCCATCTTTTCCCCACCGCCCTCCTTCTTTTCTCCACCACCACCACATTTTGTAGGAACCCGTGTCAACCCTTCTCTTTACTTTGTTAGTATATTGTTGTTGGACGCATATGCTTTGTAAGTTGTCATGTAGTATTTGTTGATCCATATTTTTTATTAGCCCATGGTATTGACCCATAATATTGGACGCATATGCTTTGTAAGTCGTCCCTTAGTATTATATGTTCCATGGTATTGACCCATAGTATTGGGCATAGAATTAATATATAAGTGTGTGTTGAGGCCAATGAAGGCACCGTGAAGTTATTTGTATTGAGCTTGCTCAAAGGAGGTTGCCCCCTCGAAGTGGACTGCGATCAATAAAATATTATGTGATCTCATATATTGTGCATTTTATCAATTAATTGTTGCAGGTTCCTCACATCTGGTATCAGAGCACTTTCTTGGGCTCATTGGGTGGAATTTTTGCCAAAAACAAATTTTGCATCTATTGCAGGTTCGGATCTGGGAATAATCCCTATCCACTTAACTGTGGGAAGTACTTGGGCATAAGCCATAAAAATCATTGTGAGGAGTACCACAGGAACCCTGAAGTAGCTGGCCCATTGAGAGGACATGCCAACAAAAAGGGAAATGACCCCTACCTGATTGAATAGTTCCCACCCGTGAGGTAAACCAAGAGCTGTCGTTTGTGGCAAAGCGGTTATCAATTTTACTTGAGCCATGGAGTGAGGGGTACTGCCCCAATACGCAAGCCGTCAAATAGCATTGGTGGTCGAGTGAAACCCCTGAACCGTTAGGAAACCGAGCATACCTGGGGTCCATATCTATTCTCAGATGAACTATTTTCGATCACTTCTATGTCGTTGAAGATCCATCTATTGTCGATCACTTCTGCGCCGTTGCAGATCCATCTGTTGCCGATCACTTCTGCGTTGTTACAGATCCATTCCGAAAGCCGTTTCAGATCCAACTGTTTTCGATCCATTCTGAAAGTTGTTTCAGATCCATTCCGATTCATTTCAGATCCCTCTGTTTCAGATCCATTCCGATTCGTTTCAGATCCCGCCATTTCAGATCCATCCCGAAAGCCGTTTCAAATCCACTCTGGAAAAAAAATAAAAAATCCTTTTATTCGCCATATCTTCTTTGTTTTAACTTTGTTTCCCTTGAAACTTCACTGACACCCCTGCAATCCCATTCTACATAATTCATTCTTGAGGACCCTATCCCAAATTCCACTTCCCAAAACCAGAAATATCACATTTGTTTTTTTTAGGGTTTGCCATAACTTCTTCGATTTTCACCCAATCGCCTTCAAATTTTGCCACCGTGTTCATTCCCTATTTCAACTTCTTTGTCCCTCTCTGACAAATTTTCCCATTCTTTCACCCCGCTTCTAAAATCCTCATTTTCTGCTTCCCTGTCCATTCGAAAGTGTCCAAACCCTAGTCAAACCCCAATTACCCATCATATTTTTTCCCAAATCCAAATTTCCCTTTAGTAAATAAGCTTCTATTCGTGTTTTTCTACCCATTCACCCAAAAAAAAAAAAACTCCTGTTATGATTGTCAATCATGGAGGAGCACAAATCATAGTGGAAGAACTTACAGCCCTCAAAACCAAACTCCAAGATTTGGATGCAAATTTTCTCAGCCTCCATCTTTAGCATTCAGCCATGAACATTGGGTTCTCTTATTCCAGCAATTTTCATGGGCCAGAGCTTGATTTTCCTCACTTCAATGGTAATGATCCGACTGGATGGATATACTAGGTAGAACAATATTTCATTCTGCATAATACTCTTTATTTCCAAAAAGTTCCACTTGCATCCTTTCATTTGGAATAGGAAGCCCTTCAATGGTACAGTTGGTACATCAAGGCTCATCACGAGCCAAAATGGACAGATTTTTTCCAACTCCTTTTGCAACGATTTGGTCCTAGTGCTTTTGATGACATCACAGAAGCACTCACTAAACTTCGCCAATTTGGCACTGTGAGAGAGTATCAGACAGAATTTGAGAAACTAGCCAATCACACAAAAGGATTGTCTGATGAATTCTACAAGAGTTGTTTTATTAGTGGTCTTAAGGATGAAATCCACTCAGAGGTTAAAATGTTCTGTCCAACACAATGATGGAAGTCCTATGGTTGGATAAGTTGGCGAAGGACAATATCACATCCCAACAACGCTCCAAATCTACTTTTGTTCCATTCATAAATATGGTTTCCCAATGACCTCCCATCACGTCAGCTCCTCGCACCACTCCTAGCAAGCATTTGTCTGAAGCAGAGATGCAGGCACGTAGAGAAAAAGGGATTTGTTATAATTGTGATGAGAAATTCACTCAAGGACATAGATGTGTTGAGCAACAGATCTATCTCTTAGATGTGGATTCTTCATCTGCCTCTAAACTTGGTGCAGAAGCTCCAGATACACTAAATGATCAGGTCGACATTCAGCAGCCGCCTGTTGACCCTTTTTCTTCAGATGACCACCCAGAGATATCTCTCCATGCTTTAGTTGGATTCACCACTCCACGAACAATGTGGGTCAGGGGTTACTTCAAGAAGACCCCTCTTACAATACTCATTGATTCTAGTAGCACTCATAATTCCATTGACCGTCAGATCGCCAAACAAGCTTATTGTTTTGTCCATCATTGCTCCAACTTTGAATTCATGATTGCCAATGGGAGCACCTTACCTTGCAAGGGGAAGTGTCACAATATGCGTATCTCTCTGGAAGATTATAACATGCGCTTTGACATGTTTTCCTTGTCCTTAGGCGGATGTGATGTGGTTTTGGGCATTCAATGGTTATGCACACTTGGCTCCATCTTATGGGATTTTGCTGAAATTTGGATGCAGTTTTCAATGAATGGGAAACAACACACTTTTACGGGCTTACAACGAGGGTCTCTCCGCATCATCAGTTCACATTGCCTGGAAAAGATCCTTAAAAATAATTCACATGGTGTCATCGCTCAGCTCCATTCCATTCAGATGCACCCATCAACAGTCTCCACTACTTCCTTGGATAGATATGCAGGTGTCCTTGTTGAATCAATGGGCTTGTCGCCTTCAAGAGACCTTTCCAGTAAGAATTTAGCCACATCTACATCTGAGAAGGAAATGATGGCTATTTTGCATGCAATACATAAGTGGTAGTCATACCTATTAGGGAATTATTTATGCATCAAGACTGATCACCAGAGTCTGTAAAAATTCCTGGAACAACGGGTCTCCTCCCCAGCACACCTGAAATGGGTTATCCAACTCATGGGTTATGCCTATGCGATCACTTATAAGAAGGGTAAAGACATTCTAGTGGCGGATGCTCCTTCACTCACATTAGATGACCTAGTTTCTCTTACATCTATTTCTCTATGTGTTCCAAATTGGTTGCAATCTGTTCAACAGGGCTATGTATTATATGAACTCCATGCTTCTCCATTAGCAGGGCACTTTGGGTTCCTCAAAACTTATGACCGAGAACAGTGTAACTTCTTTTGGCAGGGACTGAAAATGAAAATTTAATAGATGGTGGCTGACTGTGATACTTGCCAGGTCAACAAGGGTGAAACGACACTCCTTTTGGGAATGCTCGAACCCTTTCCCGTCCCTACACAAATTTGGACAGCTATTTCTATGGATTTCCTTGAAGCGCTCCGGTGGTAAAATACCGCATCTAAAATGAAACCATATGAAGCAATATATGGACAGGCATTGCCATTTCTTCTTCCATACACCCTCAGTAGTTCCCTAGTTCAGGCAATTGACTCGGTTCTTCGAAACTGCAATCAGATTCTTCTCATTTTGCAGGACAATCTTCATATGGCAAGAATTCGAATGAAACAACAAGCCAATCAACATTGTTCTGAGCGCACTTTTCAAGCAGGTGACATGGTTCTTCTTCATCTATAGCCTTCCAAGCAATCCTCCCTGAAACTCAAAAGGCGTCAACTTCTCTCTAAATCTATCACAGAGGTATTAATTCAGTGGCACAGAATGCAACCCGAGGATGCTGCAGGGGAACCACTCCTTTAGATTCCGCATCAATTTCCACATCTAACGCTTTGAGGAAAAATCTTTTTCTAAGGGAGAGGGGATGTTAGGAACCTGTGTCAACCCTTCTCTTTACTTTGTTAGTATATGGTTGTTGGACGCATATGCTTTGTAAATCGTTCCGTAGTATTTGTTGATCCATAGTTTGTATTAGCCCATGGTATTGACCCATAGTACTGGACGCATATGCTTTGTAAGTCATCCCGTAGTATTATATGTTCCATGGTATTGACCCATAGTATTGGTCATATACTTAGTATATAAGTGTGTGTTGAGGCCAATGAAGGCACTGTGAAATTATTTGTATTGAGCTTTCTCAAAGGAGGTTTCCCCCTCGAAGTGGCCTGCGATCAATAAGATATTATGTGATCTCATTTATTGTGCATTTTAACAATTAATTGTTGCAGGTTCCTCACAACATTCCTTCTTCTCTCCCCTTCTTTCTTTCCCCAATTATTTTTATACCCTTCCTAATTTTATAGATCCTCTATAAAACCCATATCTTCTATTCAAATTTCAAGCTAATGCACTTCACTATATTTTTCAAGGAATATGTTTCAAGAATGAGAAAAATTTCAAGGACAACATTGGGTTCTTGGTCAACAATGCATTTCAATGCAATAAGCCCACATAAAGGAGGTTTCCCCCTCGAAGTGGCCTGCGATCAATAAGATATTATGTGATCTCATTTATTGTGCATTTTATCAATTAATTGTTGCAGGTTCCTCACAACATTCCTTCTTCTCTCCCCTTCTTTCTTTCCCCAATTATTTTTATACCCTTCCTAATTTTATAGATCCTCTATAAAACCCATATCTTCTATTCAAATTTCAAGCTAATACACTTCACTATATTTTTCAAGGAATATGTTTCAAGAATGAGAAAAATTTCAAGGACAACATTGGGTTCTTGGCCAACAATGCATTTCAATGCAATAAGCCCACATAGTTTGATAAAATTCAAAAACAAGCATAGTATCATTAAACCCATAAAGCCCCACAACTCAAATAAATATGATCCTATGAATATATTTAAATCTTGAAATAAACAACTACGAATATAGGTTAGGAGAATATATATTAAACTCACTTGCAAACTAGATATTTCCTCCCTTAAAAGTATATTGCAAAGCATATCTCACCGCCCATGCATTAAATTACATAGGTGTTGAATAACATGTACAAAAATACCTACACTTTAATCATGCTAGAGGAATCTTAGAGGCCTAATCATGCTTTTCACCCATGCTATGTGCAACAACTTATTATCTACAAATGACTCACACCTTCTCTCACCTAAATATTTTATTCCAAGAACATAATAAAATTTGGTGGAAACCAATGGAAGAGGATTTCTTCTTCGAGTAGAATTAGAAGGATATTTAAAAAAAAAAAATTCAATAGCATAAAGGGAATTGACCCAAATATTTGAAAACATCTAATAATTAGCTCATTATATTTTTCCATAAATTTTCTCACATACAATAAAAATAGTTAGAGGATGGAAAAAAGTATGACCATATCTTAATTACATTACATAATTTCCTAGTGTCTTGAATCCAGCTGGAGGCCCTCTTTGAGAAGAGAATTTGCTTCCCCATTTCATTTTCTACACACATGGGTAAAAGACACTGATTCAAATATCGATTTAAAGTTTTGGATTTCCTCATGAATAGGATTTGAGAGAAGACTTTATATAGTTGCAAACATGCCTCATTTAGTTTACCACCACCATTAAATCCCCAAAACCTAAAGCTTAAAGAATTTTTTTTAGCAAAGACAAAAAAAAATGATTTTAAAGCATATAATTTAACATAGTTGTTTCCCACCTTCCTAGCACTACCAATGCTCATCTATTGTTTCTTTAATTACCATATGGTTGGGTTTAAGATTTTTTATATATGCATTCCATAATTCACCCTCTCTCTCGGTTATTGCTAGTAAATTTCTTGGCTTCCATTCCTTCTAACAGATTAAGGATAACTCTATATTAGCAACCTGGCCTAAATTCAATATGCCTTTTCATGAGGATAATTTATTAATTTTAGGGAATTTTGAAATCATGGCCACTCCTACCCAAGTATCTCCACTCATGAACATTCGTTCCCCACCATTGACTTTCCACAACTAACTACTTCCTATCAAAAGGAAGGCTAGAACAATTGCCTTCCATATAAATGACACATTGTGTATGTTTTTTATTGCGACCCCACTTCCCTCACAAATTTGCATCCCATAAAATAAGTTAAATTATTATTTGGATATTGACTATGAAGGAAACTACTTTACTCTCATTGCTTCAAATTTTTTTTTTGATATTATAAATACAATTACAAAGTGAGATAGGATTGTATTAATCAAGAAAAACTAGGTTATCCTTCTTTAGAATCAAAGATATATAGATAGAATTGGAAGTAGAAAACATATTATAGTGCTCCTATATTCATCCATTATCCTTAATAGATCATTTTCTAACACATCATCGCAACCCCCCCCAAAAAATGGCTAACCATCCAAACCTAGACTCTTGTCCTTTTAAAAACTGTGCATTAGAACTTGCAACTCCTCTTTCGAAATGACATTTAACAATCTATTATCATCATCCTATTCTAGAAAGCTTGCAAAGAAAGAGGTCATTATAAATATCTCTATAATAGAAACCCTCTCTTCGTCCCTATACATTTTTTCAAAAAATCGTGATCCGCATGTGCCCAGGTACACGAGGGGGACAACAATTCGATTGAATGAATTGGTACTATTATGGCGGAAGCACAAGAATAAGAAGCAAAGTAGGTAATACACTATGACAGAAACTTATACATTCACAGACAATATGTAGGAATACAAATTGTTCTTCTCTATTACTTTTATGTCGATCAAAGATCATTAGGTGTATATTACAATATTTTACATGCTTATATAGAGTGTTGAGATGCTTGGGTGCCTACCCGTTACGTTCAGTTACAAGAGAATTTAGAATGGTTTCGGAATTTCAACCGTTACAGTCGACTGGAAGACAGAGAGACAATCTGAAGAATTCGATGACTGGTCGAGGTTGTTTAACTTGTCTAAATCGTGTCGATGTCGATGTTGGCATCTAACAGTAATGCCAAGTGCTGGATGGATCATACCTCCTTCCTTAAGAAACAATGGTCCCCATTGTTTGCTCCTTCAGGTGAGGAAACATGTCGGTCAATTCAGTAGCAGAGTACCATTTTCCTTGTGTGGGGATCTGTTCGGCTTTAGCCACCCGAAACAAGGGAATTGTGTTCATCCTTGTGTGGCGTACTCGTTGTCCCACAATCGTGTCACAAGGAAGAGGCTCTTGAACATCTGGATGGATGTCGTCGGCTTCTGTTGTTTGCAAGTCATTATGTTCCAACAGTGGTGCATGGTATGGTCGAATTAGATCCACGTTAAATACGGGATGCAGACCCAGGCATGTAGGAATGTCGAGCTGAAAAACGTTTTCTCCAATCTGCTCAAGAATACTATACGAACCATATCGCAAAGGTTTCAGCTTCTTCTATGGACCAGTGAAGTGTTCCTTCTTGAGATGCAACCAAATATTATCCCCAATTTGGAATGAATGAGGGATACGATGCTTATCGTGTTGGGCCTTAGATTTTGCATTATCTCGTTGCAACATTTCCTGTGCTTGCTTCTAGATGTCGCAAATTTGATCTCGGAACTTCAATGCTTTGTCAACATCTCATTGGTTGTAGTCGGTATCATTTGACTGTGTCGAGGAACTAATCAAGTCAATAGGCATTGAGGGTTGAAATCCATAACAGATCTCAAATGGACTCTTTCTCATAGAGCTGTGCTGAGCACGATTGTAGTTGTGGTGTATATATGGAAGACTGTCATCCCATGTTTGTCGATGCTTGTGGTTGTACATGCGAAGCAATTGTACGACCAAGCAATTCATAACTTCTGTTTGTCCGTCTATATGAGGATGGAAAGCTGTCGAGAGGGAGAGTCTTGTGTCGAGATTCTTCCAAAGAGTCTTCCAAAAGATGCTGACAAATCCAACATCTTTGTCGAAAATATGGTTTTTGGTAACCCGTAATGTTTCCAGACATGTTCGAAGAAGAGTTGAGCAGTCTGTTGTGCTTGCGTAGTCTTCTTGCATGGAATGAGAATGGCCATCTTGGAAAATCTATCGAATACTACTAAGATCGCGTCATGCTAATGTTTGGTAGTAGGATATCCCGTCAAGTAGTCCATAGAAATATATTCCCATGGTCGATTAGGAACTGGTAAAGGTATGTACAATCCCTGTCGTCGATTAGGCGGTTTAGCAATGGCACAAACCACACACGATCGAATGTACTTGTTGACATCGGTTTTAAGTGAAGGCCAAAAGAAATAATTTTGGAGAATAGCAAAGGTCTTCACTACTCCAAAGTGTCCTGTAGTGTTACTGTAGTGCTCGTCCCAAATGAGTTATTTTCAATGCTCACATGTCGGTACACAAAGTTGTCCAAGATTGTATAGCAAGGTGTCTTTCAGGAAATAGTCGGAGGTCGACGACTTGTCGGTTTGAAGTTGTCTATAGAATGATGAAAATTCGATGTCTTCCTGATACAACTGAGGCCAAGTAGTGGTGTCATATCCCTGCATACTCATCACTGTACAAAGGAGAGTAATGGATGGTCAACTGAGGCAATCGGCGACGGCGTTGGATTGACCTTTATGATACTTAATTACCAACTGAAATTGTTGCAGGTAATTAATCCACTTGAGTTGTCGAGTTTTTTGTAACTTCGAATGGGATGGGGTGAACTGTAAATGCTTGTGGTTAGTGAGGATGATCGTCTCCTTGCCAAGTATATAATGTCTCCATTTATTAATAGCTTGCACAATGGCGTACAGTTCTTTTTCATATGTCGAATATCTTCTAACAGTGTCGTTAAAAGTTTCGGAATGAAAAGCGATTGGGTGACCAGACTGAGTGATCACTGCATACAAGGCATAGTTCGATGTGACCATCTCAATCTCGAATGGCTGATGCAAATCAGGTAACACAAGTACTGGTGTAGTATAGAGCTTTTGTTTGAGCTGTTCGAAAGGTTCCTGTTGTGTCGGTGTCCATTTGAAGATAGTTTTCCCATTTCCCTTTGTCAACTGATTCAAGGGCCAGGATATGTGACTGAAGCCGAGTATGAATCGTCGATAGAAATTCTCAAAACCAAGAAAACTTCTTAGTTCATGAATTCTTTGAGGAATGGGCCAATATTTGAGGATTTATACTTTGTCTAGATCGACATGAATGCCTGCAGAGTCAATTACATACCCAAAATATTTTATGTTGTTCATCGCAAAAGAACATTTGTCCATGTTTAAGTAGAGTCGATGTTGTTGGAGAGTGTCAAGGACATGTCAAAGCTGTCTAACATGTTCTTCCCATGATCGACTGAAAATCAATATTTTGTCGAGGTAGACAATGACACATTTGTCAATGAAAGGTTGAAGAATTTCATCCATATATCGCACGAATGTTGTAGGTGCAATGGTTAAGCCGAAAGGCATGACTAACCATTCAAATAATCCTTCCTTGGTCTTGAAAGTAGTTTTCCATATATCTACGGGCTCGATTGGAATATGATGATATCTCGACTTGAGTTTGATCTTTGTAAAGAATCTAGCACCTTTCAGACGAGCTCGTCTATCCACGGTAGAGGGTATCTGTTCTTTACCGAAATTTTGTTGAGTGCCCGGTAGTCGATGCACATGCGCCAAGTCCTGTCTTTATTTGGAACGAGGACAACTGGATGTAATATCTCAATACTTTGACCCCTTATTATGTGTTGAGATTAAATATCTGGAGTACATGGATGATGTATGTGCTGGGCATAAAACCTGATGTACATGGATGACCTATGTGTTGGGCATAAGCCCCGATGTACATGGATGAATTTTATTATGTGTTGGGCATAAGCCCCGATGTATATAGATGTGTTGGGCATGAGCCCTGGAGCACATGGGTTACGGTAGTATGTACGGAGCGTGTGCTCTGGAGTACATAGATAAACCCACAAGATAATTAATAAAGTGTTGGGAATAAGCCCTGGAGCACACCAACCATGGATGTTGAGCATAAGCTCTGGAGCATCGGATATTTGGCCATTGTATCCCTAGTTGTATCTTGTATGCATCCTAGTACTAGTGTTGAGCACAATCTCTGGAATTGCACTAGTGTAACTCCCATTAAAAGTGTTGAGCATAATATTTGAATAGCACTGGAGTTACCTCACTTAAAAGTGTTGAGCCTGAAAAACTATGAATAGCACAAAATACTCATCATATTACTAATGTTGAGCCAAAAACTCTGTAGCATTAGTAATCATATTTATTCAAATTGATTAAATGAAACATTTTCTATTTTCTCCTCATATTACTAATGTTGAGCCAAAAAATATGGAGCATTAGTAATCATATTTATTCAAATTGATTAAATGAAGCATTTTCTATTTTCTCATCATATTACTAATGTTGAGCCAAAAACTCTAAAGCATTAGTAATCATATTTATTCAAATCGATTAAATGAATCATTTTATATTTTCTCAACAAAGACTGACTGATACTACCACTCAATGAGGGACAGAGCATGCAAAATGGATTAGAACAACCTATTTAGTTGACCAACCAAATCCACTAGAGGATAAGATAAATAAAATCCTATGATTAAATAAAGAGTCGAGAATATATATATATATATAATAATAATAAAAGATCCTCACACATACAGTATGTAGTAAAAGGTAAATAAACTAAAAGAGTCGAATTCATATATATATATATATAATAAATAAACTAAAAAGCTGAACTGATACATATTATATAAATTAAGTAAATAAACTAAGAGTTCTATTTTAATCTAAATATAAATAAGCAACTAAGAGTTCAGTTATAAGAAGATTATAACTAAAGTGATATTAAGTTATATAATTATATATACTATTAAATAAATTATAACTAAGAGTTTGGTTATAAAAGAATAAATAACTAAAGTAATATTTAGTTATGTAAATATATAAATTATTAAATAAATAATAACTAAGAGTTAAGAGTGTGAAGACACTAAAATGTCTTGTTAAGAAAAGATGCCAAGTTAAGTAAACAAACCATCTCAAATCCAAAACCCTAGGCTGCACCCTAGCCAAAATACCTATAGATATAAGGACAATATAAAGAGACGGGCGCCGAACAATAAGATTGGAGATTCCAAGTCTTGCATCCACAGAGTATAGATTTTGTCCTCACTAAGAAGAGATAACCACAACGTTCCCTAGATCTTCTAATCTCCTTGCATGCTTGAATTAGCTTGGGGGTGATCCGTCAAACGAACCAGGAACGGTTCGGGATCTATGGTTGGGAGGAATGTGGCAGTTCCGAAGTTAGTCGGCTACAACATTATATGATTGATAAGTATTTTTCTATAATCTTGGGTGCGTATTGTGCAGGTTAAAGAGGTAATCCAGGAAACATTTCCAACAGTAAGTTTTATAAATCTTTTTCCAAGTCAGCTTCTTTTCATAAAAAGAATTATAGGCAGAATTTTATAAGCATTATAGATTTTTACTATCATACTCCAATTCTTTTACAGTTATTATTTCTTTTATCTGTTTACGTGGTCATTGACAGAAATGGCGAGTCATGACACACAAGGGCTATGAAATTTATTACTGTAGAATAAAATATAGGCCCCAAACTTAATTGAATGAATTCTTACATCAACTAAAAGAAAATATAGTAATTAAATAAAATAAACTCTCGTAGATAAAGAGAAAGCATGCATAATACATTCTTTTTATAAAACAGAGGAACCATAGAACATAGTATTTAAATATCCTCCACCCAAGCCATGCTTGGTAAAATAAAATTAGACAACATATTCCTCTAATTGCTCACATAGACCAAGGGTCTGCCCCCTTCCAATTCAAACATAACAATTAAAATTAGCATAAACATTTAAACAAAAGGTTTTTTATTTAGTCAACGTTATCCACATCCGGACTAGGATCGAAACCCATAGGTGAAATTTGCTCTAGCAGAGCTAACTATTTCTAAGAGCTCAGTAGCAAAGCAAATACTTGAAAACGCATTACACAGAGGAATAATCAAATCATAGCAAGATCAGAGTAGTATTCAACTAGAAATGAAATTGCATTCCCATAGCATAGATCAAACTTTGTAATTACTTTCTTTACACATTAAATCTCCAGTAATCAAATAAAACTACCAAATACCATTTTACAGTTGCAAAATGAACAAGCATTGGCATGATTTCTATTCACGTAGATCCCTGGCCGCTTTACCCTTGAATCACACTTTGACTGATTGTATTAACTGTTAAATCTGCATTGATTGTTTGTTAAAATGATAGGCATGTCCTCTCAGTAAAACTGCTTGTTAAAGCTATGCATAGTTGTTGTGTTGAATGCCCAAATTTTCAGGGATCTACATGCTTCAGTCTTCCTACCTATCGTGGCAATTTATGGTTACACTTGGACTGATCTTCCCGTTGTTAATATTAAGTGATTGTCTGTACCGTGGAAGGTAAAACTTAGCACCAAGATTTCTTCGTGTCACTTACCTTCCTCAGTATCGAGCTATCGAACCACTGACTAAACACGTTGAGTAAACTACCAGTTCCATGTTTTCACCAAAAACTAAAATACAACCTCTCTTCATTATGTATTCAAACGAAAATGGAGATTTACAACGCCTTAGCCAATCAACGTATAAAATTTAGTTACTTCCTTCAAATGCCAAGCCCAAAGCGTTTTAGGTAAAGCTTGTTTTGTTTCCTTAGGTTTGTATTTTCATAATTGGGTGAGAGGTATGGGCTGTAAATATAATTATTTAATGTCCCCATTCAAAAAAATTTCAAGAAGATAAAATCCTACCAATCTACTAGTTTTCTAGGTTGGGGTGGAAACATTAGATTTGGAATAAGGGGACTATAAAACCTCAAATGGACATTAGCTTGACCAAATATATTAAATGGGGAATAAATAAATAATTAAGATAGGAAAATAAGGTGAGACTTGTTCATGAGGGCACATTGGAGGTGTGGGGCCCACTTAAGCAAGATTCCCCATGCCACATGGCATTCCACTCTCACCCATTTGAATCCTAGGTGGAGTCCAACATTCTTGGGGGAGTTGGAAGGGAATAATACTTGGCATGACTCAATGAGGGTTGAATTTGAGAGGAAGAGTAACTCCCATGGAAGAGGAAGAGGCATCTTGGAGTTATTGGGACACTTGGGCTAGATTCCCTAGCTTCTATGACAACAATGATGAAGACGCTATGACACTTATGACACAAATCAGACCTGAATGCTTAAATATGACATATATGACATGTCAGGGCTAAAAATAGCCTCCAATAAGGTGCAAAAGGGAGTTAGTGCAGCCAAAGAGACACCCATTTGAATTGAGTGAAGGAGGAGGCTAGGAATTGATGGACAAGTGGCACACATTGGAATCTCTTTCCAATTCGAGTTGGAATGAAGCTCATGGAGGGAATTCAAACCCTGGAATGCTTGGGAATGTAATAAAATACAAGAACCAAGAAGGAGAGTATCTTTTTATCATTTCTCATTTTGCAAATTGGAGAGCATAGCTTGTCCAAGCTAGTAGAGTGCTATTCTACTTTCCTTAGTACCAATTTTGAGGGTGAACGATTCCCATCCTAATTGGAAATTGGAGAAGCCATTCAGACCTTTCATTTGGAGCTACAATGGATTTATTTGTTGCAGGTTTAAGCTATAGGGCAGCTCGTGATTATTTCTTCTTCAACTTGTTCCCATCTCTATCTCACATTTCTCTGCATATTTTGTCTCTTGGAGGAAGGGCGCCTTTGGTGAGATGCTGATATCTTTGTGAGATTCCAAGATACACCATTTATTTGTATTCTTATATATATACTATTTATTTAATTCTCATAAGACTCTCTGGTCGAAATACCAAGTGAAACTATGCAAAAATACCAAACAATGCATAAATGGTGCCATTTTCCCTACATTTTGTTGTGAGAGATTAAGTTGATTTATTTCAATTTGTATCAGTTCATATCTATTTTTTTATGATTTATGGAGATTAATTAATGTCTTGAAGAAGTTTCATATACATTACATAAGTCTTTGGAACATAAATCTTGAATTTCATAGCAAGTGGTGAAGTTTCCTATCATTTCCCCCTATGTGAAGACATGTCCACAAACCTCTGATTTATGGGAGTTGCAGCAGCCTTTAGAAACTGAATACTGAATAATTTGGGTGCCTATTGAAGTCATTTAACTAATCCATGTCTCTTTTCTTAAATTTGGTAGGTTCGTACTGCATTCGAGAAGCCATTAATGACCTCTACCCTTGGGGGTTTAAACCTCGAAATTGCTAGTAAACTTTCCCAATTTCTCCTGAAGTTAAATGAATGTTGCAGAAGTATTTTGAGAGTTTCCAGACACCTATAAGCCTCATTTTTATTTCTTAATAACTTTAAAATACCTTTAGACCCAATTTGGAAGCATTAGAGTCATAACTAGTTTAAGGGTCGACTTGGACAAAAAATTTCAATTTTTCCAATTTTTCCAAATTTCTTAAAAAGGGACACTACAAGTGGTATCATAGCATGGTCCTTTCACCTGATGTGGATGAAAATTCATGAGGACAAGAAGTCAGAAAAATAATCCCCCACCCTTAGAAACTCAAACTGGAAGTATTTTTGGTGAAAGAGAAGAAGGAGAAGAAGTGCATTCTTTGGAAACCATGAGTAAGGATGAGAAAGGAACCTCAGAGGAGAATGAGGAGTTTAGGAAATTCATGAAACCATTCTTTGAATACATGACTGTAATATCCCAGCCAAGAATTGGCCAGAATACTAACTCCAACTGTCAAATTTATCAGGATTTTCACTAGTAATGTTTAGACAATTTCTTTACGGTGAGCAGGATGTAAGTGAGGTGTACAAGGGTGCTGATCAAGTATGGTAGGGGTGACTTTAGGTTCTGGAATTTACATGGGATAGTGTGCAGCAGCAAGTTATACATAAGGAAAAAGTTTAGGATCCTTTGTACAAAGCACGGAGACCATTTATGCTTCGAACATCGGCATCGCCGAAGTCTACAACAAGGCTTCCGGGGTACATCCGCATATACAAACTAGATCAGGGAGTTGGGAAGGATTAATAAACTAATATTTGTGTTCATGTAGGTACCACTCTAATGTACCAACTTATACAAGTGATACAAAGACTCTAGGATTCTCAAATTTTATCAAAACAATCGCTAAGGAAGCTAGAATTGTTGGAGATGGGAAAGTACAAAGGCTATGGATGGATAGAAGGTTCTGATATGGATTTATACCTCTGCACAACGTACTGAGACCATTTATGTTTCAAGAACAACCTAGCTGAACTCTACTCCAATGCTCCTGGGGTTCTCAGCATATGCAGACTAGTATGGGTAGGGACATTTACTGAGGATTGGAAAAGGTTGTTGTGGGAATAAGAGAGGATAATAATAATTCATTTACAGTCATTGATTCATATAATAACATTCCATAAAGTATTATGCAGATCTGAGCAAGTATAATAACAAAACTAGTAATTTGGCAATTTGGGATAGCTCAACTAGGTCGACTTATGGAATTCAAAACGATGCTCAAATGAAATATAAATTATGAAACAGTCATTTTATCATGACATGATATGTATTAGATAACTATAGGAACTGGAATGACTTCAATTGGATCTTTATTCATCAATTTATGAACCATTCATTGGAAGCTAGTCAAAATCTAGCTAAATCTAGCAGGGGTGCATAAATTAGAGAATAATTCAGAGTTCTGTAAATTGTATTGAAGTGGATGATATCATAACTTTACATACTCTATTATTACATTATTAGTAGGCCAAAATTCCTCTCAGAAGATGAAGTAAGAGTCTCTCCTTTTGCACATAAGAAAATAGTAGCAGAATAGAAGGAGGAGGGAGGATTCGATTTCTGTCTTTGGAGAAGATGGTTCAAAACTCCTGTTTCAACCTGGAAAGCTTCAATAATCTGTTATAACATCAAGAACAGGCCAATATGCCTCTCAGAAGATGAAGGAAGAATCTCTCCTCTTGCACATATGAAACTAGCTGTAGAATAGAGAGAGGATGGAGGATTCGATCTCTGACTTCATGAAGATAGATGTGAACTTCTGATTTCGACCTGATGAGCTTCAATACCTGAAACTAAACTCAGTGAAAATGGTTGGATGCCATCATCCTCTCACAAAAAGCTGGGGCACATCTCTCATGCTTGACTAGGGGCACATCTCCCAAGTCTTGGATGCACAAATGCATTCATAAAATTCCTCACACTAGCAAAAGATGTGAAATGGAGTTGGAATCATTCTTTTATAGAATTCATGTTGACCTATTGAGCAAGTTACTTGGATTGGTGACCTGTGAGAATAGGTCACCCATGAGTGGACATACTTTCCTTGCTTTTCTTTGCTTGGCTTTTCTTTCTTTCCACTTTTTCTGATGTTCCTTCCCTTTGTAAACTTTCCTACTTTCAAAACTTTCCTGCTTTTCCAACTTTCCTACTTTTCCTGTATTTATGTTGCTTTTCTCCATTTTGGCAACATTTTTGGACTCTAGTGTTTACTTGACTTCTACTCCAAGTAATTCCTCCAACCTTATCATCACCACTTTCCAATATTTATTAATAAAAATATTACAACTCAGAATTAATTCACACTTCAACAGTTAATCAATTAATTAATGATTAATTAACTCTTGTTGTATAATTGCCTCCACAAATACACCCTACTCCATTTTGGAAACATATTCCACATGGGTGCCCTCTTGGCCCACTTGCTCTTTATCCATTAATTTTATTTATCAAAATTACCTTTAATAAATAAATTTACCAATTTGTGAGCCTTAGAATAAAATTAATTCTAAGCAAATAGAATTAATACCATTTAATTCCCTTAGGGGTTGATCTTGTCCCCTTTCACCCATGGTATTGGATGAGCCAAAATTGGGGACATGACAATGACAAAGCAGATCATGAAAGGGTTTGAATTGTTGGCTAGTCAAATTGGAGGAAAATTAGCAATAGGAGGCAGTAGTAGTTCTCTTTCCAAGGAAATGAAGGCAATGGGTGAAAGTATTTTCTCAAAGACAGGGCCTCATAATCGACTTCATGAATTTCAGAGTTCAAAAAGGGATACTACACCTAAATTTATTGATTCCAAAGAATATCCTGACACCCAATATGACATGTAGGAAGTTATAACAGAATGGCAGCAGTTGAGTGAATATTGTAGAAGGACCCTACCATTTGATCAATACTTTACTGTTGCAAACAAGCTCAAAATGAGTGGAGGTAATAGGACTCTCTTCCAAAATAAAGAATTGAATTGTGCCATAGGTAAAACTCCCCTTCCTACTTTTTATGGCTCATCTCAAAGTTCTGCAAATACTTGGATACAAAAACTCGATGTGTATTTTCAGTTGAATCCAATGGTTGAAGAGGATGCTCTAAAAATGGCTATTTTGCATCTCGAAGGAGAAGCCAATGATTGGTGGTTCCATGGAATTAGAACTTTGGGACATGACCAGGTTACAACATATGAATAATTTGTTAACAAGGTATTGTAAATATTTGAGCAAGAAGATCCATAAATGCCTTTCAAAGAACTAGCACAATTGAAGCAAATTGGAACCCCTGCTGAGTACATGTTGGAATTCCAAAAACTATCAGTTAAGGTGGCTGATATATCTATGGTCAGATTAGTATTTCTATTTACTAAAGGTTTGGATGAACCTTTGAATGGTTTAGTTAAGGCCCATAAACCTACTTAATTGAAATATTCCATGAACTTGGCAAGAGATCTGCAAAATGTGCTACCCAAGACAAGGTATCCTCCCAAGCCCAACCTTCCTTCCGAGTTCATATTTGAAAAGAAGCCATGGAAAGAAGATGCAATTGGAAAGGATAATAAAGAGGGACCAAGCAAGGAAGAACTCAGAAGAAATAAACTCTTCTACACATGCTTCCAACCATGGGTACCAGGACATAATTGTGCTAAGGGGAAAGCACAATTTATTGAAGTATTTTTCTGATGATGATGAGTATGAAGGGGGTATGAAGGAAGGAGGACATATTTAAGCCCAAGAAGAGGGATATGCCACAATAGAAGAAGGGAAACAAGAAGAATATCATCCACTACCTGACAAAGGGAGATTGACAGTGCTTTCAAGAGTTCCTCGTTTCCACACTATTTGATGCCAGGGAGTGGTACAAGGGCAAAAGGTTTTGGTATTGGTAGATGGAGGATCCACACATAAATTTATTGATGCAGCCATGGTAGAGAGGAAAAAGCTACCCCTTGAACCATTCGATGGCTTCACAGTCATCATTCCAGGTCACCATACTATGGAGTGCAAAATATTGATTCCAAAGCTATAACTCACCATAGGTAATTACACATTTTTTGATAGATTTTATGTGGTTGATGTTGCTGATACTAATGTGGTATTGGGAGTGCAATGGTTGTACTCTATAGGGGAACATACAATGAACTATCAAATCCCTAAAATGAGATTCAAAGATTCGGAAGGAAAACAAAGGGTATTGAGAGGAACGCACACCTATCCGAATCAAGTAGGGTCCTCCCATAGTATGAAGTCCAAATTGAGGCATAGGGATATTGAATGTTGCATCACTTCCTCCAAGCCAAAAATAAATATTTCAGAACATCCAAGGGAGATGAGGAAGCTGCTACACAAGAATGAAATTTTTTTTGGAGACATTCCTCCTGGAAGGCCACCTAATAGAGGAGGAACAATTTTGCAGCATCCTAAATTGAAATTGCTTGAGGGAAAGAAATATTGGGTAGGGAGGACTGTAATGTCCCCATTCAAATAAATCTCAAGAAGAGAAAAGCCCACCAATCTACTAGTTTCCTAGGTTGGGGTGGAAACATTAGATTTGGAATAAGGGAACTATAAAACCCCAAATGGACATTAGCTTGACCAAATATATTAAATGGGTAATAAATAAATAATTAATATAGGAAAATAAGGCGGAACTTGGTCATGAGGGAACATTGGAGGTGTGGGGCCCACTTAAGCAAGATTCCCCATGCAAAATGTCATTCCACTCTCACCCATTCGAATCCTAGGTGGATTCCAACATTATTGGGGGATTTGGAAGGGCATAATACTTGGCATGACTCAATTAGGGTCTAATTTTAGAGGAAGAGTAACTCCCATGGAAGAGGAAGAGGCATGTTGGAGTTATTGGGACACTTGGGCTAGATTCCCTAGCTTCTATGACAACAATGATGAAGATGATATGACACTTATGACACAAATCAGACATGAATACTGACATATGACATATATGACATGTCAGGGCTAAAAATAGACTCCAAGAAGGCACAAGAGGGAGTTAGGGTAGCCAAAGAGACACCCATTCGAATTGAGTGAAGGAGGAGGCTAGGAATTGATGGACAAGTGGCACACATTGGAATCTCTTTCCAATTTGAGTTGGAATGAAACTCATGGAGGGAATTTGAACCATTGAAGGCTTGGGAAGGTAATAAAAGACAAGAACCAAGAATTATAGTAGCTTTTGATCATTTATCATTTTGCAATTGGAGAGCATAGCTTGTCCAAGCTAGTAGAGTGCTATTCTACTTGCCTTAGTACCAATTTCGAGGGTGAAAGATCCCCATCCTAATTGGAAATTGGAGAGGCCATTCAGACCTTTAATTTGGATCTACAATGGATTTATTTGTTGTAGGTTGAAGCTACAGGGCATATCGTGATTCTTTCTTCTTCAACTTGTTCCCATCTCTATCTCACATTTCTCTGCATATTTTGGCTCTTGGAGGAAGGGCGCCTTTGGTGAGATGATGATCTCTTTGTGAGAGTACAATATACACCATTTATTTGTATTCTGATATATATATACTCTTTATTTAATTCTTAGAAGACTCTCAGGTCGAAATACCAAGTGAAACTATGTAAAAATACTAAACAATGCATAAATGGTGTCATTTTCCCTACATCTTGTTGTGAGAGATTGAAGTTTCTTTATTTCGATTTGTATCAGTTCATATCTGTGATTTTTATGATGTATGGAGAGTAATTAATGTCTTGAATAAGTTTCATATACATTACATAAGTCTTTGGAACATAAATATCGAATTTCATAGCAAGTGGTGAATTTTCCTAGCATTTCCCCCTATGTGAAGACATGTCCACAAACCTCTGATTTATGGGAGTTGCAGAAGCCTTTAGAAACTGAATAATGATGCATTTGGGTGCCCATTTAAGTTATTTAACTAATACATGTCTCTATTCTTAAATTTGGGAGGGTCGTACTGCATTTGGGAAGCCATTAGTGACCTCTACCCTTGGGGGTTTGAACCTCGAAATCGCTAGTAAAATTCCCCAATTTCTCCTGAAGTTAAATGAATGTTGAAGAAGTCTTTTCAGAGTTTCGAGACACCTATAAGCCTCATTTTTATGTCTTAATACCTTTCAAATACCTTCAGACCCAATTTGGAAGCATTTGGATCCATTTGGAAGCATTGGAGTCATAACTAGTCTAAAGATCGAATTGGCCAAAAATTGCAATTTTTCCAATTTTTCCAAATTTCTTAAAAAGGGACACTACAAATTCTTTCTATAAACAAGTATTCAGGTTTAATTATGTAGGCTTAAGTATTAAGTAGTGCAAATTAAAATATATTCATATATCTAATATGTATAATAGATTATATTTCTTTGGTAAAATAAATATAAAGTGAAGATATAATATGAAGAGAGGATAAGGATTAAAATGCCATATGCTTTAGGAAAAGGAGACTCCCTATAAATATAAAATCTCTTAATAAAATGAACATATATTAAACATATATTTGTTGATAGGAAAATCTTAGGATTGAAAGGTCTAAAATTTCATTAAATAGAGTTATGTTCCTTTATAGTTATATATATAGTTATATTTATATATATAATGTATATATCTATCTATCTATATATATAATGCATCTATCTTAAATATTCTATTGAAAGTTTGTATGTATAAATCTATTTTAAACTGATATGCATAGTTGGAAAAAGTACATGTATAATTAATTAATATGTATTTAAAAATAAATATATATATTAATTATATATGTATATAATTATATAATTAGTTTTGAAATAGTCAATAAGATTGATGCTTTAAAAAAATCATGGGAGGCAGAGCAATTGGTAATGAGTAATTGAGATTCAAAGTTGTAAATGGAAGGTCACAAGTTCAAATCCCCATAGATGCTTACTTCAAAAATAAATAAATAAAGATTAATCCTTTAAAAGAAAATATAAAGAAAATATTTATATGATTCATATAATTATAGATTTTCTTACATCTAGTTTAAATAAATAAATGGATGGTTAAATAATTAGTATGTTTAAATCTTTGAAAGGAATGAAGACATATATTCATAAATTTATAGGTATGTCGGATTTTAAGCATATGGGTATTTCCACTTAAGAAATGCAATGTGGTTAGAATTTATAAGTTGAACATAAATTCATAATGATGCATTACGAAATAGTAGTTATCTTTTTAAATTAAAGACATATAGGTATTAACTTATGATACATGTATTACAAACTTAGTTATAGAATATTAGATTTTTAATGAATGAAAGATATCATTTTAAAAATATCTGGTATTTTTATATGTTGTTGAAAGAGGTATCATTATTATATTAAAAGAAAAATATAGACGTTATATATATATGAATGCTTTTGATTAAAATGTCCAATTAAACATAAAGCTAAATATTATATAAATTGTTTGTAATAGTTATGCTTTGGAAAGAGTAAATAAATATGTTTATTATGAGGAAATGGAAATAGTATGATTATTAATATAAATGTATGTTAAAAGAATAAAATGTAGGATTATGAATTACAATGTATGCATGTTCCAATAGAAAGGATTGCAAGTTTACATCTCTTAACATTTAGTTACTATGTGAAATTATTATAAAAGTGCATGGAAATTTATATTAGAGATAGTTGTATGTATATGTATTTCAAAGAAATTGCAATATGGAATTACTATGATGATATTATTCATATAAATGACGGGTATATTATAGCGACCAAGGAAATAATAAAGATTCTGATAATGTAATTATAAAGGTTTGATTATGACTTTTTAAAAGAGATGATGAACTAATATGCATAGTTAGCTTAAACTGATCAACGTTTTACTTAGATCCAAATATTTTAATTATGGTCTCTCTGTAAAAACCAAACTAGGACTTATGGCCATTATATGCTTAAATCGAATTAAATAGGGACAACCCTAGTGACATAGTCCTTCGTCGACAAGGCTATGTGATAATTAAGTAAGAAACCTGTATTAAGGAATTTAAAAGTAAACCTTAGTATGGTGAGTAAATAGAACCCTTTAGATGTAAACATGAAGAATGCCAAACAAACTCTTATCGTTGAAGTTAATTTAAATAAATATGAAGGGAACATTGAACGAAGTTCCAGCTATTAATGTCCACATGGGAGTTATGACCCTCAAGAAGTTTTCTTTTTTAGGGTGTATTTTAAGGGACATTACACTGGACTTCCACAAGGAGAGGAACTGGGTCATATATGACCTTTGTCGATCAAATCTTGAATTTGTCTGCGAATTTCTTCATTTTCGAGAATGGATCTTATGTAAATAGATGCGTTAGGTAATGGATAACTAGGAGCAACTTCAATAGAGTGTTTTACATGGCAATGTCGAGGTACTCCATTTGGAAATTGGAATAGGTTCTGGTACTCATCAAAGATATTGTCGATTTGTTGCTTCTTTCGGGAGAAACACTAGTCGGTGAGTTGGCTGGTTGCTGCAGTCTTCCTAGAATGTTGCGGCTTTATCATAATCAATGCGAACTTCTGAGCATGGTTGATGAGCTTCTTCGTCTATTTAGCAAATATCATTACAATCATTGGTGTAGGTCATCGCTATGTTATATCATACCATTGATTCTAAATTATAACAATCACCTTCTAAGGTCCTGGCTGAAAACTTCCATGTCGATCCCATAAGTAAGGTTTCCCAAACAGGGCGTCGGCTACAGATAGTGGTGCCATGTCGCAGAGTACTTCATCTTCAAAATGCTTAATGAAGTAGGCGAGCTTGCATTGTCAGGTGATCCTTAGTTCTTGTCCATCCTTCATCCAACTGATGTTATAAGGTTGAGGATATGGGGTGGTAACAAGACCTAGTTTATTCACAAGATCTTCTGAAAAAAAGTTCTTTTAGCTACCATTATCCACAATTATATGCAATGGATTGTTTTGAACCCATATTTGTGTATGGAACAGATGCTCTCGTTCCTCCGCGTTGACGATAGTCGAGGCTACTGGAGTGGTCGATGTCGATGTCAAAAGGGTCGTTGCTTCTAGGTTAGATTCTACTAAAGTTTTGTCACATGAGTCGGATGTCAACACTTTTGCCAAAAATGTCTTATAAGCTTTGCATTCGGACGTATCATGCCACAATGAGTTGTGGTAATCGCACCATTTCCCAGTAGGTTGCTCACTACATTCCCTTTTGTCTTTCTGAAAATGCTTTTTGCCATGATCTTGCTTTGTCGAAGTTGGCTGCGAAGGTTTCGACTTGTCGAAGTCGGCTAAATCCTTCTTGTCGAGTGGTCGTCTTGATGTTGGTTTAGTCACGAACCGTGCTTCTCCCTTCTGTTTGGTTTCAATCTTACTGGCATAGTGGAATGCATCTACGAGCGTGTTGACAGTCAGAAACTCCATCTCCTGCTGAATGTACTGGGATAATTCACTGACGTACTTCAGAACAAGCAATTTCTCTTCTTCTTGAACACTAATTCTATCCATGAGTCAATAGAAATCGTCGATGTAACTTTGTACGGACTGGTCTTTCCATTGCCTTAGCGGCTTCCACTTCTTATACTGTTGTTCAAGGTACTTGGGTGGGTAAAAATACTTTTGTATGTATTCGAAAAATTTATCCCATGTGTCTATGGGGTCTCCTCTTTTCTCCATCTTTGTCGAGAGGTTATCCCACCAGCAGTGCACAGATGTTGACATCTTTAAGGATGCAATGGTGATCTTGTCGGCTTCTGAGAGTTGATTCACATAGTAATAGGATTCCAATTGTTGTACCCAATTTTCAACAGATTCCACGTCAATCTTTCCTTCTAGATTCGGTATGTCCAAATTCATTTGCACTTTGAATGGGCTGATTTTGTCGGAGTTATACCTCGTCGGAAATCCTCCTGATGTCGAAGCAAATTGCGTTAGAATCTCATTGAACTTGGTGAACATTTCAGTTCGTTTTCGAGCTAGCGCTTGCTCTATGAGTTGTTGTGTCTCGTCGATTGCATGTCTATCGCTTGTTTCTTCTGCCATCTCTGGAGGTAGTGTCCGCTTCGATTGTTGAGTTTGCGAGCGTGTTTGAACTGGCATAATTCAGCTAACTTCGATGGAAGTGTCTATGCACAAATTAAGCACGAACAAAGCTGATGCTCTGGACAAGCTCTGAATGAGCTCGGATACCAATGATCTGCACGCGCCCAAGTGCAGGAGGGGGACAACAGTTTTATTGAATGAATCGGTACTATTATGGTGGAAGCACAAGAATAAGAAGCAAAGTAGGTAATACACTACGGCAGAAACTTATACACACACAGACTGAATATGCAGGAATGCAAACTTTTCTTCTCTATTACTTTTATGTCGATCAAAGATCATCAAATGTATATTACAATATTTTACATGCTTATATAGAGTGTTGAGATGCTTGGGTGCCTTCCCGTTACGTTCAGTTACAAGAGAAGTTAGAACGGTCTCGGAATTTCATCCGTTACAGTCAACTAGAAGACAGAGAGACAATCTTTCAAAGTCGATGACTGGTCGAGGTCATTGAACTTGTTGAAGTCCTATCGATGTCGATGTTGGCATCCGACAGTAATGCCAATTGCTGGATGGATCAAATCCACTCCCAACTAAGCAATGTCCTAGAAATTATGAGTTTGAGGTTCCATCTTCCTTCTTTATTTCCCAAATTGTATTGACATGTTTCTTGTGCTTTCCATATAGGTGGAAAAAACTTATGTTACCATATATTCTTAGAGCCACGATTCTCTACTTTTAAGTCTCCAAACATTTTCCTTATTAGCACGCAACACCCTTTTTCTTTTGTTACAATTCCCTAATATAATCCTTAAACAAATCAATAGGAAACCCATCTATCTCATTGCAAAGCAACTACTCAATCTTGATTTCAACAAAATCTAGTTCTATGTCATCCTGATCAACCTTTTTTATGGGCCCATGTTATAATAGTCTTTTTCATGGACTTAGGTTTGATTCAAAATAAATAATTGTTGATTCCCTAAGATAAGCATCATAATGGACCCACTTTTCCTTTACTAGATTAACAAACTCCTCCAAGTTGGAGTCAAAGTGGCAAGCTCAATATCAACCAGCTATATATATTCCATTTTTCTTTTGAAAAAATTAGACAAAGGATCCAGGTGTGTTGCATTCCCCCAAATCTCCACTCTACTTAAAGTGAAACTTAAATAACATAGTTACTAACTTAACAATGACTATGACCTCAAAGAAAGAACTACATCCCTATAAACCCATATTTGTTAGTCAAAAACACCAAATTAACCCCTGGATCTAAAAGTAATGCTTTGAGAATCACGTCTCTTTTTTTTCACATGTGGTTCACAAACCCCCTAGCGGGGCTGCTATGTCCACGGTAAGAAATCACAGGGGGGGCAACCCGAAAGATCCGCACCTCGTTCTCTCTGATTACGGAGCTAACCCAATGGGGACATCAAGTGAGGCCATAATATAGCAATGTATAGCCACCCAGGGATTTGACCCCGAGACCTTCTGCTCACAACTTACAGCACTTAACCACTTGAGCTAGTCCACCAAGATAATCACATCTCTTTTTTTAGGGTTTAAATACATCATTTTTCTACCATGACCTTAACACCCTATAATTTTGTAAACCAAAACCCTAAAATCAACCCCCGAATAGAAAAATGGTGCTCCCAAATCATCCTAGTTTCTCTTGGGGTTAAAATTACAACCTTCTACAACCATGACCTTGACACCTTGTAATGCTATCAACTAAAACCTTAAAATCAACCCCCAATTCAAAAAGTGGTGGTCCTAGAATCATCCCTTTTTCGAGGTTAAAATGAAAACCTTTTGCAATGATTTAACACCTTGTAATGTTTCAAACCCAAACCTTAAAATCAAACTTAGCATCAAAAAGTGGTGCTACTATAACTACCCTCTTTTTTTTTCCAAGGTTAAAATTACAACTTGTTTGAATCATGAAATTAACAACCAATACTATTTCAATGAAAACCTTAAAATCAAGCCCTTAATTGAAAAGTGGTGCTACTAGTAGCACCCTTTTTTAGGGTTAAAATTACAACTCCTTTGAATCTACGACCTTAACAACCAATACCATTACAACCAAAGTCTTAAAATCAACCCCTGAATTGAGAATTGGTGTTGCCAGTAACATCCTTTTTCTCTAGGCTAAAATTGCAACATCTTTGAAAGCATGGACTAAAACCTCATTAAAATTGCAAACAAAATCATAAAAATTAAAAAAAAATGAAAATAGAGGAAACTAACATAAATAGAGAGGAGAAAAACCTCCAAAACCAAGAGAAAAAACATGAAAACAAAGTTTTAAATACACACACACATACACAAGTCTGTAATGATCAAACTAAGGATTCCATTTTGGAAAGTTCGGGCACATACATTGGTGACCAAGCTCCTTTTGTGGATGCTACTCAAGCCAAAACTTCTCACATGCCTTCCCCTACAACGATGGACTATAACTCAATGCAAGACTTGGTTGTAGATAAAAAAAATGGTATGTCTTCTAATTACCTCACTCTATCCATTCATGTGATAATTTTCCTTCATCTCCTTACGGTCCAAAGATTATTTTACATTCGAGGCATGAAGTCTATTTTCCACCTTAGGATCCTTCTTGTTTTTAGTTGATATTACCCGCTCTCCCTCTCTCGGAGGTCCCTAGGATGTTATGGTTGTGATCCCAGACCCCAAAAAAATACCTAATAAGGGAAGATCAAAGGACCCTCTATACAAATTAAATTGAATTGCAAGTTGTGATCAAAAGAAGTTGGAGGTACTAGATGATAAATGAGCCATCAAGGGAACATTAGCCCAAACAAATTCATGACTTGCCCCAAGGGAAGGGAGAAAATCCCATATGTCAATAGAAAAATCCAAAGCATTATAGGGAAGTGCAGGAGGTTAAATATATGACAATCATAAGGTTCCTTAGAGTAGTGAAGGCCTAGAATATAGTTGCATAACATTGATCCTATCATTAAACATCATAGGGGTCTAGGGTTCCCAAACTAGTTATCCCTGGAGCATTTGTTTTCCCTCTACAAGCCTGATATAGTTCTATAAGAAATTATATGTGTGGGGTCCAAAGAGATGGATCCTTTGTCCCGCATCTTGAAAGATTAATGTTTATATGCATATGATGCATATAGTTTATCAAGGGGCTTGGTTACATCTTGGAATCCCAAAATTGGCATTGTGCTTATCCATTTGATGACTAAAAGCATCATTCTTGTGTGTAAATACAAAGAATTGAACTCATTGTTTATATCTATCAATTTATATGGGCCCTACTCAGATAGGAAAATCTATTGGGAGAGGTTAATAATGGACCAGGGAAATTTGGAGTTAGGGAACCTAATTCTAGGTGGTCATTTAAACCTAATTGTCAATCCCATAGAATTTTGAAGAGGTGAAACTGGTATATTTAAAAATTGTAGATGGGGCAATGCTAGAATATCAAAGAGATTAGATTGCTTCTTAGTAGTTAAAAGTGTTCTCAATCTAAATTCCAAATTCATATCATGGGTGGGGAAAGGTGGATTTTCTAAGCACCTTCCTATTCTTTTTCTAGCGAAAGGAGAAGGAAAAAATCCTCTAGCCCCTTACAAGTTCAATCATCACTCATTGCTTGATGAAAAATTTAGATCTATGATAACGACTAACGTGGGTAAAGTACGATGATTCTTTGAGTGACTTTCTGATGAAGCAATTTGCATACAATATCAAGAAAGTGAAAAAGGTGGTGATGGAATGGTCCAAAAAGAAAGAAAATGTAAAAGGATAACATTAGAAAAACAAAGGAAGGAATTGCCAACCCTTTTACTAATAATCACAATGGGGTTTTCTCTAATGAAGAGCTACACTCTTTGAAATCTTTGGAAGGAAGAAAACATGAATCATTGGTAAAAGAAGTTGTGTGGATACTTAAAGATGGATCAATTTGGCTCATAGAGGATGACACCAATACCAATGTTTTTCAAAAAATTGCCAATCACATAAAAGCAATAAATACTATATGGGAATTGGACCTACATAATGGTGAGAAGATAGAATTTTTAGGAGCTAGTTGGTGGTAAACTTCACCATCAAAAACTCTTTAAAGATCCAACAAACACAAACATAGATGATTTGATGAAAATATTCATCCTTTTTCCAAGGTTGCTCGATGAAGACATGAATTCCCAGCTCTAAGTCAAAATTTTTGAGGAGGTACATAAAGTAGTTCATAAATTGTTTTCTAAACTCCAAAATACCTAGCCCTAATGGTTGGTCAATATAATTTTATATTGACTTATATGATTTGTTGGAGGAAGAATTGAATAGTCATAGAGGAACCAATGGTTTTAGGCAAAGTCTCGAGGCTCTTAATTCCACTTTTATTGCTTTAATTCCCCAGAAGAATGAGCCCTCCACTTTTGAGGAATCTACACCAATATCTCTTTGTAACCAAATGTAGATGATCATCTCAAAAGTAATTTCTAAGAGAATTAAATCAATTCTATCAATTCTCATCTCAGAGGAGCATCTTGAGTTATTTTTCAATAGGAAAATCCATGATGTAGTTGGAACTACACATAAGGGTCTTCACTCAATTAAATCAACTAAGGTTATTATTGTAGTTATAAAAATCGATCTTTCTAAAGTCTATGACAAAGTGAATAGGTTGTTTTTAAGACTATTGCTACTACAAATAGGTATGAATCTCCAAACTATAAATTGGACCATGGGTTGTATTCCATTAGATTCTTTTGTTGTTTTGATTAATAGGTCACCCTCAAGAAATTAATATGATTTATGTAGGATAAAGTAAGGATTCCCTTTGTTTCCTTTTTTTTCCTCTTAGTAGATGAAGGCATAAGTAGAATAGTGAATGTGGCATAGATGGAGGGGAAGTTAAAAGGACTTGAGCTAGTTGATTCTTTGATTGTGCCCCACCTTTTCTTGGTAGATTATATCTTACTATTATGTAATGGCTTTGTAAGAAAGTTGGCCCACATGGAGTATTCTTGAATTTTTCTACAATTCTACATGTATGGAAATAAATTTCAAAAGGTCTCCACGTTGTTCAATCAAATAGTAGAGTAGGTTGAGAGATAGAATGTTCAAATATATCCTATGAAGCATAGCTAATTGGATGAAGGGGTCAAATAGTTGGGTTTTCTATTAAAACCAAGCATTATTGTTCTAATTATTGGTTACAACCTTTCAAAAAAATGAATATTATCAATCTAGTGTCGTAGATAGATCTGAAAGGGGAGTTAGGTTAGTTTTGGTCAGAATATGTGCTAGAAAGGATCTTTGTTCATTGGATGTCCATTGCTTACATTCCAAAAGGTATTTTAACCAAAATAAGGAATAAATGTTTTAGTTTTCCATGGATTGGAAAGAAACCTATTGAAGAAATTCCCTTGGTGAAATGGTCTAAATTAGCTAAGCCAAAAGAAGATGTGGGTGGGGTTTAAAAAATATATGTTTCTTTAGCCAAGCCTTAGCTAAAAATCCTTTGGAGGCTTCTGTTCAATGAGGACCTATGCAGGAAGGTGATGAAGTTTAAATCTCTCAAAGGGAAATTAGTGGAAGATTGGCAAAGGATGGAAATAAAAGAAACAAAGGGCTCATCAATTGTATAGAAGGTTATGTGGAAAGCAACCCCTTTAGAAGGGAATTAGAATGATTGGGCAGTTGACAATGGCATTGAAACAAGGGTAGGAGAGGACTCCTAGATTGGATGTGGTGGTAATTTTAGATTATCATATCTTTTGCTTCTAAAATTACACAATGTCAACATTGTCAAGCTTGGGGATGTTGAAGTTTTATCCTTATGATATATACAAAAAATGAAATTTGTTGATGACTTAGGTTTGGAGGGATATTTGGCATATGAATGGGAACAATATGTTAATCAGCTCAAACATAGTGCCATACAAATTAATATGCAAGAAAATGAACTCAAATGGTTCAATAATACAACAATAGAGATTGTGACTATTAAATAAGGTTACAAGGCAAGAATGGAAGAATAAACAACTGGGAAAATGGTCAAAAGCAAAGTTGGCAACGTCCTAATTAGTGTGTTTTATGAAAAATCAATAATGAGACAATTGATCATCTTTTTGTTCCTTGTCCTTTCTTTAAATCTATGTGGAATGACATTCTCTACGACATAAACGAATGGATTTTAGATGTCATTGGAACAAAGAATCTTTGGTGGGATTCTTTGAAATTTGGTTTAGTTTCTATAGTTTAGAGCTTTGCCTTGCTATGTGGTTTTTGTCATTGGTTGTCAAGAAAAAATGTTTTTTGATGAAAAATGTAGAGCTACTAGTTAGGTAACTCTCAAGATTATGTTCTCCTTTAAAGGTAGCTAGAAAACTCCCATTGCAAAAGCCCAAATGGTCATAGAGGATATTTATGTCATTCAAGAGATTGTCTAGGGTTTCTTTGATGGAAGAGATTGTCTAGGGTTTCTTTGATGGAACCAGTGAAGGAAACCTAGGTAAATGTGGAGTGAGTCCTTTTATTTTTCAATTCTTGTCATTTATTTTCTTATAAATTTGGTGTTGGGAAATGATCTAATAATATAGATTTATTTTTTGCCATTTAATTTGGATCATTCTAAATCTACAACTAATAAAAGCTTGCATAAATTTCAAATAATTGGAGATTCAAAGATACTCATTGGTTGGGAAAATGGAAAAAGTAGAATTTAGAATCTAGCTTTAAATCCCATTATGAACAAAATTTTAAAGGAAAGATATCAATTTGCAGATATCTTGTCTAATCACATCTTCAAAGAATTAAACTAATGAACTGAAAATTTGTGAAAATAGGCCCTTTCTTTGTAGAAAGGCATTCTTTGAACATGAATACAAGGACAAATAATTTCTTTTCAAATACTCTATATCTGTTTTTTAATGGTTTTTGAGCCTTTGGTTAGTGGTGTATGAGGGATGATCATTTGTTCTAGAGAGTTTGTTATACATGTTGACATCTTTCTACTTTTGTTTTGTGTATGGAAAAAGGTAGTCTTAAGCCCTTGGTTTGTGGTTTTGATCATGTATGGAAAACTGTAAATATGTCATGCAAATTTGTGTTGAGATGTTTCAAATAACTCCCCATTTTCATGACTAGAATTTCTATATTCTGATTTCATCTCATAAATATTGAATATAATGATTTTGATAATTAAAAAGATCGCCCTCAATCTTCCCTAAACCTCATTTAAAAAAAATTAAAAGGTCGAAATTTTTTTTTATAAAAAAAGTTTAAAAAATCAAATTTTAAACCAATTAAAAAAAGAAGAAAACAAAATTTTTAAAACAAAATAAAAAGACAAAACAAGTGAAAATAAAAATAACCAAGTTGAAAGAAAAAATCGACAACAACAACAACATTAAGGTGAGATAATGATTCCCAAAATTGCCCCTCCTTTATTTCCCCCCTCTTATCCTCCTACACCACCCCCTCCGCCACTTCTGCTAACCCTCTCACCCCTCTCATAAAATCCCCAATTGCTACCACCCCCACCTCAAAATAAGTGATGGGCTAAACCCACTCATTTTTTTAGAGTTAGGAGGGTAAGGACACATGCCCCCAAATGAGCAATGTCTTTGACCACCCATTTTGTAACGCCATTGTCCACCAACCCCTCAAATGAGTAGGTTTAAACCTTTTTTTTTCAGTGGGGAGACAGAGGGGAGATATGTGGGAGTGATAATGGGACGAGTGATTCCAAGAACTGCCCCATCCCTGAAAAGTTTTTTTTTGAATTTGTAAAATTATTTCATTTTTTTATTTTAGATTTTCAAATTTTTTTTTTATTTTTAATTTATTGTTTTTCAAAAAAAAGTCATTTTAATTTTTTAATATTTTTAATTTTTTTTCTTTTTAAATTGTTTCTTACGTATATTTTTTTATAACTAGTTTAAAATACATATATTTTTAAAACTTTTTTATCTGTCTTTTTTCTTTCTTTTTATGTTTTTCCATCCTTTAAAGATAAAGGAGGGGAAAGATTGAGGGTGTGCTTTTTTATTTTTTATTTAAAGGTTTTTTACTAATTATTTTTAATTTATGTTTTTTTTAATATTAAAAATGTTTTTCCATGGTTTTAGGGTTTTTATCTTTATTTTTCTTATTTTTATCAATTATCTTATGAGTGTGTTTGCAATTTTACCATATTTTTAGACCATGATTTCAAAAATGCTATAATTTTAACACTCTTCAAAGATTTTACAAATAGCATTGCTTTTTTATTCAAGGGTTAATTTTAATCTTTTGTTGATGCAATAGTAATTATTATTAATATTATGGTTTCAAACAAGTCATATTTTAATCCTGAATGAAAAAGGGATGCTAATGCATTGTTGATGAGATAAATGGGTTGACCTGAAACTTTGAATATCTTTATCAGATCTCTGAAGATGAACATAGGTGTTGTCTTTGTAAATTTGCTCTACATGAGCATCAAGAAAATACTTTAACAGTCAAATTGCATAGTTAGTGGTCATGATCATCCTATTGTACAACTTGGAAAAGGAAAACTCCTTGAAAGCATGATTCTATGATCCTTGCAAACCCACCATGCTTCATATTGAGTCACTAGAATGTGCGGCCTTGTCCCAAGCACACCTATTAACCTTGTGGTGGTATCCACTTGTACATGGTAAACACTAACAACAAATATTCAAAACTAAATGGAGCCCCTAAAGCATAGGTGTCCCTACATGCATTGGACATCTCAATCAAGAGAAACACACACTAGTTTAACAGAATTCCCTAAATGCAAAACTCAATCACACACTAGTTTAACCGAATTCCCTGAATGCAAAACTCAATCACACACTAGTTTAACTGAATTCCCTGAATGCAAAACTCAATCATTGATAGAGTGTCCAAAGAACACTCACCCATAGAAGACTTACATATGACCTAACTAGTTGAATCTTCTCTTATGAACCATACATATAACGGGTTTGTGACCTCCCCTCCTCATTCCATGATTTTCATAAAGGTTGGGATTGGCAACCCTTCTTTTGTGCTTAAAAGCACCTTGGAATGGTTATATCACATGTTTACTTCATTTAACAATTATTTGTTCTCATGGATATAGTGTGCGTGAATTGGATAGGGCCAAACCAACAACAAAGAATTCTAGTGAATGTAACTAATAAAAAAATTGGTGTAGTGAGCCACCTCACTAGTGCTACCAAATATCAAGAGGGTCGACAAGGTCATGAGAGTAGAATTGTGTAGAGGATCAAAAGAAGTCTTCTATACATGTGATGGCATGTCATCTATTGAAACATGATCCATGTAAACTGGTTGTAGGTCTAAAAATAAGCCTACATCTTTAAAATCATTGTCCACCAACTAGATCAACTTGATTTTTCCATGTAGTTTCCCTATAACCTCCACCATATATCAACAATCTCAACTGGCTAAAGCTTCTTTATTCCACATGTATTTAAACTTTAAAGTCTCAAGTTTCCCCATCACTAAAAATTGTGATATAGGAACGCATTGATAAACTATGATACTAATGGGTTGGCACTATTGGGGAACTGCACTTAATGACTGCTATGATAGTCACAACTCTCTAGATTGAATGAGAGATATTCACTAGAACAATAAAAAATAAGGTGATGAAACATTACCAAGTGTCAAAATAAAAGACCCAACTACATTTACTACCCATCAATCAAAAGACTTTATTATGCATTTGAAAAGATCACATAATCATTTTTCCCAAAACCTAACTCAACAAGTAGTTAAGACACAACCGAAAAAACATTAAACCTCATCCTATCAATTTTATCAACCATTAATCATTGTTCAATCACCACGCTTCCCTCTTTACCTTGACCAAAACCTGATGCAACTCCTACTCCTAGACCCAATGGACTGACACCATAGAACAACAATTAAAATTTCCATTGAAAATTTTATTGCCAATTATTGTAAATGTAGTAACAATGATCTAATGTGGCCTAGACTTGACAAAACTAAACCCACTCACACTTCCCCCCAACCAAAAAACTCTCAGTACAACTCCAATTAACAAAATTCAAAAGACGGGGAAGGACTAGACATAACACTAGACTCAATGTGTCAACAAGAACCAAACAAACTGACACAATATGACATGAAATAAAGAAGACCAAAGCCAAAATTTCACCTAACCCTAACTGAGCTCCTCTTCCCAGTAGTAGCATAGAATTAAGAATTTATGGGGTTGGGGTAAGTGATTCAAGCAAGCACCATTCACCCATCCCAAATGAAGGATGCCATTAAGTTGAGCCAAGTGAACTGCACCAAACTTGTGATTTTTTTACACCATATAGGGTTCAAACCAAAGTATCTAGAACTTACTTAGATTTCTGAGAAATTTATTGTCATATAAGAGGACCATATCACCCTTATGGATGACTTATTGTTCATGTAGCAATCATGCCATGCCTTCTATATTTCTTTCTCAATAAACTAATGAAAATCAACTATGAACTAAGACTCAACAAACTGCTATGTCTCAACAAGCTACTCCACAACATTCCTCCTCTGTCATATGACTAGATTACGTAATGAATAGGGTAGGTGTAACGTCTTCCTTGATACATTTGATTGACTAGACTATTGAGGGAATTGATATCGAAGTGACCCAGTTAAATAAACTTGAAACAATGTGTTATGCTTTAATTTTTATTAAATGGAAATTGTTGATTGACAAGTGAATGATAAATATGCTCGATTGACTGAGAAATATGATGATGTTATACATGAATGAATGAAATAATGCTTTTGATTCCATAGATGTGAATGAATGAAAGAATGATTTTGATTCCATAGATGTGAATGAATGAGAATGACCTAAATAGAATCAAATAAAGATAAAAATGCATGATGATATGATTTATATGGTGCAGCACTGCTAATGTGCGCTTTGAGTGTGTGTAGTAGCAGGTAAAACGAATTACCAACTGACTCTCAGTGGAATAAAAGGGGTCGTAAGAATGGGAAATATACATAGGGGTACGATGACAGAGTGTCGACCCTGAAATAGCATTCCACGCACGAGTCGGAAGTCGTTTCAGTTCACCTGGGGAAGCGTGTATCGTGCGGGCGAGGCCAACGATTTGGCCACGTACGATGTGTTGAGGGATGCACAATAAGGAATATTTTATTCCTCAATCGCCATTAGTCTCCATGGAAGTGTAGTCAGAATATCATGGTAACTATTCCTAATTGCTACATAGTACTCCCCACACGAGGACAAGGACAAGGAAGTTGGCGGAAGGACCCATAGAAGTGGTACCTAGACAACGGCAAGAAAAGGAAATATTTACATTCTTGCATTAAAATATTTAGGCAAATATGTTAAATGTTGCATATGAAAATATTAAACTGAGAATAATTGAATGAAAGAGCATTTTAAATTAAGAGATTTTAGAAAATGGGATATTTGGGGTAAAAAGTATGTACACCCTTTAATTTAGATAGACATGCATTAGATTAAAATCAAATATAAATAAATTAATAAATAATTGATTTTAGAGCAAATCTAGATTAGAAAATATCTAGAGTTTAACTCCACATGCACCCACTGATCTAGGGATTGGAATTTTAGATTAGAGAGACAACTAAGAGAGAATAGAATAATTTATGTGCACTAGTGTGTGAGAGTGACACTTGTTGCATGAGAATGAATATTAGAGAATTAATAAAGTAAATTTATTTTTGTATGAAAGGACACATGTCATGCAAGACTTTTTCTATTTAAGAGAGGGAGAATGAAGAGAAAAGGATCTCTCTTGCTTCCTAATGCTGGACGGAATTCATAATGGAAGTTTGCATTTAAGTGTGGTTCATAAGAGTTTGGTTGAGAACTACTCTAGGGATTGGGAGATCCCATCGAAGAGTCAAGGCTTGTATGTTCTTACGACCCCTATTTGCTCGGGGTATCGGGAGGAAGGAGAGTACTCTCGGTGAGGTAGGGAGGTCAATCGAGGGTTCAGCCGATAATAGCGTCGAGAGTTGATTGGATCGTGCGGAAACTACTTCGAGGACTTCGACAAACACGAGATCGGCCATCACGAAACAGGGTCTTTTCAAATTTTGTTATAAGTTTTGTATAATTTTTAAGGAAGATTTATTGTAGTGATTGATATGATGATGAAATTTACGTTTTAGTTATGTTAAACTGATAAATTCGTTTAAAGTTCTAGCCAGTGCCCCTACATTTTGGGAAACTATCAAATCGTTGAAAGTGAAAGTGGAATTAGATTTTGTAATCTAAATCGATCTTATAATTGAATTGATTTAAAATATGTAAGGATAAAATGCCTATAATATTTTGGCAAGAGAGTAAAAAGTTATAAAGTATTTTTGCAATTGAATTGAAGTTGTAATTATAGATTAGGCAAAGAAAGTGGTTTAAATATATATTTAAAAATTACAATTAAAAGGTATGTATAATTTTGATGACATATATTTGGATTATAATTAAATGTTATACTTTTGGAACTACCTCATTTTTGGCATAATGGTACTACACGATAAATCACATATTGAAGGTTAGATAAACTAAGTGTACCTTGTGGGATTAAGAATTAATTAAAGAAAAGGGAAGACTACCTACTTGAATAAATTAACCTTGATTATAGTATTAGTTTTTAGAGACAAGTATGGTCTAGGAACAATGATATAATGTGAGTAGCATTTATCTTTCCCTCTATATTAATGTTACTATAAAGTACCAATAAAGTCATGTAATAGCCTAGAATGCTTAAACGCATAAAGTAAAAGCAATTAATAAAGACACGTGCTAGAAGCTATGATGATACATTATGTTTATAAATGTTGTTAGGATGGATCTTAAAAAGGGTACTACATGATAATAATGTAAGGATAAATAGAAAGTTTAAGGATTTATGCTAGCTTAATTCATTAGAGGAGAATGTGTAGGAGTTGTTTTATAATTACATTGATAATTATGAAAAAGAGTTAGGGCTATATCCAAATGATATGGAATAAAAGATAGAAGGAATTTGTAACGAATTTAAATAGAAGAAAGATTATGGCTTAGAAATATGAATAGTTTCATAAATGATAATTAGAAAGAAACCGGATGGTTTAAAAGGATGAACATAGTTTTATATAATAACTTAAGTGTTTTTAGAAATAATTAATAAAAAGAAGTCAAAATAATTCAATTGAGGAAAATGATTATATATATATATATATAAATTATAAGTCTATATGATATGTTGATAATTTTAAAAAATAAATAGCATATATCTATATCTAGCGTATATTACTATTCAAAGGAAGAACATGGGATATGAATATAATGTATTGTTGTCTTTAAAAGGAAGAATCATACCTAGTGTATATTACTATTCAAAGGACGAACATGGAATATGAATATAATGTATTGTTGTCTTAAAAAGGAAGAATCATACACATTATGTATATTATCTTACAGGATAGATAGTCAAAATAAAGTAACCCTCACACGAAGTTAGAATTAAAGTCACTTTTAGTTATTAATTAGTGGAATATGTATATTTATTTACATTAGAAGAGGAATATTGAATATTTAGTTATTAATTAATGGAATATGTATATTTATTTACATTAGAAAAGGAAGATGGAATCATTCAATTGTTATATATTTTATATGGGATCCAAAATAGTTAGTTGATATAGTTGATAACCATATGCATGTGAGTTTTATGTATAAGTGTGCAAGATGGGTTAAGGGTGGAGTGTAACCTTTATTACAAATACCTTTCTATAATGAGAAACATTATGTACATTATGTATTTGTTCAAAATAGTTTATGTGGGAAATTATAATTGAGGTTATAATTGTCACTTTTACAAGTTACTTATTTCCTCAAATCTTTTATAAAGAGGATAATTTATTATTGTTGAATTATATGAAGTTTATATAATATTGCATAAAGAGAATTGAAAATTGAATAAAGTTAATTATTTGTTAAAATCTTTTATAAGGAAGTATAATTTATTATTGCTTTAAACATATGAAGTTTGTGTATGGTTGTATAAGGAAATTGGAAACTAGATATTTTAATTTTCAATGGTAAATTACATTTTATTTTTTTTTATTTTTTTTTAAGTGAGATATTTGATTGTATGGATAAAGGACTGAGAGTAATCACAAATATAGGAAATTAGGGAATATTGAGAGAGGAAAATTTGCTTTTAATAATTTGATGGGAAATTAGTATTTTTAGCTAAATGTAATAACGCTTGCCGAAACTTCTACCAAGTGTCAAGATGAGGATGATCAAAGATTTACAGGTATTATGATTAATAAATGCCGACATTGGAAAATTAGGTAAAATTTATAGATTTGTTGGTTGGAAGGAATTGAAAATTGAAGTAGGTGATGCATAAATGACATGGTAATGATGAAATGAAACTTGGAAGACCTACCAAGGGGACAAATGTAAGCAATATGACAAAAGGGTAGTGATTTTCAATCTATAAATTAAATAGTGATGATTAGAACTAAATGGAGATTTATTAGATGCATTACAAACAACTTTATGTGTCTATTGCATTGGGATTGAAGGACATTGTGAAAAGTAAAGGGGAACATGAATCTCGGTTAAGATATTTTTTGAACTCTTCCTACATAGCCATAATGAAAAGACAAGTGGACGGATATATAATTGGTGATTTACTAGCATGAGGAGTTGAGCCCAATGACACTAATTTTCTAGCATGACAATATTGTTAAAAATAATGAAAAAATACAAACTCGACATGACCATGACAACGGTAAATGAAGAATTCTTAATTGGGAAAGTCCATAGAAAGGACCACTGAAGACGATTTTAGTAAAACAACGTATAGAGACAATCAACACAATGAGGCTAACCTGAGGACATGGTCAAACCTTGATGAAAAGACGACTAGCCCTCGAGATGGAACTTGATGAGGTTAAGAAAGTGCACATAGTGCGACTTGATGAGTCTTTCGATGTGGTCCTAGGGCAACATAAATGATGAAATGAGGTACAGATGTGATAAGCTCATTAACCTAGACATGATGTTACTGACGAAAGGACTAGGGGTTCAATTTTAATATGCTCGACTAAGTCGCTAAGTTTTGACGCTTTGAATCCTATCAATTTGAGAACCAACATTATTAAAACATTTAGGGGTTTGGAAGTAGTCTTATGGGAATTGGCCTTTGGACTATTTGATAGTCACTCTTGATTTATAAATCCATTATTATAACTTACCCATTTGTATTTAATGAATATTGTATGATGTTTATCTTCTCGTCTTGGAGGAAATGATAGCCAATGGATTTGAATTCTTGCTCAGATTTGTTATGCAAAAGATGATTAAGTAACTATGGTGTGGCTATTGATGCAATATAGTTGTAGTTAAAAATTGGATATCGTGGACCTTCGCGGATTACTAGGAGATGTAGGAAATCTAAGTTGGTAGTGACAATTATGAAGGTATTATTGGATTTACATTACACGAAATTACGATTGCGTTCCTGGGGATGTGGTGGAACCATGTTGGATGAAATAGAAAACTGGTGATAGTAGAACCACAAGTGCTTATGGCCATGGTTGTTTGATAAAAATAGAATAGAATGACAAGAATATAAGAATAGGAAATGAAAGTGAAGCCTAGCATCGAAAGTATGAGAACAAAAATTAACTTCGAGACGAAGCTTTAATAAGAGGGGCTGTATGTAATGCACGCCTTGATACATTTGATTGACTAGACTATTGAGGGCACTGATATTGAAGTGACCCGGTTAAATAAACTTGAAACAATGTGTTATGCCTTAATTTTTATTAAATGGAAATTGTTGATTGACAAGTGAATGATAAGTATGCTCAATTGACTGAGAAATATGATAATGTTATACATGAATGAATGAAAGAATGCTTATGATTCCATAGATGTGAATGAATGAGATTGACCTAAATAGAATCGAATAAAGATAAAAATACATGATGATATGATTAATATGGTGCAGCGCTGCTAATGTGCGCTTTGAGTGTAGGTAGTAGCAGGTAAAATGAATTACCGACTAACTCTCAGTGGAATAAAAAGCGAATGTAACAATGGGAAATATACATTGGTGTACGATGACAAACTGTCGACCCTGAAATAGCATTCCACACATGGGTCAGAAGCCATTTCAGCTCACTCGGGGAAGCATGTGTCGTACCGGCGAGGCCACGACGATTTGGTCGCGTACATTGTGTTGAGGGGCACACAATAAAGAAGATCTTATTCCTCAATCGCCATTAGTCTCCATGGAAATGTAGTCGTAAGATCATAGTAACAATTCCTAATCGCTACATTATTAAAAAAGAATTTTCGCTGCTCTGGGCTCTGCTAGGGTTTGCTGCTCCGATTCTCTGCGATTTGGGTTCGCCGAAGATGAGCCCCTCTGGAAGAGGATCGCCTCCTCCTCCTTCTCTGTCTGCTGAAGAAGCCGCCTTCGCAAGATTGGTTAACGAGAATGGGAAGAAGGTCGGTCCTGCACCGCCGCCGAAATTTGTCAAGAAACTGGAAGCCATCCCTGAGATCGAACTTCCGCCTGAGAAGCCCATTCACCTTGCCATCTCCCTCGCAGACAGGGCCCTCATTGGGCAGTTCACGGGCCTGTGGCCATCTCCTCGCTCCACGGAAAACTGGATTCAGAACAACTGGCGACCTCTGATCTCTCAGGAAGTCACAAGCTATGCAATCGGACGAGGGTATTTCCTCTTTGATTTTGTCTCAAAAGCTGATAGGGACCTGATATTCAGAAGCGGTCCTTATTTTATGGGACCCCAGGGATTATATTTGAACCGTTGGACCCCTGACTTTGATCCTGCTCTGGATATTCCAAAAGCGGTCCCAGTCTAGGTGCGCCTTCCCAACCTTCCCATGCATTGTTGGGGAGAAGAGTCTCTCCGCTCTATAGGAAATGGCCTTGGCAAATATATTGATAAAGCTGATCCAAAGGGTCAATACTCCTTTGCTCGAATCTGTGTAGAAGTTGATCTAGAGGCGGGTCTACCAGAAGCTGTCAAACTCACAATCAAAGGCTGGCAGCATTACCAGCAACTTGACTATGAACAACTACCCTTCAAGTGCAGGCATTGCCATGAATATGGACACTTCCAAAGGAACTGTCTGAAACTCCAAAAGGCAGAAACTGAGAAGGCCATGGAATAAGGTTGGCAACAAACCAAGAAGCAAAAATCAAACCCTAGAAGAAAGGGATCTAAAGGAATCCCGCCAGAAGGCCACCTGAAATCCACCTCCGCGGCCCCGGATACTTCGAAAGCCCAAAAAAGCATACAAAAATCTGGATCTGACAATAGCTTTGCTATCCTTGGAGAACAGGAACCAGTGGTAACTCTAAATGAAGAAGGGGAAATTTCTCCCGTGACCTCCCCTTCCAAGGCAAAAAGAGACGAAGTCAAATTAATAGAAAATCAGACTGCAGACCCAGAAGCAGCTACGTTAACAAAGGAGGATCTGCAGCAAGACCCAGCTATCGAGGGAGGCACAGAGGAAGAGGGATCGGATGAGGATGACCCAGACCCTATGATACTGGCGAAAAAAGATCGTCGAGGAAGGAAAACGGATAAGGAAAAAAGGGAAGTCGCCACTTACCGAGATCGGTTAGCCGGAGTTCAATCTAACCTGGAAAAACACCTAACTCCAAGAAATACCAGACAACAAGGAAATGCCTCAAAAGGGGCAACCACCACCTCTAAAGGTAAGTAATGCAGATAGTCTCCTGGAACTGTAGGGGGTTAGGAAGCAAATCGAAAATGTTATCAATGAAAGATTTAATTAAAATCTCGAAACCCTACATCCTTCTGGTCCAGGAGACGAAAATGGAAGAGCATGCCTTTCTTCAGGCAGCTCCCTCATTCTAGTTTCATGCAAAATGTATAGCGGTTAGCTCAAGAGGAGCTTCTGGAGGCATTGCAACGCTCTGGGATCCCTCAAAAGTTGAAGTTGTATGTCAAACTACCTCCCCTCATTGGATTTTCACTGAAATGCTCTTTAAAGAAGCAAACCTCCGTATAAGTCTTTTTAATGTCTATGTCCCCATAGCTGTTTCCGATAAGAAAATTTGCTGGTCTACCCTTAACGACCATATGATTTCTTCCCATCTGGAGAATTTTGTCATAGCAGGAGACCTAAACCTCACTCTCTCATCTGAAGAAAAACGAGGGGGTAATATTGTCAAAGACCCGGCCAGAGAATGGGTGGATGATATCATCTCGGACTGGGATTTGGAAGATATAAACCTGTAAAAGGGAGGTTTACTTGGACCAATAAAAGGTTGGGCCCGGGTCACATTGCAGCAAGACTGGATAGGTTCCTTGTCCAACAGTCTCTTCATGTCCATGGGTATGATCCAACCTCTGCCATTCTGCCGTTTAGCGCCTCGGATCATAAGCTGATCTCGCTCTCCCTTGCCAAAGATCAGAACTTGGGTCCCATCCCCTTCAGGTTTAACCCAGCTTGGATCCAAATGGATGGCTTCCTGGACATAGTGACTGCAGCCTGGAAAACTAAAATTAGAGGGTCTGCTTTCTACGTGTGGGAAGAAAAGCTCAGGAATGTTAAAAAGGCCCTTAAAGATTGGGCGAAACTTATCAAGTCTCCCAAGAAGCAAAGGATGGAAGCAGAGAAAGCTCTGGAGGACCATCTTCTCAGCAATGAAGGGAGACTTTCCCAAGCCACTTTGGATAAAGAAGTCACTCTCCATAACAAGCTCCATGAAGCCTGTAGGTTCGAAGAAAACTATTGGAAGATCAAATCCAAAAATACTTGGCTTCAAGAGGGGGATAAAAATACAAAGTTTTTCCACAAACAAGCCGAGATCAGAAAACATTTTAAAAATGTCTCTCAAATCGACCATCTGGGGAAACAGATATCTGACTTTGATGAAATTAAAAAAGCAGCTCATGATCATTTTCTGGAGATCTACACTGAAACTTCCCCTGGGATGGATTTTACTCATTCGGACCTGCTGGATAATATCCCCCATCTTGTTTCCGATCAATTGAACCATTCGCTCCTCCGACCTGTCTCCCTTGAAGAACTCAAATCTGCTGTGGATTGCATGAGCCCTGATAAGGCCCCAGGACCGGACGGATTCACTGCCATATTTCTCACTTCCTGCTGGCCCATAATCCAGTCTGACCTGTTTAGGATGGTCCAGAAATCCCAGTCCAGTCTCAAACTCGGCGGAGGGACCAATTCCTCCTTCCTTGCCCTCATCCCCAAAGAAAAAGGTGCCATCTCTTACTCCCGCTTTCGACCTATCTCCCTCTGTAATATTGGTTATAAGGTTATCAACAAAATTCTAGCTAACCGAATGAAAGTTGTTCTCCCTCTCATTATTCCTAAAAATCAAGGAGGGTTCATTAAGGGCAGGCAAATTTCTGATAATATCATCTTAGTCCAAGAAGCCATTCACTCAAGTGTGGCGAGAAAAGAAAAAGGTGGCTATTAAATTGGATTTAACTAACGCGTTTGACAGAGTTCGTCATGAATTCCTATTTCAGGTCATGTCCAGATTTGGGTTTGCCCCAGGTCTGATCTCTTGGATCAAAGCATGTATCTGCTCTCCTTGGATCACCCCCCTGGTTAATGGGAGAGCAACAGATTTCTTTCAAGCGTCGTGGGGTCTTCGTCAAGGATTCCCTCTCTCCCCCTTGCTTTATGCCATCCAAGCGGCCTCCCTGAGTTTTCTGCTGGAACACTTCCGTGTTCATGAAGATTTACTTGGGCTAAGGATTGTGAGGGGGGTTAAAGAAGTTAACCATACTCAATTTGATGATGACACTCTCCTTCTGAGTGGAGCGAGTCCTTCCAATGCTAGGAAGTTCAAAGAGGTTCTCGATAATTACAAGGGCATTTCAGGAAGCAAGATCAACTACTCTAAAAGCCAAATCTACGGTTGGAACTGTACTCCAATGGAGCTGCAAACTATATCCCGTATCATGGAAATAGAAGGGAAGTACCATTGGACCGAATTTAAATACCTTGGAGTGCCAATTTTCAAGGACAAACCTAAAGTCTCCAGCTGGGATCCACTAATTGAAAAACTGAATTCGAAAATTAAGGCTTGGGGAGCCTCTTGGCTTAATCTCGCAGGGAAAGCAGTGCTTATCAAAGTTGTCCTCGCAAGCATGCCAGTCTTCCAATGTGCCTTGCTTTTGGCTCCAGTCTCTATTCTTAAGAAAATTGAAGCCCTTCTCCGAAGATTTCTCTGGAAAGGCGGGATGCATAATGAAAACAGGCTCCACCTGGTCAAATGGGAGAAAGTCACTGCTCCATATCATGAAGGGGGACTGCATCTTCGGGATCTCCGAACTCAAAATCTAGCATTGGGGGCCAAGCTTCTATGGAGTCTGGTTTCAGGGAACTCCTCCTGGAGCAAACAAGTTTTATGGAAAAAATACTTCTCAGGGACCAGGCTCAAGTGCGTGGACAATGGACCAAAGATGGCCAAAGGTTCCTCCATTTTCGCGCTCTGTTCCACAGCCCTGCCCTTCTTTTCTGAAGGCCTTACGTGGATCCCCAGAAATGGGAAAAAAATTGGAATTTGGGAAGATTCCATATCTGGCAGCCCCCCAATAGGACATATGGAAGGACTGGATGGTATTAGGAGACATCTTTCAAACCTCGGGATCTCAAAGCTTGCGGACATATCAAAATGGCACCCGGAGGGACATCACAGCTGGATTAGATGGGACATCCCGGACTGTCCTCCCAATCTGGAAAATGAAAAGGATCTTCTCCTTCTCTGCCTGAATGGGAAATCACCGGTGGCCAAACACCTCAAAGATGTAAGGGGATGGGGCTCAAAATCCGGTCACTATTCTGTGGCGGAAGGTTATAGATGCATCAAAGCCATCCCTAATGTTCCTAGAAACCCCGCAATTTGGAAGTACATCTAGTCAACCAAATCGCTCCCCAAAATTGATCACTTTGTCTGGACTCTTGCTCATAATAGTGTCCTCACTGCGGAAGTCCTTCGGAGAAAAGGATGGGAAGGTCCGTCACGCTGCCCTCTCTGCTTAGCTGAGGAAGAGTCGTCCCCTCATCTTTTCATTTCCTGCCCCTATGCCTCTTTTGTGTGGAATTTAATGACCCTCCCCTGGCACGTCCCCCTGAACTATGACGAGGTTTCTTCCCTCCTCTGTAGCTGGTCTATCTCCTCTCCTGTAAGGATCCATGTGAAAGACCCTCTAGCCATTGCTTGGTTGACCCTCCCTAAGTTTATCTGCTGGATGCTGTGGCTCGAACGCAACAACAGGATCTTCAGAGGAATCCAATCCCCCCCTATTCAGGTCGTGACCAAAATTAAAGCCTTGCTCGGGGATTTCATTCGATCTCGCCCCTCTCTCTGCAATCACTCTCCTATGTCTCTTGAGGAAGCCAACTGGTTTCAAAGCTTGAACCCAGGCTCTTTCGCTAGTATCCCACATAATCCTCCCAAGCTGCAATGTTGGGAAATCAGGAAGGATGGGACGGATTACGATCTCTGGTGTAAAGAGTTGGGGAAAAATCTCTTGTGCTTTGACGGAGCTTCAAAAGGTAATCCAGGGGAGGCAGGAGGGGGAGGGGTGCTATTTGACCCCGCTGGAGATTTGATTTTCACATACTCCTGGAATTTGGGTATTGAAACCAACAATATAGCTGAAGCATTGGCTCTTTGGCAAGGATTAAACCAAGCCCTTCTCCATGGTACCCAGGTCCTCACCGTTGTTGGGGACTCCAGGATGATCATCCAGTGCATTAACTCTAAGAACTTTCCCGCTTCTAATCGCCTTCGTCAAGTTCTCAGAAGAATTTCCTTGCTCATCCCTCTCTTCCGAGATATCGAGTTCTACCATGTCTTGAGAGAGCACAATGGACATGCGGATAAAGCAGCAAACGAGGCAATATCCCTGGGTAAAGGGGCTCTTAAAATTAATAATGTATTTAGCTGGGCTCCTATTCCTTAAGTCTCTGGGGTCGGACTTGCATACGGGCATTTGGGGAACTTGGAGAACGGAACATAAGCCAGATATCACGTCCTCCCACTGCCTGATGGTGTCCCTCCCCAAGCACGGCGTGGCTCCTATTGTCCTGTTTATAAACACTCGTCAGCTCGTACGCCCTCCCTTCTCCAAAATGATGCCGCTTTCGACTTTGCTGAAGTGGGAGTGTACCAACTTCTGTACTTCAGGGCATGAGAATTTAACGGGAAAGATATCACATAAGCTGAGGAGCTCTTGCAATCATCGCAGGTCCCTTCAACGGGTTGATTCATCTGCTGTTAATCCCCCCAGTGGCATTAATTTTTGGACGGATGGTACCTTGTCTTGCTATGATGACGCTAACTCTCCGGATCCACATAAGGCTTCATTAATCAACACCAAGAGCAGGTATGTAATGGGAAGTACGGGTCTGGTAAATGACGACCCTCGCAATTTGATGATGGGCCTTGAAGCATGCCCCAGGTTAAAGGTAATTATGCTCCCTCTTTATCATATGGAAGCTCAGCGGGATACTAGACGAAATCTCCAACGCGCTGCATCAAGAAGCTTAGCCCTGAAAGAGCTCTCTCCCGAGTGGCGAAGGTCTTCTCCACGTTTCGCTCTTTTCGCTGTCCATCCCTTTGTTTCTGTGCAGACGGTTGGAATGGCGGACTCAGGGGAATCGGTAACCTCCTCCCCTAACCCTTTGCAGGAACTGGAAGCAGAAGTCCGAGTCCTGCGATGAAGGGTTCGACGCCAAGGTAACTTCATGCAACAGCTGGACCATCAAGGAGGACGATGCCTGGACAGAATCGAGGAGGACTTAGCTCTCATCCGCTCGGACTTCAAGACAGCCTTCGAGGCTTTGGAAGAAAAAGTTATGGTTGCTGCGGAAAATTTGGACCTCAGGCTGCAACGTGCGGAGGCCGCCCTGGAAAAATTGCGAAACGCCGAGAATGCAAGACATGACAAGAATCAACCGGCCACTAAACCAGCTTCTGGGGCTCGTCATCGTTGATATCAGTCTAGCATCTAAATTTTACTGCTTTACTTTTGCTGCTAAAATTCTCTAAAAGTCCTGATTTTGTTATTTACAGGCGTATGTATTTAAAGCTTGAAAGACTGTGTGGCTTACCACATTTTGAAATTGTAAACACTCTGGTGGCTCTATCACTGTTTTATTAATATAAAACCTATCCGTTTTTGTCAAAAAAAAAAACAATTCCTAATCGCTACATAGTACTCCCCACACGAGGACAAGGACAAGGAAGTTGCCGGAAGGACCCATAGAAGTGGTACCTAGACAATAGCAGGAAAATGAAATATTTACATTCTTGCATTAAAGCATTTAGGCAGATATGTTAAATGTTGTATATGAAAATATTAAACTGAGAATAATTGAATGAAAGAGCAATTTAAATTAAGAGATTTCAGAAAAGGAGATATTTGGGGTAAAAAGTATGTACACCATTTAATTTAGATAGATATGCATTAGATTAAAATCAAATATAAATAAATAAATAAATAATTGGTTTTAGAGTAAATCTAGATTAGAAAATATCTAAAATTTAACTCCACATGCACCCATTGATCTAGGGATTGGAATTTTAGACTAGAGAAACAACTAAGAGAGAATAGAGGAATTTACGTGCACTAGTGTGTGAGAGTGACACTTGTTGCATGAGAATGAATATTAGAGAATTAATAATGTAAATTTGTTTTTGCATGAAAGGACACATGTCATGCAAGACTTTTTCTATATAAGAGAGGGAGAATGAAGAGAAAGGATCTCTCTTGCTCCCTAATGCTGGATGGACTTTATAATGGAAGTTTGCATTTAAGTGTGGTTCATAGGAGTTTGGTTGAGAACTGCTCTGGGGATTGGGAGATCCCATCAGAGAGCCAAGGCTTGTATGTTCTTACAACCCCTATTTGCTCGGGGGATCGAAAGGAAGGAGAGTACTCTCGGTAAGGTGGAGAGGTCAACCGAGGGGTCAGCCGGTTTAGCGTCGAGAGTTGATTGGATTGTGCGGCAACTACTTCGAGTACTTCGACAAACGCGAGATCGACCATGACGGAACAGGTTATTTTCAAATTTTGTTATAATTTTTGTCTAAATTTTTAAGGAAGATTTATTGTAGTGATTGATATGATGATGAAATTTACGTTTTAGTTATATTAAACTATATATTCGTTTAAAGTTCTAACCAAGGTCCCTACACTAGGGACCTTAAATCCATTAGATATCACAAAATCTCTCCCATGTACCAACTAAAAATAGGCATGCTTATGTAATTCCTTAGTAGTTACCTTGTAAGCCCAAAGTCTTGTTGGGACTTTGTCAACTTAATCATCCATGTTTGCAAAACATAGTTGTGTTATCCAATGCTCCAAGATCTTAATTGAAAGCTTGAATAGTTCCACTAGTATGTAGATGATATGGGATACTCTTATGATGTTGAATTATAAATCCCTGAGTGAGAGTTGTGATGGTGGACCTCAAGAAGTAATGCCCTTAATCACTCATTAAATTTCTGGGGCACCCAAAAAAAGGAATGACATTCTCAAAGATAAATTTTGTTGCAGTATTAGTGGAACAATCTTGAGTGGGTCTACATTATTCCTATTGAGTAAGAGAATCAATTGTGGTGACAATATAACAAGCCTTAGAGCACCTAGCAAGGGTGTTGATAGGTTCAGTAAAGTCCACTACCCATTTCTCAAATGTTTGAAGGGACCTGACTTGATGGAGTGGAAACTCATCCCTTTTAGAAGGATTGCCAACCTACTAGCACACACCATAACCATTTACATACTCTTTATATTCTTTAAACATTGTAGGCCACCACAAACCAGCATGTAACATCTTTTGGGTGGTATTTTTTCCTCCAAAATTTCCACCCACAAGTTCTTGATGGAATTCCTAAAGAATATCCTTAAACTTATGGCTTAACACACACTTTATGCAAACTCCATCACTTCCCCAAGGATTGCCAACCTACTAGCACACACCATAACCATTTACATACTCTTTATATTCTTTAAACATTGTAGGCCACCACAAACCAGCATGTAACATCTTTTGGGTGGTATTTTTTCCTCCACAAGTTCTTGATGGAATTCCTAAAGAATATCCTTAAACTTATGGCTTAACACACACTTTATGCAAACTCCATCACTTCCCCACTTATGTAGTTGTCCTACAATTAATTGATCATTTTTAGTACACTACTAAATGGCATTTTTGATTCGTAGAGTTCTTGATGGAATTCCTAAAGAATATCCTTACACTTATGGCTTAACACACACTTTATGCAAACTCCATCACTTCCCCACTTATGTAGTTGTCCTACAATTAATTGATCATTTTTAGCACACTACTAAATGGCATTTCTGATTCGTAGAGTAATCTATAGGGGTAGAACCTGTAACTAAGAATAAGGCCATTTCTTCCAAGTAAGCAAGGACAACCGCACCATCAAATCCATGATAAATGATCCAATCCTACATTATGTCTACAAAGTTTCACAATAACTTCAAATACAAATTCTTGTAATAATACAACATCCATCGACAAATTCAATCTTCCAAAACAAACTTACTAACTAAATATTTCAAAGTACAATGAAGAAAAAAACTTAAAGTGCCCTCTCAATAGTTAATGCTGAAAATTTTGCAAACAATCTACCATCAGAAGTCCTTCCCATTTAGTAATGATATAATTATTCTCTTATTGACACAACTTTCTACTTGTAAAGTATATAGTGCGGTCTATACTCATTTCCTTTAGGTACATAAGGATTTCCCCTAGTGCTATAGTAGAAAAATCATCATGTACATGAAATTTAAAGCAACAACACATTCAAGAGTAGTAGAAACCTTTGAAATTATTAAGCAACTTCTCCATGGGTTTGGTAATTAATGCATAGTTGAAGGTGAAATGCTTGTAGTACCCTATGTGTCCCAAAGTGGAATGCAATGTCTTAAAATTGGTTGAGCTTTAGTTAAGTTGACAATTACTACAACTTTAGTTGGATCTACTAAAAATCCTTTGCACACGATATGCCCTAGCAAGCTCCCAAACGTTGCATAAAAGATGCATTTCGTCAAGTACTCTAAGACTCAAAAACACTCATTTTTGAACCCCCTTATTCAACTGTTCATGGCTTTACGCAGTAGTAGCTGCAGAAAAAGAGAGGAGACTGCATTAGGTAGTTAACTTCTCGACGTTTCGAGCCACAAAGTAGGGCTCATCATCAGGAGAAAAGAATCCCGAGATAACCTAGGTCTCGAATTTAGCCATTAATAGATGTGAGGTTAGTTAATTTTTTAATAAATTTATTAAGCCGACACATTTAAATAGTGGGTTCAATATAAATTTATTAATTTTTTTTTATAATGTTTATATTCAACCTGGTCTATTTTTAAAAATAGTCTTATCTTTAAATTATGTTATTTTATTAATTAGTTAGAATTTTTTTTAAAACCCAAGTTTTTGCCAACTAATTAAATTTTACTTATTTCAAAAATTCTACTTTAATTAGAAGTGAACCAAGATATTATCATTAAATTTCTTAATTGAATAATTAAATCTCTTTTTAATCTAGAATTTCTTAATTAATTTTAATTTAATAAAAAGTTTAAAGTTGAAGATCAAAAGTTTTTTATAAAATAAAATTATTAAATAATTATCAATTATTATAAATTAATAATTATCAATAATTATTTTTAAAAAACTTAAGATTCTTTAAATTATCCTATAAATTAATAAGTTTTTTTTTTTTTTTTAAAGGAGATAACCAAAGTTTTTTTAGAAATTTAATTTATTTTTATTTTTAATTAAAAATTGTTGTTTAGATGTTAAGGTTTTAAGTTATTAAGTAAAAAAAATTTAAATTTCAAGGAGATGTCAAAAGTGTTTAACAATTAAAAGTTAACTAGTTATTTTAATACTAGATAATTAATTGTTAGAGTTAATATTCCTAATATGTGGGTTGGTGTTCTTTAGGTGGCGTATTATCGGGCGCCAACACTTGTTGAGTTTCAGGCCATCATCCCTATTCAAATTCACTTGTACCTTCTCTATCTCTATGGCCTCCCTTATTTTTCTCCTTTTGTAATGCTCCTCTCTAGCGATAAGCTTTGCATCTTCAATACGTATGTAGTGGCGTGAGTGGTGGACATGGCCGGCCAAGGCTGACTTTTGATGACGATCATGAGTGATGTCTACACAATGTTCCTTGAGCCTAACCTGGATGGAGCGCCCCGTTTCCCCAATATAGGGTATCTCACATGAGCAGGGAATACCGTAGACACCTTTCTGTTTCAAAGGATCTACCGGGTCTTTGGAGGAGTCTAACATTCTACCTATTGAGTTTGGAGGAGAGAAGGTAACCCTAATGTCCCTTTTTCAAAGGATCCTAGCTAAAATAGGGTTTTTAAAAATTGTTTTATAATTTTGGAGAGTAGCATCATTCGATTGGCACCAAAATAATCAGAAAACATAGTCCAAGGATGCACCAATTTGAAGCCCACAAACTTGGGAACTTGTGAGAGTTTCTCATCAGACAGGGAGCTTTTACAAGCTCCCCACACCAAAAACTCCATTTAAATTGTTCCCAAGCTCCCATTTCCTTGACTTTGAATCTCACAAAAAGATCCCAAGTTCCCAGAGCAAGACATTTCATACCTGTTCCCAAGCTCCAAAAAAATGTCAAAACAGCAGCAATGAGTTTCTGAGATGTCGGGAACGGTTTCTGTGCAACTAGGAGCAAAACCACGCTTAGCTCTGCTTCTAACATGTTATATGATGATGTGTTACAGAAGACAATGGCATAAAAAGGAGATCTTGACATAAACCTTTACTGAGTTATAGCCAGCAATAGCATCAAAAGGGAAATCTTAATACATATCTTTACTAAGTTATAACCACAATAGCAAGTTGTCAGATAAAGCATTTAAAAAGAAGGCAAAATTTATCTTTTATCGTGTAACCTTCAAAACCTTTACATCTACATGTTCTCATTTTTTATGCTAAATCTATTTATGATGCTATTTCTAATTCCTCTTATGATTTTGGGGAGAAATGGTGGTCTAGAAAATTCTGGAAATGAAACTTGCCTCTTAAATTAAAATGTTTTCTGTGGCTTTATTTGCAAAATATAATTTTGATTTGGGATAACTTGTTAATAGAGGATGGCCAACAAGAGGGTGAATCTGTGGAACATTTGTTTGTTCATTGTGTATTTACAAAAACATTATGGAGGGAGATCAATTCTCTCCTTCAAATCACAGGTAACTGAGGATCTCTTTCTTTGGTTCAGAACTTAGAAAATTAGGCAACAAATGTTGGGAAATATAAAGAGCTCCCTGTATTTATATGCTGGGGGTTTGGAGATATAGGAATGAGGCTGTTTTCAATAATAGGAAACAAAATTTTCCTGCGGTGTGCTCAAAGGTCATTGATTTCTTTAAGGAATATTATGAGGAAAAGCAAAAAAAACAGAGAACTATTTTTTAACCCCTTATTTCTGGTGAATCAACAGTTGGTTACTTTGATGAGGCTGCCCAACTGGGCGTTTCTGGTGGCGGAATGGTTCTTAAGTTAAATAATGTTCATAGTTTTCATCTTTGGATGGGATGTGGTGCTGGAACCAACACTATAGCAGAACTCTTGGCATTATGGGGATTATTGAGCTTTGCTTCTAATGTTGGCATTATGTCTTTACAGGTTTTGGGAGATTCGAAAGTAATTGTAAAGTAGGAAGCAGGGAGATCTGATCTACATGTGATTATTTTAAATCACTGGTGTCGAAGAATTAAGGATCTGGTTTCTACTTTTGCAATGATTTATTTCCAGCACATTTTTCGTGAATTAAATTATGTAGCTGATGCATTATCAAAAAAGGCTATTGGCTTGATGGAGGGGATATTATATTTTGAAGACTTCAAGGAAAATGTGGTCTCTAGCGGTAATCTGCCTATGTTCTGAAGCCGTCAGATTTCCAATTTGGAAGACTAATATTTTTTGATATCATAGAATTAGTATACGATGATATACCCTTCAGATGAAGTATTGATAGACAGTACATGAGACGGTCTTTTTTCTGTAGTCTGGGACGGTTAATTGGCTTGGAGCAGAGATTTGATGGATGTTATTATCTAGTAGACTGCACATGATCTATAGACTAAAGAAGTTTGCTTTCTGATGTACAAGAATATTGCTTACTTTGATTCAAATTGAATAACAAGTAGCAGTTAAGTCACCCGACACGAGGACACGGGACACGGAGGACACAGAATACAAGTATTCGACACGGACACAGCGACCCCCGGAATCAGGACACAGAGGACACATTATATATATATATATATATATTAAAAATATAGACATATAGACCCAAATTGTTTTAGAAACTAGAACATTTACAAATATAAAATATTCAATAGAAATTAGAATCAATACACATTACACATTCACAAATCACAATGAGACACATGGATGATAGTCATAGATCAAGATGTCGAAACCATATTTCTCATTAGGTCATCAAAATCAAAATATACTACACAGATGTCGAAATGCCACTGGCAAATACTAAAATAGTAAATACAAAAAGGGGTAGATCAAGATGGAAGAATCTCATCTGTCAATGACCCAATAGTCCTCCTCCATGCTTGAATCAACAAACTCATCATTACTCTCTTCTTCGTCATCCTCCTCCTCTCTACCCATATGAGGATTTGCATCTGCTGGTGTGGAGGATGACCCCTCCAAATGATCACTATCATCAAAAGTGACCAGCTCTAGCACTGGATCATTAAGATCCATGTTGGCTAATGCCAACTTAGTACTGTTGTCCAAACCCATATCATCAGGAAAGACATCCCACATCTTTGTCTTTCCCTTCCCCCACTCCTCCCTATACTTGTAAATAAGACGAAGGTTGGTGTGCACATAAACTGTACAAGCTCCCATATGTGCTGCAATTCCTCTCACAACTAGAGGATGATGTAACTTGAGAGATGACCCTCAAGGCTAACTTTTGTAGAATAGGGCATGTTACTCCATGAGTTTCCCACCAAGCATAGGGTTTCTTGACCCCCCCTGTCTCCGACTACATCATAGACACCAAATCTCCCACTTGCAGTGGAAAACTCTACAAATCCATCCTCCACCTCAACAAGTAAGTCTCTATCCTGATATAGCCGTCTAAATGCTATCTTCCTCCCCTATAAAATCTCTCCATCCATGTGAGGAGGGACCCTGTGTGAGGGCCCACCATTGAGCCATTCATGACTGTAGAACTTGGGGTTCAATGAGTGGGTCAAGCAATGCAAAGGTGTGCAATTCTTATCCCACTTGGAGATAAGAATATCCTATATGGTGGACCATAAGTTCTTTGTCGATGGCTCATACTCAAGACACTCATTCTCCATAACAATGGTCCTCATGGACTCAACCATGGAATCCCACCCCTCATAAACATCTGCTAGGATGAGTTGGTCCGTGTCTGCAAACCGCAACAAAGAAATGACTAGCTCCATCATCTTAAAGGTAAGATCTACCCTCTCCCACCAACCATCATCTAACACTATGTCCTTTACCTTTTTTGAAGCAATATGATCTGTTTTTCTCCAAAAAGACCAAAACTTTGAAATAACCATGGACCCCAAGAATGGTTTTGACCTCCCTCAACCTCTTGAGCATAATGAATGAGGAAGCAAACTGAGTATCTGCAATCTTCAACAATGAAAAATGTGTGTACTCTTTGTAGATTGTGAGGGCATTGGTGTGGTTTTGTACAAAGTTACAGATATGGCATGCATCATCAATAAGGTTGCCAATCCATGTCACATCTAAAGCAATAGATTTTAGTGTTAAATTCAAAGAATGGACAATGCAAGGTGTCCAAAATACCTGTAAGAGCAATAAAAGCAAGTATAAATGAGTCTACAACTAACAACTCAAATCTATAAAATGACCTTTCCCTAGATGAAATCATGAATCTTGTGTTAAATTCAAAGAATGAGCAAATTAGCGATGCAAGGTGTCCAAAATGAAAATACCTGTGGATATTTAACTTCCACAATCATGCCAACAACCTTGCAAACATGGGCATTGTCCGTGATGATTTGTACACAATTATCAACACCTACTTCTTCAATGACTTTGATGAACAACTCACACATATACTATGCATCCTTGTATTTCCCAAGAGCATCCACCGCTTTCAAGAACACCAGTCCATTTTGAAAAGACACCATGAAATTGATGAGTGGATGGTGTGTTGCATCCGTCCATCCATTAAAAACAATACTGACATCAAATGAGGGCCATGTTGAGCTAATTGGCTCAAGAATTTTATCCACCTCCTTCTTTGCCTTAATCAACAATGTGGTTCTAAGCTTCTCTAAACCAGGAGGCACATAACCAATGGGAGCTTGTTCAATTAGAATTCGACACATCTCAATAAACAATGGTGATTGTGCAACATTGAATGAAATGAAGTTGAGGTAGAAAAAGAATGCAATGGTAAGGTCCACCTCTTCTCGTGCCTCTTGTTGGAAAATCCTATCCATTGGACCACTTGGAGTTGGCATCTTTCTTGTTGGATGAATATCAACCTCACTCCCATATTTGTTAGGCGGAGGCCTAGTGCTAGAGGGTTTCCTCAAGAATGGAAGAGGATCCTCATTCCTTTGTTTCTTGCTTGTTGTTGCCACCTTCCCTTGGCCAACATGATCCTCTCTTTCCATCTCCCTTCATTGGGTAGCAGTCACTACTTTACATGCAGCAAGCCCACAAGAGAGACCCAACAAATGGCCTTTAACCCGGAAATAGGTGCTCTTGAATTCATTCTTGCAAAAATTGCAAGTCCAACTCACATTACCTCCCCCACCAAGCTTTGTCCCAGGCCCTTATTTCCTTGTCACATACTTCCATAGAGGGTATTTTTTCTCTTGGGCTTGTTGTCTTGCTAATACAAGGTTATATGGAGCTTCAGCTCCACTAGCAATAGATGGAGCACTAGCAAGAGTACATGAACCTAGGCTTGGAGGAGGAAGAGGAGGGGAGACACTAGATGGGACATTTCTCCCTTTTTTTTTCCCTATAGAAGCTGCCCTAGCTGATTGAGGCATTCTTCTTGTTGCTTGATGGATAGCTTGCAATCCTCGAAACTAAATCTGCCAAGGACTTGGAAACCCTTGCAAATCCTTCAAATGCCCTTCCTCTGCAAAGACAACCACTCTCACACCTCTCTTTTCATTTGCAAATGACCAAAAGAAAAAGAAAAATTGGTTTTAAAGTTTAAACCCCCCATAGGCCTCCTTGCACACTTTTTCGTGTCTTGTTTTCGGGACACGAAATCCACGGGTTGAGACACGATCCAAACACCGACCAAAACATGTGTCGGGTACCTGTTTGGCTCGTGTTCGTGTCTGACACGATGACAAGGACACAAGGCCCTATATCAACGTGTCCGGTTTCTTAGAGTAGCAGGTTTTTCCCTTGTTGAAAAAAATACAATATTTGACCGTATTGGCTTTTCTTATATGGAAACTCAGCAATATTATGACATTCGAAGAATTTTCCATACAATATTGTATGGAAATTTGACCGTGGTATAAAATTCGGCAAATTTTCTGTATAGTCCAGATACAGTAAAATCAACTTACTTTTGACTGTATTTTGATATGTTGACCCATAAACCCAAAAATCTGCCCAAGAACCTGAAAAGTAATTTTAAAAACCTCAAAAAATCTTGTAAATACAAACTAAATCGCCAATCGCCAAAATTTTTAGGAATACCTTGTTCTGATTTATTACATATTCCTGAGGCTAAAATTCTTTGTAACATCGATCTATGAAATGTATTCTTCCGTATTTAAGCCGTACTAAAATTTTCTGTTACGTATTTTTCTGCTCCGAATCATATTCGAATTCGTATTTATATTTGAATCTTGCTACCATGATTGTAAGATGTAGCAATGTTGGAATAATGTAGAAATGATAGGAAGATTGGCAGGGATTGAGTTGATGTGTACTTTCTATATTCAGCATGGTTTGGTTTGAGATCCACCTTTCTTGGATCTATGATCTGGGTTGTTATGATGTTTGTCATCTATATATTGTAACTACTTCTCTATCAATAATTGAATTGGTTTGGCCATTCCTTTGTGTATGAGAGCGAGCCTTTGTGCTCAGCTCCACATTGCCTCTCAATCTATGTTAATTTGGTATCAGAGCTCAGGTAGTACTTGGTTGGGTGCCGTGAGCATGAAGAGGCTGCATGTGAGGATTGATTCCTGTGTGCTGATCGTTGTGAGAGCCTGAGAGGCTGTGCAGAATTATTTTTTTTGCAGCTATTGTAATAAGCCGTGCGAGCTGGGCTGTGAGAGCATGTGGAAAGGAGCTGCTCCAGTGGAGATCAGCCCATTGGAGCTGAATGCTGAAAGAAGCCACTTCTTTGATAAGCTATTTCCCACATGGAATTTCCCAGCTATTGTATTGAACCGTGAGAACTGGATTGGAGTCGCCCAGTTGCATTTAGTGTGAAAGCTGCCACAGAATTGTGAGGAAGTGCCTCTGCTGCGGTAAAACGAAAAGGAAGAGCCAGATCGCAACTGTGTGAAGACAGGATAGCTGCCTGTGCGTGGAGGAAGCCACCTGGACCAAGCCGCTTGTGTGTGAGTCCGAGATTGCAGAAGTAATTTTTTTTGTGACAGCCATGAACCGTGAACCTGTGCGTTGAAGCCTCCGACGTGAATTGCTGTGCACTGAGGCCCGACGTGAAACTGTCGATGCGTTTTGCCCGTGTCCGTGAAAAACAATTTTTTTTTGAAACCCATTTGTGTTTCGTGTGAACTCAGACTACCGCGTGCAGAAAGTCTGATAGGGAGCGATACCCCAGAACTACCGCGGATTCATCCACTACTAGGGCGCGGTACTTCCAGGACTTACGTGCTATTTTTCTCAGCTTCTACCGCGCGGGTGCTGTCTTCCCGAGGGCGGTACTGCATTCTCTGGCTGCAAATTAGCAGTGTAAAGGTATCTATTGCATTTTTTTTTATTCTTAGTTTAAGTGTAATGGTTGTCGCCTCCCAACAGCCATTGGCTGATACATAAATCAATGAAGCCTCCAAATTGAATGGAGAAAATTATGTCAACTGGAAATTCAAGCTGCAAACTGTTCTTGAATTATTCGGTGGCTGGACGATTGTGAATGGCACTGAATTGAAGCCCGCAGATCCTGCGTTAATCCTAGATTGGAACAAAAGGGAAGCCAAAGCCAAGGTGACTTTGCGACTATACAAGACAAGATTATCCCTCACATTAGAAAATGTGACACGTCTAAAAAGACATGGGATACGCTAAAAACACTATATGAAACAACTGATGCAAATCGCATATTGTTTCTGAAGACCAAATTGTTGTCAATCAAGATGGAAGCAAATGAAGGGGTAAGTAAATTTATTTCTCGCATCAAAGATTTGAGTGATAGTCTGGCAGCTATAGGTGAAGCAGTAGATAGTACTGATCAAGTAACTATCGCCCTGAAAGGTTTGCATCCCGATTACAAAGTGTTTATTTCAGCACTTGCAGCAAGAGAAAAACCCCCAAATTTTGAAGAACTCACAGGTATTCTGCTTCAAGAAGAAGAGAGGATGAAAACTTATGATCTCGAGGCTCAAGGTTCTGATCTCGCACTGATGGCAAGAGGTCGATATATGCACAGAGGAAAACCATGGGGCAGGCCATGGAATGGAGACAGAGGCAGTTCATGGAACCGAGATAGAGGCAAACAATGGCATGGAGACAGAGGCAGATAATGGAATGAAGACAAAGGCAAATTTCACTCAAAACATAAAGGTATGGTTCAGACTGATCATTCTAGAAATAATGTAGATGGTCATTATTGGGACAAACCAGGACACCTCAATAGAAATCATTATCATAAGAAATATTATAGAGGTAGAAGTTACAATGGAAATCACAATGCAAATCATAATGGGAATTTTGCAAACACAAACACTCCTGAAAATGAATTTAGAAATCTGAGATTATTTATTTATGAGGATGCTCTGTCTGCTAAGACAGATGATAAGAATGCATGGTTCATAGATTCAGGTGCATCTGCACATATGTCTTGTAGGAGAGAATGGTTCGAAGAATATAATGAGAATCTCAATGACACTCACATCTATTTAGGTGATAATAGGTCACTCAAAGTTCAAGGTTATGGAAAAGTAAAGGTGAAATTATCTAATGGTGAATTGAAACAGATACATAATGTTATGTATGTTCCTAGTATTAAAAAGAATCTTATTTCTGTTTCAACCATAACCGAATATGACCTAAAGGTAGAGTTTGGCAAGTACCAATGTCATATTAAAGACATTCGAGACCACTACAAGACTGTTGCTACAGGTTCAAGATGTGGAGGACTATATAAGCTGGATGTGTGCAAAGACAGTCATCAAGCACTGGCATCCACCATCATCACCACAGAGGAACTCTGGCATCAAAGGTATGGCCATATTAATCATCATGATATTATGCTGCTTCAGAACAAATTAATGGTTGAAGGTCTGCCTGCTATAAAGAATGTGCACCTAGAATGTAGTGCTTGTGCACTTGGAAAACAGCACCGAAATGCATTCCCAATACATCAAGAGAAGAAACAAACTGATCTGCTTGAATTAATCCATACAGATGTATGCGGACCTATGCAAACTAGATCATTAGGAGGTGCATCATATTTTCTAACATTTATTGATGATAGATCTAGATACACATGGGTCTATTTTATAAGAAGAAAAGGAGATGTCTTTGAATATTTCAAGGAGTTCAGAATGATGGTCGAAAAGCAGACAGGAAAATGCATTAAATTTCTCAGATCTGACAATGGAGGGGAGTATGTGTCTGGAGCTTTCAAGAAATATTGTAAGGAGAATGGAATCCAGCAACAATTTACAGTATCCCACACTCCTCAGCAAAATGGTGTAGCTGAGCGAAAGAACAGGACACTAGTTGAATGTGCTCGCAGTATGCTCCAAGGTAAGAACATGTCCTATGGTTTTTGGGCTGAAGCTGTTAATACTGCTGTATATTTGAAAAATAGAAGTCCAACAAAGAAATTAAATCTGCAAACACCATTTGAGGTCCTTTATGGATATAAACCTGAAGTTAAGCATCTATGAATTTTTGGTTGTAAAGCTTTTGCACATATACCAAAAGACGATAAAAGGAAACTAGATGCTAAATCCTTTGAATGTATCTTTGTTGGATATCACAATGATCATAAAGCTTATAAGCTATTTCACCCTAGCTCTCATAAGTTAATTGCAAGTAGAGATGTAGTGTTCCATGAACATGCAGATACAAGTGACAAATATGGCCAAGGACATACTTCTACTAATGAATATGTGAAATTAAATTCCATCATTCAGCAGCAGGAAGTGGAACAGCCACAAGAGAAGGAGTAGGAACAGAATAGCAGAAGCAATGGAAGCAGCAGCAGTCATAGTGAAAATAGCAGAAACAGCATGAGCACTTCTATCAGTTCAGATGAAGATACAGCAGAAAGCAGAAGGATAATGAATGGTACCCCTACAGGCAATGTAGGACTAAGAAGGTCATCAAGACAGATTCGTCCTCCTTCAAGGTATGATGACTATGCTTTAATGTCCAATGCAATGAATGAACCAATGAATTATAAACAAGCCAAAGATAAAGAAGAATGGGTTGAAGCTATGAATGAAGAATATAACTCTATTATGAACAATCAGACTTGGGAATTAACAGAATTACCAGAGAACAAAACACCCATAGGATGTAAATGGCTGTTTAAACATAAGCTTAAATCAGATGGTAGTATTGACAGATTTAAAGCAAGACTAGTTGCCAAAGGTTATGCTCAACCGGAGGGAATTGACTTTGAGGAAACTTTTACACCAGTAGCAAAACTAAACACAATTAGAATTCTGGTTGCATTAGCTACAGTTCATAATTGGAATATTCATCAATTAGATGTAAAATCTGCTTTCTTAAATGGTGAACTAAAAGAAAAGTGTACTTAGTCCAACCTGAAGGCTTTGTACAGAAAGGTCAGGAGCATCTTGTATGTAAGTTAAAGAAAGCCATCTATGGATTGAAACAGGCCCCTAGGTCATGGTATATAAAGTTTGATACCTTCTTTAATCAGAAAGGCTTTGCGAAAAGCAAAAGTGATCCTAACCTTTATGTGAAGAAAGAAAAGGAAGGAAATGTTTGCTTAATATCTTTATATGTTGATGATCTCATTATCACAGGAAATGCATGTAAGTTGATTGCAGAAATCAAAAATCAGTGGTCACAGGAATTTGAAATGAAAGACCTTGGTGAACTTCACTATTGTTTGGGACTTGAAGTATGGAAAGAATCTGGTAAAACTATGATCACTCAAAGTAAGTATGTGAAGGAAATATTGAGCAGATTCCATATGAGTGATTGCAAAGAATCAGTAATTCCTTTAGAACAGAATGTGAAGCTATGCAGTCAAGATGGAACAAAAGATGCAGATGGTTCTTTGTATAGACAGTTGGTGGGAAGTCTGAATTATCTCACTACTACAAGGCCAGATATATCATATGCAGTCAGCATTCTTAGTCAATTCATGGCTAAGCCAAATGAAAGCCATTGGAAGGCTGCAAAGAAGGTCCTTAGATATTTGCAAAGAAGGTCCTTAGATATCTGAAAGGGACAATGAACTTTGGTCTTTTATATACTGATAAGTTTGATGTTCAATTGGCAGGATTTTCTGACTCTGATTGGGCAGGAAACGTTGATGACAGAAGATCTACTACAGGATATGCTTTCAACATTGGATCCGGGCTCGTAGCATGGAGCAGCAAGAAACAGCCAACTGTTTCTCTATCATCCACAGAAGCTGAATATAAAGCCATGTCTAGTGCTACATGTGACGCTGTCTGGTTGAGGAGGATTCTGGAAGATGTTGGAGAAAAGCAAGCAGAACCCACAAATATACATTGTGACAATCAAAGTGCAGTCAAGCTAGCACACAACCCAGTTTATCATGCAAGAACAAAACACATTGAGCTGCAACATCACTTTGTTAGAGAAAAGATTGATTCTAAGGAAATTAAACTTATGTATTGTAATACAAGTGATAATGTCGCTGATATATTTACAAAACCCATTGGCAGAATTCACTTTGAAATCCTTAGGCAGAAATTAGGTGTTGTAGAAAATCCATTTCTACATTAAGGGGGTATGTTGGAATAATGTAGAAATGATAGGCAGATTGGCAGGGATTGAGTTGATGTGTACTTTCTATATTCAGCATGGTTTGGTTTGAGATCCACCTTTCTTGGATCTATGATCTGGGTTGTTATGATGTTTGTCATCTATATATTGTAACTACTTCTCTATCAATAATTGAATTGGTTTGGCCATTCCTTTGTGTATGAGAGCGAGCCTTTGTGCTCAGCTCCACATTGCCTCTTAATCTATGTTAATTAGCAATTTCTAACCATAAGTATCAATGCACTAGAAGCGGAATCAAGGACCTATTTCCCTAGGAGCATCAATGAAAGTTATCATCAGATCGAGAGCCTGCATGCAACTTGGGTTCAGTCGGCATATTGAATGACTCAAAATTAGCCAGTAACCTGATAGGCGTACAGTAAACTCAGCTGAATATATTTGGATAACAATGATGGCTATGCATATTAAATGGAAAACCAACAGATGCACTATCTTCACTGACTAGCGCAATTGGTCATCCAAAAGCTCCAAATCCGTTAGCTTCCTTTTCCATCAAAAGTTTGTCTGCTTCTTCCTTTTGGCCTGATTTGTGACATTTCCTAATTAGATAAGTATAGTTAACTGAATCCAGTTTGGGATCCTTTCCGCTCTGCTGAATCAGGAATGAATGTGCTTTGTCAAAGCCATTGTTTTCGAAGAGTCCACGAAGAAGATGGATGTAAGTACCATAAAAAGGCTTAATCCCCTCCTCTTTTAATCTATCAAAGAGCTGAAGGGCACCTTCCATTGCCCCTGTCTCGCAAGCAGCATAAATCATTATATTGTATGTAGTTGCATCTGGTTTGCATCCCATAATAACCATACTCTGAAGAAATTTGACTGCCTCTGCAAATTGTTTCCTATTACAAAGTGCATCTAAAACGATATTATAGCAGATGGAATCTTGAGGACAGTCTTTCATCATCTCAAAAACCTCCCGTACCTTATCCATCTGGTTTTTCTTACAGTACACATGTATAAGTGGACGATAAGCATGCATTTTTGGAGCACAATCAGCACTCGCCATCTTTTCCAATACGACTAAGGCTGCATCGACATGGTTCTTTCTACAGAGAGCACCAATAAGCCTTTCATAAGCATATCTTCTGGGAGAAAGCTCCAGTTTCTCAATCATTTCCATGACTTCATTCAGCATATGCGAATTATCATGCCAGGCTGTGGCGAAGGAAAATGTTTTGAAAGAAAATTTGCATCTTTCAACAAATCTCTCTGACAAAATCCTCTGCAGGGCTTCAAAGTCCTTAGAATAGCCAAGAGTATTGGCAATCTTGTCATAGCTTGAATTGTTATGTTTAAACCTTGGTTGCGCTTTGGCCCATTGGAAAAATCTCAGAGCCAAGCTGGAGGAACTCGTTTTATCCAATACCATATCTACCAGTCCCGGAGTTAAATGAACACCCAATTGGGTTAAGGTTTCTTCCATGTTTTCATCGCCCTTTTCAAGGACTAGACATATCTCTCTTGTAGCGTCCAACAGCTTGCATTTCTTTTTCACTGGAGTTTTGTCGGTTTTGTTCAATTCGGGCAAGGTGTCTTCCTCTTCTTCGCTGTTTAGGGCTTGCAATTCAGGGGTTTCATCCTCTCTCGAAGATGCTAGAGTTTCCTCAGGGATTTGAAAAGTAGCCGATGCATCCGTTGCGTAAAATTTATGGGGCAAAATGAGATTATGAAAAGGAAGAAAGCTCTCACCGTTTGCAATTTTGAGAACCGTAGAATCCATATTTTTGTGCCATTGCGATGTTGCAGAACTCCACTTTTGGTGGCACGGCTGGGTTGCTGAAAATGCTCGCCTGATTGTAACCAGTCCTGCACGACGCACATAACCCACGAACTGCATTGCAATAAATTGTTTATGCTCGAGGCATCTCCGCGTTGGTGTACAACAGAAATGGATGGAATAGAAACTAGAAAACCTGGTTTGGGATGTTTGTTCAACTAAGGTTTAAGTGAACCAAGGGTTTAAGGGTATGGCTTCACTTAATAACATTTGTCTTGGGATACTTTTGCATCGTACCAAGTTGCGAGGATAAATATAGTCTTCGTATTTTGTATGTTTCCAAGGTGTATTGTTTTTTATTTATCGGTTATTGTTTTTCGGTTAGGCTTTTGTTTTCTGTTTTTGTTTTTATTGTGTGATGTAACGTTAATATCGTTAGTAAAAAAAATAGTGATGGTGAATATTATGGGAGAGATCTTGTAACGTGATATAACATTAGTAACGTTTATAACATTAAAGTAAAAAGTAGTAAATATTATGTCAGCCAAAAATAATATTGATAGTGAATATTATGGGATTAGTAACATTAGTAAAAAATAATAGTGATAGTGAATATTATGGGAGAGATCTTGTAACGTGATGTAACGTTAGTAACGTTTGTAACATTAAAGTAAAAAGTAGTAATAATAATAGTGAATATTATGGGAGAAATCTTGCAACTTGATGTAACATTAGTAACGTTTGTAACATTAAAGTAAAAAGTAGTAAATATTAAAGTAAAAAGTATGGAGAGATGTTGTAAGGTTTGTGATGTAACGTTTGTTACTAGCAAAATAATTAAAAAAATTCATGTCGACTCATAAAATAAAAAAATTATGGAAAGTATTTAAAAAAATCCATGTTGGTCCATAAAATAAAATATTATGAAAAGTAATTAAAAAATAGATGTTCGTTTATAAAATAAAAACTTAAAACTTTAACCCGGATCTATCAATCAAGAGAGATCAAATTTCTTGAGTTTAAATTTAAAGAAAGAAATACACCTCAAGAAATTGGATCCCTCTAGATACTAGTTTAAGATGGATCTATGCTCGTATATACATGACTAGGAGAATTTGTCAGGCTTCTAGTCAAATAAGATTGAGCAATGATATAAATAATTATTAAAAGTTAATAAAATCAAATATTAATCTTGGTTTAAAGATGTCTTAATGTTTTTGTCGTTTTTTCAATATAAAAAAGAAAAAGAAAAATAGTAATAATAATAATAACATAAGACTCTCATATAAAAATTGTTGTTTTTCCCAGTGCTAAATACAATATGAAATTAGCTAAACAAATTCAACAACCATCCACAAAAACCAACATACCCACAATTGCTTATCCTTGGGTAAGAGCTCATTTTCCTTGAATGTGAGGAAACAAGTTAATGACGCAATACCCAAAGGCATTTGATAGAAGTGGAAGTTTGTCTCATTACTTACTACTAGAGGACAATTATAGGTGGTGAGGTTTTGTCTCTACACAATGATGCAACTGCTTGTTAAGGTCTTGAGATAATATTAACAAAGTCTAGGTCGGTAACACTAAGTATTGAAGTTTTTTTCCTCTTTTAGAAGAAGAAAAAAAAAATTTATGGAAGACGCCAACCTACATTGTAATATATGAAATAAAACATGTTATAATGTCAAATGAGTCGTGCTAGGGTTGTTTTGAGGGATAGCACCATACTCTTTCCAACTTTGTGATTTGATGCATATCCATGATGAAACTTGGGGAACATCACCTATTCATATCACACATGAATTAGCAGGTGTCTCTTTACTTAATTTAAAAAAACATGAATTAGCAATGCTCTTTACTGAATTGAAAAATGGCTATGCCACTTATGTATTGGTCTCACAAAGTGGTGTCAATCCTAACTTAGTTTATTTTTTAATATTATTGTTTTTGTATTTAATACATTGGATAGTCTAGAATTAAATAGTTTATGAGAATAGTCTTGAATATTCTAGAGTTGAATAATTTTCTAGAGCTGAATAATTTTTTAGAGCAATCTTTGATAATTAGGAGTTGGATAAGTAATGATGCAACATTATTGAAATGGAGATAATCCCTATGCCACGAGAGCTTGGGGTATATTATGCATTTAAATAAATGTGAAGAATTACTTTTGTTTATGACTTATTCTGATTCCACATGGAACTTGAAAACTCTAAGTAATTGTTTTTATTTTTAAAGATTCCACATGTTTATAAATGGAATTTGAAAACTTTAAGTAGTTGCTCGAGGTAACAAATTTCGAAAGTTTGATTTATTTAAATCCCTTTCAACCAAACGACTTGACTTTAAATGTTACATGTTCAAAGTGTCAACAAGAAGGATAGTGAAAGTACTTCGTACTTAAGCTCATTTTGGAATCCATACAAGTATGATTGCGTCCTAAATCTTTCCTCCATCCCCTGCAAATATAAGGAAGTAAGGAAATATTCAAGATCATCTTTTACTAATTGCAATAAGCATTTGATTGCCCCGTATCTAATTTATGTGTTTTAATCATTTTGCTTATATTTTTCGTTTGAAGAGTCAAATGTCTTACTTTTTGTAATAGGCATAAGAAACTTCTAATGCAATCATGTATGGGTAGGTCTCAAAATATTGCAAAATGTTGACAAGCCCTACTACAACCAAACAACAATTATGTGAAAAGCTTCTAAAAGGTGTTAAAACTTTGCAAAATCTCGACAAGCCTTGTTACAATCAAATAACGACTATGTGCAAACCTTTTAAGAGATGTCAAAATTTTGTCACAATTGAATCTTACAAAATCTTTGGAAACCCTACTACAATCAAAACAAAAGTGATATATAAAGTTTATAAAAAGAATCTAATAATAGGCCCATGGAAGAGTAAGGAAACAAAACTAAAAAAGAGCAAAACAATAACTAATCACTAACAATATTAGCAATTAATTACTCGAACACACTAAGAGAAAATGAGATAATGGAACTTTTTTTCATCGAAAAAAGAGCTATAGTTGATATTCAGATTGAATCAAACTATACATAGTTCAAAATAAAAAATAGCCTTTGATTTCCATGCATACACAACACAAGATGGCCATCATGCAATTACACCTTTTATGAGAGATATACAAGACTACCACACCATTTTTCCGTAACAGATAGCATAGTAGGGAATACATAGACAAAAGTCAGTTCAGTACGAGCCAACATAGAACTCTAAAAAAAACTGTGATTTTAAGAAGAATCATAGAAGGGGATGGAGCCTTTGTCAACCCTATCATCCCTGCACCATTCTTCGAACTGGATAATTCCTTCGAGGGCATTTAATGCTCTTTTGGATAAACTATCAGTTTCATAATTTATTTCCCTATAGACATGGTGAAACCGATAGAGTGAAAAGATTCCTGGAGTCTTTAGTGCATAGCTAGCACCACTCAAGAATCATTACATGAATATGAGCCTTTGATTGTGCCCAGTCAATAATGATGTTTAAATCTCCATAGACCTGCAATGAGGTAATGTTCTTGTGACGGGAAAAATAAAGTAATGCAACAAGTGCAAGGAGCTCACTTCTTGTGTTTGTGTCAATGCCACATCCCATCCAACATTTGAACCTATGAGAATTTGTTAAGCACAAAACCATCCCAGCACTAGAGATGCTCCCCAACTCCTGGGATGCCCCATCAAAATTGTAATGTCCCCATTTTGACCCTTAGGACATATTGGCTTTTATGTAAACATTGTGCAAATGTGATGTATGATTCCTAGCGTGGAGCTCAAGGCTAAGGCCCCGCTAATGAATGCTTAGCCTAGTATTTTATATTGTTTTATCCATGTGCTAGAAAGCCATGGGGAAATTGTAAAATGATGTAAATATCATGTAATAAAAATACTAAGGGGTTGGCTATGGATGCAACTAAATGAGGGGGGCCATGTATCCACTAGGGAGAGGTGAGGGGGTGTGGGATTGAACCCTAGACTGCCATATGTCACCATGAGAACCCCTTTGACCTGTCCTAGCTGCCATTTATTTATGTTGTAAGGTAGTACTGCAGGAGGACGGTTCATGAGGTCGATGGAGTGGGGGCAACCCAAAAGTCGAATGGCAGGGTATGGAGCTCTATTTTCCTTGATCTGCAATTCACTCCACCCCTAGAAGTTTGTATTCCCGGATCCCCATTCCATTAGGGACGAGCAACCATAGATTGAAAAAAAAAGGAGAACAGAGGGAGGGTCGAGCGGTGAAGGAAGAAGGAGAAATCACGATTTGGGGAGAGAACCTGAAATCGCGATCCGAAGGGAGGCCGTGATTTGTAGAGCTAAGATCGCTCAGAAAACTTGTGTGGAAAAATGGAATTGGATGAAGGATCCACATACCCAACCTTTGGGGCGAAACTAAGAGGTTAGATGCCCATAATTTCATGAGAGGACCGGATCGGATAGCTGAGACCCTGTTGCGGGAAAGAGCCATTCGGCCACAACATTGAGGAAGATATGAGTGCAGATCACAGTGGAAAGAGGCCAGGAGGGTTTAGACAGCATGGTAGAGCTAGAGAGGGCTCAATTTCCTTGATCTAATAGCCAAAACCAGCCATACCTTCCCAGTTCTGTGCTAAGGGAAGGGGCGCCCTAGAGACTGTGCAACAGAGAAGGGGACCTTACTTAGGCTAAGAGTGGAGGGGATGGGACTGCCTGAACTGTATGAGGTCATTGGGATATTCCCATAGTTCTGTGGATGAGCTTATTGACCTAGAAAACCCTCACCTATCTCCCACTTGCTTGACAAATCAACTATGTGTTGGATGCCCTGAAGGACTGTGCCTAAGACTGTGAGTGAGCCTATTAGTTCCTCCTTAGTGGATACATAGCCCCAGCTCGAGGGTGGTCTCTAATTATTGAAATAATACAGGATGGGCAGAGGCCTATGGTTGGGTTGGAACGTTGCAGTCCATAGCCAGTTTGCTTGGGGATTTCAATAAAAAGATAAGCTTTCCTTGTGCCTTGAATCATGACATTTTACATCTGTGCATGTGTGTTTGTGATGTCAAAAAGCATAGATCAATCCAACTGAGTAATAGGGTTGAATGCCTATGCATTATGTTTAATTACGTTGTGCATGTTATTGATGTGGTGATTGCATGATACATTGTGTGTGGATGATGCTTCCTTCAGCTATAGTTATTGAGTATGCTTATGTACATTTGCATTTCCACTGGTATAATGCCTTTGAATTGTCCCTTGATGAATAGGGATAAGTATTTGAATGGTTCTTTGATGAACACGACTAAGTGCAAGGACAGGAGGTGCAGAATAATTCAGTAATGGATGTGGGGAAAGAAGAGACACCCCCTGTGGTGTTCATGACCCTTCTGTGGAACAGTGGAAGGGGAGAGAACATAGCAGAGTGAAGGATAGCTCCTTGCAGGTTGGTAAAGAGGCATGGATGAGGTTGGAGACCATATTTTGGGGTGGAAAAAGGATAATATCAATGTTCTCAGGTGTGGATGAAGACCCTACAGCTACATAGTGCTCACCAAGAGATTTCCAACGGTACCGGATTTTCCCAAATTGGACTTAGGATGAAGAATTTATGGGCTGGAGAAGTTGTCCAGTGGGGCTTCCAACTTTCCGAACCCACATGCGGATTGCGGATTGCATAAGTTAGAAGGGAAAATTCTGCGGGGTTGCGAAGTGGGAGTTTTGACTTACAAGTTCTGCATCTGGACTACGGATTACGGAAGTCGGAAAGGTAAAATTGTCGAAGTTGTAAAGTTGGAGTTCTGACTTCCGAGTTCCGCATTGAGGATTGCAGAAGTCAGAGAGGTAATTCTGCGAGGTGGTGAAATTGACATTCTGCATTGCGGATTGCAGAAGTTTGAGATGTGGTTTTTGACGTTGTGTATTGGGTGCTCCGATTTCCTATTTCTGCACTGCGGATTGCGAGTTGCGGATGTCAGAGGCGCATTCCTTCGGCGCTGTGCGTTTGGAGATCCCGAATTCTGACTCTCGCAAGGCAGATTGCGAAAGTCGGGGGGATATTTTCCTCAGAGCAATAAATTGGTGTTCCGACTTCCGATTCCCGCATTGTGGATCGTGGAATGCGGAAGTCGGAGGTGTGATCGACGAAGTTGTAATTTGTGGTCTGACTTCCGACTTCTGATTGCGGACTAGAGATCAATGCGGGTGCAAAATTGCGGAACCTTTGGATAGTTTGAGAAAATAAAAAAAAATAGTAGGTAGATGCAAGGATTATCTCACATCGCCTCTAAAGGGAACCGAGGTGACCGGGAACGTGACAGAATGGTATCAAAGCCCAAGGTTGCAGCACTGGGGCTGCTTGGGACAAGCCATGATGTGGAAGAGGAATTCCACAGTATGATGAGGAATTGGAAAGGGAGAACTCCTTAACTTTTCTCCTGTTGATATAATTATATTTTTCTGAGTTTTATATGAAATTGTGGATAGGAATGTTGAAAATGCAAGAGATTAGATAGATGAATTGTATATGCATAGTAGGCATATCCATAGATAATGCATAGTGCATGTGAACTTGCTTGTGCATGAATATGGTATTGCATATTGATAAAATTTGTTAATGCACACATTGCATTTCAATTTGAATGCACACCCACTAAAGGGATTGCAGGAAAATCTTATGTTTTATGCATGTGATTCTTGCAATGTTGCACAAAGATATGTAGAAAATATTTTTGAGATGTCTTGCTTACACCTTGCTTGAGAAATGATGAAAGTGTTGTTTCTGGTGGTTCTTCATTTTACCAAGATAATATAAGTATGGCTAAAGATGTTGATGATGATATTGCATATGACCAACAACCTTGTGAAGAAAATTCGGAGCACAAATCCATGATCAAGAGGTTGGTGGAAGGACTGTCTAGCCCTGGTAAGAATGTTACACCAAAATGTCGTCACCCTTGTGCAAGTGTCACAAGTGTCGCAAGTGTTGCAAGTGTCGTCATCGTGACCTAGTGTCGTCATCATGACCGTTGCAAGTACCATCATTATGACCAAGTGTTGTCATCGTGACCATTGTGATAATGTTGTCATCTTGACCATTGTGTATACATCCCTAAAGTCATCTGGACCAAGTATTCATTTGAGAGGATTTGTACTCAGTTTGTATAACCTTTTGAGAGGTCATCGCAGGTTGCACACTAGCAACATGCGACATCACAGGTTGCTCCATAGCAAGGTGCGACGAGGTCTGTTAATGGGAAAAAATATCCATTTCAAGATCTTTCTTGAAGCTTGCCCATTTGGGGGCTTATCCCTGGTCTCTTGGAGAGCTGGTACTTGACCCCTAACTCATTGGGAAGATCCCCTATCTCTCTCCTACCATCTCTCAACCTATCCTATCCATAATCTCATCCACTTAGTCCTATATATATGAGGCTCACTCCCATACCAAAGGGAGGAAAACTATGGTATCTAAATGCTGGTGAAATCTCTCTTGGGACACCTTCACTCACCTCTTGGAGAATTCATGCTTCCTTGGAAGGGCTTGGAAATTGGCTTGTGGGGAGAAGGGCTGCTACGTTAAGTCATTGGTTGTTGTTCTATATCTCTATCATGTACTCCTCTGTTTGCAGTAATACAAATGCTTTCCACCAATATCGTTCTTATGTGTAATGATGTTGTGTTGTTTACCTGCTTAATTGTTTACATAGATCTCTTATTGTATAGATGCTCTTTACTCGTTTCTCTTTTCTGTGTCTTAACAGGTCTTGCAGCTTGGATGTGACGACCTCAAGACGTGGAGCAACATTCAGCAGAAAGGATAGCGAATCAAAGAGGTAAGACATCTAGTACTTGATCCTTAAGCAGATCTAGGAAACCTGTTTGTAGTCTGTTCTATTTGTTCTAGACTCACATTGAGCTAGGGAGATCCAGCTCGCCTCCGGTCGAGTGGATTGTCCGGAAACAAATCTGGCGACCATACTAGGTAGTAGTGTTTGTTTTGTTTAGTAGTCATTAAATCTGAGAGTCATTTTCAATTGATTACTTGACACAAGCCTCCTTTATCATTTTTTGCCATATACTTCTTAGGAGTGATTTCACTATCAGATCTTCGCATTGAGGATTCTGATCTTCTTCCTCTGAGTTTGTACAACTCATTTTCAAGCCTGTTTTTGGTTCATTATTGAGAGATCTGGTTCATTTTTTAATCTAGAACTCGCCTGTCGCACCTGGGCAGTGGAAACAGAGTGACATTGTGTCATTCTGAATCTCTGTTCTTCACCTGTTAGTCACCCGTCGCATCCTTTACATTGCTATACTGCGACATCGTCGCACCTCCCGTGAAGGAAAACTGCGACGTCGCATTATGTGTAAAGACAGAGTGCGCCGATCTGCCAAAAGTTGGCATACTGGCATCCCTTCCCTCATCTGACAGTTTGAACTTTGGATTGCTGTATGAAATCCCTCTGTGCTGCAAGATCCAGCCAGAGATCCCATCTTTGATTTGTGTGTTTTGTTTGGCTTGTTTGTATTGGTTTTTGGGTCTTTTGAGATTTGGATTCATCTTTGGCCCTTTGAGTCAAAACTAGTGTTTTGCTTGCATTTTTAAGCGAAATGGGTTCTATTTTTGAAAAAAAATTCCCCCTCATGGACGGGGGGGGCCATTAATCGTGCATTCATTAGTTGTTTTGACCCATCTTAAGGTTTTGAGATCAGTTTTGGTTTGGCGTGACTAGCTTGTTTTAAAGACTTGAAGAGTGTGGGATATCCATGTCTTTTTGAGCCTCTCTTTCTTGGGTTATGCATCTTGTTTCCCTTACATGCTAAGCTATTCAATCATTTTTGGGAAAGATTGATTCTTTGTCTCCACTTCAGTTCAAAGAAAAGCTTGATTTTGCCACTCTTTTGCTATATTCATGAATTTGGAAAACATAAGTATTCTTCTTGCTTTAATTTGATCATTTGAAATTCTTGGTCTCACACTCATAAGAAGAAGAAAGTTTCATTTCAGATTTGCATGCATTTGAGTTAGATAAGATTGTTAAATGCTTTCCTTTGTCTTGCATTTGATTGGAAACGTTAGTGGAATCCTTCTTTCGTAGCTTAGATGTGTCTTTTTCAAGTGTAAAAAGATAGGAAATGAGTTATAATTATTGCATTTGGTAGATTTTGAGCCTCTCTTGAGTGCCTTTGAGTTGTTTGGGTGCTTGCCATTTTTTCTTTGGGAATTTCTGAAAGATTAGAGTGTTGTAGATATCCTCTCACTTCCTGTATATAAATATGAAAAGTGTTTAGTTATCAAATTCCATTTTTGGTACATGCATTTGAAAATTGAAAGTGCTTCATTATCTTGTCTTATACATTGTTAAGATTAGTTACATCTTTCATTTTCTTTACGCTTTTTGGCTGATTATTGCAGAAAGTTAGAATTATTGCACTCTAGGAAGGAATTCTTCTTTTCTCTACTACTTAAGTACTTTTGGTTTTAAAGAAAGAAAAATCTCTCCCTACCTTAAGTAGTTTTCATTGAAAAGGAAAGGAAAATGTGCATTATCATGTAGTTGAGGATTGCATTATGTTTACATTTATGTACTCACCTCATGCATCCACCTAACAGTACAAGATAAAATTAACGCTAGCTTAGGTTAAAATCATTTAGCAACTTGTGTGTAAGTTAGAGACGTGTTCTGGCGTCGTTAAGCGTGGCAGCTGTCGTTATTTGCCAGCACTGTCGTCCGGGGGTATTGTAGTCTTCCACATACATCGGTATATCGAGCTCCTTCACGTACCCACCAAGTACCATAATCTGTACTTGGCGTATATCGAAGGGTGTATCATGTACTCGACACGTATATCGGAAGGTCTCATGCCAATGGCTGTGCATTAGATAGCACCACTACGGATTTGAGCTCCCACGTACCTTGCGTATATCGGGAGACACCATTAGGATTCCTGAAACCAAATGTGTTAACCATTTGGTCGTCTTGGCAAAGCAATACACCGAGAACAGCACTCAGGGAGATTAGCATGCACATACTGTCCAAGTAATTGGGTATGCAGGAAAGGGTACGGTCCCAATCCTCCTTGTCGCATCATATTGTTGGACGCTGCAGTATATAGCGGTTTGCGATGCCTTGATAATCCCGTGAGGTTCCAGACTTTGAATCCACTCCTATTCACACAGTTTGCTTGTGGCTTTTAGACTTGAGTAGTGCTTGACTTGTGTGGTACTTTAGAGACTCTTAGGAAGTTTAGATATGGAAGATTCTTCCAGGACTACCAACCGGGAGGCACCTTTCCAAGGTATGCCATTTGTTATTCTCCCTTGTGGAATTGTTGGTCCTCCCTTTATGGCTACGTTGAGTCTTCCTGGATTGACGATAGGATTACCAGTATGGTTATTCTCCAATCCGGTTACACCAAGTGCACCAATTGTGTCGAACCTAGGTTCTTCACCACATGAGCATCGATCTCATGATGACCCTTCTCCTTCTCCGTCGAAAGTTGGATCGGCTTCCATCTCTTCCTCTTCTCCTACTGAAAACTCTGATGTTAGTAAGAAGGCGGGTGTGAAGAAGAAGAAAGGGAAGATTAAGAAGAAGAAAGATAAGAAAGAGACCAAGCGTCAACCATCTGCCTCTGATAGCACTCATTCTATGAGAACACCTCATAAGCCAAAGTTCCCTTGCAAATTTTGCAAGGGTGATCACCTTCTCAATGATTGTCCCGATCTTTCCTGTGTGTTAGAAGTGTGGTCTAAAAACCCCAAACTGCTTGTATCGTCAACCTCTGACCATCATGTTGATGATACTCCCTCAACCAGTGACCCATTGGTGAAGGGTCGAAAGAGTAGAGTTGCAGACCCTTGTTGGATATGCAAGGGCATGCATCGTACTTACCTTTGTCCAAGCATGGATGAAGCTTCACGATGGTTGCAAGATATTACTAGCTCTCAACAGGTGCTTCCAACAAGCGATAGTAAGTTGTCCCTCAACCCCCCGCTGGTTGACCAAGTGGTCAATTCAGTTTCATCTATAATTGATCCCACTCTTCCTTTGGAGAGTGAAGTGATTGAGTCGATCTCATCTCCACTCGATCCCGTTCTTTCATTGGAGAAAGTCCAGACTAAAGCAGTCACCATGACACAATCTTCATCTCATTCTTATCTTCCAAGTGAGAGTGAATTAGAAACCGTTGATGTTTTCCTAGTCAGTTCAAAATGTCCTAGGCAAGGGGAAACCCTGTCCATTTCTACAGGACCCCCTCTAAGTACTGAGGTCATTTCCTTTGATTGGAATGGTCTAACAGAATCTTGTCTTCCTTTGAGTATTCATTTTCAAATATCTGTAGGAGTTTCCGATAAAGAAATATTTCGTACGATAGTTGATGAAGGAGCTTCTGTTAGTATTCTATCCTCAATTGCTTGGAAAGCTATAAGTTCTCCTCAGCTTGTGCCAGTAACTGACCAGATTTTGGATTTTAATAGAAGGCCTACTGGACCTTTAGAGATTCTCCCGCAGTTACCTATCACGTTGAGAGGTAAAACTGTTTATGTTGATGTCATGGTTGTCCAAGGTCCTTTAGATTTCAATCTACTCCTTGGACGTGATTATGTCTATGCTATGAAGGCCATCATGTCCATGCTCTTTCGAGTGATGTATTTTCCTCATCATGGGAATATTGTCATCATTGATCAGCTTTCCTTCATGACACCCACTCATCATATGACTCCTAGTCATCAGATTTCCCTAAATGTTCCACATGTTTTAGTGGTTTCTTCCCCCTAAGGACAGGGGTACGAGCATAGTTTATGTTCTGTTTCAAGCTCGTTAAAAAATGAAACCAACCTTCAAGCAAAGTTTCTCTTTGATTTCAAGCTTGCATAAAAATGAAACCATTTCACATGAGCATAGTTCCCGTTCTATGTCAAGCTCGTTAAAAAATGAAATAGGTTCCTACTAGCACGGTTTATGTTATGTTTCAAGCTCATTAAAAAATGAAACCAACCACCCTAGCATAGTTTCCCTTTGGTTTCAAGCTTGCATAAAAATGAAACCAATCCATTGGAGCATAGTTTTATTCTATTTCAAGCTCGTTAAAAAATGAGATAGACCCCTCTAAGCATGGTTTACCTTTGGTTTCAAGCTTGCATAAAAATGAAACCATCCACTCGAGCATAGTTTTATTCCATTTCAAGCTCGTTAAAAAATAAGATGCCCCCCCTCGAGCATAGTTTTATTCCATTTCAAGCTCGTTAAAAAATAAGATGGGCCCCCTCAAGCATAGTTAGTGTCTATTTCAAGCTTGTGTAAAAATGAAATATATCTCCCTCCCTTCGGTTCGAGTCTCTTGCTAGAGTTAGAATTTGAACCTTCATTTCATTTGATTCTCGTTTTCCCCCCCTTGGTGAACATTTTCATATTAGTAGCCAGGTTGGTAGTTGGGTTAACAAGCATCATTTTCAGACGAAATGAAGCTTGGGGGGCATGTCACATGTCGTACCATCGACAATCATGTTGAGGGAACACTACCATGTTAAGCCACTAGCAATCATGCTGGGGGCATTTTTACCAACCTCTGGGCATCATGTTGGGAAGGAACCCGTCAATGGGCCTTAACCGTGAGCAAAGTTCTAATCTTGTGTCAAGCTCATTAAAAAATGAAACAACTCCTTTCCCTTTGAGTCGAGTCTCCTCATAGACTTAGTACCTGAACCTTCTTTTCACCCGCCTATGCCTTAGGTGGATGAAATGAAGCTTGGGGGCATGTCTTCAACCTCTGGAAGTTACATTGAAGTCAACTCGATCGCCTCTCCACACCACGTTGGAGCTAAGTCACTTACTTCTAGCAATCATGTTGGGGGCATGTACCAACCTTTGATTTCATGATGGGAAAAAATCTACCATTGGAAAAATTTTCGAGCATACTTTCCTTTTTTAGGTTTCGAGCTCATTAAACCATGAAAATTATCCTGAGCATAGTTCATTTTTTGCTACGAGCTCGTTAAAAAATGAAGCAGACATCATGAGCATTCTTTCAACATATCTTCGAGCTCGTTAAAAACAGTAAGATAGTATTTGAGCTTACTTTTCACTTTTTTCGTGCTCTGGTTAAAACATGAAAAGTGGTTTGAGCTTAGTTTTTACTTTTTAGTGCTCTGGTTCAAACATGAAAAAGATTCCGAGTGCTTTTGATACCCTTATCGTGCTCGTTAAAAACTAAGTAAAAAAGGTGTGTCTAACGAGTATAGGTTTATCACTTTATTCGGCCTCGCTAGACTATTTACGGAAAAGGAACTGTGCCGAGTTTACTTTTTCCTTTGTCGTACTCGGTCATCAACCATGACAAAGTTGTTCATGGAGTCATTTTTAAGCTCTTTTCAGACTCCCTAAATAGGAAAAGATTGCCAAGCAAACTTGATGCTTTCACGCTTGTAAAAGCATTTGAATGATCGTCTTTCTAGTGATAGTTTACCCCTTTTTCAGACCAGGAAGCACTATTTACGAAAAAGGGATACTCCAACCAACCATGGCTGGAAGAGTCCTCTCCCATGTTGTTTTACCCTTTTTCGGGCGATGAGGTTAACTTTACAAAAAAGGACCTTTTGGAGTCTCCTTTAGTTCTTTTCAGACTCTCTAAACAGGAAATGACGTCGAGTATTCCTTCTCTGGACTCGTTAAATTTTAAACATTGAAGGGCCCATTATGGGACGAACCCCTCATTTCCTAGGTTCGTAAAACATTTGGGATTGGACTCATCTATGAGATGAGCTATACTGAGCATCTGGTTACCCTCATCAAGCTCGTAAAAAACACATGAGGCACTCATCAATCATGATGGGAAAAAAGGAAAGTGTTTGTGTTACATACCTTAGTGGCAGTATATAGTCGTTCTTGAACATGGCACTCGTTTGCATTTGCATACCGATACTTGGGTCATCTGTTTGTCTATGAGTCCCCGCTTACTTTTTGAGTCTTGTTACTCCTCTAAGTCATTCAGAGAAAGCTTCCACTATCAGTTGCATTAGAAGTTTGCGTCATTCTATGTCAATACTGCCAAGTCATGCCATGCCCATGTTCAAGAATACATTCATCACTCATCATTTTTCAGTCAGTACACGCGTCATCATGCCGTTGTTACTTTGAGTCAGTCTCACATGTTATTGTACCATCCGATCCACTCTACACATTTTTGTCGTGTTTCGTGTCGATTGATGGAGGATTCATTATGGCCCTCCTTCGACGGATTCATCCTTGTCGACTTCAACTCATCATCCAAGGATTGAATCTAGAAACCAGTCAAGTACCTTGGCCATGCATGCCTCAATGGTAGGTCACCTCGCTTTCATCATGAGTTTACATCATTGACTCTTGATTGAAAGATTTCATCTTGCGTTCGACGTCAACTCATTTATTCACACTTGATGATATGTACTGTGATACCTTGGGAATCATTGACATTAATGGTGATCTCCCTCGCACTTGTTGATGGTTTACATCAATGACCGGTAATCAAGTGGTTTCTACCATGTTCGACGCAAAGACATTTGTAATCACATGGATAGATTCGTATCATTGCGAGTTCAGCTTGAAGACCCTGGGGAGTCATGTTTTACCCAGGTTGCGATGGATTTTGTATTGAGTCATATTACACGGATCCACTTTTGTATTGGTCATGGATGTGTTATCATCTCATCATGGATCTACGCTTGTGTCTAGTAGCCATGATTGTGTTTAGTCGGTCATTACTCCCATGGATCTGCAATGTATTGGTCGGCAGCCATGTTGTACTACATATGAGATTGTCAGTTCAGAGTTAGTTGTACTATAGCAGCGTCCTTCATCTGACAAGTCTTTTGCCATTTTTTCTATCAAAGCATTTCACCTGTCTCATTTCGTCAGCTTCATGCTTTGGGGGGCATTCTGTTACACCAAAATGTCGTCACCCTTGTGCAAGTGTCACAAGTGTTGCAAGTGTCGTCGTCATGACCTAGTGTCGTCATCATGGCCGTTGCAAGTACCATCATTATGACCAAGTGTTGTCATCATGACCATTGTGATAATGTCGTCATCTTGACCATTGTGTATACATCCCTGAAGTCATCTGGACCAAGTATTCATTTGAGAGGATTTGTACTCAGTTTGTACAACCTTTTGAGAGGTTGTCACAGGTTGCACACTAGCAACATGCGACGTCACAGGTTGCTCCATAGCAAGGTGCGACGAGGTCTATTAATGGGAAAAAATAGCCATTTCGAGATCTTTCTCGAAGCTTGCCCATTTGGGGGCTTATCCCCGATCTCTTGGAGAGTTGGTACTCGACCCCTAACTCATTGGGAAGATCCCTTATCTCTCTCCTACCATCTCTCAACCTATCCTATCCATAATCTCATCCACTTAGTCCTATATATACGAGGCTCACTCCCATACCAAAGGGAGGAAGACTATGGTATCTACATGCTGGTGAAATCTCTCCTGGGACACCTTCACTCACCTCTTGGAGAATTCATGCTTCCTTGGAAGGGATTGGAAATTGGCTTGTGGGGAGAGGGCTACTACGTTAAGTCATTGGTTGTAGTTCTATATCTCTATCATGTACTCCTCTATTTGCAGTAATACAAATGCTTTCCACCAATATCGTTCTTATGTGTAATGATGTTGTGTTGTTTACCTGCTTAACTGTTTACATAGATCTCTTATTGTATAGATGCTCTTTACTCGTTTCTCTTTTCTGTGTCTTAGCAGGTCTTGCAACTTGGATCTGACGACCTCGGGACATGGAGCAACATTCGGGAGAAAGGATAGCGAATCAAAGAGGTAAGACATCTAGTACTTGATCCTTAAGCAAATCTAGGAAATGTATTTGTAGTCTGTTCTATTTGTTCTAGACTCTCATTGAGCTAGGGAGATCCGGCTCACCTCCGGTCGAGTGGATTGTCCGGACACAAAGAAGCCAACTGATCAGGTAACAATAGTATGTTGATGGAAGCCATGCAGGTAATGTTTATTTATGTTAATTGTGTAAGTGTTGAGAAAGGATGGGTAAGAATCCTTTAACCATGTTTTAATCATCATAAAATGGTATGCATGTAATAGTGAATGCATTTATGTGAAGGACATCCCACATGGTATGGTAGTAAAGAAATGGGCATTATACCATGTGACTGTTTAAATTTTGAATGCATCCATAAGAAATAAGAGCATGCCATGTGTGAAACCATGAGAACGTTGGGTTGGGAAGACTATAGTGCTCAACAAGTATCCCATGAACTTCCTATTGGTGTTAAATTGAGATGAAATCTCTTGACCAACAACCAAGGAGTGAGAGGACTCCTGATGTGTTGTTTGAGTTGAGAAGGAAGGCACCCAATTAGTTAACCAAGTGATTGGGGAGATGGCTGGGTATTGTGTTGAAGCATTGGCTAGGGTGTCCAACTTACCATGGTAAGCAACCTGTTTAGGCACAAGAATGTTTAGATCACTGATGTAGTGCATTGGGTACACTAAGTAAATGTACGTTAACAAATTATGTAAATGTTGTGAATGTGCATGCATATGTGTGGGTGCACATGTTGGAATGCATTGTGTGAATGCATGGTTTTGATATATATATATATATATATATACAATTAGATAATAGAAGGTCCAACTGATCCTATCATAAGCCTTCGAAAGATCCAATTTAACACAAAGGCTTTGCTTTTGTTCCTGTTGATGGTATGCATGACCTCCTGTGTTAGAGAAACTGCATCATGGATTTGACGGTTGAAGACAAACCAGAACTGCACCTTCGAGATAATATTACTTAAGATTGGCTTCAAATGCTGCGCTATTGTTTTGGCAATAATTTTATAACCAACGTTACAACAAGATATAGGGCGAAAATCCTCAAAGGAAGAAGGGTTTTGATTTTTGGGAATGAGGGATAAAAATGTTGAGTTTAAAGCACCTAGCACCTTCCCAGCCTTTTGAGACTCATTAAAAACCAATAACCGATCTTTCTTCAAAAGCTCAAAAAACTATCAGGGCCCGGACTCTTACCCTTTTGGAAGGAGTAGACTATTTTCTCCAATTCTTCTTCCGACACATCTTCTTCCAATGATTGGTTCATTTCTTCGTTTATTAACTTCAGAAACAGTCTTAAAGCTTTTAAGATTTCCTGGATATGATACCCTTCTGTTTCTGAGAAGAGGTGTTTGAAGTATATCTCCCCAGCCTTCACTTTTTCCTTGAAGGAATGGACAAATTCACCATCCATGTCTTTAACTGCCGAAATCGTATTTATATTTCTTCTATGCGCTGCAAACCCATGGAAAAATTTGGTGTTGTTATCTCCTTTCTTGATCCAAATGGCCCTGCTCTTTAACCGCCAGAGTTCCTCCTCTTTTGCAAGTAGCTCTTCTCTTTTTGTCTCACACCTCCGAACCTCCTTTAATTGTTCCTCTGTGAATGTACCAGATTTGTTGAGGCTGTAGATCTCTTTTAACTTCGTTTCCACTTCTCTTAGCTGACTCTGCTGATTAGTTGTGAAAGTCTTGGCCCATTTCTTGGTCTCCTTTTTTGTTCTTAATAAGTTATCCGAAAATTGCTTCATAAAGGAGGCATTGGGGGACGCTTCTAAGGGAACCCAGATATCTGTTACAATCTTCTGAAATTCTTCCTCTTGAAGCCATGCTAGATTGAATTTAAAGGGAGCGACCATAATTTTTTCCTGTCTCTGTAGCTATAAGAGAATTGGTAGGTGATTAGACAACCCGCCCACCTCTATCCAGGTTTTTGCAATAAAGGGCCCCGATAGTAAATTCTCTGAAACCAAGAATCTATCCAATCTCTTGGAGATTGCTTGATCGCCACATCTTTTGTTACGCCAAGTCGGAAGAAATTTTGAGGGTTGAAGATAAATCAAATCTTTAGAGTCAAACAAAAAATTGAAGAAATGACTAAGATTATCCTTTCTTGCAGAAAAACCTCAAATTTCCTTTTCTGATAATGTGAGATTCAAATCTCCACCACATATCATATTTTTGGGTTCCAACAAACCAGATGAAAATAAATATTCCCAGAAAGACTTCCTGTCTAGAAAGGGGCCATAGATATTGTAAAAAGCAAAAATTTCTCCTGATCTTTTTTCTTTCAGCGTTGTTTTCAGTATCATCTTGAATTTCTCTGTTCCTATTTCCTCAAAATTATGGTTCCAGGCTGTTACCAAACCTCCAAAGTGGCCTTTCGAACTGATATGATCAAAGGTCCAGTCCTTAAGCCAGGGTTCAAGGGATTCTATGGCAAACCTACCCCCCATCATTGTTTCTTGTAGCAGGATGACCGAGGGTTTAATATTGACGACCATCTGTTTGAGAGATTTTAGTTTAGAGGAGCTCCCCAACCCCCTTACGTTAAAGGAGAGAACCAACATCAAGGAGCCCTAGCCTGGGCCGTACCAACTCTAAGGGCCCTCTTAATTGTAGCTTGTTTTCCTGACTTCACCTCTATTTCCACCTGATTTTTGGCCTTTGAAATTAGCGACTTTCTTCCTAAAGCAACTTTTGGCATCATGTCTAAAGCCAGACCACTGGTCGACACATGCTCTCTATCTGTCACCGTTTTCGACCGCATGTTGTAGAATTTTTGTTTTACCCAAGAGGGGGGGGGCAGGTATCTCTAGTTGCGAGATTTCCACCTCGCACATGACCTTATCAGGACTTTCACACATGTCCTGACTTTTCTGTGCAGGTTTGGGTTTCGTCACATCTTCTAGGATAATATCTCCCTCAGACGACGGAGAGTTTAATTCTTGAATTAAATTGTTTAAAACAGGGACAGAAGGGAGGGTTTTGAGGGGGGAGTCTTGCTTACCAGGGAACGTACGTGTAGCCTTTTCTAGTGAGGACTCTCCAACCTTTCCACCTTTCATATTTTCGACGTGAAACTGAGTCTCTTCACTACCTTGAACTTCGTTTTTAACCCATACCTTTTTGTGCTGCACCTAGTTACCTGAATATGAAGAGATGTTTGGGAAATTACTTATGATATGGCCAATCTATCTACATGAGAAGCATCAAAAAGGTATTTTCCAGTAGTCTAATCTTTTCTTCCACAAGCTTCCATGAAGCTCCAACATGATTTCTTCAAACATACCTTCTCGTAGATCAACTTCTATCAAGACCTTGGTGCACCTTCTATCCACCTTATGTTCCCAATTTTCTTCCAACGATATGAAATTGCCTATCTTATTGTCAATCGCCTCCAAGATTTCTTTCTTCCAGAATATCATCGAGAGGCCGAGTAGAATTGCCCAAATTTGTTGAATGTTTTGTGGTTCTCTATTAGCTTCGAAATCAACCTTCCATTTCTTTAAAATCAGTCCAGAGGGACCCCACTGCCAAGAATTATCTAGCAGTTTTTGTCTTTCCCCCTCCGTTTTAACTCTGAAGAGGATCTAGCCACGGGAGAGGATGTGAAAAATCGGCATTTGTTACAGGAGAGTGCTCCAATTCTCCTTCATCCATTGACGTAGCGCAACCTCTCCAACATTTTTTCCGCAAAAACGTCCAACTAAGGCTAAAGACAAATAATCCGGTAAGTTTGTTAATGAAATGTCTTTGCCGAAAGTTAAAGAAGCAGCATCCCTTCTTACTTTGGCACTTGAACGTCTCGTAGGTTTATGATTGCCACCATTCTTAATAATTGTAGTATTAACATCATCCGAGTTTTGGAAATAGAGTTTATGTGGTTCAGGCATGGGAGGTGACCCATCCTGCTGCTATGGATGTTCCATGATTGCAGAATGAACGAATATTGGTACTCTGGGTGAGTTCGTATCATAATCCACGTCATATATTACCATTATGACTGTGAGTGTTTCGTAGTTAAAACATGCGAGATCCCAAAATGACTGAGCTTCTGCACGTCACTTTCTTTGTACTCTCCCCGCTACTCAGTATCATAAAATAGTCATGAAAAACAAAAAATTAAAGACTCATAAAGTTCGCCACCTTCGCGCTTGAATACTTTGATCCTCACATAAACTGAACCAACATAGTCCCCCCCCGAAGTCAAAGACCCCCTCGTTCAAGTTCCGAAGAACCTATATATATATATATATATATATATATATATATATATATAAACCTTACCTTACCATAATAGGAGAAGAAAATATCATAATGAAGTGAAATTTTATCGGTAAGTTCGTAATGTTGAGGACTGCAAAACTGTCAAAGACGAGTGTTGGCATATTCAACTCTAGATTTCTATAAATTGATAATTAATGAGTTTTAAAGACTAGGTGGGAATTCATTGGTAGAAGCTCCGTTGATGATGAAATTTTCCTAGTGTAGATTATGACTAGGCACAAAGAAACCTGTTGGAGCATTTAGCCAAATTCAAAAGGGTTTGGGGTGGAGTTGTGGAAACAAGCAAAAGTCCACTTTTGAGACTTTTTGGTGATTTTGGAAAATTTAGAGGAAGGAAAAGTGACTTGGGATGTGATAACTGGAAAAAATTTCTTACTCGACATTTTATATTCTTAATATTCTGAACACCTTTGTTCAAGTGAAAATTTTCTAGTTATGCTCTGTTTGAAACATATAAGTTTTTGCAAAAATGTATGTTTGGAGAAAATAAAAAATAAAAAATGGGCATCGAACCAATGATCTAAAGTTGTTGAATACTAAACATCATAAGTATTATCAACACTCGATGCAAAAAAAAAGAATCTAGGTTTTTCCTATATTTTCCTCGACATATGGTAGTAGTTGATCCCTAAGATTAAATGTACCTACCGGAAAAGTGCATAAATTCGGCAAAATTGGTAAAGTTGAAGGGCTATAACTTTCATATCTAAGCCCATAATTGAATATGGTTATATTAATTGGAAATATAAACCATAGGAGAATATATATAAATAATTACATTCGGAAGAATTACTTCAAATATTTCTACAAGTGGATAGAAAAAGGGGCTTATAGCCCTGATTTGACAAAATTGTCAAATGGGTAGTTTCCAGAATGCATATGTATATAAGAAAATTTGATAGAATTTTGGAAACAAAGTATATCCAACAAATGAATTGTATTGATTTTCTTCAGTTACAGGGTTACATAAAGGATAATTACAAATCAGTGTTTCTAGATCAATATTGAGGAAGGAAAATTCATATAGTCACGAAGAAGAAGTTAGAGGTCTAAATATCAGTGCGGGTAATGAAGAAACATAATCTAATGGGAACAAAGGAAGTCTTGAACCATTGGATCTAGTAGAAGCAATGAAGAGTATAACGATGAAGGTGCAAAGCTATAGAGATAATAATGAAATAATGCTAAGGACTCAGAAGCAACATAATCAATTGAATACTCAGCAATTGTAAAGTTTAAATCAATTGCAAACACATATGAAGAATATATCAAGTTCATGGAATGATTAACATAGAAAAGAATATTCAAGGAGGAGATGCCATGCGATATCTAAGCACTCCAGAAGTGCCACCAGAATTCATAAGTATCACTACTCACCATCTCATTCAACCAAGGATTCATACACATTTGAAGACTCTAAGAGTAGTCCAGAAGTGTACCCAACCAAATATTAGAAAAGGAAACATGTATAAGAAGAGTTGCAAGGGGAGATTTGAAAGGTTAAGCTGCCTATCTTTGATGGTTAAAACAAGAAGGGAGAAGATGTTGAAACTTGGTTATTGGGCAGGAGGAAGTATCTCTAATTGCATAACTACTCATCCAATATGGAAACAAAAATTTCCATATGCAACTTACAAGAAAAGTCTTCAATTTGGTGGGATAAGCTTATTCAAGTTAAACACATTAATGAGAAGAGGATTTCATGGAGATAGTTTAGGAAGTATTTACAGCAAAAGTACATATCAAAACATTATTATGACAAAAAGATGGAAGAGTTCTTTGAACACAAGTTGGAAATATGACCATGGAAGAATATGAGAAAAGGATTTTAGAATGGTTAAGATTTTATGAGTTTATTAAAGATGAAAAGGTAAATATGAAAAGGTTCCTAAGTAGATCGCCTACATTCTACAAAGATAAAATTTAATTTGAAGAACCCAAGACTCTTGAAGGTACAATCTAGAAGAGCTAGCAAGGTGTAAAATCCTAAGTATTGACTATTTTCTAGAGTTGCAAGAGTTTACAAAGGTGTTTTATGATATACTAAGATTGCCACCAAAAAGAGATTGATTTCTCTATTGATTTAGTGCTTGGCGATGCCCCAGTCTCTAAAATTCCATATAGTTGGATGAGTACCCCATATTTGAAGGAGTTAGAAATGCATTTGGAAGAATTGTTGAAGAAAGGGTACATATGCATAGGTGTGTCTCCTTGGGGAGCACCAATACTTTTTGCGAAGAAGAAGGATGGAACTTTGAGGTTGTGCACTAATTTCAGATAGTTGAATAAGGTCATTGTGAGGAAAAAATATCATATACCCAGAATTAATGACTTGTTTGATCAGGTAAGAGCAGAAATTATCTTCTCAAAGATAGATTTGAGAAAAAAATGTGACCATCATGTAAGGATAAAAGAGGAAGACATCAGTAAAAAAATAATTTAGAACCAGATATGGACATTATGAATTTGTAGTGGTGCCATTTTATCTAAGTTAAGGAAATGTTCATTTTATCATAGACAAATTCATTATTTGGGACATATCATTTCTAATGACGGAATAGTAGTAGATCCATAAAATATTCAACCCACTATGGGATGGCCTGCACCAAGGAATATTTTAGAGGTGAGATCATTTGTGGGATTGGCTAGGTATTATAGAAGGTTTATAGAAGGATTCCCCAATATTTATCATTCAATCACATAGTTTACAAAATAAAGGAATTAAATTTGAGTGGACACCAGAGTGCAAGGAAAAAATGCAAATGTGGAAGAAATTGCTCACTAGTGCACCCATTCTCAAGATTGTTGATCCAAATGAGGATTTCGTGGTATTTAGAGATGCTTGCAAAGATGGAATTTGAGGAATTCTTACTCAAAATGGACATGTGGTTTTCTATGAATCCAACAAGCTTAATGAGCATGAGAAGAATTATGTTACACGTGATTTAGAGCTTGCTGCCATAAGTAATGCATTCAAAATGTGAAGAGTTATTTGATGGGAAATTTTTTTGAGTTGAGAACAGATCATAGTGACCTAAAATATTTATTTGAACAACAAACTTTGAATGTAAAGCAAACAAGATGGCTGAAATTTATTTTTGAATATGAATTTGATATCAAACATATTAGAGGAAAAGAGACCAAGCCTTTGTTAATGCGCTCAATAGAAGATTGCATGCAATGCATGCTACAACCATTAGCATGTGTAGATTAGATTTGAATGACAAAATTTTGGAAGCTCTTATTTTAGATGGCGATTAACTATAGGTAAAAGAAGTTTAAAAAAAGAAAAGATACAACAAAAATATCAAATTATAAATTGGACAATGATGGAATCCTTATGCATAAAATTAGAATTTATCTTCCTAATTCTTGTGAATTAAGGAAACTTATATTAAATGAAATGTATAATGTATAATATGGTAGACATATTGGATACCAAAAGACAATTGTAGTAGTAAGAAATCAATATTTTTTACTAGGAATGAAGAAATGCATTAATGAGTATATAGCCATATTTATGGAGTGTCAAAGGATAAAGGTTGAGCTCAGACAACTAGAAATGTTGCAATATCCATTGCCAACACCTAAGTGGGAATGGGAATTGGTGACAATGGATTTTATCACTAAGTTTCCTAAGGCATCAAGAAAACATGATTCCATCATGGTAGTGGAGTTTCCCACTTTATTCCAATCAAGACAACTCATAAGGAAACTAATATAGCAGAAATTTACATGAAAGAGATTGCTAGGTTGGATGGGATATCTAAGGCAATTGTTTTAGATAGAGATCCAAGTTTTACCTTAAGATTTTGGAAAGCGTTATTCGAAGGATTTAGAACAATTTTGAACTTAAGTATATTATATCATCCATGAATAGATGGACAAACATAGAGAGTTAATCAAGTGATTGAGGATATTCCAAGGATGTACATGATGGACAAGCCATCTAAGTGAGAGGAATATTTATACTTTGTGGATTTTGCATATAATAATGGATATCATGCTTCTTTGAATATGATTCCATTCAAAGCTTTGTATGGTAGAAAATGTATCACTCCAATTAGTTGGGACAATCCAGTAGATAGATTAGTAGTTGGGCAAGAGTTGTTCAAATAAACGGAATAGAAATGGTCAAGATCAAGAAAATTTAATGGCAACACAGGATAGGCATAAACGTTATGCAGACAAGGGAATAATATCAAAAGTTGTAAGGGTTGGGGAGCATGCAAATTTGAAAGTTTGACCGAAGAAGAGCTCCTTAAAATTGGGAAGTTGTCGTAAGTTGGTAGCTAGATATTGCATACCTTTTGAGATCCTAACTAGGATAGGGACTCCAATAAATATGAACTTGCATTGCCTTCTTGCATAAAATTTCATAATGTGTTTCATGTATCATAATTGAAAAAGTGTATATATCATCCTAACCTTGTTATTGATTGGGATTTTATTCAAGTGGAACTAGAAGGAGATATGCAAGTACAACCAATACGCATCCTAGACAAGAAGGTCACATTGCTAAAGACTAGAGCAATAGGGTAGGTAAAGGGACAATGGACCCACTACAACCTTATGTAAGCCATGTGGGAGGAATACCCACATCTATTTTCAAATTTTGATTTATTTTTTGTGAATAGTACTAATAGGAACCAAGGATGGTGCATATTTTAAGGCTAGGTGGGAATGTAATACATTTTTTTTTTAACCCCAAAATGTAAATGTGCATGTAATGACCAAGTGGCTAGAAGTTAGACATATATGGTACAATATGACCAAAGATATCATAATTATGTACATTAATGGCTTATAATATAAAACTTCCTAATGGTTTCAAATGAGGAAGGGTGAAAAAGAGATGAGGGGACTATGATTCCACAAGTGGGGGAAATGAAAGGGGGCTAAGGGGAGAGTTCCTTAGTGAATTCAACCTAAATCCTTAGTCTTAATTATAAAACTTAATTATTGAATTTACCCTAAAGTCCATAAAACCACAATTATAAAAATGTATTTATCCAATCCTTGTTTTATATTCACTTAAGGTGGGGATTAAAAGGAAAACCTGCGCTTCTCACAAGGACCGTGTGGAGAGTTGAGAACATGCAAATATAATGTTTGCCAAATCAAGATATAACAAAATTTAGCCATTATTCTTACTTCTACAAAATTGGAGAGGAAGAGGGAAAGACAGTGGTGCAAATAACTATACTTTCATGAATGATGATGCAATTGTCCTGGGAAATTGGTATTAATGTTGATTGGGTTGATTAGAAGACGAAACTTGGCCTATAATTGAGAATCTCTAAAATCTTAGTAGTGAGATTCCTTGGCCAATGTGTGCTAGAGAACTGGAAGATAATGGGGATAGCCCAAGGGACTGATTTCAAAGAAGGGGATCTCATTATTAGTGTTGTGCAAGTTGAGGGGGAAGAGTGTTGGTTGATTGATATAGATGTAGGGGGGTTTTGGGCACCAACAATTTTATGGGTTATGGACTAAGAAGAAAACCTTAGGACCCTCACCCTTATGGAATGATAGCCTCATCTCAAGGGTGGCTTATGTCACAAAGAGATTAAGTGTGGTGGAGTGCCTAAGGTTGGGAGGACTTCTTTTGTTTGAAGTCAATTGTAGGATTATTTCCATAGACATAAGTGTTATGAATATGTATCAAAATGCCATGTTTTATAGTTCTGTTATGCATTTTATTATTTTCCAAATTGTCAATTCTCTATGTATGTGAAACTAAATCATTATAATTATGGATGAACTCATTCTAGAACTGCAATTATTTTATAAGATTGAAAATTTAATAATTAAGGTTGTTGTAGCCTGCTTCTATTGTTAAAAATCTACAGTCATCTGTAAAAAAATGATGTTGGTATCAAAAGACAAAATTCAGAGGCAAAATTTAGGCACCGCATAGCCTTGACAGAGGACAAAGGTTAATGGGTACATGGCATTTGAAAAATGTCATCAAACAAATGAGAAGACCAGGACAAGGCACCTCCTCCCCCATTGTCATAACTGTACAAAGGGAAAAAGGATTAATACCTTGTTTTGATTGTATTGCCTTTAGACACATGTTCATAACACATAACAATTGAGCAAATTCAATGGAAAATGTTGTAAATGTTATTGTGGGTTTAGGAAAGGGCTTGTTGGTTAAAAGGGAGGTGAACCCCAACACATATTTAATACCATGTATCTTCATATCATGAATCCAACCTTAGGTTCAAGGATGCATATGGTTTGGAATGACAAGTGTATTCGGGCATGGATTGAGAAGAGAATTTACAACCCTAATTCCCCCATACTCCTCACACTCTTGCAAGATATCGATTGCGAGGAAAAAAATACTATGACAAGATGGTAACTTGGTATATAGGTGGGATAATCATGTGGATGGAGAACTTCAACATCTGTGAAATTGCCCACATAAGATCCAAAGAGATGATGTAAACCTCACTATGAAAGAATTTAGGAAGAAGAGAGAAGCAATAGAACATAGATCCAATAGAGGCAGAATAATTACACACATTACATTAATCAGAATAGTAACCGGGTAAATATACAATACTGAGCATGAGGATTCGAATTCACTAGGTGTAATTCGAATTGTCCTTCATGCACAGATCCATAATCAGTGGAGAGTCATCAGTGCCAAACTAGGAGTCTATCTCATCATCGGTGAAGTCATCAATGCACAAGTAGTGATCAACCGGGAGTCAAACTGAGTCTAACTGAGTGTGGTTGGTGTAACTGGCACATGGAAGCACTGATATAGTGAAGGAGACTCAGTGGGGGCGCTCATGGAGCTAACTGGAGTCAAAACAGTCTATCTAGTCACACTGGAGGTCCAAAAGAGTGATAAGGTCAGTTAGGAGTCAGTTAATCCTTAAATCAAGGAAGAACTGAAGATAACTGAACTAAACTGGACTGGTAGGTGAAGAAAGGCGCCCTTATCATGCAATAACTGAAAAGAGGGCGCACTAAGCTCTAGGAGAGCTAAGACTGATCCGAGAGAAGCTCCTGGGGCTAGTTTGGCAAGGGCTAGGTGCTGGTGCTGCAAACCCTAATTGCATGCAAACCCTAATTGCATGCAAAACCCTAATTGCATGCAAAACCCTAATTTTGCATGCAGGACTGAAAATGTCAGAAATGTTAGAAGGACTAGGATGGAGTATAGGAATATCCTAACACCCCCCCTTAATCCATCCTGGGCCCTAGTAACTAGGACCAAAGGTCACCCATACAATCAATGAAATGATAAAAAGAATACTGCCTCAATTTTTCTTTTTCTTTTTTTTTTGTGTTTTTATATTTTTGAATAACTCAAGGAGCCATTACTCTAAGCAGAAAAGAAGCAAGCTTTCATCAGTGAAAACTTTGCAAAGAGACTTGGTAAGCTAATCCTCTGTAAAGTGCGAATGCAAGTGCTAGAGAATGTGTTGAATGTAGCAAGTCTTTCAGGAACCTTTTCTGTTACTGGAGCGAATGTATCATGATGAGTTTTCCCAAGGAATGGAAGAGTAAACCCCATCATCATGCTGAATCTCTCATGGAGAGGTGGATGGCATAATGCAAGGTTAGCATGCTGCTGAAGTCTAGTAGTTCTGTAAGCAAATACATCATCAACTGTGTTCTTAGTAGTAGCAAGGACTGTGTGAGAACATGTTTCTCTTGAATCTGGACTAAGAATAGGTGTTGGTTCTGAATCTTCTTGAACTATGATCTCAACATCAAAATCTTGATCTTCTTCCTCACTAGAATAGGAGTCACTGGAAGAGAAGTCACTGTGATCCTCATCAGAATCTGAAGGGATAGTTGGAGAGAAGGGCATGAAGTGGGAGAACTCATATGCCTTTGAGGCATGATTAGCAATCCCATTCGCTATAACCTTTCCAGTGGAGATTTCTGTAATCTCTACTGTGTCTGGACCAAAAATCACTTGTTTTGGAGATCCTGTATGAGTCATTTGATATACTGATAACAAATTAGCTGTAAGAGAAGGAACAAATAAGACATTTTTGAACTTACCATGCTCCATATGAACTGTACCCAAACCTTTGGCAGAAATCTGAGAGTTGTCTCCCATGTGAATGGTAGGCCCATCTTGGAGATCCAAAGAGGAGAAGGATTCTTCTTGTGCCATCATGTGGTTGGAAGCTCCAGAATCTATGAGGAGAGCTTTTGTCTTTGAAAAACCAGCCATCAATGCATGACAATCATCAGATCCACTTCCAGAATCAGACATCTTTGCTTCTTTTGGAACAACAATTTGGTTTTGTTCAAGAAGCTTGGTTAGAAGATCAATCTTCTTATGCATGCAGGCATGCTCAGGATGGTTTCCTCTCTTGCAATAGGTACAATTTGGTCTCTTTTGTTTGTCATTCTTGGATCTTGAAGGTTTCTTTCCTTTGCCTTTTTGTCCCCCTTTATCATTCGCTCCACTTGATTCACCAGCCAATAGAGCTAGATCTCTGGAGGTTTTGATGGCACCCATTTGAAACAGTTTGTTATCTTCTTGAGTGAGAGCCTCAATGAAGTTACTTAAGGTGGGAAACTTCCATCCAGGGATGGACATTCGAACAGAATGAAAGGTAGATACAAAGACAAAAAATTGAGATCCAAGTTTGCTCAATATAGAGAGTATCAATTGCTCATCACTTTTAGTGATGCCACATTGCTTGCAATGCAAAACCAAATTCTGAAATTTGGAGAAGAAATCTTGAATGCTCTCGAAATTGCTAGGTTGAAGGGCAACCAATTCATTCTCAAGAATGTAGCCTCTCAGTTCGTCTTGTTTGCCAAAAAGACTCCTCAATTTTATCCATAAATCATATGGAGACTTCAATCCATCAACATGAAACAATAGATCATCAGAAATATGAAGGCATATGAATCCAAAGGCTTCATCCATTTTGTTTAGGTGCTTGACTCTCTTTTCAGCTTGATGTGGTATGGCATCTTTTTCTTCAACTATTCTAGTAAACCCTCTTGATTGCAAGAGTATTATCATCTTCCTCTTCCATTCGAAATAATTGAAAGGAGTGAGAAGTATAGAAGAAGGATCATTCGAATTGCTCATCTTGATTGCTTGAACAAGTGCAAAATAGAAGCTACTGAATCTGCTGTTGCAACTGCTGGAACTTCAAAATACCTGCAAAAAAACTCTCAAGAATGGAGGTAGAATATACTCTCAAGGCTCTGATACCATGTGAAATTGCCCACATAAGATCCAAAGAGATGATGTAAACCTCACTATGAAAGAATTTAGGAAGAAGAGAGAAGCAATAGAACATAGATCCAATAGAGGCAGAATAATTACACACATTACATTAATCAGAATAGTAATCGGGTAAATATACAATACTGAGCATGAGGATTCGAATTCACTAGGTGTAATTCGAATTGTCCTTCATGCACAGATCCATAATCAGTGGAGAGTCATCAGTGCCAAACTAGGAGTCTATCTCATCATCGGTGAAGTCATCAATGCACAAGTAGTGATCAACCGGGAGTCAAACTGAGTCTAACTGAGTGTGGTTGGTGTAACTGGCACATGGAAGCACTGATATAGTGAAGGAGACTCAGTGGGGGCGCTCATGGAGCTAACTGGAGTCAAAACAGTCTATCTAGTCACACTGGAGGTCCAAAAGAGTGATAAGGTCAGTTAGGAGTCAGTTAATCCTTAAATCAAGGAAGAACTGAAGATAACTGAACTAAACTGGACTGGTAGGTGAAGAAAGGCGCCCTTATCATGCAATAACTGAAAAGAGGGCGCACTAAGCTCTAGGAGAGCTAAGACTGATCCGAGAGAAGCTCCTGGGGCTAGTTTGGCAAGGGCTAGGTGCTGGTGCTGCAAACCCTAATTGCATGCAAACCCTAATTGCATGCAAAACCCTAATTGCATGCAAAACCCTAATTTTGCATGCAGGACTGAAAATGTCAGAAATGTTAGAAGGACTAGGATGGAGTATAGGAATATCCTAACAACATCAATGTGGATAACACTCATCCTATTGAAATTTATTATGGTTCTTCAAGATGGATCTATTAACGATGGAGGTTTTTGGGAATTTGTAGCCTAGGATGCATGGTATTCTCCTTGCCTAACTTAGTCCTTGGTCACTTTGAGTGTTTAAAGGCACTAGAGCATCAAGTGCAGGGTGAATTATGGACTTGTGAAGGAATTGGTAGTGTGATGAAAGTGACAAAGTTGAAGTTGTAAGTGATTTGCTTCTGTGGGATATTGGATGCCATGGATGAGAATGAACATAGAGGTAAGTGTGTTTACTGGGAGTGCATGGCACAAAAAAAAAATTATAAGGGCACTAAGAAAAAATATGGATTCCCTCCAAACCCAATTAATTATTTGAACAAGAGTGTCGACCATTATATTTAAGCACATGAGATAAAGATTGACAAGATTGAGAAATCAATGGATGCCAACACAAGCAAATTGGCCAAGTTAAATGATGATATGGCATGCACTATAATATCATTCTAGGATTTTCACAAAGATTACAATCTATAGTGGAAAAACCCTCTGCTTCAGTGGGCTCATCTTTAGAGGAATGCAAAAAAAATGCCAAAGTTCAACATGTTCCTATAGCGCAAGAGAAAGTAGCCAAACAACCCAAAAACAGTTAGCAAGAGAAGAATGATGAAGAAATGCAAGAATACCATGGTAGGCATGATTATGTGTAAATCATATAGGTTCTATTATGTTTTGTTTTGTATGTTTGATAGGAAGAAAGTTTGTTAGAATTTACAATTATAAGGACTCTAGGTTTTTAGTATCTCAAAGAAGAAACACCCAAACTATTATGGTCAAAATGAGGGTGACAATTTTGAGCAATTTTTGGAATTTTGTATGTCTTGAGACTATATGTTGTCTGGTTTGGCTGCAACAATTTTCATATTAACATCAAATTTGCCCATTTCTTCTATTTTTCTTTCACATTTTTTGTATTTTATTGAATTAACAAATCACATTATGAAACATGGTAACATATGGAAACTCAAAGCATTTATTGAATTGACAATTCCATTATAGGGCATTGTCATATGATGTGCTAACTATGACGCTTTGAGGATAGGGATTACCATTAATATCATGTGGGAAGGTTGTCATGGCTAAAAATTGGAGGTAATAATAATGCTAGACAAAATTACCAAGCATGTGTGATTGGGAAAATATTTTAGTCTTTGTCCCATATAGTTGTGGATTTTCCATGGTATTGAATCCAGATAATTTGTTGTTTTAAGAAATGTTAAATATAAGGGTGAGAATGTGGCGCAATAATGGCTCTATGTTGTTTTAACCCATGAATCCTATTCTAAGTTGCTTATAAAGAGTAGTGGACTTACTTTCATTTTTTTATTCTCAACTTGTTTCATTTCAATGTGGCATCCTAGTTATCCTATGTTGCAATTGCATCCCTCATACACCTTGGTTCCCTCTTATAGATCAAGAGATGGATCACACTAATTAATATAGGATTAGTGTGCTTTTGGATTATTCTAAGCCTCTTTTGACATCCAACATGCATGCAAACTAGTGTGGCCAAACGTTACCTTACAATTTGCAAGGAAAATTGAACCCTATACCCCCAAGACTCATTGTACCACCCTGTCACACAATCAATGCATTCTACTCATCAATTGATTGCATGTGCATGACATTGTTTAATCTTCAATGCATCATTATTCCAAGTTTTCATAGTCAATCTACATGGTGCTAACTTAACAAACAATTATGCACATCATTTGGCATGCCTCCTCAATGAGGCTCATCTCAACAACATACAACAACTTAGAGGGTTGGCACACTCGTTTGTATGGATGCTCAATGTGATCAAGATCACACATACCCTTAGCGACCTATTTCAAGTCCCATAAATATGCTCATAATAAATCAATGTACATGAGACCAACCTTAGGGATCACCTCACCTAATCATCTGATCTCCCTTTGTCTTTTATAAATATGTAGGAATGGTATTTGTAAATTCATTTACAAGTGAGTAGAAAGTAAGTTATGGGGTAGAATAGCATTTGGAGAGTTCCGACACACAAATTTGTGCATGTTTTAATATTACATTGCATCTTCTCACTCCATTAAATTGTCATCTTTGTGAGGTCACTCTCATGTCACTAGATTTATAATGTTCTTACCATACTTCAATCTTTGCGAAATACTAGTGATAATATGTACATGCCAACATTTTTTGTGTTTAAGTTTGCATTTGTTAGTGTATGGTTCATTTTATAATATACGCATTTAAGTTATTTTTGTACTCTTAGCATACTTAATTCTTAAGCTGCCATTGCATACTATTATTGTGCTTATCATTAATTACTGTATTCACGCAAATACATAAGTTCTTCATATTTTTGCATGTACACTACGGTTCCATTGTACATTTATTTTTTGAAAGTGCTTCCATTAAACTCAATAGAAGCATTAAGGTTGGATCAAAGAAGTCATGCACCATAAGAGACTCCCTTGCATAGGTAAAACAACCCTCAAAGAGAAAAATGTTAGTACAATCACTTTTGTTGCAATAAGTTGTTTCAAGATTGAGTATTTTTATGTCAAGGTCACCTAGGGCATACACATATTCATATATTAGGATTAATTGAATCTTGGCAGGTAGCTTGACATGCCACCACCTTCACCATCAAACCACCATATTTTCCACATCTTGCTCCACACTTATTATCTAAATAGATTTTGCACTCCATTGAATAAATTGCTTTTACACTTTTATTATTGAAACATCACTTGTGGCAATTGATTATTGTTTGTAAATGTTGTTTATTATGACCAATTTGAGTTCCTTGGTTTCAATGGGATAAAGCTACACATCCCAACCAATGTCTCCACAAATTAAAGGGTAATGTCCAACCAAGGTTCCAATCCTAAACTTGGCCATGTTTAGTGGTAATAGAGCCAAGGGCCAAGGTTACAATTATGACCTTGGTCACACATTGTCCTTCAATTCATGTGAAAATGGTTGAATTGCACTAGTTAGTTGGGTTGGAGATAAGGAACCCAAACTAGGTGTGTTACTAATTACAATGTGATAGGGATATTGCCACAAACAATAATCGATTGGTAGAAGTACATTTCCATAACAACAACAAAACATAAGCTATTTACCTAATGAAGTTCACAATATATTTAAATAATATGTGAGGAGTAAGATGTGTAATAAAACCTAGATATTGTGTGTGCAAAATAAAGAGAATTGATGTATTTATAGAGTACAACAAACAAAAATAAGCATGATAACAACATACAATGACGATGTAAAAATTTAAATGTGCTAAGAACATATGTACATAACTTAGAGGAGCTACAAAAGACAACCACATTCTCTTATAATAGTTTCTACTTTCTTTTCTCAAATTTATATATCTCTTAACCCTTCATCTAATACATTCTTTGTTGAGGAATGCTCGAGGCACTCAAAAAGAGCAATGCATTGGTTAGGGAAGTGTGGAAGGTGCTACTATAATTATATCACCTATTTTTGTAGATTAGTAATGTATCTCTTAAAGTTGTTGACAAGGTCAAAGAGGGATGTGGTGCAAGGGAATGCATAATGGACCCCTTCTTCTATGCATGTGTGGTTGGCTTAAGTGCTCTAGAAACCAAAATTTAATTATTTAATATAAACAATTAAAGATTCTCAAACAAATGCAAAAACAAAAGAAGGAAATAATTCACATTTAAGGACATGTGGGATAAGGAAACTTGTCTACTCATTCTCATTATTATCAACATTGTTTTGTCTTGTGCATCACTTTTTTTGCATCATAGTATTTATGTTCCTTCATGCACCAAGTTTTTCTAGTTTGTTATGTTATAATTGTCTCTTTTTGTGTGCAACAACTTATGCTCACTATGTGTTGTGCTACTTCCTTGGCTCCCAAATTTTCTTCACACAACCATTTTGATGTGCATGAACCTTCACCCCTTGCATCATGCTCATTCACACAGTCATTAGCTTCTTCCTAAGCATACTTATCAAGAACTCAACCGAAGGTTCATTCTTCCTTATATGCTTAGACTGTGCACTACCATCTTCTACACTCTACTCAACTTCATTGTTGCTCCATACAATCCTCGTAATGTTAGGTGCAACCTTTAAGGATGTACATAGAATGCTCCAGCATCAAATTCACTTTGGAAATATAATCATGCCCATCCCCGCACAATTTTGCATTTAGTCTATCATCAATATTCACTTTCTTCTTGTGATTTTTTTACACTCATCTTGAAAAATCCAAGTGCTTTTTCCAATACCTCTATCTTTCCACATCACTAAGTACTTCGTATGCTTTTCATTGTGCATCTCCAAGAATTTTTTCATCAAACACTTCTTCAATCTCTTCTACCTTCTAATTTTTGATGCACCAACCTATGTTGTCTACTTCCTCTATTGTGTCTTCAATTTCTACTCTATACTCATACAAATCCAACACATTGACTATTGGTGAAATATCCAACTCTTTAGGGAACTCCATTTGGTATGCCCTCCTTCCAAACTTCTATTGTATTAGACATTAACCTATATTCTTCACATTCAACTTGTTATATGCATCCTTCGGATAACACTCCTTTCTCAAATGATAATCACTTCATATCCAACTACAAAAGACTTTACTCTCATATGTGTGTATACATGTTCCTTATTAATAATTATCATCATTTTGAGTTTCTGTACATGTGCACACACTTTCTTCATATGTTATGGGAATGATTTTACATCATCACTCTTATACATCTCCACTTGAAAATTCAATAAGTCGTTAACTCCTCTTAAGTTATGTCCAAACATAATTTGAAATAGTGATCACCAAGTCAATCTCTTCACGAAAGTATTATATGCAAACTTTCCTTGCACAAAAATTAAATCCCATAATTCAACTTCTCTCCAGCAAAGAACCTCAATAGATTCCCTAAACTTCTATTTACAACTTTGATTTTCCCATTTTTCTATGGGTTTTAAGTTGAACTATACCACTACAATTTTGTTCCTAATTTCTTCTAAAAAGCCATTCAAGTTCGCTTAAAAACCTTGTGTCTCTCTTTGATTTGATAGTCTCTAGCAACCCATCAAAACATGCAACTCCCTTGAAGAATAACTTTGTGCAATGAGTTGCATCATTGGTCTCCTATAAGGAATAAAATGTGACATCTTCAAAAACATGTCAACCACAAAAACAAAGCATCGAATCTTTTTCATGTCCTTAATAGTCCAAGTTATACAAAAATCCATTGACAAATATTATGAAGGAATCTTCAGTATTGACAATAATGTGTAGAATTTTGTGTTTTGATTTGTACCTTTCACCATCTATAAGATTTAAATCTCTTTAGAAATATACTTACTTATTTGGGCAATCTTGGACAATGATACCTTCTTCGAACAAGTTGATGGTCTTAGTGTGGCCACGATGTCCTGCTAAACCTCCATTATGCAACCTTTTTTTATCAAATTCTTCCACACCATACCTTCAGTATGCATCATTGCTTCCCTTTGAAAAAGTATCCTTCCTATTGGAGATACTATGTCTACATTGTGATCCAACAATACTATATTTTTGTATCTTTCTTAAATTTACACAAAATCTTAGTGTTGCACATATGTCTCTCTGATTTATACAAACCCAATGGTTTCATTCTTCATTGTTGTCAACATAATTGCTCTTGGGATTACTTAACACATTTGCAACTATGTTCTCTTTCCAATACTTAGGGTTCAACACAAAAGTGTAGCCTGGCATCGTCTCAGTCCACTTCAAATTCCTTTGATTCCATTGCCCCTAATTCTAAATAATATTTATCTCATGATGGTTCCTATACAATATGGATTCATTTAGCAACAAATAATGTCATGGGTGCTTCACAGCCTATATAATCACATAGCATTGTTTGTCATTTGTTGGGTACTTCTTTCATGCCTCATTGAATCTAATTGAAGTATATGCCACCAGCTTTCTTTCTTGACTCAATATTGTGCAAATTGATTTTCCACTTGCATCATAGTCAACGTGAACCATTTTTTTGAAATTAAGAAATGCCAACTTTGGTGCCCTAGTGATCTTTGCTTCAAAAACTCAAAACTCTTTTGTGATGGCACATCCCAACTGAATTCATGAGCCTTCATGCATCCCTTGATGAGCTACATGTAGAAATTAGCACTACCACGAAACTCCATACCTCAGTAGCATTGCATGATGTGGGCCACTCCAAAATAGCTCTTACTTTCTCTTGATCCATATGTAAACCTCCGTGGTCCAAAATCAATTCAAAATACAATTAACTCAATCTTTATTAACTTGTAGTTCTTCACCTTTAAGTGCAACTACTTTTGTTAACGCCTAAATCTCGCTCACATGCGACATTTCGGCAATTCTTGTAGTAAGGTGTCATCAACATAAATAATGTAGCTCACTAAAGACATCCTTAACAAATCCAAAAGGAAACATGAGTCCAAATGTGCCCAAGGCCAGTCAAAAGAAGAGGTCGCGCGACTGAACCATTGTTAACCCACGCTATAGCACATGTTATTAGTTCAATGCCCGCGCAATACTCATGCGGCTTTTCCTTCGATAGTCGTACTACTGTAAAAACCACTTACTTCCCGCAACGCAAAGAAGGCTCCATCACCTCCAAGAATCCGAATTCGACTCCTCACACACTTGGTGGCATTAAATAACCCCCTTGGTGTACCATGGAACTAGTTCATGGAGGGTATGAGTTCACATTTGGATCTAGTTGTTTCTTGGCCACCTCTTGGCCTATAAAAGGAAGCCATTGACATGCATTTTGTAGAGGGAAATGAGAGCAAAGTTATGATGTTGGATTTGTGTTGGAGCTTCCTCATAGCCCACCTCTTCCTACCTTTGTAAGCATTCCCAAGCTCCCTTGCCACCTTCCTCCAAGGGGCAAGAGTTTCTCTCCATTGTTCTATCACCCACTTAGCATATAATTTGGACAAGAAGGACCTCCCTAAGGGAGATTGTTGGCTTCCTTGAAACCCGCACCTCCTAGGTGTTGTACAACTTGACCATTGGGCAATACAAAGTGGTTTTGCATACATTTGGTTGTTATTGGAGTTTGCATTCTCCCCCCATTTCCTTTTGTTATATTTTGTTTAAATTTTCTTTATTTTATGTGAATTCCACTAACAATCTCTTACAGGATCATTTGGAGGACAACCAACCACAACACTGGGGCTCCAAGGACTGAGGTCTTACTGCAACCTACAAGGCCTAGCCCCTTACCAAGTGGAGGGATGCACCCTTGTGCAATTTTTTCCACAACAACCTTCCACTCAAAGTCTCAAATACCAATCTTAGAAGTTCCAAATGTTTAAATTCACTTTTGTTGAAAATCAAAATGTCATCTATATACACAACCAAAACTTACCAATGTATGGTTGCAACACTTCTACCATCAACCACATGAACATGCTCGATACATTGGTCAATCCAAATGGCTTAGCCAACCATTTGTATAATCCATCCTTAGGATTGAATGCAATTTTCAACTCATCGCTTTCTCTTATCCTAATTTGATGGTATCAAATCCTCGAATCTATCTTTGAGAGTTATCTTATGCCATAATAACTTTCCATCATGTCAGACATTCTTGTCATTGGCAATCTAAACATGGTTGTGATCTTGTTCAACATTTTGTGTGCACAATATCCATGTTTCATCCTTATTTGGTGTTCTAAGGGCTAGAACTACACAAAAGATAATGCTTTCTTTTATCAATCTTTTATGCAGTAACTTGGATACTTGTCTTTTTAACTTTGTGCTCTCAAGAGGAATCATCTTATTGTGCAACTTGATTTGGAAAACTTGCACCCAAAATTAATTCTATCTCATGCACAAACTTTCTCTTTGGTGGTAATCATGTTGATTCATCTTCCTATGTAACATCTACAAACTCCTCCAATAGATTCTCAACTTCATCAAGAACTTCACTCTACTTGGAAATTTATTCTTCATCGTCTTTCTACTCTTACATTACATTTCCTGCTACCTTCATTTGCACAACTATGTAGCATTCCTTTGTTTCCATGACCGCACTTACAAATTCTTTGACATCCTTGAATGACCACAACTATATTCACTTGCTATCCATCATGCTAGTGTACATGTTTTATTGTCATCATGTACTTGCACATGTGAAAATTCCATGGTCTTTCCAACCAAAAGTGGAAAGCATTCATTTAATGACATCACACAGTGTTTCCTCTATGTGAAACAAGATTTTACATTGATTTGTTACCATCATCTCATAACCTTTCTAGAACCAAAACATCTTGTATCCTCAAGGGTACTTTTGTCACACTAGCTCTAATTTCTCTACCATATTTGCCGCAACCATATTCTCTAAACTAATAGAATAAATTATGAATTTATACCACTTAGCTCATGACTTGGAATTAATGTATGAAGATACTCTTTCTTAACCATTTCTCATCTTCTAGTATCTTTTGATCTTGCACAATCATGCTTATGTACATCATCAAGTTCTTTCCTCTTTATGGTGCTAATGCAATGATGATTTGTTTGTCCCCAGCTCCTCACCCTATGTTAATTGAGCTAGTGGTTCAATGTTCTTTGCATCATTCCTTTGTAGCCACTCAGAGGACTTATGGACTCTATCTCCATAGGTGAAATAATAAATGGGTTTTCAGTGATTACTTCATTTGCATAGTAAGTGGACAACAAGTATACGCTCGTGGAGCACAATCATCGTTTCCCATCTTTTCCAATACGACTAAGGTTTCATTGACATGGTTTTCATATTTACAAAGAGCAACAATAAGACTTTCACAAATGTATCTTTTGGGAGAAAGCTTCAGTGTCTCAATCATTTCTATGACTTCATTCTACACATAAATCATCATGCCAAGGTGTGGCAAAGGAAAAGGTTTTGAAAGAAATTTTGTAGTCTTCAACATGTCTCTCTAACAAAACCTTCTATGGGGTTTCAAAGTCGTTAAAAGAGTCGAGAGAAATGGAAACCTTGTCATAAGTTGAATTGTTATGTCTAAAACCTAGTTGTGATTTGGCCCATTGGAAAAATCTCAGAGCCCAAGTTTGGTGAAGATGCTTTATCCAATACGATCTTTACAAGTCCTATAAGTAAATGAACACCCAATTGAGTTAAGGTTTCTTCCATGTCTTCACCACCTTTTTCAAAGACTTGGCTTATTTTTCTTCTAGCTTCCTCCAATCCCTATTTATATTTTCCTCGAGTTTCATCAATTGTGTCATAAGTTGATTTGTTATCTTCAAACCCTAATTGTGCTTCAACCAATCGAAGATACCTTGAAACCAAACTTGGGGAGAATGTTTTTTCCCGTGCTTTACCAATTGCATAGTTAATTTTCCCATAACATCTTTACCAATTGCATAGTTAATTTTCCCATAACATCTTTACCAATTGCAAAGTTAATTTTTCAAATGCCATATTTATTAGACGTTGACTTAGTTAGGTCTTATAATGTCTTCTTCACCATATTCATTGAATTAAAGTTGATATCTTTCTCTACCAACATCCATCAACACCCATATTGCTTTTACTAGGGTTTCGTCAATTTTGATTAGTTCACACAAGGTGTCTTCCTCTTCTTCACTATTTAGGGATTGTAATTTAGGGCTTCCATCCTCACTTAAGGTTGTTTGGATTTTATGAGGAATCAAAGCATAGTTGATACATTCATTGAGCAAAATTTGTGGTTGAAAATGAGTTCATGAAAGCGAAAAAGATCCCTTACTACTTTGGAACTGCTTTGGAAAGCTTTGAGGGTTGTGGAGTCAATGTTTTGGTGTCATTCTAGTAATGCAAGGCCCCATTGTTGATGCTTTCACTGGATTGTTGAAAATGCTCCCCTAATAGATGCCATCCTTGCACAACACACATAACCCATTACCTACATTTAAAACAATATGTTTGTACTCGTGTTCTATGCATTGACATACAAGAGAATTCAATGAAATCAAATTTAGAAAATTGGGTTTGGATTCTATTCAAATACTTTAGCATCATATGATTATATATACTAGCATGGATCCATCAACCTTGAATCTATTGAGCATCCACACATAAATTTAAAAAAGAAAATAAAAATAAATCATGTCCAAAGTTCTTGGTAGTTTCTAAGTATAAAAATAAATAAAGGTGTAAAAAAAATGTGCTAAAAACATTTGAGGTCAAATATGTATCTATAACATCATAATAATTAATGACCAACCATTTTCATGGTTTTTTTAAAACTTATTGGCTTTAACTTTTCTTTCATTTTAATTTACACACACACATCTCATCCACATTGAGCTATAGAGTGTACCTTACTTTTCTTGGTGCTATTATTATTATTATAATTTTAGTTGTCTACTCATCTAGCATGGTCCACATCCTTAAACTCCACAACACCATTTTCCAACATCTCAACACCGGAGTTATTCCTTCACATTTTAACTCCCTTATTCTTGCTCAATTTCTTTTCATATTGCTCAAATACTCCAAAACCACTAACTTCTCCAATTGTGTATTTTGCAACCAATCCAATATCCTTCTTGGGCATCTTATTTATATCTTGTTCCATGAGCGACATATAGTTACCATGTGGTAACAATGTCCTTCTCAACTCTTCCATAACTATTGTTTTTGTTTCCTTGATTGCCACTCTATTTACTATGTGCATAAAACAACATTCTTTGTGCTCCTTCACACACCGCATTTTTATATCTGCAACAATATATGCTTGTTGCTTTGTGCAATGTCCAATGCATACTTTTGCACTTCCATGTCTCTCATAAATCTTGTCATTGTGCTTCTCATGTACATTCCTCCTCATGTTTTGCACACTTCTTCATAAATTGTGCTCCAAGCTCTTTGAGTCTTTGGCATCCCTTGTGCACATTACTCTCATCTGCATGCACTTATAATAACATCCACGTATCAATCATTTCTACACTTTATTATGCGACAATTATCTAAACATAATTCACATTTTCGAAATTATTTAGAAAAATATAAAAATTAATTAACTCACAATGTATTAAAAAGTAATTTAAAATCTTTGATTGATATTTAAACATGACTAATTTATTAACTTTTAATAAAATAATTATTTCATGATTTTTTACCAACTTTTTATTTTTAAGATAACATGTTACTCTTTACAAAATAGCATATACTAAATTCATAAGTATTTTGTAAATACAAATTCTAATTAAAAATTTAACCAAACACTTCTTTCATAATTGTTTTTTCCAAATTCCATATCCATAAAAGTTGCATTATATTTTCCTTTTAAAATTTTAAAAGAAAATTCAAAACACAAAATTTATACAGAAATAAGAATTTGTAACAACATAATACTTAAATGCACATTTATTTTAAGAGCTCCTCACAAATTTACTTTGCATGCTTAGCACAATAGCTATCATGCTCATTAAAATATGTTTCAAGTATTGTTGACAAACGTTATTTTTATGTTTGGCAAACTTTTAAAATATGTTTTAAGTATTGTTGACCAACTTTATTTTTATGTTTGGCAAACTTTATTTTTATGGTTGGCAAACTTTATTTTTAATAAAAGTAAGAAAATCTGACTATTGCATTAAACTTTACAATTTTATTGACTTTGAATGTGAAAAATGATTCAAAAGATGTTTCAAGTATTGTTCAAAAATATATATATATCAAAAGAGAAATGTGATTGTTTATTTATATTATTTTATAATTGGAAAACATGATGTTTTTATCAGAAAAGTTTTAATTTATTTAGTTTATGAAATTGAAATTAGTATTTTGACCTGAAATTTGATAAAAATTATTTTATATTAATAAAATTGTATATATCAAATGTTAACATTGTATAACTTGATTGTAGTAGGGGTAAAGATGTTAATCCATTTATATATCTAAAATTATAATTTTATCAATCCAAAATTACAATTTTAATAAAGATTGCATTTGTATTTGTCTGCCTTCTAATATTTATATATCTTCTGTTCCCCTAGTCGTCCTCATCCCAATCTTTGTAATCCCAATCTTTGTATTGAGATCACCTTGATGATGGGCTCACTTTGAAAGAGTCCGAAATGTCGAAATGTCGGTTTCTAAACTCTACACAGGTTTTCCTTCTATTATTATAAACCCATTTGATCAAAATCATTTTCCATAAGCCAATAAGCTATTGATTGATTTATAATTTTTGAGTAATGAGTAACTATGTTGATAACCTTATAATACACACCAAAAAAGCCCAAAAACGGTTAAAACAATCACAGACATAAAGGAACATATGCATTATGTAAATTTTGAGTAATGGGTAACTATGTTGATAACCTTATAATACACACCAAAACAGACCAAAACCGGTTAAAACAATCACAGACGTAAAGGAACACATGCATTATGGCCATGCAAAATGAAACGAACCAAGAGAACACTGTAAACTTTAAGAAAATACATGTTAACAATGATAAACTTTAAGAACATATATGTGAAATGGCTGCAGTTTCAATGTGAATCCAAGATTGGGCATATATAACAACTGTTTAATAGCCCCTTTGTAAAGCAAGACTAGGATCATAAAAAATTGGAACTTGCCAAAATCTAAAAGAGGAAAGGTCCTCTGAAAAGAGAAGACATGCATTAGACAACTAGCACCAAAGGGAGTGCTGAAAGGAGAAAATGTACAAGGAAATAAATAAATGAGTAGATAGCCATACAAAATGACATCCAGCCAGTTAACCGGAGAAAGAAAGAAACTGGCTAGTAGACATATTCTCATATTCCTTACCCTTTGCTTGTAGTTTATTTCAAATTAGCATTTCATTGCATATTGATTAGTCAATCTAATACTATGTTTAACACTATGTGGCTCTAACACTATGTGGCTCTGTTAGCATGTATGCTGCTGCATCTGTATCTTAGGGTTTCTTTATGTTGTTCAATAATTTTTAAAGTTTAATGGCAGATTCAGAAAAAAATTCTCAGAAAGTTTTGAATGACCAGATCTCAATCCATAAAAGGGCCACCTCTAAGACTTGACATATGTTCCCCTGAACCTTCTCATTAGTGAAATCCTTTCCAGGTGCATTTTACTACTTTTGAAACCCTCCAGATGCAACTACAGCAAATGTACACAAATACCTGCCTGCAGCTATACTAATAACTTAATTTACATTTTGCCTACAGCTATACTAATAACTTAATTTACATTTTGCCTGCAGCTATACTAATTTACAGAAATGCAACGGCTGCAAATCCTTTTGTTCCCTTTCCATCGAAAGTTTATCTGCTTCTTCATTATGGCCTGATTCGCGACAAATCCTAATTAGATATGTATAGTTAATTGAATCCAGTTCGGAATCCTTTCCACTCTGCTGAATAAGGAATGAATGTGCTTTTTCAAAACCATTCTTTTGGAAGATTCCATTAAGAAGATGAGTGTAAGTAGAGAACAAGGGCTTAATCCCTTCTTCTTTCAATTTATCAAAGAGCTGAAGGGCACCTTGGATTCTCCCTGCCTCGCAAGCAGCAGAAATCATCATATCATATGCAATAGCATCTGGTTTGTATCCCATATTAACCATTCTCTGAAAAAAATTGGTTGCCTTTGCGTATTGTTTCCTATTACAAAGTGCACTTAAAACAAGATTATAGCAGTTGGAATCTTGAGGACAATCTTTCATCATATCAAACACATCCTGTGCCTTCTCCAACACTTCCTGTGGCTTGTCCATCTGGTTTTTCTTACAGTACACCTTTATAAGTGGGCGATAAGCATGCATTCTTGGAGCACAATCAGCATTCGTTATCTTTTCCAATACGGCTATGGCTGCATCGACATGATTCTTTCTACAGAGAGCACCAATAAGTCTTTCATAAGCATATCTTCTCGGAGAAAGCTCTAGCTTCTTGATCATTTCTAAAACTTCATTCAGCATAGCGGGATCATCATGCCAGGCTGTGGCGAAGGAAAATGTTTTGAAAGAAATTTTGCGACCTTCAACAAATCTCTCTGACAAAACTTTCAGCAGGGTTTCAAAGTCCTTAAAAGTGCCCACAGTATTAATAAGCTTGTCATAAGTTGAACCGTTATGTTTAAACCCTGGTTGTGTTTTGGCCCATTGGAAAAATCTTAGAGCCAAGGTTGGGGAACTTGTTTTACCCAATACCATCTTCACCAGTCCTGGACTTAACTGAATCCCCCACCCTGTCAAGGTTTCTTCCACGTTTTCATCGTTCTTTTCAAGAACTTGACATATTTCTCTAGTACCATACAACAGTTGCCTTTTCTTCATGAATGGGAATTTGCCAGGTTTGTTCAATTCAGGCAAGGTATCTTCCTCTTCTTCGCTGTTTACAGCTTGCAATTTATGGATTTCGTCCTCGCTCGAGGATGGTTCAGTTTTCTCAGGGATTTGAAGAGTGGTCGATGCATCAGTTGAGATAAAAAATTGGGCCAAAATGAATTCATGAGAACGCAATAAGCTCTTACCGTTTTGGAGGGTTCTGAAGGGCATGGAGTCCATATTTTGGAGCCATTCCAGTGATGCAAAGTTCCATTGTTGACGACGCCGTTGGACTGCCGAAAATGCTCGCATGGTAGAGGCCAGCCCTCCACGACGCACATACGCCATGGCCTGCATTTGCAATAAGTTATTTGTACTTCACGGTTCTGCGCATTTGTATACATCAGAAATGGATGGAATGGAAGCTAGAAAAGCCGGGGTTGGGGTTTTGGGCATGTTAGGATTTAAATGAACTGGGGTTTTAAGGGTATGGCCTCCTTGATAATAGTGAAGATTCCTTTCTCTTTGGGGAAGGCGGGGAAACCATAAGGTGGAAAACATATGAAGGCATCTAGGTAGTAAAAGCAATTCACCACATATAGAAGACATATAGTAAGGCCCAATGCAGTAATGTAATGGCACTTATGGTGGAGGGTCCTAGTTTTCGGGGTTCATTTCGAGGGGGCTAGACTACTCTTGATTCCTAGGAAGAAATAGCAAGGTAGTGTAATTTTTTTTTATAAAAAAAGTAGACATATAGTTGTTAGAATAGGAGGATTTATGTCTGGAAAATATTTTCAAGACTTTTAGTTGTTAGGATTTTTACCCTGTAGGCATTCAAACAACGAAAGACCATCCTCTCCACGTCGCTTCCCTGGAGGTCATGCGGAGGTCATTTAGGGCAGGTCCCTTCACTGGAGGTCATTCTGGGCAGGTCGGTGCATTGACGGAGCATGGAGGTGCTAAGCCGAGTATATGCCAGTGAAATGGCAGTGCATTGCAACGTGAAGCAACGACATGGGAGGTTAGGTTTCATCGACATGAATGTGGGTTTCATCAGTCCTCCGGACCTAGAGTCAGACCTCGACTTGGACCTGAACCCATCCTTTGCTCTGGAGAATCGAACTACTATCACCGAATCACCCCCACCCGACTCATTGAAAGTTTACGGGGAAGCAAATGATGAGCGGCAAAGCTTTGGAGCCATCACATAGAGGCCCGATCGGGATTCAAACACAGGACCTGCAGCGATTCCGACCTCTTCAACAAGTGTAGGTCATCGAAAAATAGCAGACCGACCGGAAAAATAGCAGGAAGAGGCGGTAACAGACTGGCCGTCGAAATAGGTTGAAGACGTGTTCCCCTTCCATAGACCCCTCTCACGTCACAACGACAGACATCAAGCTCGAGCGAGTTCCAAGGGAAGGGACCTACCTACTGGAATGTACTAACGCACCCATATCCTATCAGGGCATGAATGACCTTCTTCAATGCACCGACAATGCACCGCCTTTGTTCGTGGATAAAATTCATGGGGTAAGCAGTGTTTGCTACCATTTTGGTTATATTGTTATTATATTGTTGTTTGTTGCTTTTTTTGTTCACATTTCTCAGTTTTTACTCAGGGTTCGAGTCACCATCAGTTTGTTCCTGTTTTATCAGAGCGCAACAGGAGGTTCTTGTTTTATATTCGCAATCAAGGTTCATGTCTGAAACCCAGTTTATATTTGTATTTATTGTTATAATTAGTTTGTTTGTTGTTGTGCTCCTCCCATTCCATAAAGTTTTCAACAAAACCAAACTCTGATTCGTCATCAGGACTGTCTAAATCTGTATACACAGAATCTGGATAGTCCAAATCAGACTTTTAGTATGGTCTGGTATAACATAGTAGAGTATAGTTCAAATCTGAATTTGCTTCAAGAATTTTCTATGGATCCGAAAGAAGAAGATTTGTTTATTAGATACTATGTATTTGCTTGGATACTCTTTTTGAATAAGAAGAACTTATGTCCATTAGATATTACTGTATTTCTAACTTGGGTATGTTTTTTCTTTCTAAATTTTAAAACAGGGGATTTCATATAAACACTGTATATGCCATCCATTGATTTTTTTGTTTTGTTCAAAGCTATAAAAAAATCACATAGTTTATTGTATTGTTCTAGCATTGCCCTATTATTATAATAAGTTATTGGTATATATGAAATCATATCATACATTGGTGAATATTGGAATATATATCTTCCGATACAACCCAATGTTCTCTGCCCAATTCAGAGTTTGATGCTTCGTGGTTATCATCATCCACAACGGTGTAATCCAATGTAAGTCCTACGATTCTCTTTAAACAAGTTTATTCCTCAATTTTTTAATGGGTATCACCTAATAGCTCTCGTCTTCGGGTTCATCTTCTGATGGTTTGTTCAATCCCTATAAAATTCACTATAGGACCAGCTCTGGTAGGTGGATGTGCCCATTTGGGGATTTTAATTCATCAAAAACCTCAGCTCTGATGGGAGGATGCAATGAATTGGGGATTCGAATGCTCTGTGACCATTACACTCTTTTGTGTCCTGACTTGTAGGAAATTCAACATCTAAGAAACCACTTCCCCCATTGGAACAACCAACGACTGCCATAGGGGCCATAAACCATATTTCCCTAGAAAAAATTGACTTTTGACCCCTCAACATGGGGGTGATGGGTCCTACCAACAAAGATGAACCAATGAACCCTCAAAATCTCACTCGCAATTGCAAAACACCCAACCAAGAGTCTCCAAAGAAGGAGAATCCACCCTCATTTACCTATGGCCTATTACACATTTATAAGTCTCTACTTCACCCTACACATTGTATGCCCAAGGTTCCCTTAAGGAGGGTTGCAAAAAATCCCTATGCTTAAACGACTCATCATTATAGCATTGTAGAATACTTGGTTGAATCTCCTTCTTTCATCTATGTTTTGGAGGTCCTATGAACATGCCCTACTCATTACAAGATGTTGCTGAAACGTGAGATTCCCTATGACATTACTTATTCGTGACTTACCCCTATTGACCAGTAAAACTATGAAGGGTTTGTTATGCTTTGTTTGCTTAAGAATGCAAAGCTTAACCAACTCGGGTGTAATATAATTATGAATATCTCTAGGATCAATTAAAATTAAAATAGATTTGTTTCCAATCATATTGTAGACGTCAACCATGGTGATTCAATGATCAACTTGACAAACCTCTATTGTTGCATAGAACTTGGGTGTATGTAATACATTGTCCATAATTGTTACCTCTCGCACATTGTTAACAATCTTGGAATTCCCTCATTTCCTTTAGAAACCCCTAGCATATGCATTAGTTCTCTACACACATATTGTGCAAAGTCTACCAATTGTTTCATTAACTTTAAGACTAAATCATTCTACTACTTCATTGCTTCCCTTTTCTAATGCAATGGCACATTGGTGGAATGACAATCTTTTTTAGTCATTTGTTCATTCTACAAACATAGGAAAACTTCAAGTCAACCCTTGTGAACCTCACAATAATGTACATTGCAGTGTATATGTCGATGTGTATGTCATTGGATGTGCACGCGTTGCATATCCAACACTATACATACTGACATATATACCAATGTGTCCATCACTATGAAGTGCTTATTGCTCATCAAAGTTCACTAGTAAAATAGTTTGCTAGAGAAATGATAGGTGCTTATTGCTCATCAAAGTTCACTAGTAAAATAGTTTGCTAGAGAAATGATAGGTGCTTATTGCTCATCAAAGTTCACTAGTAAAATAGTTTGCTAGAGAAATGATAGGTGCTTATTGCTCATCAACTTTTTTTTTCCTGTTTGTCTAATCCATAAGTTGGTTTGTTTGTAGGGAAAATAATAAAATATCTAATTTTCATAGATAGTAATGTTGCATTTTACATGAACATTGCATATGAATTCATGAACTGAGTTTTGTCTCTCCCCTAACATCATAAATGGGTTGAGTTAAAGGGAATGTTGCATATCACATGTTTGTTGCACATGCATTGGTATTTTGAGTTTCTATTTTGTCTTAATTCTATAAATGTAAGCTCAGAGGTATGTTGCTTTTTAGATGATTGATGAATTTTGAATTAATATATTGAGATATTTCATAGATGTTTCAGGTATAGTTGCATTAGAATCTCTTTAACTGATGTTTCAAATCTAATTCGGGTTCTTCTTCAGGAATGAAAACTAAATTATAGAGATGCTCTTACCCTTAATTTATGCTAAAGAGTATACTGAAATCAACAAGACAACGCTTGGTAAATTGTATTATGTTTCCTTCAAAATATTTAGCATATGAGGTGTTGGATATGATGATCAATGCATATCAATTGATATAATGAATTTTAGATTTTCTTTCATCCTAAACTTAAATATGATGGTTCACCGGTGAGGCATGCTCCATGGAGGTTTTTGAAGCCATCCACAAAGATTTTATTTTCCCTATTGTCTGCACCACCTATATACATGGCATGAGCTTCAAATGGTTGAGGATGAGTGTAAATCCTGGGGTATTGTGGCAAAATATTGCATTTTCATGATCAATTTGAATGCATTTCCTTATTTAGACCAAACCTACATGCATGATATGAATTTCAATGGAATCATCCCAAGTGGCATGAGTTTCAAAGGGATGAGGCTAGGTGACATGAGTTTTTGGTAGAAAAGTGCAGTTTTCCTTGCCTTATCAGGCTACACCCGCACACATATTTAGCCTGCACACATGGCATCAGATTCAAAGGGATGAGGCCAAGTGGCATGAGCTTCAAAGGGATGAGGTTGGGTTCAGTTTACATTGCCTTATTTAGATTACACCTGCACACACTGCATGAGTTTCAAAGGGATGATGTGGGTGGCATAAGTTTCAAAGGGATGAAGAGGGATGGGTGCATGCTCTGGGCATTTATGGGGGAATGTTGCACTTTCATGATCAATCCACATGCATTGCTTTATTCAAACCACACCCACATGCATTTTATGTGTGTCAAAGGGATGAGACCATATGCAAATAGATAATTTTGGCAAAATGCAACAATTTGATAATCGATTTGCACACATTTCTTTATTTGGGTTTTTACACCTAAATTTTACAAAAATTAAGCTAAGTGGTGTGTTGCACTTTACATGATCAGTATACATGAAATTTGAATTAGTATATGAGTTATCCCCCCCTGTGTATTACAAAATACATGCTAACAAGAATGCCGCATTTACATGACAGATGCAAATTCCTCTATGTAATGGATGTGCTTCATGATCAATATATATGCAATGGTAAATTGGGTTTAAAAGAACTTTTTTTCTTCAATAAAATGTACCAGAGCAATAGAGGATGGAAGACACTTACTCTGTAGAATATCTGCCAAATTTCCTCTGGGTAGATACTCATAAACCAACAATTTCTCCCCCATTGAATTGGAATAAAAATGCCAGGATGGCAACAAGATGATTTTTCCTAATGTACCCCAATTCCTGAATGGCATCTAGGAACTTGCTAGGTCTCCTGATGCAACTATCCATGAGAATCCTCAATGCTATCATCCCACCATCGGTCAGAAGCCTGGCTTTGTACACAGCCTCATAACTTGATTTCCCCAACACTTCTCCACTGGCATTGAGAATATCATCAATTGTTAGTTGGTCACAACCCTCATAATATATCAGTTGTTAAACTGGGAATTCCCCAATTCATCTTCCACCTTCTCCTGAACAAAAGAAGGGGATTTATTAGGGACTGCTCTACTAGGCCAACATAAAATTAGGAGAAATCCTAGCATGAATATTGCACTGACAGATTCAATTTGATCCATATATGAATCCCATTGTCACATATAACATTCAAAATTAGAGATTTTGACTTGAGCTTTCCAAGTTCCTGGCTCAATTAGATATCAACATTTCTCACTATGGCTTAGGAGATCTGTATTAGAAACTTACAAAATTTTGATCACCTTCTATCTGTTTGCATTAGATTAGAAGCTTAGATTTTACTGAATTTTGATTAGCTTCTATCTGTTTGCTTTAGATAAGAGCTTTAGATATAACTGCATTTAGATCCATTTTAGTATCAAGTTTAGCTACCTTTTTAGCACCTACTTTAACTAAAATCGGCTCTAATAGTGCCAAATTAGTTCTAGGAATAACTTTCTTTTTAGTGTCGGATTTAGCTTCCTTTTTAGTGCCTAGTTTCGCTTCCTTTTTAGTGACAAGTTTAGCCTCCTTTTTAGCTCCTAGATTAGCTTCCTTTTAGCATTGGCTTTAGCTGCTTTTTAGCTATGACTTTAGCACCATGTTCCTTGAGTAATCAAATAAAACCAGGGAAAACTTTTCAAAACAAAATTTAAGAAAGATTAAGGGATAAAAATAATCCACTTGTCTCAATCCTCATGAGTCTGAGGGTGTTTCTATTATTTTACTTATAATCTCTTATTTTCCATCATAAAAAACCCTCAATACCTAATATTTCATTCTTTTCTCATTTCCTCTCTTTCTCTCTTCCCTTCTCATTCCTTCTATTTTTTTCCCATAGGGTTTCATCTTCATGGAGGCTTGGGTTTTAGTTTCATGGAGGAACATCATGAGGAAGGCAATGGATTATCCCTTCCCTTCTCCTCCTTTGTTCCTCTTTTACTTTGATTTTCCTTTATTGATTTTTTTATCAAGTTTTGTTGTTGCGGGTTTAGGGTTTCATGCATGGAGGCTAATGTTTCATGGATGAACCTTGATAATGAAGGTAATGACTTCTCCCTTCCCTTCTCCTCCTTCCTTCCTTACTCATTTACTTTACTTTTACTTTATTGATTTACTAATATTATGATTATTCTTTTGTTGTTGCAGGTTTAGGGTTTCATGCATGGAGGCTAGGGTTTAATGGAGGAACCTCCATGAGGAAGGTAATGGCTTCTCCTTTCCCATATTATCCTTCCTTCCTCTTTTAATTTGTTTTTCCTTTATTGATTTATTAATGTTTATTATTGTTTTGTTGTTGCAGGTTTAATGGAGAAAGAAGAAAAAATGACATTTTTGGGGTTATGCTTAATGCACAGCTCTAATTCATGGGTGTGGCATAAGGAAGGTCATTGCATTCCTATAAGGAGATCTAGGTTCAAATCTTGGCACCCATATATCTCTTATTACTTAGTTTTCCCTTTGTATTAAATGTTAATATTTATCTAAGATCTGCATTATTCACTTGTTTGCATGCATAGGTTAGGTTAGTTTCACTTCATATTTGCATTTTTAATGATAGATTTATGTGGTAATGTAACTCAAGTAGAGTTCTTACCTTTTGGAAAGTGATATGGGTTAAAATATCAACATTCCTTTAACATTTAACATTTTGTTTTCATCTTTTACCATTTTCTATTTTGTTTTTGTAAATTCTAATTTGCACTAGCTTAGTCTAGTTCTAGTTCAGGTCTGCACTTTTAATGGTAGATTTTTGTGGGAATGTAGCTCAAGTATAGATCTTGTCTTTTGGAAAGTGCTTTAGGTTTAAATCCCAACATTCATTTACCACTTTTTGATTTCTTTTTGTTTTTAGTTTTTACTATTTATGTTTTTATTTCCATAAATTTTAATCTACAAACAGTTGGCGCTAAACTCGGTGCTAAAAAAGAAGTTGAACTCGAAGCTAAAAAGGAAGCTAAAAGGGAAGCTAAACTTAGCACTAAAAGGGAAGCTAAACCTAGTGCTAAAAAGGAAGTTAAACCCAACGCTAAAAAGGAAGCTAAACTTGACGCTAAAAAGGAAGCTAAACCTGGCACTATTATGAAATGTCGTTTACTTCCAAATTTAGCATTGGGCAACTATGCCAAATTGAAAAAAAATAACACTAAAATTTGGTGCTAATGGCATGTTTTGTTGTAGTGTCTATACTATCATAATTTTTATTCCAAATTCATCCCTAAGGATAAAATTTCACAAGAAATAGATCCAGGGAACCTTAAGGTTGAGGTGAAAATTTTGAATTGCATAAGAGGCTATTTTTTAATTTTCACATGGTATCGGAGCAAATTAAGGAAGAATACTCTCTTGGTGAACAGGGAGTTAGGTATTTTAGCTGGTCCATACTTGGAAGAAGCGCTTGACCTATCATAGGTTGTTGGGTGTGAAATCTTAGTTGCATTGAAAGAAGTGTGTGAACCTTAGAAGGGCATTCTACGTGACTTGTTGTTGACCTTTGCTTTGAGGTTGATTCATATTAGTAAGGATGCATATAGTCATTCTTAGAGAGTGACATGTTGGATGGTACTCCCAATTTTACACTTTGGAAGTGTAGGTTGCAAATGCTATTGAAGAGGATGATATTTTGGAGAATATTGAGATTAAAATTGTTGCACCTACCAATCCAAAATTATTGGTCATGCATAATATTAAGGCCAATGCAAATATAATCATTCTTGGTTCAATGTAGGATCATTTGATCACTCACATTGCAAAAAATAAGATCGGTGAGGAGATGCATGATTCTTTGGTTGGATTATACCAGTATGAGTGTCTCTAGGAAGATGCTTTTGAGAAACAAGCTTTTAGCCATGTGCATGAGTAAAACATATATAGTGGTTAGTGACTTGGCCAATATCACAAATTTAAAAGACCAGTTAGCTTCCATAGGGACAAAAGTGTAGGATGTAGAGTTGGTGCCCATTTCCTTGAATGGGTTTGCTTCATCTTGGAAACCCTTTGTCTTAGGTGTTTTTTCTTGGGAGAATTTACCTACTTTTGATAATATTTTGGATGACTTTTTGTAGAAAGACATTAGGATAGAATCTTGTTGAACAAATCAAAGGGATGTAGAATACCTAGCCTTCATTGAGAGGATTTAGAAGAGAAACAAGAAAGGACACAAGAAGGGTAAGAAGGAATATTCAAGCCATGCTAAGAAGGATTAGAGTAATGCAAAATGTTTTAGGTGTCGCCAGAAGGGACATTATGCCAACCAATGTCTGAAGAAGAATAATGGGAAGGCCAAATAGGTTGTAAGGAGTGTAGGTACTATAGAAAAGTGGATGAGTTAGCATCCCATCTTGATACCAACTTCTCCATGGCCTCTTGTTTATCTTCGAAAACGATGTCAAGTGTTAGATGGTGTGTGGATAGTGGGACATTGATAAATATAACTTATGACATGAAACTCTTCAATGAGATTTAGGAGAAAGAAGGAAGAATGAGTGTGGAGTTGGGTAACAATATTATTATCCTATAAAAAGATTGGGATCCATTTCCTTTAGAATTCAATTAGGTGATTTTCTTGAGTTTAATGATGTTTTGATTGTTATTGGTTTGAAGAATTTTTTTATTATAGTTTCATGTATGACAAGTTTTCAGTGTAGAGTTTAATTTGAAGGACAACAATATGCTATCATAATTGTAGTCTAGCAAGTCCAAGGAATTTGGCTAGAGGTATGCAAGTTAGTGGCTTTTATTGGCTTCTTTCATATGGTATTTGTACATGCTAGCAATAATTTTGGTGAGCCCTCTATTTTTGAGAAGGCACGTGCAAATCATGTGTGGGAGGATTCCACGAAGATAAGTTCAAATATATTGTGGAATTAATCATTGATTCCAAACTGGAAATTGGTGGAAGTGTTGAGGAGAACCAGGACAGGGTCAATGTTGGATTCTCTCATAAAGAGGGAGTTAAACTTGATGATATTTTTGTCCAATTACCCAAGGTTTCTCTTAGAAAGTGGGAGTTAAGGGTTTTCCTTTGGTTTCTATAAGTTTTGAGGTGCATGAACAAGAAACCCATGCTTATAGTTTGTTGGAGACCCTGTGTGGGTTATGTTTGCACTAAATCTTAGTATTTCAAGATCAATTAAATGACATGTGTGAATTCACTTATCTTGGTATTATATGGAGATGTGATCATGTTTGTAGGAAGTCATAAACAACTCATGATGTGGTGTCTGGATATTTTGTCTCATGAAGTTGGTATGAAGTATGTTGGATTTTGGCGGGTTGTTGATGGTCCAATGGTATGTTCCTTCAAATTCACAGGTGGTAAAGCACCTAGTAGATTAGATGTTCAATATTTTGAGCTAGTACCTTCTTTTGTTGGATACAATAAGTCTTCTATGTCTTACAAGATCTACATTCCATCACAACAGAAGACTACGGTGAACCAAGATGTGAAGTTTGATCATGATATGTGGTCCTCTAGATCACATGTATTTCAGTAATTGAAGAGAGTGAGGAATTTTTTGTTCTAGAATATGATTCACATGCGAGAGAAGAGTTAGACCCAATCATGGACAAGAAGATATTAATGAAGGATACATCCTTACCCTATACTCCAACCCACAAGAATCCAATATGGCTTAATTGAACATTGTAGGATTCACACAATCATGTAGGAGCACCCCAATCTTTGATGAGGGTGAGTACACCTCCTAGGAGATATCCTAATCATATTGCATTGGATAATTTCATTTGTAATCCTTCCAGATGTTTTAAGGAGGTAATGTGTGATGCCTTGATGTAGGAGAATGATGTTTAGATGAAAGTTCCTCTCTAGATGCCAATGATTGAGTATATGATTACAACATATTTAGATATATATATGGCAAGTTTAGCCAAGATGTCAAGGGGGAAGACTAGTATTGGTGAAAATACCTTCCTTGTAAAGAGAGAGTGTTAAATTTTGGGGTTACTTCAATAATGTTTACACCATGCTTGGGGGTGCTTCCTGTGATGTAGAGTGCATGGTGTGATGCCTACCCTTGGTGGTATCTTAATTAAGATACACATTATATATATCTTACTCATGGATTATTAGACATTGACTTAACTCATATGTGGTGCACTTGCTTAAAAGGTTGGAATCCTATGTGGCATGGCAACATTCTTCATAAGACACACATGGAGGGATTGGTTGCTTGCTTAGGAGAAGAAACTATTTGGACGAGGAACATTAGGGAATTTAGGAGAAGGGTATTGAGCACTAGGTAGCATGGGATCACTTGGTTTCTTACATGGAGGTTTGCGCTTGACTTGAGGATGTTTGGCTTGAGTAGTGTTCTTGGAGGTATTGTGGATCTAGAGGAGTGCATGGATGAAGAAGTAGTGTTGGATACCTTTGGAGGAGAGTGTTGGACCTTATTTTGTGGAGCACTCACTATGGGATCCTTTCTTGAGGGACATGTTTACCTTGGATTTTGACATGTATCACAGAGTTGGAACATCTCACATTTAGAACTATCTAGTGATTAGTTAGGTTGCTTGAGATATTTGTTTGTGGACCTTGTCTGCTTTATTATTGTTGGATTCCTTCACATATTATATATAATAGGGGGAGAGAGTATTTATCATCATATTCATCACATTGATCATTCACATCATCATGTCTTAGAGATGTCATGAACTGGAGAAAACTTGTATCTTTCATATGTAACTCTTCTTCATTGTGCTTTGCACTCTTCTCTAATGTGCTAGGGATCTTGTGTTGATCCAAGGAAGGTGTTAGGGTTAGGGTTTTTCTTGAAAATACAAGGAGAGCTAGAGTTTGGAAGAAACCCTGAAGGAGCGAAGGGAACACATGTTCTTGTGTTTCTTGTGAGGGAAGAAGACTAGGTTTTGTGCCATTGGAAACACTAGGGCTACTTGGAGTGCTAAATGTGGAGAAGTGGAAGATTTTTTTTTCTCATGTACACTTATGTGATGCAAGTGTAGGTGCCAAAGAGGACTTGTTTGTATGCTAGATTGTTGTGAATCTTCAGTGGACCAACTAGCTTTTGTTGGGAGTGATTCCTAAATAGGATTCGATGGCTAGGGTTTGATAGTTGGTGTGATACTAGATTGTTGTAGTTGCCTTAGCTAGAGTTTGGAGAGCATCAAAGAGTCCTATATTGTGATAATAATAAAACAATACCTTGTACCATCTTGGGATAAGCTGTTAGTATGTACTTGTAACTTCATTTTTTATGTATATATGACAAATTTTGTGTTGTCCAAACTTTGTGTACATGTAGATTCAGTTTTCAACTTATAACACCATGGTGAGTGGGTAGTCTGGTATCCAGATTTATCATGAACAACTAGTTGATTTTGTTAAGTGATTTGACAAACATATAAAAGCTAAATGGGCAGATTTATGATTGCAATAAATTTGTTGTAATTAAGAATTTTTAGATTTGTTATATGTTGGGATTTCTTCCCTAAGGGATGGAAAAATATTTCCCTTAACTACAATTGTTTGGTTCTTTTTTTCTTGGGATTCCTTGTGTAGTTAGATATAAGTGAAATATGTAGTAATGTTAATTCAGCCCCAAGCTTGAGAGTTCACAAAAAAACCTCAAGGTTGAGGTGAAATTTCTGAATTTGCATTAAGGGTTGATTTTTGAAATTTCCACACATCCTAGAAGGAATCCCTTCAACACTCCTATGATCTCTTCCTAGGAAAACAAGTTAAAGCAACAAAAAAAACAATTTTAAGGCTCAAAATGGTGCTCGTTTTTTTTATCAAGGTATAAATGACCAACCTTAGGGACCATATCTCCTAATCATTTGTTTTGCCTTATTCCTGCATAAATATGTAACAATGGTGTTTGTTAATGCATATATTCACATTCATTCAAGCAAGTAAATTATGGGGTGGCAAAACATATGGAGAGTTCTAATGCATAAATTTATGCATTTGCGAAGATCTAGTATTATTCTCCCTTTTAAAATCATAATCTTTGTGAGGTAAAACTCACATAATTGTTCTCTCATGTGAGTAGATAAGTGACAATGTTCTTACAAATGCTTCAATCCTAACAAATTTTGTAGCTTATTTATGCATGGCAATAATATGCACATGTGAGAAATCTCTAGTATTAAGTTCACATTTTTTCATTTATGACTCATTGTTAAATCCACATAGAGAAGTTATGCATATGTTATTAGCACACTTCAACTCTTAAGTTGTCATTGCATACTATATTGTGCTTATGTTTGTTTACCATGTTCTACATATACATTGGTTCTTTATATTTTTGCATGCACACTTTGCTTTGCATTGCACATAATTTTTTAATTTTTTTTCTTTAAATTCAATAGAAGTATTACCATTGACTTGAAAAGGTCAAGCACCAAAGTAACCCACTTGCATAGGAAAAATAATCCTGAAAGGGAAAAAACATTAATATGAGCACTTGTGTTTAACAAAGTTGTTGCAACATGAGGTATAATTATGTTAAGGTAACCCAAGACTTGTATCTATTCCCAACTACTTATTCATGTCTTGGTGAGAGTTGAACCTTGGTAAGTGTCATGACATGATAGTGTCTTTATTGTTGAACCACTATTTGTAACACATCTTACTCACATATTATCTAAATAGATTTTAACTTCTATAAATGAATCACTTGTGTTTTTATCATTGAAATATTGCATTTGGGAATAAACTATTGTTTGTGAAAATTGCCTCGTCATGTTGTTCGAGACACAAACAATTTGTGTTCATTAGCTCCAATGTATCCAAGCTACAAGGTTCAACGAATCTCCCCACAAATTGAAGGACAGTGAGAAACCAAGGTCTTAATTTTGACCTTGGCCATGTTCACTGGTATTAGATACAAGAGCCAAGGTTAGGATTATGAATTTGGTCACACATTATCTCTCAATATGTTGGGAAATTGGTTGAACTATACTTCTTAGTGAGGTTGGAGCTTATGAACTGAAATTGGTCACAATGGGAATTACAATGTGATTGGGCCACTTCCATAGACAACAATTAATTTAGAAGAAGTGATAATTCAAATAAATAATATATATATATATATATTGAATGAAATTCAAAATCTATTTAGATAATATGAGTAAGATGTGCATTAAACATCAAAGTGTGTGTGTGTGTAAAATATAGAGAATTGGTTTATTTTCATAATAGAACAAATACTAATAGGTACAATAACAGTGCAAAAATTTAATGTGCTAAGAACATATAGATACATTATGTGTAAGCATTAAGGAATGAACCAGAAACTAACGAATTTGAATTTAAACACCAAAAATTGCTCAAATGTGCATATTATTATTGATATAAAAATTAGCATGGCGATAATGTTGTGACTTTGGTCATGAGAGATAACAAATATGTGAGTTAAACCTTGAAGATTACAATCCATGGAAGGGAGAACAAGAGAGCCTAACATATGCACAATGGTTGTGCTAGAATTCTCCAAATGTTGCGTCATTTAGTGCACCTTCTTGCACTATCAACCTTATGACCCAAATATTTCAACCTATTTTTAAGGATTTTAAGTGTAAACAATTGCCATTGTAGCTTAGCATTAAGTTGGCTAGTTAAATGCCACCTCAACAATACATTGTCTTCTTATGTGGTGATTGTAGTATATGTGATTCAAAATAGAGCGTTGTATATTTTCCACCAAATTGGGTACATTTTATGGTGGAAAATTAGAGGGATGGTTGTATTGGGCCCATAATAGGGGTTGATTTTTTGGTAGCTATTTGATGCGCATTAAACTTTTCATCGTTTCAAAATTAGAGTGAGGTGGTATTGGGCCCATAATAGGGGTTGCTTTTGAGATAATGATTTGGTGTGCATTAAACTTTTCATCATTTCAATGAATCTAAAGCACAAAACCATACGCTTAATTTGCAAAATTTATCTTGTAAGAATATGAAACTCCATTAAAATCAACTTCCATAATATTTAATACAAATATATATTAAGAAAAAGAGTTAGTGGTAGTCCAACATAAATATGAAAAATACCAAGCTAAAAAAATGTTAAGTTTTAGCAAGAATAAATAGTTACTCATCTTTATATGGGTTTGACAAGAAAGATACAATGAAAGAAATTAGATTATCTTCCTTAAATGTCTTAAAAATGGTCAATGTGATGCTTAAAAACATTATCTACGACATACTACATCATTATAGATGTCTAAAATTAATGTCTAATGATACAAGAGCATCCGGTTGAAGAGCCAAGTGCTGGAGAGTGAACCTAATTCCGACTAAGGATCGAGAGTTGTAGAAATGAGGTGAAGTTGTCTTCAGGAGAACGAAACATGTCGACGTTGAAGGGAACATATGGAGGAGGACTCTCAGGAATTCGCTGAGATATCAGAGGCAGGTGCAGTCACTCGATCGATGGAGAAAAAACCTGAAGGAGTAGCAGGGATGTTAATTCATGAGCAATTATAGTCCTTTGATGTTTTATCGGGAATGATCCTAGCCATTATATCAAGCGGCATCAGAAGCCGACATAGCAGTGACTCCTTATTAGAGGCCAACCATCAGAGCAAATTACTGATAGGTGCAAGATGGAAGAGCTATAGACTGAAGAGTTCTGATGTATCGGGACCTAACATGTCGAAATTCAGGACATCAGGAACCAAATACCAAGAGTGCGACATCGGATTTGTCATTTTGAGAGTGGCTCATCGAGAGGATTGGTCAAGAGAACACATTAGAGGAGGCTGACATAACGACAAGGCCTTGGCAAAGGTAGGGCACCAGAGAAAAATTCCATGAAAGGAGAACCCAACAATACATCGAGTCCAACAATACATCGAGGAATGGCTTCGGGAGTGCCATATGAATATGCTCTAGAAAGCGTAGGAGCAATGTCTGACTATGCACTGAATCATGGGTGTTGGAATAGCCATGGAGAGGGCATAGATGGAGGCCTTAGAGTAAGGAGACGATAGAGAGGATATCCAAGTGTACTAAGAGGCACAAAGACCAAGAGGATTCAATGGTCAAAGGATCCAAAAGGCACATATTTGGAGGTGGGAGTTATGAAGGTGGGTACAAGACAATGATGAGGATCCAGGGAAGGATGCTACCCGTACGATTCAAGGCAAGTTTGGGTGATGATCAAGGATCTCACCATAATGAACCAATAATGCGAAGAGACATAAGAAGTGAGCCAAGGATTGGCACGCAACTAGAAACTTCCAGAAAGGAGTAAGGATCCTCACGAAGAGAGGAGAGAAGAAAATATAGAGGGAGAAGAGGAAGAGAGGAGGCAGAGTGCAAGAAGGACCTCCAAAGAGATTCAGGCGTAAAGGAAAGGGGGAGAAGAGATGAGGAAGAGTCTCAAGAAGAGACAAGCAAAATCATGGTTGATTAGTGGCACATAGGAAAATCCGAGTGTAGGTTGTGTAAGGATAGAGCATATTCTCCTCTATGTATGTAGCACCTAGATGAGATTTAGACCAGCAGGCTAGAGAGGATGGAGTGTGTGAGGAATTGATGAGTCATAAGAGCCCCTATATGATGAATTTCTCGGTTGATACATAATTGTAAATTAATGTTGTTGTGCATAATAGAAAAAGGGCTTGTAAAGTTCCTATTATTGTATGACTATATGTCAAGTTTGTGTGCGTATGTGAATTCCTCTAGGCACGTGAACAACTCTGCGTTGAGTAGGGTCAGCTCCTGAGTCCTCTCACCCTCGTGTATAGGGAAAACCCTGTTGTGCACTCTGACCATGTATCACCCCAGACAACCTACGTCAAGCATGGTATCAAAGCATGAGAGTCCTATGTGAGTGCGAATAAGCTACAAATCCACAGATGTGATTGTGAGTAGAGTTGTAGAAAAGTTGTGAAGAGTTGAAGGAGACCACTCCAACTGTGGTTGGGTAGAGCTGTGAGGATAGATCCAATGGTGAAGGTTTGGTAGAGCTATCAATATAAGAAGAGGAAGAAAACCCCTGAGGTTTGAAAGTTGGAAACTCCAACAAGGAGTTCGGGTATATTTGTCCAGTGAAAAGTGAAGAGCCCACTTGAAGGTGGAAGGTGAAGTTGAGTTCCACGCAGAAAGTTGAGAATATAACAATTCCAGTAGATGGAGATGGGTAGAACTATTAGGAGGAGAATTCATTGAGAAAGTTCCGAGAGGAATAACACATTGTGAAAGTGAAGAAATGGACTATAGGAGGCGGTCAAGGATGGGAAGCCTAACTAGAGGGATGTCATGGAAGGTGATGGTTCACATGGAGATATGTGATGATTTGAATATAGTAGTAGTGAAGGTAGAATATCTAAGGGTATCTCAGGGGGTATAGAATCCCTTGAGGCATGAGAAGCTACTAAAATTCTTGATGGAGGAGTCTAGAAGCCTCATAGTGGAGGAGGTGAGGAAGTTAACAAGAAACTTGTGGAAACAATCGAGGTGCTAGAGCACACATAAGAAGCATGGCATGTCTAAGCATGCGATGAGTAGGGATATGATGTGGAAGAAGGGGTAATGATGTGTTACCTGGAGAAATAAGAAGGTGGGAGAATGATAACCACAACGAGATCATGAGGGTAGTGGAGGAGGTTCAAGACTCCCTAGAGTAGTAGGATCAGGTTTCCTAGATCTTCTTTAGAAAGGAAGAGGAAAGAGACTCCTATACCCATGGAGGTGGAGTAAAGGAAGGATACGGTATAGATGCTACAAAATAAGCTAAGGGAGTAGACCTTATGGTGGATAAGGTGGAAGACAAACCAAGGGATGAAGACACCTTGGGAAATTGGTCTGAGGAAGGACAAAAGGTAGTTGGTGATTGTGCATGCGCGAGCATAGGGAAAAGAAAAGATGGCAAGGGGGGAGTTTCTTATGAGGAGAATAATTGTGTTTCTATTGTAAAGGAAGAAAAGGTTGAGGAACTTGTAGTGGTGGTAGAGATTGCAGTAGATATTGAAAAAAGGATTGAATGAGAAGCAGAGTTGGATTCCCTGGAAAGGTGCTTGCATGATGAAGGTAGTATCGAGGAGAAGGTGACCGTGGGAATTATTGAGGTCACAGTGCAGAATGCAAAAGGAGAATTGGGTGAAGAGACCCTAGGCACGACTACGAGCTGTGAGGATAAGAACGAGGAGGAGATTGTAGTTGTTGTGGTGGAGATCAGTGAAGATGAGGAGGCTTGTGCAGTGATACCTAGTTTTACTAACCATTTGGAATATTCTGAGTGTGCAAGTGCGCGAGAAGGGAAGCATTGCAGTTTCCAAGAAAGAGAAGAGTGCATAGGGTGGTTGTAGAGCTACCAAGAGCACAAAAGAGAAGAGAAGGCACCATGTCATGGTGCAAAGGATGTGTGACGATAACCAAGAGCATATAAAGAACGAAGAAAAGAAGGTAGCAGTTGAAGCCGTAAAGGATGGGAGGAAGGTAAACATGAAAATGAAGATGAAGAAGAAGTTGAACTTGCACACCTTCCATAATTTTACGCATCGGTGAAATAGGAAGAAGAGCAAACCATAGTCGTAGAAAGATAAAGGACCTCAACATGAGGACATGATTTTAAATAAGCAAGGGAATATTGATGCAAGAGCATCTGGTCGAAGAGCCAAGTGTCGTACAGTGAGAACAATTTTGACTAAGGATAGAGAATTCTAAACATGAGGTGCAGTTGTCTATAGGAGAAGGACACATGGCAATGTCCAAGGGAAGATGTGGAGGAGGAATCTCAGGCATTCACTAAGATACTAGAGGTAGGTACAATCGTATGATCAATGGAGAAAATTACTTGAAGGATTAGCATGAATATTAAGTCAAGAGTGATCATAGTGATTCAATGTGTTATCGAGCATGATCCTGGACGTAAGATCAAGCGACATTGAAATCCGACGTAGTGATGATTGATGGTTCCCACTTTTGGGTAAGAAAATCCATCAATTTCCTTAGTGATTTAACACTTAGATCCATAAAAGTGGATACTATGGATTCAAGTTGATGTATGAAGTGTGCATTTTAGACTAACCCCAGCTCAAGCCATAGGAGAGAAGAAGAAGAAAACTATAAAGAGAATCTTGAAATAAACCCTCCTCCTTTCCAACACATGAGAATAACTGGTCTCTTTGGCACTACTTTAAAAGAAGAAACCTCCAATTCCTCTACTATTCTGGGAGCCGAGGGAGAGAAACTAATGGTAGACGAGGAACAACCCATAATCTATGACTTTTACATTAGGGGGGTGAATGATAATGAGGTCGCAATGAAAAATATCAACCATGTTGCCTTACCTAACTTGCATGGTCTGAACTTTGAAGATCCAAATACCTTCTTATTTGAATTTGAGGTAGTGTACAAAGCTTATGAATACACCATGGATTCCCAAAACATCAATCTCTTTCCCTCCACATTAAAATATTATTCCTTGAGATGGTTCATGAGCTTGGAAGCAAACAACATCACTTCCTAGGATCAGATGAAAGATACCTTCATAGAAAAATATAGAGACTACTGCAAAGCTAGGGAAACTAGGGATCAAATTTTGATAATGAGGCAAGGAGAGAATGAGTCATTGGAGGAAAATGAGGAAAGATTTTAATTGAGTTACAAACGAGCTCACAATTGTACCCTAGATGAGGAGTCCCTCAATCTCATCCCCCTCAGAGGAGTTAGGGAAGAAATTATTGAAACTTTAAACCTCTTATACAATGGTGACATTTACCAATTGGATTATGATGAAATCAAACAAATATTTAGAAACCATTCTAGATCCACAAGTAAACAAATTAGAGGAAAAATCCTTCCCTTCAATCATTCAATACATCAAATTATACCCTCATTAATTCTGATATAGGGAATCTATTGGATGATATGAAATCATACATCCTACACTCCTTAGCACTTCAAATGGACTCCATGGAATCAAACATGAAAAAGAAGTTATCTTACAAAGCTTTAGCTGTATTCTGTCCTACATGAAGAACAAAGCACAAGAAGAATGAATTCCCATTAGGCCTAATGCAAGTTAGTGCCAAATCTGTCGAATGCTATGCAATATTTTCTGACAAACATGCCATTGACAACTATCCATACTTGGACCCTCTTAAGGCCACTCTTTATGAGCCAGAAGGAGCTACATAATCTGTCTTCTATAGAAACCATAGGATACCAAGGCCACAAAAGACTTATGGATAGTCACATGATCAAAATTTTCAAGGGCAATAACCTTATCAACCCCATGGACAACCACCTTATCAACAACCTTATGGCCAACCTACATTTCAAAAAACTTATGGACAACAACCCTTCATAAATTCTTATGGGAAACAATCTCATTCTACACTTGAATGGACACCTAATGGACAAGCCCCAACTCCTTTACCTAATCAATGGAAAAATCCTCAATATATACCTCTTGTATATGGGAAAATTTTCCCTCCTATAGGGTGGAGGCCAAACCAACAACAACCTTCCCTCATGCCTCCTCCAGTCAATAATTCCAATCAATATCAACCTCAGAACTCTACTCGGCCAACACCTAGACCACCGCTACCATCTCAACTAGCTCCAAACCCCAACAATAAACAAGTTCAACCTATGTATAACAATGAGATGACAAATTATCTAGCATATTCTGTGGATATAGTAGAAGCAAATGAACTAAATCTTCATTATGGAAAAAATTGTGACAAATCCTCTTCCACCTATTGTGACAGAACAGTCAGACAACCATGTTTAACCTACAACAAACCACTCTCATCAAGATAAACCTGTAGAGAAAGAAGAAATTAGGAGACTCGCCATCTCCTGCTCCCCCATTTCCCCATAGTGTTAAGTCCTAAATGTGGGCACAATTCCCCTTATATTGGTCGCATTACATTAGTTTTGAATTCGGATTGGTCAATTAGTTGTAATTATCATTAGTATGGTTATATTAGTTAGGTTGGATTGGGTCAATTAGTTGGAATTGTACCTCTTAGTGTCCTATATATAGGAAGGAGACCTTGTGTACTCAATACATTGTATAAGGAGGTTTACCCCTCGAAGAGGCTTGCTATTCATCTATGCTATTCATCTATGCTATTCATTATTAAGGGGTGGAGTACTCTTTCTACGCTTTTCATGCTCTTTTTAGAAATTTGTTGGTTAACATTTGGTATCGGAGCTCTTTCCTCGGGGCTGGTTTCCTCAAAACAAGTCATCTTGGAATTTTCGCTATAGTTTTTCATCTAAAAGGTTTCAGTCAACAAGACTAAAAAAAATCTAGAAAAATGGTTGAACTATCTGTAGTCTAATTTTTAGATCCTAATCCATTATAAGTTCAGAGATATTCATCGTGGAATCTAAGGTTTCTTACTAGTCCAAAAACTAGTCCAAAATAAGTGTTCTAGGAAAAAATGTCATATATGGGGCATGCGAGATCCAAATTGAGTGAGACCTATTACATCAAAAAGAAGACGGACCAAAATATATTTGGTATATTTTTTATACTCAGATCCAAAATATTGGACATGTGTCAGACCGTACACGTTTTCTCTTCTAAAATGACCAAAAATGAGAAGTGTTGGGAGATTCACAATAATTTTATACTGGCACATCAGTATTAGGTAAAACCTATGGCATTGAAAAGAGGACACATAAGGCTATAACAAGATGAATTTTCATACCTAGAGGAGCTGAAATTTCAAATTTACCGCAGTTCCAAGTCGTCTAGAAAATGGTCTTCTAATGAGGGTTTGGAAAAAGTACGTCATTTTAAATTTGATAACTTTAGAAGGATATATTTGAGGTGAAACCTAGGATGTGATATCTCTTTATATAGTTCAAAATGCCACCAAAAGGAAGTGGAAAAAATCACACTCCACTCAAACCACCGTAAGATTCATCCCTGAAGTACAATAAAAGGGAAAACCTATCTTTTCGAGTGTCCTAGTTGGAAGATATGATTAAAGGATCTGTGAAAACAATTGATTTGGTTAATTTAGAGGGTAAATTGATGAAACGTATGGATAATAAGATGGAGGAAAATATGAAAAGGTCTGTGAAAACAATTGATTGAGTTAATTTAGAGAAGTTGATGGAACATATGGATAATAAGATGGAAAATATTGCTAAGTGCATACAAAATTCAAAGGATATTCCTCCTACATGTGATGATGTGTTCCAGGATACTCAGGAGGATAAAGATAAATTCCATGTTGAGAAAAATTCCATGAATAAGAATATTCCAAGAGGAAATGATTCTAGTAATGGAAGTAACCAGGGATGGTCCTCAAGGGGTATCCAACTCCCCAAGATTGACATGAGGAAGTTTGATGGAAAAGACCACATAACATGGATATTCCAGATGGAGCAATTCTTTGATATACACCAGGTGCCAAATATTCAAAAGGTACCTATTACATCTTTATATTTAGAACATGAGTAGTTTGTGTGGTACCAATGGCTTTGTGAATGCAAAAATAACTCCATTATATCTTGGTCCATTTTTACATAAGAACTGATATCATATCATGATGATGTTAAGAGCAATTCCTTCTTTACCCAATTGATAAATCTAAGGAAAAAGTGACCAGTAAGCGAGCACATTCAACAATTTCAAAAGTTGAGTCTCAGAGTGGAGGGCATACCAGATGATAAACTATTGAATCTCTTTAGTGGAACCTTGAAGGATAACATTTAACATGAGGTGCATCTCTTTGAACCACCATCCTTAGAGAAGGCTTTCACAGTGGCAAGGAAAGTTGAAAGTAAAAATATGGAGATGGCTACTAGAAAGACCGCCTCCAACACATACAGAGTGAATAATGTTCCTTCTTCTAAATCGCATCAAAGGTTGGCACATCAACAACTGGATGAAAGAAGAGAAAAAGTTCTAGTATAGTAAGGGACATAATTGTGGTGAGAGGAAATTATTCTGCATAGATTGTGAAGAGGAAGAACCAAAAGAATGGGAACCATCTCAAGTTGAAGAAATAGAAGAGACTACTTCCAAAGAGATTACTCCCACTATATCTTGTCATGCTTTTGTGGGAATTAGCTCTACTCAAACTCTCAATATGGAAGGATATATTAAAAAGAAAAATGTAATAGTGTTGATTGATTATGGTAGTACTCATAATTTTATTCACTGTAAATTAGCCAAAGTTCTCAATTGCTTTGTATATCCAACACCAGAGTTTCAAGTAATGATTGCAGATGGAGGAACTATCAATTTCTCATGGAAATTACATAATATCAATCTTACAATGGGGGAATATGTATTGAATAGTCCAATGATTGCTATCCTAATGGGTGGTGTTGATGTTGTATTAGGGGTTCAATGGTTACAATCATTGCGAACAGGGGCTTTTAATTTTCAAAAGCTTTTCATGAAATTTTCATGGGAAGGAAAATAATATGAGTTAAATGGTATCACAAGGAAACCAAGCAAGGTGATAAGCTCTAATGGTATGACAAAATTATTGAAAAAGGGACATCAAGGTGTGATTGCACAATTATGCTCTTTAGATGTTCAAACATCTAAGACTCCTATTCCCCAGATCTCCAGAGGATCATTAATAAGCATTCCAAGGTATTTGAAGATATTTCAAAAGATATTCCACCTATTCGATATTTTGATCATGTTATTCACTTAATTCTAGGAAGTGATCCCCTTAACATCAGACCTTACGGATACCCCTATGGCCAGAAGAGTGAAATTGAGCGTGTGGTTGACGAAATCTTATAGATTTGAATAATTAGTCCTAGCCAAAGTTCTTAATCCACACCAGTGGTGATGGTATACAAGAAGGAGAGATCATGGCGTATGTGTCCAAATTATAGGGATCTCAATAATATCACCATTAAAGATAAGTTTCTCATTCATGTCATTGATGAATTGTTAGATGGATTACATGGAGCAGTTTTCTTCACAGAGTTGGATCTCGATTATGAGTATCATCATATTAGAATGAAGGATGAGGACATCCCAAAAACAACATTCAGAACTCATGAAGGTCATTATGAATTTCTGGTCATGCCATTTGGTCTCACGAATGCACCTTCCACATTTCAAGGTTTAATGAATTCCATTTTCAAGCCCTTGCTTATGAAATTTGTGCTAATATTTTTTGATGATATACTAATCTATAGCAAGTCTTGGGAAGAACATGTTCAACATGTTGACAAGGTTCTACAACTACTAAAGGAGCAACAACTACTATGTAAAACCTTCCAAATGTTCCTTTGGGGTAAAGGAGGTAGAATATTTGGGTCATATTGTATCTCATCAAGGTGTCAAGGTAGACCTTAACAAAACTAAAGCCATGTTGAACTATCTGATTCGCAAAACCTTGAAGAATATTTGAGGATTCTTAGGGTTGATGGGAAACACCTCTAACATTATTGAAGAAAGAAGCATTTTCTTAGACTCCACAGGCAACTCAAGCTTTTGGAGAACTTTAAGTGGCAATGTGCAAAGCTCATGTTTTGGCCACACTATACTTCACAAAAACCTTTATTATGGAATGTGATGCCTCAGGAAATAGCATTGATGCTATTCTAATGCAAGAAGGACAACCCCTTGCGTTCGAGAGTCAACCAATCAAGGGAAAGAACTTACAAAAATCCGTTTATGAGAAGGAAATGATGGCAATACTACATGCACTTAAGCAATGGTGTCCTTACCTAATAGGTAGGCACTTCAAGGTCAAAATAAACCATGATAGTATTAAATACTTCTTGGGGCAGAGACTATCTTCAGAAGAGCAACAAAAATGGGTAACCAAGATGTTGATATATGAATTTGAAATCATATATAAAAAAAGGGAAACAAAAAGTGGTGACAGATGCACTCTCCATAAAAGATGAGGATGTTGGGGCATTACTTTGTGCGATTTCGATTATACAACCCGATTGGGTGGTGGTAGCAAGGGAAGAATGGAAAAATGACATATATGTGTGGACACTCATACAAAATCTATAGAAGGATCCCGGTGTATCAAATAATTTTGTATGGAAAAATGATTCACTATGGTGTAAGGGCCACTTATATATATGCAAGAACTCCCAACTCAAACAAAAGGTCCTTTTGGAATTATACACCTCTCCCATAGGTGGGCACTCATGATTCTTGAAAACATACCACGGGGTCAAGAAGGAATATTTTTGGGAAGGTCTTAAATCAGATGTTCAAAAGTTCATGGCAGGATGTTTGGTTTGCCAAAAATTTAAGGTTGAAATAGTGAAGACCCCGAGTATTTTACAACCTTTGGACATACCTTTCCAGCGTTGGGAAGAAGTCTCAATGGATTTTATCACAAGACTACCCAATTCAGAAGAGAATAATGTTATTATGGTGGTTGTTGATAAAATCACAAAGTATGCACACTTGTGTGCACTTTCTCACCCTTTTAGTGCAAGTACAGTATCTGTCGCCTTCATGGTTGCAATTCAGAAGTTACATGGAAACCCGAAGATTATTGTAAGTGATAGAGATCCAATTTTCATCGGTAAATTTTGGACTAAATTATTTTCTTGTTTAGGTACCTAGTTGGCTCATAGTTCATCTTATCATCCTCAATCTGATGGGAAAACTAAAATAGTGAACAAATTTTTGGAAGGCTATCTTCGTTGCTCTGCATATGATAAACAAACACAATGGGTGAAATTGTTGTCCTTGGCATAATGGTGATACAATACTTCCTTTCATACATCATAAAAAATGTCTCCATTTATGGCACTTTATGGGTACCAACCTCCATCTATCACATCTTCCTTACAAGGAAAATCTGAAGTGCAAGTTGTGGAAGATCACGTAGAAAAACAACAAGAGGTTTTCCAAATAATGAAAGACAACTTGGTTATGTCAAAAAATAGAATGAAACAACAAGCATATCAACATCGTAGTGAACGAAATTTTGAAGAGGGGGATTGGGTATTTCTAAGGCTATAACCTTACAAATAGATGCCCCTCAAGAAAATAAATAAGGACAATAAATTAGCACCCAAGTATTATGGTCCTTATAAAGTGTTGCGGAAGATTGGTAGTATAGCATACAAATTGGAGCTCCCTTTATCTTTAAGGGTACATCCATTTTTCCATGTTTCTTGCTTAAAGAAGGTAATTGGAGACAAGATTCCCATTCAAACAATCCTATCGAAGCTTGATGAAGAAGGAAAATCCATATTGGAACCTGAACAAATCATTGACACAAAGACCAAGTAGCTACGAAATCGAGCTATTACGGAGTACCTCATCAAGTGGAAGAACTTACCAATTGAATATTCAACACGGGAAGATGAGTCCTTCATACAGAAGCATCCACAACTAACCAAGTATTGAGGAAAATACTTGTCTGAAGGGGAGGGGCATGTTAAGCCCTAAATGTGGGCACATTTCCCCTTATATTGGTCACATTACATTAGTTTTGACATCGTCTTGGTCCATTAGTTGTATTATCATTAGTATGCTTATATTAGTTACACCAGCTTGGGTCAGTTAGTTGGAATTGTACATCTTAGTATCCTATATATAGGAAGGGAGAATTTTTATTTGGAACATCTTGTCTTATCTTGTCTTGTGTACTTAGTACATTATATAAGGAGGTTGTCGCCTCAAAGAGGCCTGCTATTCATCTCAGTTCTTCATTATTAAGGCATGGAGTACTCTTTCTAGTCTATTTCTGTTGTTTACTAAGGTTTTTGGAAATTTGTTCCTTAACACATAGAAGAACCTAAGGAGATAGAAAAATCTGAAAACCCTCTTTTCGAGGAGCTAAAACATCTGTGTGTAAAAATACCCCTTTTGCATGCCATTAGAGAGATCCAAATTTCCTTTCAGTTCATTAAGGAGACATGCATACAAAGACCAGGGAGAAAAAGGAGAGATACATCCACCATCAATGTAGTAGGACAACTAGCAGACCTTATGTTAGGGAAAATTCTTAATCCAAAATATGTCGATCCAGGAATCCACATCGTTGATGTACAGATTGGAGGAATTTGAATCCAGAAAACTCTCATTGATTTAGGTGTCACAATTAATGTTATGACCAAATATACTATGTTGCATTTGAACCTCCAAAACTTTCTAAGACATACCACCACCATTTTACAGCTAGCAGACACTTCTACACTCTATCCTAAAGGTATGTTGGAGGAAATTATGGTCTCTATAGAATCATGGAAGTATCATGTTGGTTTTATTGTCCTACAAAAAAAAGCTAAGCTCAGTGGGTACCACCTCATACTTGGAAGGCCTTGGCTTGCAACAGTTGATGCACATATCAGTTGTAGGCAAGGGGACATGACCATTGCGAATGGTCTAGAGAAGAAAACATTGAATATTTACCCTCCAACCAAACTCGATCTAGACACTAGAGAACCTCTTTGGTAAGAAGGGGAGGATGATTTTGACCAGCCTATCCATCCTCTGCTCACTATTGATACTACCTTCGCATTAAAACATCCTCAGGAAGATGTAGTCATTTCCAATTTCTTTCATAACCTTTACAACGGCCTTATTCTTGTAAGAGAGCAGTTCACAATTCAAGAGTTGGAAATTGTAGGAGTAGAAGAGCCAATGTGGCAAAAAAGATGCTTTGTAGAAGAAATACAAGTCTCCACTAAAACAATAGAAGTTGCTCCTAGCATAACACTGAAAATCAACAAGCATTTACTCCCTACACAAGAAGAAAAATTGATTCAACTCCTTACCAAGTATAAAACAACTTCTGCATGGGACTATTCCAACATGAAGGGAATATCTCCAACTTCTGCATGGGACTATTCCAAGATGATGCAAATCCTGTCAGACAGCCCCAGAGAATAATGGACCAACCTCTAAGAGGCATTGTTAAGGATGAGTTACAAAAGCTCCTGGATGTTGTATTTATATACCCTATTTCATATAGTGAATGAGTATCACCATTGGTGATTGTCCCATAAAGGGGGGGAATTTGAGAGTCTGCATAGACTACAGGGAACTCAACAAAGCTACCAAAAAGGATAATTTTTCATTGCCCTTCATTGACCAAGTGTTATACACCCTAGTAGGAAAGAATTTTTTCTCTTTCCTAGACAGTTTTAGTGGATACAATCAGATACAAATTTATCGAGGGGACCAAGACAAGACCACATTCTCTTGTCCTTTGTGTATATTTTCCTACAAAGTTCTCCCTTTTGGACTATGTAATGCCCCAGCCACATTCCAGAGGGAAATCTTGATCATTTTTGTTTATTTTATCCATGACAACATGAAAATTTATATGGATGAATTTACCCTTATGGAAATGAATTTGAAGAATCTTTAACAAATCTAGAAAATGTGTTAAAAAAATGTATTGAAATGAGCCTCTATTTGAGTAATGAAAAGTGCCAACTATTAATGAATGAAGGATTAGTGTTAGTACATTATGTTTCTGCAAAAGGAATTACAGTTGACCCTACAAAAGTCCAAATCATAATCAACTTGCCTCCCCTTCAAAAACAGGAAGATGTTAGAAGTTTCATGGGACAATCTGGATACTATTGAAGATTCATTAAGGATTATAGCAAGATAGTTGTTCTTATGTTTTTGTTACTAACCAAAACTACAGAATTTCAATGGAATGGTGACTGTCAAGATCCATTTGAGTACATCAAATAAAATATAATGCAGGCCCCTAATTTGCAAGGACCCAACTAGGAAATTCCCTTCCACATCCACTCAAATGCATCAGACAAGGAAATTGGTGCAGTACTAGGACATCAAGAAGACAAAAATCCTTATGTAATCTACTACATCAAAAAAAGCCTTGCATGAGCAGAAATGAACTATACTTCCACAAAAAGGGATTGCCTAGAAGTGGTCTATTCAATCAACATGTTCAGGCATTACATAACAGGATATCAGAGATTTTTCCACATCAAAAACTCAACAATTAAGTATTTGATGAATAAATCAGAAGTAAGTTGTAGGGTGATAAGATGGTTATTATTATTGCGAGAATTTGATATAACAATCCTAGATAGGCCTGGAAAACACAATGTAGTAGCAGTTTTTGTCAAGACTGACCCATGTTGCAGATAAATAACTTGTGGATGATACAGTCCCAGATGAGCACCTCTTTTCTATTTCGACACATACTCCATGGTTTGTTGATATATCAAACTACCTAGATACAAGAAGATTTCATCAATGTTTCTCTTACAAGGAACGTTGTAGCATAGTGAGGAAAAGTGTCACATTCTCATGGATCGAAGGGTAACTGTTCAAGCAAGGGCCAAACCACATCTTGAAGAGATGCATCAGAGAAGATGAAGTCCATGGAATTCTTCATGCTTGCCTTGATGAACCTTATGGTGGACACTACACATCCAAGAGGAAAACAAACAAAGTTTTGGAGAGGAGATACTACTAGCCAACACTACAAAAAGATGCCGCAAATTATGTTTCAAGGTGTGATGATTGTCAAATAATGGGAAAACCGACAAAGAGGGATGAAATGTTTCTTCACCCTCCAGTGACAATAGAGGCCTTTGAAAAATGGGGACTCGGTTTTGTCGACCCTATTGAACCCCCATCAAATATGAAACACCATATACTAGTATGTACTGACTATTTGAAAAAATAGGTGGAGGTCAAAGCATTAAGGTTGGCAAATAAAGAATTAGTAGAGAAATTCCTAACTGAAGAGATTTTCACCAGATTTGGGGTTCCTAGAGAACTTGTCACTAGAAGGGGAGCCCAATTCACCTCAAATCTAATAGAAGACCTCCTAAAATAGAATAAGGTGAAGCATAGGAAATGAAACTCTTATCACCCACAAACAAATGGCTAAGTGGAATCGACCAATAGAGAGATAGAGAAATTATTGACAAAACCAATCCATATTCACAGAATAGATTAGGCCAACAGGCTTCATGAAGCAGCATGTATATACAACACAACATGGAATATCACTGTAAGTCTCACACCTTATGAATTGTTTTACGGAAAGAAAACCATGTTTCCCATTGAGTTTGAACTAAAAACATTGAGAACAGTAACATGGATTTATTAGTGGCATAGAATGAAATATTACTACAAATCAACCAATTGGATGAGATCATAAAACAAGCCCTACATCATATATACCTAATTCAACATCACAAAAAATAATGGCATGTCAAGTACATAAAAACAAAAGATTTCAAGGAAGGAGACAGGGATCTTCTCTATGATTCAAGTTTCAAATATTTTAAGGGGAAGTTGAGGACCAGATGGTTGGGACCCTATCAAATTGAAACCATCTATGAAAATAGATCAATGAGGATAACACCAATAGATGAGGATCAAGTGCCAATGCTAGTAAATGGGCACAAATTGAAGCTTTTCAAACAACCTCTAACCAAGGTAGAAGGAGACAAAACTGAATCTGATATAGTGCAACAATACCCCATCTCCTCTTGAAATAACTTTGAAAAAAAAAACCTCTATTGAGGCATCTCAGACCGATTAGTGGGTTGAAAACCTCAATGAGGCAATCTGTCGGTCTGTAGAAAAATAAAAATAAAAACATTCTCATGTGAAAACCTCTGCTAAGGCATCTGAGAGACGTTGTAAGAATGAAAACCGCAAATGGGGTAGTATCCCAGCCTGTAGAATAAAAAATATATATTTGATAACTTGTATTTCTCTAATAACTTTCTTGAGTGCAACTTATCCTTCCAAGTAATCCATAGCACATATGGTACCTTGCACAAGCAAAACAATAGAGTTAATCCTCACCACTTATGGACACAAACTCATACTCAACAACAAACTATAAAAAAAAGTGCACCTACAAGATTTATACAAGTTGTATCATGTCTACAACCCACTATGACATTCTACACTCGCACTGCATTCTACAACATCAAATTGCAATCCTGATCAAAACTGAAGGTTGGATCAACAACATCAACCCCACAACAATCAGTAAGTTATCTAAAGTTAAGGCTCCTCATTTAAATATTTGATTTGAAAATCTCATGTTTTCCCAAACTAATATGCATGCGATCATACGCCAACTCGAATGAGGACCTAGAAGGTTAAGTTTGGGGAAGTACAAAATTTGAATTATTTTTCATGAATTATTTTTTCATACAAAAGCTTGCTTCCAAATATATCCGAATGCATGCAAAGGATCAGGTCTAAAGGCTTGAAATCACATTCAAAATTCAAGGGATCTAAAAGCGACCAATCAGATTTCAAATTTGAAAATTAATCATGACCGAAAATGGGAAATCTGATGGGACAGTTAGCATGAGTGACAACGGTTTGCAAAATCTGAATGATGGAAGGATTGAGATAGTCTACATGAAAAAAAATGATGAAAGGATAGAGGGGCATCATGAGATGAATATGTGGGGAATATAGCATAAAAAATGACCCAAGCACTCGTCCTTAACCATTTGAAGAACAAACAAGCACCTATGCTCACATGTTGGTTGCAAAACTGCAAGCAACCCACAAGAAGGGACACCACACTAGAAAGACAAACAAATTAGCAATCATGTGTTGAAATATTATAACTTCTAAGAATATTATATTTGTACTTTATTATTCCAGAGATGTTCCATTCCTCCGAGGAGACCCTATTGTATATTCGGATAGGTTTATTCCTCCGAGAGAGTGTGGTAACTAGGGTTATTAGATCTCCCATGTGAGATTGGCCTTGAGTTAGTTGTTTAGGGGTTATTAGAGTCTCTTAGGAGAGGTCGGCCCCATTAGGGTGAAAAGTCAGTTAGAACATGAGTATAAATAGAGGAGGTGTGTTCCTCATTTATCTCATTCATTCACTCACTTGTGATTGGCGCATAGGAGAGAGAGATATATGCATAGGAGGAGAAGGACCTCTTGTTTGGGTACTACATCTTGTATTGGTTGATTATCTATATTGAGGAAAGCTTTGTTGGGTTTTCTACCCCTTGAGGGTTTCCCAGGGTAAATCTTTGTCTATCTTGTGATTGTGCTTCTTTCAGTGATCTTGTTTGTGAAATTAGGCTAAACTTAACATGGTATCAGAGCTAGCCTGAATAGGACATCTTTCACAAGGTGAAAATACCTTTCTCTCCTCCTCCGGTGAAAATTAGGGTTTCTGCAAAAGTTGGAATTTTTGGAATCTGATTGCATGGCTGGATAGCCCTCCTCAAAATCGAAGTTTTGAGACCTAAATCGAACTTTTTGAGTGGGTAGAACTCTGGAAAATACAAACCCTAGTTTGGGGTTTGGACCAGAAAACCAAAAAACCAGAAAAAGTGCACACCTATGCACCAGTGAACCAGAAAAGCTGCAAACCTGTGCACCAGTAAACCAGAAAAGTGAAGGCCAGAAAACCAGAAATTCTGTTGCAGATTCGGAAGATGAAAAGTTGAAGTTTCCAGAAGCAGAGTACACCAGTAATCTCAAATCAATCAAGCTCATATCCTGGTAAGTATTATTCTATCTTTTGAGAAACTTCAATCTCTGTGACCTCCTGGATAAGATGGCTCCAAGCACTAAGCTTGAATACAAGCTAGAGGGTATAGAGAATTTTCGGGCATGGAAATATAGGATTGGTCTCATTCTTGAAGAGAATGATCTTGTCCAATCTATCAAAGATGATATTGCAGAACCTGAAGAAGATGAAGCCAAAGAGAAGTATAAGAAGGACATGATTAGGGCAAAGATAATCATTGCTGATTCTATCAAGGACCACTTGATTCCCCCAGTGGCATCCAAGAAGACCCCAAAGGAAATGTATGATGCCCTAGTGAAGGTAGGAACATCAACAGAAAGATGAATTTGAGAACTCAATTGAAGAATACCAAAATGAATAAAGGAGAATCTATTCAAGATTATTTCACAAGGGTTTCCCAGTTCAAGGAACAACTAGAAGCCATTGGAGACACCATTGATGAAGATGAACTAGTCATGACTGCACTCAATGGTCTCACTAGACCTTGGGAGTCATTCATCCAAACTATGTGTGCAAGAAAAAAAAGTATGAAGTTTGATGTGGTATGGGAGGATTGCATTCAAGAAGAGGCTAGGGTAGCCAATAGAGAATCCCTACTCAAAGAAGATGACCAAGCTTTGGCCACTCACACCAGAAGAAGAAGGAGTCACTTCAACTCCATGAAGAATGGCCATAAGAAATCTCATCCCCCACATATATTTCAAAATAAAGAAGGATTAAGCTCATAAAGAGATCTCTCCTCAGTTAAATGTTTCAGTTGTCACAAACTAGGACACTTTGCTATAAATTTTCCCTCAAGGAAGAAGAAGAATCGTCACAAAAGACATCATGCACATCTAGCAAAAGATGATAGTGAAGAAGAAGAAGAGGAAAGGCCTAAAAGGAAGAGAGCTAAAGTAGTAGAAGAAGATGCAAAAGAGTATGTTCTATTCTTTGCACTCTCTAGGTCAATAACACTTGGAGAAGATACATGGCTCATTGATAGTGGTGCTTCAAATCACATGACAGGACAAAAGAAAACTCTATCAAATATGGAAGAAAATACCTCTCCCTAGAAGGTATCCTTACAGGGAGATGACTACCAATATCCCATCAAGGGAATTGGTGAAGCAAGCTACAAGCTTGATTCTGGAACTCCACTAAAGATGAAGGAAATTCTATATGTACCAAGTTTGAAGAAGAACTTACTTTCTATCTCAGCATTAGATAAGAAAGGTTATAGGGTTGCATTCATAGATGGACAAGTGCTCATGTGGTCTAAAGGAAAATCAATTGAGGATGCAATAGTTATTGGTGAAGAGGAAGGAGGACTATATAAACTCAAGGGTCATCCAGAAGTTGCCCTTGTTCATGAGGCCACTAGCCCTAGTGAGCTATGGCATAGGAGGCTTGCTCACATTAACTACAAAGCATTACCCCATGTGAGCAAGGTAGTTATAGGACTACCAGATTTGAAGATTGATCATAAAGGAACATGCAAAGGATGTGCAAAAGGGAAGAATATCAAGAACCCATTTCCAAAGAGTGAGACAAAGACTAAGAGTACTTTGGGATTGATTCATTCAGATGTATGTGGACCAATGCCATCCACATCCTTGAGTGGGTATGAATATTACCTTACATTTATTGATGACTACTCAAGGAAGACTTGGATATATTTCCTAAAGGGAAAAGATGAAGTCTTCGGAAAGTTCAAGGAATTTAAAGGCTTGATAGAAAACCATTCAGAAAAGAAGATCAAGATACTTAGGACAGATAATGGTGGAGAATACACTTCAAAGTATTTTGAACTTTTTTGTCAAGAAGCTGGTATTAAGAGGGAACTAACCACTCCCTACAATCCTCAACAAAATGGTGTTGCAGAGAGAAAGAATAGAACCATTATGGAAGCAGTAAAAACAATGATACATGATCAAGACCTACCTATGTATCTATGGGCTGAAGCAACCATAATAGCAGTTTATGTGCATAATAGAATATCTCATAGTGCTCTTGATTTCAAGACCCCAGAAGAAGTGTTCACAGCGAAGAAGCCCGAGGTAAGTCACCTCAAGATATTTGGATGCCTATTATACATTCACATTCCAAAATAAAAGAGGACCAAGATAGACCCTTTTGGGAAGAAGGGAATATTGGATATTGTGAAGCATCCAAAGCATTTAGAATATACACCCCAGGATTCCATAATATGGAAATAAGTAGGGATGTGACATTTGATGAAGAGGCAGCTCTCAAGAGATCTAGAAAGTGCCAGTATGAAGAAGTATATGAGGAAGATACACCTTCCAGAATTACAGAAGCTGCACCCATCCATGAAGAGACAACACGTGAAGACCATGACATGATGGAACCACAAGAACCCCCTTCCATAAACATATCAAGGAAGAGAAAGCCAACATGGGAAAGAGACATTATTCTAGGAGCAAAAACATATGGAGCTCCTGAAGGCTCCACTAGAGTGAGCAAGAAACCAAAGACATTCTCCAGCTATATGGCCTTAATGTGTGATCTTCTAGATCAAGAACCCACTAGTTATGAAGAAGCATCTCATAAGAAAGAGTGGGTGGAAGCAATGACAAAATAGTACCAGTCAATAATGAAGAATGATGTTTGGGATATAGTTCCAAAACCAAAGGACAAGAGTGTGGTATCCTCTAAATGGATATACAAGATAAAGCATGCTGCAAATTGAAGTATTGAAAAATATAAGGCAAGATTTGTGGCCAGAGGGTTCTCTCAGAAAGAGGGAATTGACTATGAAGAGACATTTGCACCAGTTGCAAGGTACACCTCCATTAGAACCATCATGGCACTTGCATCCATGATGAAGTGGAAATTACACCAGATGGATGTAAAGAAAAATTTCCTGAATGGTGTGATTGAGGAGGAAGTGTACATAGAACAACCACAAGGATTTGAGGTGGAAGATGGAAGAACCCATGTGTGCAAACTGAAGAAGGCTTTGTATGGGTTGAAGCAAGCTCCCAGAGCTTGGTATGGAAGAATTGACAGTTTCTTGACGAGCTTGGGATTTACCAAAAGCAAAGTTGATCCTAATATTTATCTCAAGGTTATGGATGATGAACCTGTCAAACTGTTGCTATATGTGGATGACCTATTTCTGACTAGAAATGAGAAACAGATTATCGAGTGTAAGAAGAAGCTCTATGCAAAGTTTGAGATGAAATATATTGGATTGATGCACTACTTCCTAGGTCTGGAAGTATGGCAAGGCCTAGAAGGGATCTTTCTCAACCAGGGAAAGTATGCAGTGGAAATCCTGAAAAGATTTGATATGTTGGAATGTAAATCCATGGCCACTCCCATGGATTCCAACTTGAAGCTGTTAGCTAATGCCTCTTCAAAGTTAGTGGATATGACTCTGTACAGACAGATTATTGGGTCATTGATGTATCTGACGAATACCAGGCCAGATATATGCTTTTCTCTAAACATCTTGAGTCAATACCTAGTGGAACCTAGGCGTGTACACCTGATAGCTGCAAAGCATGTGATGAGGTACCTAAAAGGTACGATAGATTTTGGTCTATATTATCGTGGAGATCATGACTTTGGATTGTATGGCTACACAGATGTTGATTGGGCATGAAGTGTATCATACAGGAAGAGCGCATCGAGTGGATGTTATTGTCTAGGATCTGCCACGATCTCGTGGTTTAGCAGGAAGCAGTCCAGTGTGGCTCTCAGTACAGCTGAAGCAGAATATATTTCTACTTGCTCTTCTAGTTATGAAGCGATATGGCTTCGGAAGCTATTATCAGGATTATTTGACTTAGAGATGGACCCCACTGTGATCATGTGTGACAACCAGAGTTGTATCAAGACGACAGAGAATCCAGTGTTCCATGATAAGTCTAAGCACATAGAGATCCGATATTTTTATATAAGGGATATGGTGCAGAAAGGAGCTATCAAGCTTGAGTATGTGAGCACTGAAGAACAAGTTGCTGATATATTAACCAAACCTCTGTCTCGAGTAAAGTTTGAGTTTTTCCGAGACAAGCTTAGTGTAGTTCAGAAAGACCCTCCTCAAAAGGGGGAGTGATATGGTCACTGATGATGAGATTTCCTGCATTGATGGTAAGGTCGATGATGTGGATACCTGTATTGATGAGAATACTAATGAGGTTACATGTTCTGACAATGAGGTCGATGATGAGGTTACCTGTTCCGATGATTAGGTCGATGAGTGGTCCTTAGACCTTGTCTAAGTGGATGAAAGGACTGCATCGTCCCTGAACAGTTAGTTCAAAATGTACGTGACTGGATTGCATCATCCATAGACATGAGAGGTGTCTTAAAGGATTAGGATTGATCATCCTGTAAATAGATCTGGACTGCATTATCCATAGACATGAGAGGTGTCTTAAATGGATCAGGATTGATCATCCTGTAAATAGATCTGGACTGCATCGTCCATAGACATGAGAGGTGTCTTAAATGAATAAGGATTGATCATCCTTAGACAGTGATCCCATAATTCCGAAAGGAAGGATAGTCTTAAATGTTGATTCTTGGATTGTGGTGGGATTGATCATCCCTAGACAGTGATCCCGTAATTCTGAAAGGAAGCATAGTCTTAAATATTGATCCTTATACTAGAATCCCGTAATTTCAAAAGGAAGGATTGTCTAAGATATGAATTGATGGACTGGAATCCCGTAATTCTGAAAGGAAGGATTGTCCATGATCCCGTAATTCCAAAAGGAAGGATCACCAGAGTTGATGGATTGGAATCCCGTAATTCCGAAAGGAAGGATTGTCCATGATTCCGTAATTCCAAAAGGAAGGATCACCAGAGTTGATGGAATGGAATCCCGTAATTCCGAAAGGAAGAATTGTCCATGATCCCGTAATTCTGAAAGGAAGGATCACCAAAGTCGATGCACCAGAATCCGGTAATTCCGAAATGAAGGTGTTAAATTTTCAGAATTTACTTCAATTTGATCTAGGATCTTAACTGAGAGAACAACATGTACAGCATATCTACAGCATATCAATCATGGAGACAATAATGCAAGCACACAAGAGACACAAGATTTACTTGGGGAAAACCATAAAGGTGAAAAACCCCAATAACTTCCTCAGAGATAGATAGAGCAATGATACAACCCAAACATAAGAGATAGACATAACCTAGCAGCAAATCCTCCTCCTCCATAAGTGCGCCACTCCTCCTTAAGTGCATGAGTGAGAAGTGAGTGATCAAATAGAGTGCCTCCCGCACTCTATTTATACTTGACTTGACTTGCCTTTTACATAAATCATGTAGGCTCGAACTTAACCACATAACATAATGCTGTCTGGGCCGACCCCCAATAGGGTGGTCTAATAACCCTTCGACCCACATGACTTATACAGGGCCGACCCCAACAAGGTGGTCTAATAACCCATCAAGTATAAGTTACGACATTTACAATATAAATGACGACACTTCCGTATAGAGGAATAATACCATCTCTATAGGAGTACATACAACATACATATATGAAATACATTCCGAAGTTACATATACATCAACACTCCCTCTTAACTAGGAAGGTATTTCTCAGCACAGGTCTTCTAGCACAAGTCTTCTTCTCTGGATCATCGTCACTGGATAATCGTCATCGAGACATCATCATCGTCACTACTGCTGCTATCTCAATCAATCTCTGAATCTACTCGTCATAGGAAGTTCTACAGAGCCAGTCCTTTTTCATACTGGATGTAGGCCCACCACTTGCAGGTCTTCATCATCACTGGCCATACTGTGGAATCCTCAGGACTTTTTACGTGTGTCACAAAACCTCGAAAGAGCATCTGCCAGATATCCCAGGGCAACGAATTACATGCCATAGGCAAAACCTCGAAAGACTATTTGCAGATCTCCCAGGGCCATATTATATGTGACCTCATCACAAAACCTCGCAAGAGCATCCCAGGTTGTTATGAGCACACAGCTCTACCTATAGGATCTCCCAGGGCACGAATTACATGTGGTCACCACAAAACCTCGCAAGAGCATCCCAGGATGTTACGAGCACACAGCTCTACCTATAGGATCTCCCAGGGCACGAATTACATGTGGTCATGGCAAAACCTCACAAGAGCATCCCAGGACTAATTACGGGCACACAACCCAACCTATCGGATCTCCCAGGGACACGAATTATATGCCATAGGACAAAACCTCGAAAGAGCATCTTCCAGATATCCCAGGGCAACGAATTACATGCCATAGGAAAAACCTCGTAAGACTATCTACAGATCTCCCAGGGCAACAAATTATATGTCCTCCCAGAGCAAAACCTCGAAAGAGCATTTGCCAGATATCCCAGGGCACCGAATTACATGCCATAGGCAAAACCTCGAAAGAGTATCTGCAAATCTCCCAGGGCAACAAATTATATGCTCATCTGCACAACCTGATCCACGGCCATAGAGTATCAACCTGATACTCTCCATACATCATCCTGATGTTCACATGATCATCCTGATCATCATCACTGCAACATCCTGCTGCATGTCATCTGGAGCAACATCCTGAAGCTCGTCATCCATGATCATCCTGATCATACAATGCATCTACCTGATGCATACCAAGTATCTACCTGATACATATCATCATACATGATCCACCTGATCATACAATGTATCCACCTGATACAAATACAAATACATGATACATATCACCATACATGATCCACCTGATCATACAATGTATCCACCTGATACATATACAGATACATGGTCTAAGCATCCAACATGATGCATATACAAAAATACATACACATGATCCAACCGATCATATCCAGCATCCAACATGATGCGTACATACATATAAATGATCCAACTGATCATATCCAGCATCCAACATGATGCATACATACATACATAAAAATGATCCAATTGATCATATCCAGCAGAAACCAGAACATCATCCTGATGCTCACCATCCAGCGCATACATCCATAGCCATGTGAAGGATCCTCCTTCCAACATGCTTGGAATGGCTTCAGCAGATGTGTCCATCACTTCTTCCTCGAAGTGTCCTCGATCTAAAGAACGCCAAGCCTCTCTCTGAAGTACTCAAACTTCACCCTAGCTAGTGGCTTCGTCAGCACATCTGCAATCTGCTTGTTCGTCGCAACATACAGGAGCTTCACAGCTCCTCTCTGCACCATATCCCTGATATAGTGATATTTGATCTCTATGTGTTTCGACCTGTCATGAAACACTAGATTCTCGAATAGCTTCACACAACTCTAGTTATCACAGAAGATACCAGTAGCATCCAACGGGAGATCAAATAACTCAGACAGTAGCTTCCGTAGCCATACTGCCTCACAACTAGCTAAACAGGCTGCAACATACTCTGCCTCAGCTGTACTCAGTGCTACGCGGGACTGCTTCCTGATAAACCAAGAGATCACACCTGATCCCATACTGAAGCAGCACCAAGATGTGCTCTTCCTATCTGCAGCACTGCCAGCCCAATCTGAATCAACATAACCCTGCAGGTTAAACTTTTGATTCGCTTCATACTTGAGCCCATAATCTACTGTACCCTTCAGGTACCTCAGAACATGCTTTACAGCAACCAGGTGAACACTCCTCAGATCTGTCAGGAACTAGCTCAATGTGTTCACCGCAAAGCCAATATCTGGTCTTGTGTTCGTCAGGTACATCAAGGACCCAATCATCTGACGATACATAGTGATATCAACCGGCTCAAATGAAGCATCACACAGATGCTTCAGGTTCGATTCCATAGGTGTGGCCATAGCCTTGCAATCCATCATCCCGAACCTCTTCAGGATCTCTACTGCAAACTTCCCTTGTCCAAGGAAGATTCCATCACTATGCCACACCTCCATGCCAAAAAAAAATAGTGCATCATCCCCAATTTCCTCAACTCGAACTCGGCAGCAAGCTTCCGCTGTGTGTCGGCAATCAATCTATCCTCTCCTGATACAAACAGGTCATCCACATAGTAGTATCACTGGATTACCTTCCTCAACCTTGTAGTAAAGGTTGGAACCCGCTTTACTCTTGGTAAAGACCAAACTGGATAGAAAGCTGCCTATCCTACCATACCAAGTTCTGCATATATATGATTTCCTGTCATGTGTCTCAGAACCAAGTGGCTGCTCCACATACACTTCTTCTTCAACTACACCATCCAAGAAAGTTGTCTTGAAATCCATCTGGTGTATCTTCTATTTCATCACTTTTATATTTCTCTATGCTACCATCTGCAGCATGCTTGATTTTGATAGATCCATATGGAAGTCATAACAAACTTCCCTTCAGGTCTTGGGATTACATCCCAAACATCATTCTTCATGATCGACGGATCATGGCATTCTTCCCATATCCTGGGAACTTCAATATCTTCAATAGATAATTTTGTTGCTGAACAAATGTTGTAGATCTTCTTTTGTAGGTGATGGCATACGATCTTTCCTACACAACAAGTTAAATTGCATGATTAGAAAACATCTCATAGTTTTCAGAACAAATTCTTACACATAAAGAAATATGTCATACAGTCATGCAATTATCTTAGCCATATCCCGTAACTTTCTAGATGCCTTCCAATCTCTACCAGAACATTGTTAGGAGTGTGCACAACTCCCAACATGTCAGCAAAGAGGTTTCATTCTAGATAAGTAGCAATGGAATGTTGTACAGTGCCATAGGCCACTTACCCGTGCATATTAGTAGTATACTGTTCATCAATGCAACTATTCTAATATGCATAATACACAACCTAATTCTAGGAACATCTGTATATACATTATTGAACAGTATTATTTAAACAATAAAATATGCAAGTAATGACAATTCAAATACTTATCTTTGTTTGTTTGTTGGGTGGACTCCCTATGAATCTTTGCAACTCCATTCTGATGTGGATTGTGAGAAGTGGTCAACTCTCTCTAAATATCTGCATCCTTGTAGAAACTACTGCAGTGTGCTCCCTCTTGATCTTTGCTTCCTGGATTACCTGTCCTTGAACTTATATACATTCTCGATCCCTATGCATGCTTGTTAGTATCATCATTGTGTTATCCTCTAGGTCTCATACATAATTCATTAGTATAATCTTAATATTATCAAAACACAATAATCTCAAGCATGTATAGTCAGGATCAATTCAAACACAGATAATAAACATTAGTATTCAAGGTTTCAAGGAAGTCTTCTTTTATTCATACATATTCTTATTTAATCATAGGACTCTTCTAGTTAGTTAAATCATCAATCAAGAGAAGAGATATAATATGCATAAAACCTGTGATTATTCAAAACTATACCTTCATGATTCTTCTGGTTAGTCATATCATCAATTATGGTACGAAACATAATATGCATACCACCATGATTATTCAAACCTATGACTTCATGAATAATCATTATCAACAACACAATAGTATAAGATCCTAACACAAGGTAGGATTCTAGCTTGATATAGGAAAAACATACCTGGATTAGCATGCTAGCTAGTTATGTCTAACATACCCGCATAATGTCTTTTGGTTCTCTTCAATGACTTGTGCTAGTAACCTGCATGTCTCATAAGTTAACCATTGTAGAAACAAGTTATACATACCTCGAAAGTAGATCTTCTATGTGATCCATGGCAATGGATGAATCCTTGTCTTCATGTCACCATGATCATACGTTCTTGAAGTAGAACATGATTTGCCTTTCTTGGTGTACCTTTTATGTTAGCAGACAACATAAACCTCATACAACACCATAATGCATTAGTACAATCATAAGTGTCAACACCCTAACCAATGAATATATTCTATCATGCATTCATAATTTTGTTAAGGTGATACGACAAATCTAAAATCAAGATTGTACTAACCATAATAACATGAAGACAAACATACCATAAACTTAATCATGAACAAATATCGAAACATACCTCGATGAGTCATACATGTCGAGAACGCTTGTAATATTCTTATGTAAGGCCTTAGCCTCATCTCCCTCTGAAACATGAACTTCTTCACTTATGCAGGTGACCAATCCATCTTTTTCTAGGATTAACCCAATCCACTTGATTTGCAAGAACTGGACCTGGAGCTGGATATGGGTTTGTCAGAGAAACCCCAAAAATTCAAACTTTGAATTTCAAACTTCTGAAAGGATAGGAATATGCGCCTTGATGAGCTGATCAAGCTGGTATATTCAGAATTTGAAAACTGCAAAGTTTCACTCCTCAATTTTGCCTTTGAAACTTTCAGATTCACTGAACGTGACCCTGAACTGGGGTTTGATGAAGCCCACTCTTTTTCCCAATCAAAAAGGTTTGATCCAAAGCTCTAAGCTTCTATTTTTCTGAGGAGCTTCCAGCCGTGGTCACAGATTTCAAAAATTCCCATTTTTACAGAAGCCCTAATTTTCCATTTTTCTGATCAAAGTCCCGAACTAGGGTCTGATCAAGCCCGGCCTTCTGCCCAATCAAAAATTCTCATCTTGGTCTCTAAATTTTGATTTTGATGAGTAGCATCCATCCATGGTCTCTGATTACAAAAATTCCAACTTTCTTCGAAGCCCTAAATTTCGGAAGCCATGAATGAAGGTACTAAACAATAATTCTGTTTTTGACAGAAATATGTACCTGATTGTTTCTGGTGTACCTCCAAACTTTTCGATCCACAGGGTCTAAAAAAGTTTCCTGAGATAGCCTGACCTGTTATCTTTCCATCCTGACAGGTCTGACCTCAATTGGATTCTCTGAGAGAGAGTTATGCCAAGTGTCGCAACGTGACCTGTTTATGGGATAATACAGGAGAGCGAACTTGTACGGCGTGCCACGTGTCACTATTTCAACTTCGGCCTCTAAAAACGTTTCCTGAGATATCCCGGCCTGTTATCTTTCTATCCTGATAGGTATGACCTCAATTGGATTCTATGAGAGAGAGTTATGCCAAGTGTCGCAACGTGACCTGTTTATGGGATAATACAGGAGAGCGAACTTGTACAGAGTTCCACGTGTCACAGGGTCAACTTCGGCCTCTGAAAAATTTTCCTGAGATAGTAAAATCTGTGTACTACCTTTCACTTTTTACAAAATTTCATTTGGATCTTCCTAGCCTAAGTTATGACCTTTTTCCCAAGGTCACCTGATTTTGACTCAGATCTGGAAGAGGCAGAAACCCTATATTGTACAGATCATAAATCACAAAGTAAAACGATCTAGAGGTTTTCCTTTGGACAAAAGGTACATTGGGATTTAATCTTCAACCTGTAAAGATTTTAGATCCGAAAACTTCGCCAAAATGGATTTATAGCGAAAGTACTACGATGATTGGTTTTTGCTATATCAAGCCCTAGCATCGTCAGTGCAACAAGTGTCATACATGCCATATCATGCCTTCTTTCATGCTAGCTCTGATACCATGTTAAATTTTCACAATTTACTTCAATATGATCTAGGATCTTAAATGAGAGAACAACATGTACAGCATATCTACAGCATATCAATCATGGAGACAATAATGCAAGCACACAAGAGACACAAGATTTACTTGGGGAAAACCATAAAGGTGAAAAACCCCAATAACTTCCTCAGAGATAGATAGAGCAATGATACAACCCAAACATAAGAGATAGACATAACCTAGCAATAGATCCTCCTCCTCCATAAGTGCGCCACTCCTCCTTGAGTGCATGAGTGAGAAGTGAGTGATCAAATAGAGTGCCTCCCGCACTCTATTTATACTTGACTTGACTTGCCTTTTACATAAATCATGTAGGCTTGACCTTAACCACATAACATAATGCTGACTGGGACGACCCCCAATAGGGTGGTCTAATAACCCTTCGACCCACATGACTTATACAGGGCCGACCCCAACAAGGTGGTCTAATAACCCATCAAGTATAAGTTACAACATTTACAATATAAATGACGACACTTCTGTATAGAGGAATAATACCATCTCTATAGGAGTACATACAACATACATATATGAAATACATTCCGAAGTTACATATACATCAACAGAAGGATTGTCCATGATCGCGTAATTCTGAAAGGAAGGATGACTAGAGTTGATGGACCAGAATCTCGTAATTCTGAAAGGAAGGATTGTCCATGATCCCGTAATATCGAAAGGAATGATCATGTTTATTATAGAGTATGTTGCGATGATGATACTGTCGATCGAGATGATCCAGATGATGATACTGTTGATCGAGATGATCCAGATGATGTTGTCGATCGAGATGATCCAGATGATGATGTTGATCGAGATGATCCAGATGATGATGATGTTGATCGAGAGATCTAGATGATGTTGTTGATAGGGAGATACAGATGTTGATGATGTTGATCAAGAGGATCGAGATGTTGATCCAGATGATGATGTTACTATAGCTATTCGAGTGTTGCAGAAGATGAAGACTCAGTACTGAAGATGTTGATGTTCCAGTATTGAAGATCTTGAAGATATTCCAGTAACTGTTTGAGTTACTGATGATGTATGAAGAAAGCTTCCAATGATTTATAGATGTATCATGTATCATGTAGTTGATGACTCCTTGCTCCTGCAGATGTTGTTATAATACCCTTCTCGTTAAGGGGGAGTGTTGAAATATTGTAACTTCTAAGAATATTATATTTGTACTTTATTATTCTGGAGATGTTCCATTCCTCCGAGGAGACCCTATTGTATATCCGGAGAGGTTTATTCCTCCGAGAGAGTGTGGTAACTAGGGTTATTAGATCTCCCATGTGAGGTCGGCCCTGAGTTAGTTGTTTAGGGGTTATTAGAGTCTCTTAAGAGAGGTCAGCCCCATTAGGTTGAAAAGTCATTTAGAACATGAGTATAAATAGAGGAGGTGTGTTCCTCATTTATCTCATTCATTCACTCACTTGTAATTAGTGCATAGGAGAGAGAGATATCTGCATAGGAGGAGAAGGAGCTCTTGTTTGGGTACTACATCTTGTATTGGTTGATTATCTATATTGAGGAAAGATTTGCTGGGTTTTCTACTCCATGAGGGTTTCCTAGGGTAAATCTTTGTCTATCTTGTGATTGTGCTTCTTTCAGTGATCTTGCTTGTGAAATTAGGCTAAACTTAACATCATGCAGGTATTCCACAAGATCGGTTATCAATTTTTCTCTCGCATTTCGATTCCTTCTCTCCTTTACCATAGGGTATAGTAGAACTATCATTCGGGAACCCTCTATCTAGGAACACAAAGAAAATTGCAGAAGGGACGACTCAAGGTTTTTTTAAAAGAGAACCCACAAACCACTCGAAATTGTTTTGTAATCCGAAGGAAGCTGAGTATTTCCAAGACGTAGGGTGGATTCAATATTTTCAAAGGCTCGATGGATACCATGATGGAATAACAGAGGAATTTGCCATAAATTTGAGTAAAGTGGATGAGAACACATGTCAAACCCCTGTGAAGGGGATTTTGGTTGAGCTCAATGAAAACGTACTTAGCAAGGTTATCAGCTTACCTAAGTGTATGAAATGGGGCAAGGAGGATCGAGAGATTACATAGAAAGATAAAAAGCATTTTTTCAAGTTTACAAATAGGTATGAAGAAATTTGAGGAAGTGTGAGGAGGGATTCACTCCCTGAGCCATGGGGAGAGGTCGCTTTGATTATAATGAAGTACCTTACTTTTGATGGGAGGTATGCCCTTGTTCATGCCTATCGTTTTGGATTCCTAAACCTCCTCAGAAACCTTCAATGGCAGAAACCACGTTGAAACATCAGTCTTCCATGGTTTCTTATGAAGTCCCTTTCCTCCATGGGTATCGAATTCCAGTTAGGAAAACCAGACTCCCTTTCTCATCATGGCCTGTTCAAATTCCTTGTTTGTGACACTCTAGAAACTCACTACATTGATCTATCATGGGAAAAGTTTCTCAAAGTTAGCAACAGTGAAATACAAACATATAAAAAAGTATCGCAAACACCAGTTAGAGGAGTATAGTCAGGGTCCCAAAACCTCACACCTCCTCCTGAGATGCACCTACCCCCAAGGGAATTTCACTTCGTTTCTCTGTGAGCAAGAAGAGAAAGAACAACCAAATCTATTTTTCTCAAGGAACAAGGGATTCCATGAATAGGAAGGTTGAACAAGGAAAGATGGAAGTCCCTAGGAAGAATGGCGAAGATAAAGAAGTTGCAGATACATTACTCCAACTTGGTACACCAGGGAAAACTCCTCCTAAAGGTATTTTACCAATGCCTTCAAGTCAGAAGAGTGAAGACGCAACTCAGAAAAAGAGAAAAATAGATTAAAGGCACTCAGGAAAGATAGTGCAATATTCTATCTTAGACACATAAACTTCTGAAGATTGGTAGGATGCATAAGACAACACAGAGGATCCTGGAGACCTACCTAGACGCTCAAGCAAAGGAGTACAATTTTTTTTATCTTAGATGTGGAACCTTCTGAAAGTCAGAAGGATGTAGAAGATGATACAAAGGATCCTTGAGACCTCCATGATACCACCATCATCAACCCTTCTACATGTATGGGCAATAGTATGCTATTACATGATAAAGAACATAAAATTTTGCAATTACAAAGTCAACTAAAATAACCTGATCATGAGACCCTAAAATGGAAGAAAATGGATCATGGTGGAGGCATTGGGAACCGAGGGATCTCAAAGCCACCAAGAACATGAAATACATCCAATAGAAGAAAAAAACCACTTAATAAAGAAACAACATCTTAAGGACAAGCAATAGTTAGTGGAGGAAAATCACATCTTAAACCAATATTTGCAAACTTGCAAATTTGTGTTAGACGACAAAATAAAAGAGAAAACATAATTGGAGGAAAGAGCAAATAAATGTTTCAAAATCATACAAGAACTAGTGTGGTGTATACCCCCTTCCATATTATATTTTGTGTTCCTGAAAGAACGATGGTTATGGTACCAACTAAAGAGCCTTCAAGATCAAAGATCTGAACAATTGGACACCCCTAAAGACTTCATAGATACTTTCCAAAGAATGGGTGAAATGAGGAAGAACCAAATGAGTGAATTCTACATGCACAACTACATAATGCCTCATCCCTATAGGTTGTCACCAAACCCTTATGGGGGATATGTTCAACTTAGGTCTCTATGCTCTTGGTTCACAAATGAAAGCACGAGGGCCACAAAGATGACCCTGTATTATGAAACCAAGAAGAACTCACAAATGTGGATCAGAGGAGAGGCTCGTAATCCATAAGTTGGCATTAAATCTCACCATCAATTAGAGCAGGATCCTGAGTTGACTGCAATATTAAAATATAAGCAAGAAATCGCCATATCACATTTTAAGGAGGAAGTATTAGGAGAAGGAAAATACCAGATAATCCAATAGAATGCCACCAGGTGGAAAGATATTCCCTCAAATTATAGTATCTTAAGATCCTTTCACCACCCAACCTAGAGAGAGCATTGTTGAAATCCTCTTTATATATCTCTTCTTTGGAAAAGATGGAACTATAATGGATTGGTTTAAAGTTCAGTATTTTACTCCTCCTACTAGATGCCAATTAGGACTAGAGTGAAGAGGAAGATGAAATAATATGGGTGAAGATATAAAAAGACAAAGGATTCCATCCACCAAGGGAAAAGAAAAAATGTTTGGCTTGGAATCTTAGAGCCACATAAGAGGATACATCCACAGAGAAATCAAGGCTCACCTCCTGGATTGCATAGGGATGTGCAATTGATTTAGTTGGGGTTAGATGATGGCTCAAACTTTTGGGTAAGAAAAGCCATCCATTTCCTTATTTCTTTAACACTTAGAGCTAGGAAAGGGGATACTATAGAGTTAGGTTGATGTATGAAGTATGCATTTTATTTATTAATATGAAGAAGTCTTCCTTTTTATAACCAAATTGCGTATGACACTGATGTGTTGATTGCAAGAAGTGACTCTTAATGAAAATGTTTATTTGGAACATTTTGAGGAGATCCTAATCAACATCATGAGATCATAACTCAAGCACAAAGTTTGAGTTTTGGGCAGTCAGCTCTTTGATCAGTGCAACATTCTACTTAACACCTTGGTTAGCAGCAGTCCACCCTCAGTGTAGCAGTTCACCCTTAGCGTAGAAAGATCGTGGATTTTGAAGTTTTGAAGAAGATCAAAGTGAATAAATAGTGACTCGTACCCCTAAGCATCGACGTCTCATCCTAGCATGAAGACTAGACTCAGTCCAACTACGCATTAATTCTTATTGCGCACCATTGTCCAGTGCAGCCCATGATAGAGCGATGTTTCTTTGAAGTTTCAAGTAAAGGCTTCAATTAAGTGGGTTAATAAAGTTTGTTATTTAAGCATTATGGACAAGACAATTGAGGTTGGCGCCCTTTTGATTTTAATGTTGTCGCATTTACCTTTGACCGTTACAGTTTAAAGATATTTTTATGCATGCTGACGGTTTCTACATTTTAATGGAAAAAGTGCTTGATCCCACGTATATCAGAGAAATCCTTCATCCTTGTATGACCTTGGATAAGGGTCCATACAAAGGGATTGTAGGAACTTGTTTCATTAGAATAGACTTGTCCTTAATATCGTTTTTAGTTAAACATAGTAGTTGCTATAGATTTCCTGCATTTTTGTAGAAGTTACCACATTTTTTTTATAGAATGTTGTTTTTAGTTATTAATGCACATAGTTATAGTTATCATAGGTATGTTTTCTTAATTGTAATTTCAAGTTGAACATGTCATTTATTTTACACATAAGATATCATTATCACTATCTGGTTTAAGCTAAGCCCCCTACTTGTTTTATCACTTGCATGGAACTCATGGCTTTTGAATGTCTGCATTTAGTAAACTGAAGGTAGAGTAAGAGAGGGATTTCACCAAAAGTTATTAATTTAACGCGAAATCACTATGTGCTTGTCCCTGATGATATGAATAAAGAACTAAGTGCCAAGTAGGGAAATTGAATCTTATGCTCTCGCAACCCATAGTTAGAAATTACTTAGCATATGCTTTTGTGATCAAAATAGATCCATTGCTTCATTGGTTAAATTAGGATTACATGCTACTACACACCTATTTTGCACGACCCTCATAAGTTTGTACAAATATATGGGTTGACAATTTAGAGTAAAGGTTTAGATACAATATTCTTGTTGGTGCCTTGTTTGATTTGATGCATTATTATTGCCGATATTAGAGCCCACCAATGATGCCTCATCGAAGGCCAACCATTGGAGTAGATTACCAATAGGCGTAGGATGGAAGAGCGATGAAGTGAAGAGTTTCGATGTATTGGGATTAAGCATGTCGAAAGTAAGGACATCGAGAACCAAATATCAAGAGCGCAACATCGGAGTTATCACATCAGGGGTGGCTCATCGGGAGAATTGTCTAAGAGCACACATTAGAGGAGACCGATAGAATTGAAAATCCTTTGCAAAGACAGGGCATTGAAGAAAAATGCTAAGAAAGGAGATCCCGACAGTACATCGAGGAATGGATTCATGAGTGCCATATGAAGATGCTCTCGTAGAGTCGCAAGCATAGGAGTGATATCCGACTGTGCATCGGACCGTGGGTTGAGTCATAATTGTAAATATATGATGTTATGCATAATAGAAGAAGGGCCTGTCGAGTCGTTCTTATTGTAGGACTCTGTGTCGAGTTTGTGTGTATATGTGAATTTTGTTGCGTACGTGAACGACTTTGTGTTGAGTAGGACCTACTTTCGAGTCCTCTCGCCCTCATGTATAGGGAGAACCTCGTTGCACACTCTGACCTCGCAGCACCCCAGGCTACCTGCATCACCTAAACCATCTTCCAATTAACTTAATTAAAAAAATACATTCGTATAATATAATTTGAAAAATAAAAAATAAAAAGAATTGAAACTTGATTTTGGAAGTAAAAGTTATATGAATTTCATAAACAAAATTCATTAGCTTCTAATCTAAAAATAATGTCTAAGATCTCTTCAACGAGTTAATTGAAAAATATAAAATTAAATATATTTACAAATAAAATAAATTGGACCTTAACATGAAAAAGTAACATTTAAATATATTTCACGTAGAAATTTCATTTACTTTTAGTTCTAAGTTTGTTACATCATTAAAAATACCTAAAAGCAATGTTTAGATTGTCTTTCAACTAACTTAAATAGAAAACACTAACTTAAATTGAAAAAATACAATTAAATTTTAAAAATTGAAAGATTGAAAATTTTGAAATTAGGTTTATTTTTAGGTAACATTTAAATGAATTTTATAAAAAAAGTCATTTATTTTTAATATAAAATTATGTGAGAAAATGTAAATAATGTTATAGTGTTTAGATAGTTAAATTAATTAATTTTTACTTTTGAAGTTTTATCATAAGAAAATGTAAACCATGTTAATGTGTTATAAATTTTTATATAAATAAATAGGTTAATATATATGTGTGTGTGTGTGAGTGTTTATTATACAATGTGAAATTCTAATCACAACATGATTGATTAGCTAAGAATTTCCTTACAAGATAAGAATTTGGCTAAGTATACATGAAAACAGTGTAAAAGAAGCATAATAACACAAACGAATGGTGTCAATAACTGATGTTTCAATTACTATCCAACCCATAATAATGTTGGGATCATCATTATATTAAATTTGGAGAAAATGATTAGCCTTTGGAGGCATTTGAATGAGCTACAAGTGGCTGGCTTACATTGGACCTCAATCCCCCTCTAGGTTGACCAACAGGTTCCCAAATCACCCCAAACGGCTATGAATGGAAGATCTGAATGTTGGGATGCCATGAGTCGTTAATAATGATGGTGGCCCATGAGTGGTGGAAAAAGTGGTGAAGTGGAGGTGGCCTAGAATTGGCCAAAACTACCAAAAGGAGGCAAAATGACCACATTCAATGCATGTGTGCCCCCCAATCAAACCCAAATCCATAAATTATGGGATGAGGCGTGCCCTAGTGGGTTAGTGGCCATAAATGAGGTGCCTTATCCTCTAGTTGACCAAATGTGGGCACCAATTTGTGTGGAATTGGTCATAATGTGCATAACAACCTTAGGCAACATCATTAACCTTCCTTGAACCAGCGGTCATTAATAAAATCATGATGAGACTATGGTCCTAGGTGGTAATAATGTTCTAACATACAACAATTCTCACATAATACTAGTCTAGATTTCAATGTCAATTATCATAAGCTTTAAGAATTTCACTATTCACTAGATATAATATGCATTGTATTATCCACATTGTCAAATATATTGAATATTTGCACACATATCATGTCATGTAACACTATATCATTATACAATATGAGGGCCTAAAGTTTAGGAATACATGTTTCATCATTGGAGGTTACATACAAGGGGAGGGTATGTACACTTCCATAGACTAATTAGTTGAGTCATTATGATTATAACCTCTGAATATTCCACAATCATAGCTTAATATAAGTTTGGTATGGATGCAACAAAGTAACTCGACATAAGAAGAGTATTGTCGATGCCTATGTTAAATACAACCTTCTTTGAAGCTATACGATAGTTTGCAAAATATTGTATTTGTTTTTCTTTCCGGACATGATACGAAGTGCCTAAAATTCATTTAGTTGGTCACAAGGTGCAACTCTACAGTAAATCCACTTATAAACATGAACGTCAACATGATTCCCATTGTTCTTGTATTTATTTTTGTCAATATGTAATGCCACACGCTGTGATTCAATTATACGCTGCACATGATTTTGGATATATATATCAAATTAGAATGCCATATATATATATATATATAAAGCTTATGAAGATGATTGATCATGTATTTTATAATTAAGTAGGTAATTGATGTTAAGTTTAGTAATGTGGTTAAGAATTATGAATAAATTTAATGTAGGTGAGACATTGAAGATTGATAAGATTTACTTTATTATTTTATTTATGTATTTTCTTGAGAATGTGACTTCTCGACTTGAAATAATGAGTTTGGTAAGATATTTAAAATTGTCATTTAATTGCTTTTATGAGAGCCATGTGGGGGAGGATGGTGGAAATTAAATGTTGGTGGGAAGATGTGTAAGTAGAGTCAATGGAGGATGGAGATAAGAGGAGTCCTCGAGATTGTTTAAGGGAGTTGGTTTTTCTCTTGGGAGGACTAGATAAGATTTTGGAAATTTTTATGTGGGAAAGAACTTAGAAGAAATTTTGGGGAAAGAGAGATTTTGTCTGAGAGCTTTGGGCATGGGGGCCAAAGAAACTTTGAAAGTTATCTGGGTTGGGGAGTCGGATAGACTATTCCCGATAGGTTGGGAGGTTAAATCAATTTGGGTTACTATTGAGGTTGCTACAAATTTCAGGACTTAAAGAAAAGACTGGAGACTTCTCAAATGGGAAAAACATGTACTATACTTGTTAAATTTGAATTTATTTAAGTCATGGCAATTTTTTACATTTTCCCTTACCATGAAATTTTGTGAAATTGTATAATTAAATTGTTGCTTCCATTCGTGATAAATTCTTGCAAAAAATTACAAAATGAAGTTAGTTGAATAATGAACAAAAGAAAACAATAAGATAGAACTCTATATAGATACATATCTTCTAAAATAGGGTTAAAATAGGGTTGAATATATCCTTGAGCTCATCCATGCAATTGAATGGATTGACTAGGCACTGACTAGGAAATTATGACATAACTTCAACCCCAATTGGAAAATCCCTAACCACCCAAGGATAAATTGTCAAAACGATGCTAGTGTCTACAATCCAAAGTCACATCTGCTTGATCATGACTATGGTCATTAAAATTCAAACAAAATTAAAGATGGAAAAAATCACAAAAAAAATTAAAGAATGTTCATTTTAAAATATATATTTAAAAACATATATGGCTGAGTTAAAAGGTGTTTTTGCTTCATAATGTATAACATACTAATGGAGACAACAAATAACCTACAAATGACTAGTACAAGGGGAAATTGCTTAAATATCAAAGCAAGCTTCAAGACCAATAGATAACCATGTGTAAAAGGAATTAAAATTTCATATTGAGAAACATGAATTTCCTAAAGATGCATGGAAAATATTGATAGGATTTTCTTCATACCTATGAGGGTCAAGCTAACCAATTACTTTGTTATGAGATATTAATGCCAAGTTAAATAATGCTAACACATGGTTTAAAGAGCATGTTTTCCTTTAAAAAAATATAATACCAAACTTTAAAGAGCATGTTTTCCTTTAGAAGAATATAATACCAAACTTTTTGATAAGTGTTAAAACTTGAAGATTGATCATGATCCTTTGCCTTGCCTTAGTGATTAATAGACAACAACTAATTCATCTAAAACGTATGTGACCTTCATTAAAATCTAAGTGAATTCAAAAGAGAGAATATCATAATGACCGACAAGATTTAAAGAATGAGCATTATCTCTTGCTTTAATAATTGGACCTCTTGCTTCAATAATTGGGAAAAAAGACAAGTACATTCAAAGACTCTCTAACCTTAATTATACTATTGGACAAGAAATGAAGGAAACCTTCACACTTATATGTCAAATCTCATGGATGATTCGAGAAGGAAGATATATTTAATACCTAAATAAGTATATTCAACCATATTTTAATGTTTCTTCTTTTCATGCAATATAACTACACATAAAGCTATATTCCCATGAATTTGAGAAAACTATAAAAAGTATTAGTCCCAAGTTACTTTGTCAAATGGACTATATCACAAGTGGTAGACGTGGAAAACATGGGCATAACATTATTATTCCTCAACTCTAAGATGACATTAGTAACACATTTTTATGCAGTAGTAATTGGGCTACAATACTACTTAAGTATGATAAGTGACTTGTCTGATTCTGGAAAGTATATAATGACTTGCCCATCTTTAGCATCTAGAGAAAGATCTTAAGTTTCTCTCAAAGCGTTCTATATTTTATATATTATGTCCATGCAGTAAGAACTACTAGACATATATTAATTTTATTCTTGAACTAGGTCATTTAAGGACTCGCATCTCCACGTTGACCTTTTCTGAGGTGATCCCCTTAGCCGAGAGGAATTTTAATAGCCAATAGGAAGGATAAGAACAGGCCTTATTAAAAACTCTCTACCCATGACCACCCTTTCACAGGAATCACCATATGCATGTTTCCATTTTGATTTTATTTCTATGAATCGATAGGAACGTAATCCTACAACATCTACCCCCAAATACTATGGCTCTACACTCTAAGATGACACCAGTAATCACCATATGCATGTTTCCATTTTGATTTTATTATTATGAATCGATAGGAACCTAATCCTACAACATCTACCCCCAAATACTATGGCTCTACAGGGACCGAATTCAACACTTTATGATTAGTCATAATCAAATACTTCACTATCCTCATCTAAGTCATAGCAACAACCTACTCATAGTGATCAAAGACAATATCTCTCCACCTAACTATCAACATAATTATTGCCACAATTCCACTTACAAATCAACAATTAAGAAGTGTTTCAATATTGTCATTGCCACAATTGTTCTTACAAATCAACCATTAAGAGGTGTAGATGGCAAGATTTTGGATTGATGCTCACAACCATGAATTAGTGTGGATTAATTAATTATTTACCACTGAAATATTTAATCTTTTGCTTGAGGACATTTTGTCAACAAGTGTCATCAACTATACAATTGTACAATCCTCATTGATCTCTTTAATCATTAACTCATCCTAGAAACAATCTCTTCTTAACAAATTTGGCGATGCCCTTTCTTGTTTCCTTTCCACACATGTATGCACTTTGTGATGGGATGACCATTTCGTCATATGTGGTGCTTGAAATATTTATGGAGATTTTTTACCCATCAACTTGTGGTCAACAATCACAAGGGTGAGGAAGTGGGATTGAAACTAGCAAAATGAATTTTGTAGCATCAATCATTTCCTCCAAGGATTTGCACCCAATAACAAAAAATTCCCAAGAGGTCACCCATCCCAACATTCCTTTGGCTCAAGGGTGCTTAACTATGGAGTTTTCCCCGAAATCAAGCCCACTTAGCTCACTACCCCATTTGCAAGACCTTAGAAAGTATTATGCCACATGAACTACAATTAAATCTCTCGACTCTTTTATTTAAGTATTGTGGGATTTCTTAGTCCAACATATGAGATATCATTTTGGGGATTATTTGCATAGAGTAAGTCATTAATCTATGACTCATATCCATGCATATTAGTCGCTATTGACCAATTTTTCCTAAATTTGAATAGTCCACTTAGCACTCATTGCATTGGGTGATCCTCACAAGTTTGAAAGAGTGGGATTGAAATTAATAGCATAACATTAATCATCACCTCCAAGGCTTGCACCCGATAATCAAGACTTCCGAAGAAGTCACCCATCCCAAGACTCCTTTGGCTCAAACATGCTTAATTGTAGAGTTTTCCCCAAAATCAAGCCCACTTAGCTTGCGATCCCATTTGCAAAACTTTAGCAAGTATTGTGCCTCATTAATTCAAGTCAAAACTCCCTTGACTCTTTTATTTAAGTAATGAGAGGCTTATGCAATCCAACAATTGAATATATTTAATATTTGACTATGAAAACATGGAGTGTGTCACTTGGTAATGCTATATGGACTCACAAAATATAAGATCCCAATGTTTATCTACACTATTTTCTAATACCAATTCCAAGTCAACATATGATTTATTTATACAAGTGTCCATAGAGACACTACAAAGGATGACATTTCTAATAGTTATCTTTAAAATTGCATAAGATCATACTAACACAAGCCCTTAAATTAACATAAACTTTGGGTAGAAATTAGTTTCCTTTCATGCAATGGTTGTAGTTTGGGTGGCTGGGAGGAAGGATTGTTTCCCTCCCCACCTAGGTTCAATTCTAGTAAGTGACATGATGGTCTTATTGAGCCCCTATTGCAATGATTGTATTTCTGGCCATACTTTGATTCTCTACCTAGAATAATAGGTGTTGGCATTTCTCTGGTGGACTAGCCCTCTAACAAACGATGAACCACCATTTTAAAAAAAATGTTCTTCAAAATGCATAAGATCATATTGGCACAAACCCTTAAATTAACATACACTTTGGATAGAAATTAGTTTCCTTTCGTGCAATGTTCTTCAAAGTTAGTTTGTTAAGGATAAAGTTTACTTCAATTGTAACCATTGCATGTTGTCTTTAACATAGCTAGAAACACAACTTTTTAAAACTACAATAAGAGAGTGATTTTAGTTCAATTGAAATATTTTTTTTTTCATCCATTTGAAGTTTACACAACAATAAGTATTATTTTGTTTTCATCTATTTGAAGTTTATACAACAATAATTAGCCCAAAATCTTATTTATCATCAAAAAGCATAATAGGAAACAAGCATTAACATTCAATCACAAAAATACATTTCCCTTATTTTCTTTTAGGAAACAAGCATTAACATTCAATCACAAAAATACATTTCCCTTATTTTCTTTTCTTAAAAGTAATGTTGCACAAAACCACCCCAAGAACATGTCTCCTATATTTCTCCATCACAAACTTGGAGATTATAAGGGAAATCCTTGCTCATAATGGGACCACTAAAAAAAGAGGTCTAGGAAACATTCCTCAATGTTTTTGAAAATATTTCGATGCCCCTATCCAAATTAGTGGGAATGTGCCATCAGTTTTCCAAAAAAAAATATTTTCTCAATGGTTCAACATTCGTGCTATGACAAAAATTGCCTATGCAATTTGTGCCATAATACTATGTCAAATGTTTTTTTAATTGGGAGTAATAACAACTATAATTTTGACCCCCATGTTTGGTAAGTTTTTGTATCCTATATTGTTTTTTTCAAAGATTAACCATATAGAGGCCTTCCGAGCCTATTATTTCAAAGCTGTTACTTTTTATTGATTTATATCATAGTCCTATGTTCAAAAATATCATTAAAAAAATAGTTTTTATTTTCATTTTTTATTTAAGTAGTTTTCACAACCATCCCCTAGAATTTTGGAGTTTCCTTGTAACTATCCTTGAAACCTACCCCTTTCTAGCTCAATCCTCAAAACATGGTGCAACTAGGGTAATTTTTAGAGAGAAAATTTTGCCACATGGTTATTTTTGGGGTCTTTTTTCAAAAAGTAAATTCATTATTTGGTCATTTTTACTCTCTAATATCGCTTATATTTACATAAGATATGTTTTTTTATTGTAATAATAACCAAAATTGATCATTTTTAGTAGTACATTGTATGTTTCATATTTAATTTTTCCCAACCATCCCCTGGAATTTTGGAGTTGCCTTCTAACTATCCCTGAAACCCACCCCTTTCTAGCTCAATCCTCAAAACATGTTGCAACTAGGGTATGGTTATTTTTTGGGTCTTTTTTCAAAAAGTAAATTCATTATTTGGTCATTTTTACTCTTTAATGTCGCTTATATTTACATAAGATGTGTTTTTTTATTGTAATGATAGCCAAAATTGATCATTTTTAGTAGTAAATTGTATGTTTCGTATTTAATTTTTGTCTACCTATCTATATATATATATGATTTTTTCAATCCAAAATAATTATCTAAAATACTATACTTAAATATACAATTAGAATTCTTAAAAAACACCCTAAGTACAACACACATTAAAAGCCTTGGCATCACTTGCAAGACTCATTCTAACTATGCTTGTGACAAATAGAATAGAGTCCCATGATATTTTTCCATAAACATATATTGACCAAAGGTTTGAGAATGTAACCAGAAATATGGGGACCACAATAATGGAAACCCTCTCAAACATAACTCATAACTATGTGCTTATTAGGCACTCTGTTCAGGGTGGTTCTAGAGGCTTTAGTCAAGATTAATACAATGATAAATAGAATATACAATTTGCTGATCTAAGACGAGCATTCAAGTTTTAAATGATATGGTGAATTAAAACCAAATATATATCGACGAAAAGATCTTGGATCCTTGTGACACTAAATTATCCAACGTTCTAATAGGAGATGAAAAATTGAAATTTCTACCTCACATCTAAAAGAATGCGTTGAAAGAATAAGCAAAATATTGTATGATGGTATGTTTAACTTTATTGAAGATGGGAACAAACCAAACATAATGGAAGCAAAGAATGATGGCAGTTGTAGGTTGTAATTTTGAAACATGACGATTTCTTTGTTTAATGTGTTTATCATATCTAACAAAATGATATTTTCACAAACAAAGAAGCAAGCACTCAGGATATCGATATCAGCATGTCCCTCGACCCCTTACTATACATGTTGCTAGTTGTTGCTTTGGGTTATCAATTGGAAGTTACTCCCGTTCAAGGGTGTGTACGTGGTATTTTGGTCCTCCCTCATGGGTTAGAGATGATTAATAATCACTTTGCAGATGATTCTCTTATGTCTATATGAGGGGGCCAAGACTCCATCGATGGTTCTCAACATTGTTAGACTTTTTATGGGAACCTCAAGCGTGGTGGTTAGTGATCATGAGATAGATTTTTGATTGGTTGGATTGGACCTAGTTGGATTCCCTCTGTTTGAATATATGTTTGGTTAGAGGTCATTGCCTGGTATATTGGCATTACCATTTGGAGTGGACCTTTCACCTGTTGTTATGTGGGTTTGGTGTCTTCAGATGTTTTATAGAAAGCTTCACCTCTAAAGGTTGTTGGGAGGATTCTTCAAGCTTCTCACATTTAATATGCTGCATGCTTGTCAAGTTGGCTTGTGTCAGTGCTTACATAAAATTTTGTGGTCAGGGTATGGCAAATAGAGGGGCCTTAGGGTTGACTGATGTGGATAACCAAGGAAGCATTCTTTGGTGCCAAATTGGTGGTGCATTGCTTGAAGAGTGTCACTCCTTGATAGGGTTTGTTGTGGCATCGGTTGGTTACCAGTCAACATGTAGGAAAGGTCGAGAAGGTCTTTGGTTTGTGTAATATTGTTCCCTCAATTGCTCCAAGGTGCAGATTCATTTATCTTAAAAGGGGCCTAGGGTTGACTGATGTGGCTAACCAAGGAAGCATTCTTTGGTGCCAAATTGGCGGTGCATTGCTTGAAGGGTGTCACTCCTTGATGACTGATGTGGCTAATCAAGGAAGCATTCTTTGGTGCCAAATTGGTGGTGCATTGCTTGAAGGGTGTCACTCCTTGATAGGGTTTGTTGTGGCATCGGTTGGTTACCACTCAACATGTAGGAAAGGTTGAGAAGGTCTTTGGTTTGTGTAACATTGTTCCCTCAATTGCTCCAAGGTGTAGATTCATTTATCTTAAAGAGTATCTAGACATATGGGAAGTCAATAGCAGCTTTGGTCAAATGGAATACAACCGACAATAGAGTGGGTTGGGATTTGATGAGATGATCTACTTGGAACTAGAGGTTGCAAATTTCTCGTGTTTCCAGGCCCATTGCTTGAGTAAGGGCATCTTATTTTGGCAAGATCTATGGGATTCAGTGGCTTGTTCCTAGAAGGATTGGTGAACTTTGGCCTGTCAACATACTTTGCTTCCCTCCGACAAATTTGTGATTTATGAGCTTGTTGGCCACATCCCTTGGGACGATATGTCCAAAATTAATATTGCCAGGTCGAGCCCTTTTTGGTGGTAGTCAAACTGGAGCTTTGGTCACCCCCTTCAGCAATATGACTCTCAAAACTTATACTCCCTTTGACACCAACATCATGGACTAGACCCTATCCTCAACACTGATTGGAATTCATTCGACCCAAAGGACAAGTGGATTTATCAATTGCATAGTGTGTGGTATGCTTGATTCTCCTATAAGTTGAGGGTTTCTGCATGGCTCGTTATTTATCAAGAGCTCCCCTCCAAGGCTAGGTTGGCAAAGAGTGGTTTCTCTTATGGTATTTATCCTATTTGCCAACGCTTAGAAACAGTGAAGCACATGTTCTGGGATTGTCAATTTGGAAATAGTTCTTGGAAGTACATTCAAGATCAGTACTCAGTGCATCTCCAGGTTAGAATGCATTGGCAGGCAACTTTGCTTGGTGATTGCAGTGATTTGATTTGCTCCTCTTTCATTAGTATTTGGCACTATCTAAGGATCTCTACTCTATTTACCCTTTGGAAGATCCATTGTAGGTGTGTGTTTGATAATGAGATAAATGCTTTCCTTGCTTTGTGTACCATGTGGAGGGATGAGGTACGTATGCAGTTGTGGGCCAAAGGTGTTTTTACCATTTATTGATGCCACGTCTCTAGATGCAGCAGCATACTCTGATTTTATTTCTAATTAATATCAGTGCATTGTATATACCATTCCACTTCTTATTTCACTGATGTAAACATTTTCTGTATATACAAGACGTATGTTTCAATCCAATGGATAAATTATGAAAAGCAAACACCATAAATTATGCATAACTATTTTAAGATAGATGGCCAGGCTTTATGCAGTTAGATGGGAACCAGCATAGCAATTCATTTGATTTGTGAGTTCTCAAATAAGAGACCAAACACTGTAGAGCATGATGTTTAATTTCTATTAATTTATCAAGATTAGAAAAGCAGCATACCAACACATACAGAAACCGAGGGAACAGTAAGATCATCATATCCATTTGAGTAATGATGGACAGACTCCACGATAGTTGCCACTATGGAGATAAGGAGAGATGACTAAATCATCCTTGTGCTGACTTATAGTAGCCAAAAGATGCAAAATAAAACAGATACATGCAGGCAAAGCACAAAACTAATATGAGCAAGTTATGGATAAAAATAACATTGAAAGGAAAACTGCACAACAAGATTTATGAATAACTTACTTCCTATAACAATACATACCCTACTGAAAAGGTGAATCCCGTGAGTAGCACTGTAAAGCTTCCAGTGAAGGCTTTGTTTTGTTTCAAGGAAGTTTTACAGTTCCCAGTCTTCTTCCAACTATATCTGCAAACTCTGTGAGAAGAGAGATTCAATACCCTTAGAGATCATTGCTTTGGCCCCAATTCTCAAGCATGTGAAAATGTGAGTAGAAAGTACAAACAAGATTATTTTTACCATCTCCTGCACATAAGTTGGGGATTGTGTCCAGGCCAACAGGAGAGATCCTCCAATATATGATAGTGAGCAATGTTATTGTACTCGCATAGTAAAGTGATCCCTTCAAAAGTTCCTTGGGGAGTGAACCACTTTAACCGTTGAGAAAATGGTTAAAGGGCATCTTCTTTTGGCAGGAACTATGGAATTCACTGGTGCATGACCATGCATCCCTAGAAGGATTGGTGCATTTTGGCTCTTGAGCATGCTTTGCTTCCCTTTGCTAGATTTGCAATTTGAGCTTGTTGGCCTCGTCCCTCAAGAGGATATGTCCGAAGTGAATATTTCCATGCCAGGTTCTTTTTGGTGGCACTGAGAGTGGAGCTTTGGTCATCTCCTTTCGCAGTATGACTCTTGGAAGCTATACTCCATTTGGCACCAGTGTCATTGGCTAACCCCTGTCCTCAATGCTCGTTGGGTTTCATTCGAGCCGAAGGATGGGTGGGTTCATCGATTGCATAGTCTGTGGTCTGTTACACTGTCATACGAGCTGAGGGATTTTGTATGGCTGGTTATTTATCAAGGGCTCCCCTCCAAGGCCAGGTTGGAAAAGAGTGCTTTCTTTGATGGTTTTTGTCCTATTTCCCAACACTCAAAAATGGTGAAGCACATGTTCTGGGGTTGTCAATTGCAAAGAGAGTTGTTGACTGTGCATTCACGATTGGTATTCAGTTCTTCTCAAAGGTAGGGTGAATTGGTGGGCAGCACTACTCAGTGATTGCAACTATTCGGTTTGCTCTTCTTTCAATGGTATTTGGCACTGTCAAAGGATCTCTGCTCTGTTTACCCTTTGGAAGACGCTTTAGAGGTCAGTTCTTGATAATGAGATCAGTTCTTTCTCTTCTTTCTATACCATGTGGAGGGATGAAATATGTATGCAGTGGTTGGCCAAAGGTTTTTTAGTTATTAAAGATGCCACACTTCTAGACGCAGTAGCATACTCTGATTTTATTTCCGCTTTAGTAGAGCTGAGGAAGAGGATATAAGTTCATTCTATATACCTTCCACTTCTTGTTATCACTAATGTAATTATTTCTGTATATATAAAACATATGTTTCAATTCAATGGATAACAATATAATGAAAAACTAACACCATAAATTATGCATAATGAAGAAATTCTGCCCTTTAAACTGCCTGCTGGTTTATGTCAGTTTTTGGTGGTTTTCACCTACAGCCGGTTTTGCATTGGCTGTAGGTTACTTATTGCAAAGTGACTTGAACAATAAACACACAATTTAAAAGCTACTAACAGGCTGCAAACAAATAACAATCACACATGAAAATGTACTCAGTGATTTTTGGCCAAATCGAGCCCTGGAAAAACCCCCACGGGGAAAACCAGTTGAGAGAGAGAGAGATTTATTATTTCTTCAGCAAAGTAATTTGTGACAGCAGTACAAGGAAAAAACACAACTTATCTCCACATTGTCTGCACCCCAGATGCCTCGATTTCTGTGCACAACAGTTGCCCAGAAATGTCTGCAAAATATTCTCGGTTTCTGTGCAAACAACAGCTTGGTTCCTGTGCTATATCCTCCTCAGTTTTAGTGTCAAACACACCCTGCAGTACCACAAATTAGTGCACATGCCAACCTTAAAACCGTGGCTGTAAGTGACTGCAGTGTGGACCACTGTACCAGTCACTACATACAGAACCGTGCAGCTGCTATCTCCTTACAGCGTGACAGATGATCACGGGTTTAGTGTCAGGGATTAATATAACATTATCTGAGCCTCAACAGTATGAAGCTGCCACGAAATATAAAGTATAAACCCAGACCTTACCTCAAACTGTGTGCTAATGAATAGACTGCTGTATGGTACCTTCACGATTCTATTGCTTGGGATGACAGCTGATCTCACTGTTCACAGTGCTGATAATAAATGCCATTAAATGAATGCCTCGATATCTGAGCCTCTGCTGGAAACCCGTGCCTGGAACTGTGCCAATGGAATGACAAGCTCGCTGGTGTCCTGTGGAAACTCATGCCCTAGCAGCTCTCTCGACTTCTCTCTCTCGACCTCTCCTCATTCACATCACAATGAGCTAGGTATTGAAGCCTTCCTCCTTTTTGTCCAATCCCTAAAAGGGAATCTTAATCCAATGGTTGAGATTGAAATCAAATCAATGGCTAAGATTATATGTGAGCAAAAGTCACATTAATTAAATCACTTAATTAATTAAATGCTCACCCACTTTATAACTTTAGACAAAAGTGACTTTAAAACATAAAGTCTCATTAATTGGTAATTAATGTGAGGGTCCCACTTCCCCCTCTTTAGTGACTTAGGCTGGGAGTCACTAGGGGAACACATATCAAGGTACAAAAACTAACACTCCCTCTTACCGAGGAAGGTGTTCCGCACCACTCCCAACTTATCTCTGAAGAAGACAAACTTCCCCCTCCCCAAAGATTTCGTTAGGACATCTGCAACCTACTGATCAGTGGATATATACTGTAGCTCAACTGCTCCTCTCTGAACGTAGTCCCGAATGAAGTGGTATCTAATCTCAATGTGCTTTGACCTGTCATGAAAAACTGGATTCTCAGAGAGCTGAATGCAACTTTGATTGTCGCAGTAAATCACCGTAGGCCTCAGCTGCTGATCAAATAAATCTACCAATAACTTACGAAGCCACAGTGCTTCGCAAGTCGCCTGACTGGCTGCCATATACTCAGCCTCAGCAGAACTCAATGCAACGGACTTCTGTTTCCTGCTGAACCACGACACTGCTGCCGAGCCCAAGCTGAAACAGCAACCGGAAGTGCTCTTCCGGTCCCTCACATAACCTGCCCAGTCTGAATCTGTGAACCCAATCAAACTAACTCCACCTGAACCCCTGTAGTCGAGACCATAATGCACCATCCCTGCAAGGTATCTCAAGATGTGCTTTGCAGCACTCCAGTGTACACTCCTAGGCTGCACCATGAACTGGCTAAGAGTGTTGACTGCAAAGCACAAGTCTGGCCTGGTGTTGACCAGATACATCAACGATCCGATGAGCTGACGATATAATGTGGGATCCACCAACTTACCATCTGAAGCATGGAGTTGCTTCAAGTTGGTGATCATAGGTGTAGACATAGGCCTGCAATCGTCCATCCGAAAAGTCTTCAGAATCTCTGTAGCATACTTCCCCTGTCCTAGGAAAATATGTCCTGGCTCCTGCCATACCTCCATCCCCAAATAGTAATGCATCAGCCCAATATCTGTCATCTCATACTCAGTAGCAAGATCTCTCTTGCACCGAGCAATAAGACGCTCATCTCCAGTGATAAATAAATCATCAACATATAGCAGAAGAATGAGCGGATCTCCACCAACCACAATGTAGTATAGGTTGGGATCAGCCTCACTCTTCTGGAATCCCATCGAACTCAAGTAAGCATCTATCCTGGAGTACCAAGCTCAGGGAGCTTGCTTCAGACCGTACAAGGCTTTCTTAAGCCTGCAAACATGCGAATCTCTCCCATGTGTCTCGAATCCCTGTGGCTGCTCCAAATACACCTCCTCCTGCAGAAGACCATTGAGAAATGCGGTCTTCACATCCATCTGGTGGATCCTCCAACCCATCTCTGCTGCAATCGATATCACTGCCCTGATAGAGGAATACCGAGCCACTGGAGCAAAAGTCTCATCATAGTCGACTCCCTCAACCTATGAGAACCCCCTAGCCACAAACCGAGCCTTGAATTTCTCTACACTGCCATCTGCTGCATGCTTGACCTTGTAGAGCCACTTGAAAGTCACAACTGACTTCCCCTCAGGCCTTGGTACAATCTCCCAAGCATCATTCTTCATGATGGAATGGTACTCTTCCATCATGGCATCTCTCCATACCTGATGCTGAGAAGCCTCCTCAAATGTAGAAGGCGCAGAGTCACGAAGACTCGCAACAAGGGCCATCCCACATCTGTCTGGCTCAAAAATCGTCCTGATCTGCTCCTGAGGTCTGCCAAATGCCTCTGCTTCCTTCAAGGTGTCCTGAAGCCACTTAGGCTTCTTCTTCCTTGAAGTCTCATCCGAACCTGGTGTATCCTCCTCTGAGGACGTGCCAGAAGCATGAGGTCTAACACCCCTAGGACCTGTAGCTGATGAACTAGTCCCAGAAGACCCTGCAATCTGTGAGCCTGAACCTGGTGATCCTGAACCTGTGCCAATCCCTGTACCTATCCCTGTACCTGTCCCTGAAGTACCTGTAATCTGAACCACTGACCCTGTAGAACCTGTGCCTGTACCCTGTGATCCAGTCACCCCAGAAACCTGTGGACCTGTAACCTATATCGAAGAAGCCTGTACCAACTGAGGTGTGGGAGCTGGTGTCTCCCCCTGCTCTATCTCTCTCGACTTCCTGAAGGCCCTCTCCTCATCAAACTTTACTTCCCGCCTAACTACAACTCGCCTCTGGCCAGGAATGTAAAGCCGATATGCCTTCGAAGTCTCGTCGTAACCCACAAAGATGCCTCTCTCTGCGATGGGCTCGAACTTCGTCCTCCTCTCTGAGGGGACGTGAGAGTAAGTCAGAGAGTCAAATATCCGAAAATGGCTCACCTCAGGCTTCTTGCCTGAATACATCTCCTCTGGAGTCATCCTCCCCACTGCCCGGTGGGGACTCCTGTTCTGCAGGTACACTGCAGTGTTGCAGGCCTCAGCCCACAGAAAGAACGGTAACCCCTGATCATGAAGCATGGCCCTCGCTGCTCCAAGGATCGACCTATTCTTCCTCTATGCTACTCCATTCTGCTCAGGAGTGTAGGGAACTGTCAACTGACGTTGTATACCCTCCTGTCTGCAGAATGCGCTGAACTCCTTGGAGGTATACTCACCCCCGTTGTCTGACCTCAACATCCTGATCTTCCTCCCCGTCTGCTTCTCCACAAGGGCTTTGAACCCTTGGAAGACACTCAATACAAGTGGGGACTTCTTGCTCCTCAAGAAGTAGATCCAGGTCTTCCTGGAGTAGTCATCAATGAAGCTGATATAGTACTCATGGCCACTCAAAGATACTGAGGACATAGGACCACAAATGTCAGTATGAATCAGATCGAGCACCCCTGCTGCTCTCGTGTCACTGCTAGGAAACACGGTCTTGGTGTACTTTCCCAAAGCACACCCTCTGCACACATCACTCTGCTCAGTGTCAAACTCAGGTAACCCTGTGACCATGCTCCTCAACACTCCCAGAGTGGGGTGATGTAAATGGGCCATCCTCCTGTGCCATAACTCACACAGCTCACTGCTGCTGCTGCTGCTGCTGTGTGCTAGAGCATGCTGTGGCTGAAACAATAGCTTATACAGTCGTCCACATCTAACTCCAATATCCATAGGAGTAGATACACCTGTGGTCTTGGGAAACACCTGCACTCTCCCATCTGAGAAGCACACCCCAAGACCCCTGTCCTCAATCGTGGAAACTGAAACAAGGTTCTTTTTCAGCCCAGGGACGTACAACACATCCCTCAAAGTCATGGGACTCATGGACTCCCTCTCAAATATGACTGTCCCCTGACCCACTACTCTAACAATGGTGTTGTCACCAAGCACAACCTCCACCTCTCTCTCTGTCCATGATAATTCGGAGAAGAACTCCCGAGTGCCTGTCATGTGTCTCGAGGCTCCGCTGTCAATATACCACGTACCAGTGGTGGATGGACCTGTCTGATGCCCTGTCAACAATGAGTGCTCAATCTCCATATCCATGTCAATGCTGGTGGCTAAGGAGACTCTCTCTCTCTCACTCTGTCCAGCATATAGGGAAAACTCCCTCTGAAACCTGTCACCAAACTCATCAATCTCTGCTGAGGCTGCTGTCTGCTAACCTGGTCCCTTCTTCCTCTTCTTGTTTGGACACTGAGATGCATAGTGCCCAAACGCCTGACAACAGTAGCACTTGATTTTACTCAAGTCCTTCTTCTGCCCACCCTGTGGATGCTGCTGCTGCTATTGCTGCTGTCCCTGGGCCCCATGCTTCTTGGGACCCTTCTTCTTCTTTCCTTTGGCTGTCAGAGCCACATTCTCCTCATCTGCTCCACCACCTGATGTACTGCCCTGTACGAGACCCCTCCTGGTCTCCTCCTGCACAAAGTCATCCCACAACCTCTCCCATGATGGAAGGTTCTCCCTGCCCACAATGGCCTGCACAAATGCACTCCAGGGCCTTGAAGCCCCATTCACTGCTGTGCGTACTAGCTCTGTAGGGGATACTACTTCACCAACCGCTGCTAGTTCATCCCGAACTGCAGAGATCCTGGTGAGATAAGCTGTGACTCCCTCTCCTCCAGTCATCCTGATACTCTTGAGCTTCTCCTTGAGAACCATCTTCCTGTTCTCGTTGGAGCTCTCATACAAGCTGATCAAGGCACTCCACATCTCATGTGCCTTGGTCTTCCCAGAAATGTGAGGGATGATGTGGTCTTTTACTGCATCTAGTATGATTCTCCTAGCCTTACAGTCTTTCTTGTTGAAGGTTGAAAGAGCTGTAGCATCCGAGCCATCTGGAATGGTAATGGGGTTGGTGGTGGTGTTCCTCACCACCTCCACCCATAACTCGTTCTCCTCCAATAGCAACAAAATTCTGGCCTTCCAAGGCACAAAATTTTCTGTCCCATTCAACCTGTCTTCAATCCTCAACCCTGTAGCCATCTGAAAATCAAACCAATAGAACGCTGCCCACTAACAGAAGGTAAGAACACTGAATTTTCTGAGATCTGCAATTTTTGTGTGTGTCTGCAAATCAATTTGTTTTCTGCCCCCTGTGCTCTGATACCATGAAGAAATTCTGCCCTTTAAACTGCCTACTGGTTTATGTCAGTTTTTGGTGGTTTTCACCTACAGTCGGTTTTGCATTGGCTGTAGGTTACTTATTGCAAAGTGACTTGAACAATAAACACACAATTTAAAAGCTACTAACAGGCTGCAAACAAATAACAATCACACATGAAAATGTACTCAGTGATTTTTGGCCAAATCGAGCCCTGGAAAAACCCCCACGGGGAAAACCAGTTGAGAGAGAGAGAGATTTATTATTTCTTCAGCAAAGTAATTTGTGACAGCAGTACAAGGAAAAAACACAACTTATCTCCACATTGTCTGCACCCCAGATGCCTCGATTTCTGTGCACAACAGTTGCCCAGAAATGTCTGCAAAATATTCTCGGTTTCTGTGCAAACAACAGCTTGGTTCCTGTGCTATATCCTCCTCAGTTTTAGTGTCAAACACACCCTGCAGTACCACAAATTAGTGCACATGCCAACCTTAAAACCGTGGCTGTAAGTGACTGCAGTGTGGACCACTGTACCAGTCACTACATACAGAACCGTGCAGCTGCTATCTCCTTACAGCGTGACAGATGATCACGGGTTTAGTGTCAGGGATTAATATAACATTATCTGAGCCTCAACAGTATGAAGCTGCCACGAAATATAAACCCAGACCTTACCTCAAACTGTGTGCTAATGAATAGACTGCTGTATGGTACCTTCACGATTCTATTGCTTGGGATGACAGCTGATCTCACTGTTCACAGTGCTGATAATAAATGCCATTAAATGAATGCCTCGATATCTGAGCCTCTGCTGGAAACCCGTGCCTGGAACTGTGCCAATGGAATGACAAGCTCGCTGGTGTCCTGTGGAAACTCATGCCCTAGCAGCTCTCTCGACCTCTCCTCATTCACATCACAATGAGCTAGGTATTGAAGCCTTCCTCCTTTTTGTCCAATCCCTAAAAGGGAATCTTAATCCAATGGTTGAGATTGAAATCAAATCAATGGCTAAGATTATATGTGAGCAAAAGTCACATTAATTAAATCACTTAATTAATTAAATGCTCACCCACTTTATAACTTTAGACAAAAGTGACTTTAAAACATAAAGTCTCATTAATTGGTAATTAATGTGAGGGTCCCACTTCCCCCTCTTTAGTGACTTAGGCTAGGAGTCACTAGGGGAACACATATCAAGGTACAAAAACTAACACATAACTATAATAAGATATAGGACCAGGCTTTAGGTTGTTAGATTGGAACCAGCATATCAATTTGTTTGATTTGTGCATTCTCAAATTCAAGACCACACACTAAAGAGCATGATGTTGTAGCACAGAAGCAAGCATGCCAGTTTCTATTGATTTGACAAGATTAGAAAAGAAGAACACCAAATAACACAGAAACCAGTGGAACAGTAAGATTATCATCCATTTCAGTACTGATGGGCAAAGACTCCACCACAGTTGCCACTATGGAGATGAGGAGAGATGACAAAATCATCCTTGTGCTGACTTCATAATAGCCAAACGATGCAAAATAAAAGAGATACCTGCAGGCGGAGCACAAAGATAATATGAGCAAGCTATGAATAAAAAATAGCATAGCATGGAACACTGCACAAGAAGATTTGTGAATAACTTTCTTCCTATAACAATACATATTACATACCCTACAGAAAAGGTGAATCCCATAAGTAGCATTGTGAAGCTGCCAGCAAAGGATTTGTTTTTGTTGTATGGAAGCTTTACAGTTCCCAGTCTTCTTCCTACTATATCTGCAAAGCCTGTGAGAAGAGAGATTCAAAACTATGACAGATAACTGCTTCAGCCCCAAATCTCAAGCATGTGAAGAGGGGTAAAATTTAAAGCAAGATGATTTTTACCATCTCCGGCACATAAGTTGGAGATTGTGACCGGGCCAATGGGAGAATTCCTCCAAAATATGACAGTAACCAATGTTATTGTACTTGCATAGTAAAGCGGTCCCTTCAAAAGTTCCCTGTGGCAAGAACCACTTTAACCATTGAGAAAATAATAAGCATACCCATTTCCACCTACACAGTGGAAACCCTGCTTTTGCACTAACTCCATTCAACTATTACTATATTTTGACTAGGAAAATCAGCCACTGTTTTGGTCTGTATCATGCAATGCCAGGTATCACAAACTTAGTAAATTGCAAGGATTTGAGAGTTGTATAAATCTAACCTGGCATCTCCATGTCTGCTCATGGATTTGACCATAGCCTCATTTTTCAAAAGTCCCAGTCCCAATCCAATCATTCGGAATATATTTAGTCCAGGTGCTAGAGCTGCCAAATATGGTGCCCGAGGACCAGTGCTGAAAAAGTGTTTGGTTTTGAAATTTAAATAAATTATCTGTGTTCTATAAATGCAGTCTTCTTGATTTAGAAAAATAGCAAAGGACCACAAATATAAACAAAATCTCTCTGTCAGGACTTGACAAATATAAGATTAAATGTGAATGAATTCAGCCTTAAAAGAAAAATCTCTCACAATTCTCTTATATTGGAAATTAAGGAGATAATAGATATTAAGAGAAGATAATTGGCGTACCTGAAAATAGGCCAAAAGAGCATAAAAACAAGACCAATGCTTATATGCACAAACTTGCGATTTAATATCTACAAATACAAACCACAGATGAGGTAGTTGAAATAACATGAGGGTAGTTCAAAAAATTGAGTATATATAAATCTGAAAAGTCCTCACTCCTGACTTTGCATGCATATATTGTTAATTTTCAAACCATGGTAAGAAGATTCTGCACTCAAAGAATAATACTAAAACCCTAGGTAATTTTAACACTGGAAACCTATCAAAACAGCAATCTTTGAATATTTGAATCTACAGAACAGCAGAAAATAATAACAGCAAATACATAGATCTGAACTCTCAATCACATATATCTTCTATTGAATACAGAAAGAAGAATACACACTGCAATAGCTCAAAGCCAAAACTCACTAACCAATCAAGTTGTGTTATAGAATAGGAAGAAGAGGGAAGATACAATGTATCTGGTCACATGCATGAAGCACTTGATTTGACAGTGTCAAACTCTAACCCCAACCTGAACACCTAGTGTGCCCTAGCTACATGGATAAAAGTACCAAAAATGAAGCAGCCCCACTGGAGATGACTATGTCAAAGCATGCAATGACTCAACCTCTGAAGTGGAGATAAAATACTGTATGGAACACCTAGTGTGCCCTAGACACATGGATAAGAGTGCCAAGAATGAAGCACCCCCACTGGAGATGACTATGTCAAAGCATGCAATAGCTCAACCTCGGAAATGGAGATAAACTACTCTATGCGACCTAGAGAAATGCACCCCTACTGGAATATAACCTCTCATGCAATGCACCCTAGGTAGCCTAGGGTGTTGCACGAAATTGCAAGTAGTCAGCGCTCCCCAGTGTATTGTGACAAGGGACTAATCGCCTCTCGTGGATCCTTGAAATCTGGCGATGGTGAGTTTACCAATCACCTGCGGGTTTTGGTGTAACGGCAGCCACACTTCCAACAATTGGTATCAGAGCTAGAGGTCACGAGTTCGATACACACTCGGCTCGTGCTGAGGGGGAGATTGTTGCACGAAATTGCAAGCAGTCAGCGCTCCCCGGTGTATCGTGACAAGGGACTAATCGCCTCTCGTGGATCCTTGAAATCTGGCGGTGATGAGTTTACCAATCACCTGCGGGTTTTGGTGTAACGACAACCGTACTTCCAACATAGGGATCTGCGCCCTGTCTAAAAATAGACCATGCATGCAGTCTAAAACTGAACTAAACTAAGCACTACCAAAAGCAAAATTGGAATTGCTATATCTGAAACAGCATGCAAACTGGAATTAATTGAAGGTGGAAAAACTAAAAATATATTAAGATTGGTACATATAGGTTGAAGGCATGCATGCACCCTCTACTCTCCTACATAATTGTGCCTCCTTCACACTAAAAACTAGTGCTGCACCATCCCTCTGCCTAGACTGCTGCACAAAACCCAAGATGAGCTCTACAGAAGCATGTCACTGTTGTACAGATTTGCATCACTACTACTATTATACGGACCTACAATAAGTGCGACATTGCTGGAGAATAATGTCCGAGCTAACCAAGTTAAAAAATGTAATAGACCGTCTTAGGAAGGAGAGTGTTCCCCACCAAACCTAGTCTCACTGTACATCTCAAGCTTCCCCTTCGCCAGGGTCTTAGTCAATATATCTACAACCTATTGATCTATCTAAACATACTCTAGAGCCAGTACTCCCTTTTGAATCCTATCCCTAAGAAAGTGGTACCTGATGTCAATGTGCTTGAAAGAATCATGGAATAATGGAGCCTTAGAGAGTCTGATACAACTCTGATTGTTACAGTAGACCATAGTAGGTTCCAACATCTCATTTGTCAACTCTACTATCAACTTGCAAAGCTAGATGGCTCCACAATTGGCAATATTGGCTACCATGTACTATGCATCCGTTGAACTCAATGCCACTAATGTCTACTGTTACCCTCCAGATACTCTACAGTGTGCCATACCAAATATGCCAGAGGGTTCTTTTCTTCATTGTAAAGGCCAAGTTGGGGCTTATTTATGTAAAAGTGTTGGTCTAGTGGAGCTCAAGACCCGTGGTCTAGTCATGGCAGGTCCTCTTGGTTTTCATTTCAAGGAGTATTGGCTTAGTGGCTCTATTGACTGCCCCTTGATGTGGTGGAAGTCCCCCATCATGTTGGGAATTTATGCCCTGGGTTGGTGTTTGGTATTCCTGAGGATGATTCCATTAGGACACATGGCTTAGGGACTCTCAACCACACTTGTGTTTATGCTTTGTAGAGGTGATTGCACATGTAAGGGTCGTCATACTCGTCTTAGCACACCTCATTTATGCCCAATTGGACCTATTATGTCATCTGTAAACCCTCCTCTTGGCTCAAGCATGCCAAATTGATGATGATGTCATCCTTTAGAAGAGGTCGTACCACCTAAAGGAGGAGGATGTTGAGGGCAAAAGCACATCGTTGGGGTTAGTTGGGGCATGACGTCCTCCTTCCATGCTCAACGTTTTGTCATGTTGCAGCGATTCATCATTTTTGTCATTATTTTATGTATTATGTGGTTTAGTCCCCAGCTTGTGGGTGACAAACCCTAAAAGATTCATTTTAAGTCACTTTAAATTATTTTAAGACATTTTAGGTAGGTCAGTCTAAAAAGGAGGATCTAAGTTAGCTAGCCTCCTCATTTGTAACTCAAGGTCATGGGATCAAATAAAATCATTTATCTTTTTCTTCTTGTCTATCTTGGCTAAGTGGTGAGGACCTCTCTTCTTGGCATCTTGGAGCTTAAATGCGGTATTTTCTTGGTGTTTGAAGGTTGATACTTAATCTTGCAAGGCTTGTCTAAGGGAAAGAATTCTTGGGAGGATAACTCTCTTCTTCTTTGCTCTTCTTTTGTGGTAAGAATCTTTATTTCTCTTGTCTTGCACCGTCAGAGACACCCAAGGTAAGAGGTAATTAGGGTTTTTATGCATAAAAACATTGTTTTGTAAGTGAGACATACCTCCATGGAGGGTCTCTCTTGTTAGGCCTTTCGCACCTCTCCTTGCCCTAATTAGATCAAGACCAACACAACCGAAGGTTTCTTGGCTTTGCCCTAATTCATCAAAATTGGATTGCTAATTCTTGAGAGGAATGCTAACCACGATTCCTCGATGGCCTTGAAGGGAAGATACCTAGGTCTTATTAGCTCATCTTCACTTCGAATCTCTTTTATAAAAAAATTGTACTATATATTGCAAAAAATACAAAAACATCAAATATTGTGAAAATCCTAAAAATTCCATATTTTTGTAAAAATCCAAAATATTTATTTGTGTGCCCTGGATTATTGTAATTCTGATTTTCTGAAATATTCATTTGCAGCAATAAATTTCAGATCTAGACAAAATATTGAAAAATCCTAAAAAGTTGAAAATATTTGCAAAAAAGTGAATTTTTTGCCCTAAAAGTGGCCTAAAGAAGGTGATGTCCGCCTAGGGCTAGGTGATGTTAGCCATTAGGGTTTGTTTCAGATCTGGTTGAAGTTTTATTGAAGGTTCATTTCAAAGGAAAATTCAAACCCTAGGGGTTTGAGGAAGTTTGGGTCAAATTCTAGGTTACCCAGGAAGACCCTGGGGAATTTGAAGCCAAGAATATTTCTGATTCACCTTGATTGCAGTAAATTGTAGACCTGAAGCATAAATCAGCATTGAAACACTCTTTTCATCCATCAAAAGAGAGGCACCCTAGGGGGGATTGATGTGCCCTTCCTAGTTGGTTCCCAGGAGGTAAGCTTGGGGTGTGATTCTGACAGTTGGCTTGAGAGATATCTCGTGTTTTATATTGTTTTTTTAACTAAAATGGATAATTTGTATTAATAATAAGATAAAAAATGAGTGAGATGTGGCTGAAGCCAATCCAGCTGGTTACATTGTTCAGATATTCAATAGAATAATAATTTATGCAATGAGATTCATACAAATTGCAAATGATAGCTATGAATCAATTTGTTGATTCTTCACTAGAATAATGCTCTTTCAATGTTCTTCCAGAACTTTGCAGATTGCTCTGTGCTTTGGCTGCGATTTTCATGTGTCATTGAGAAAAGATGCAGCTTCAATTTTTGCAATCCAAGGATATGTTGTGCGTTCATGGATGTGCTGAGCGTCCATATGTTGTGCATCTTGCTCTGCATTCATACCCTGCGATCATGCTTTGCGATTAAGCTCTGCGTTTATGGATATGTTGTGCGTCATATGCTGTGCGTTATGCTCTGTAGACTTCTGTTTGCCTCCCAACGCCGGATTTGTCAACTGAGAAGTGCGGATTCATTACAGATCTTTGAGTGTGACTTATGCATAATACAGAAAATTCATCTATTGGAATTTCAATTCCTTGTCTTAGAATCAACGTGAGTGAGGTGCTTAGGGAATATGATGATAATTGATTTCTTTGTTGGAAAATTCAATCTTTCCAGATTCAAGGCTTGTTCTAGCTTTTGCCTCCGTATCTGCTTCATAATTTAGATCCCGCAATATATGGAATGCTCTGAATTGAGTAAATGAATTTGCAATATCTTGAATTCGTTCCACAATCCTTTTTAGTGCCAGATTGCTGAGATTTGTAACCGAATTAAGGGCTTTGATGATTACAAGAGAGTCCCCGAACACCTGTAATCTTTCTATTCTTCTTTCTTTGGCAATTTGACAACCTTTTAGCAGTGCTAGGGCCTCTGCTGAGTTGTTTGAACAGACTCCTAGTCCCCATCTGTATCTGATTCTCGGTATTCCTCCAGTAGTCAGCAGGACCCCCCTTGCTCCTGCCACGCTAGGGTTTCTTTTGGATGCGCCATCAAACTGAAGACTATCCATAGTTTGCTTGTTTCTCCATTCTTGAAAGTCAGAATCGGAGAGTCTGATTTGCCATGGCGGTCGGTGACGAGCTCGAAAATTCGTTTTACTGGGGCTTGGGACAGTGGTTCCAATCCAGTTTAATTCTTTAGCGCTGAGATTTGAGTCCATCTTGAATTTGGAAAAGTTCAGGCATGTTTCCTGTCGATGTGCACATGGCAGTGAAAATATTTCGAAGCTGCTTTTGAGAATGTGTGGCCCTGGGGGCAAGCAAAGAGTCAGGTGCTATCACCTGATCCCAACTCCTTCGTTTAGGCAAACTCCTAATGAAGCCAAGGGGGGTAGACCCTAAAAAAGAGTTACTAAGGCTCTTAAGTGTTTTTTGAATGTTTTTGCAGATTGGGATGGGTGTTGTTTAGGAGTTTTTAGGCAATTTGCAACAAAATTATATCCAAGATATATTCGCAAGATACAAAACACAACCACAGTATACGATGATAAATGACAACAGCAGCTTTGTATGATTTAATCAAATATAACATTCACAACATAATATCATAATATGGATAATAAGCAAATAAAAAGATTGAACAGTTGTTGTTCAAGGACCAGTGCCAATGGAGTCGCTGTCTTGTTGGAATACTTGGAGTGCTTGGAGATGTTTTGCAAATGTATATTGGTGAATTTTATTGTAAATTTTGAAAGTGAGGTGGATTATTGTGGGAAAAAGGGGATCTCCAAGATATACTTTTCGGTACAGGAGATATGTCCGGAATACAGTCTAAGTGGCTCTGTACAAGGACATGTGGGCTGGAACGAAGTCTCGAGAGCAGTGTTCAACACTACACCAACAAGGATGTAGTCTAACTGGTGCTCTGAGGTCTCTTCCCAGTGGTTCCCGCGTCCCCAGGCAGAATTTGCCCACTTTTGACTGTAGCGATCAACGCCGGATTTTTGCTGGTTTTTTCGAGAATTTATTTTATTAGGTTTGAAGTTGGATTAAATGTGAGGAAATTGAATAAGCTACAACTGTTTCTGGGTATCCCACAACTCCGAAGGACTGCTGGTGGGAAGAGCATACGCAATATAGTAAATAGGTTCGTTCCAATTTTATTGATTAGGTGATGAACAAAAAAGCCATTGACTCTCCGATAGAGAGCACTCTTGATCCGCCTTATGGCGCGATTCAAGAGATTTTGCAACACAAATTATGCTAAAGCAAAGTAAATCTAAAACAACTAAGTAAAATAAGCTCTCCGATAGAGAGTGCTCTTGATCCACTTTTCAGTGAGATTCAAGAGACTTTGGGCTCTTTTTAAACAATTTATATCAAAGTAAAAACTAACGAAGACAGAAAAAGCAGTAAAAACTCTCCAATAGAGAGTGCTCTTGATCCACTTTGCAGTGAGATTCAAGAAACTTTTTGTTCTTTTTAACAATTTATATCAAAGTAATGAAATCTAGAATCTAACTAAACCAAGCTAAAGCAATGATAAATATTGAAACTAATCTAAACTAACCAACTATTTAACTAGTGCAGGTATAAAGCAAATGAACATAGAACTTCAAAGGACAATACAGGCTTCCCCCAAATGGGGGCAGAAGGTTGCGGGAGCCGTAATCCCGCTTGCTCTTTATTAATGTTTTACACAAAGATGGTGTTAATCTTCCTTTTGAGGGCACAAGGAAAAGAATGGGGATGGAGAAGGGGGAAGATAGAATTTTTTTGTGCCATTTTGCTTTGCCTTGCTCTTCTTGCTTTCGCTTTAGCCTTTGGGCTTTTTTGCTTTGCCCCCTATTGCTTTCCTGTAGATAAGAGCTATAAACAAAGAATAATTAGTAGATTAGTATTGTTAGTTGTAAACAAAGAATACAAAGTAGATCAACGAAGATAAAGCTTTAAAAATCAGATCTAGATAATAAGTAGATCTATAAAAGATAACACTTGCAACTTTGAACTACTTAAGGAGAGCGAAAGGATCAATAAGATGAAAAGCTTAAGTAAAAGATCCAACTCTTTTAGGGAGGGCGAATGCACTTGAATGATACAACTTTGAGACCTTGCACTACTCATTAAAACAAGGGTGAATAGGCTAGATGGATGAAACTTGAAGTTTGAAAAAACCTATTGCATGCACAAGAGTGAATGCATAAAAGATGTGAGACTTTTAGAAGTAAAGCAACTCGCTTTTGGTAACCAACAACAATGAAAAGGAGTTTGATAATTTGATTTAAGAAGGTGAAAGAAAGAGCCCTTTAACTCAGTTTTGAAGCAAGAGAAGAAGAGGTTGGAGATCCTACAAACACAAGGAGATTAGATCCAAAATAATTTGTTATGAAGCCAAACAAGATGCAGCTAAGCTCAAGCTTGTCTTCACGCTTCGTGATCCTACAAATCTACAAAACAACTCAAAGCAAGTGAGATAAAAAAACTAGTGTGCTAAGTAAACAAAGATTCAATCAACATAAGTACAACTTAATATAGTTTGTTCATTAAAATCTTGGAAAACTTCACACAAATAATCAAATTGAAGCCTACAAATGATTATCCTATGGACTAGAATTATAGTCTTCTAAGCTAGATCAAAATACTACACTTGCATAAGAGGAGAAAAGATTAGAATAGTATCACCTCAACAATTTAAACATACATTGACCTTTTGAAACCTTGCACCCATGGACCTCCAAAGTCTTCAACTTTATTCCCAAAATATAAGCAAAAGCATTACAATCTCAGCATAGGTCTCTTGCAATCCACCATGAATGATGGGCAAGAGCCTTGCTTTTATAGATAAACAACAAGGAAATGCGAATTGAGGAGAGAGCTAGGTCTGGAAGGCACAAATCCCAATGATTGAGGCTAGATTCAAGCTAGAACTGATCCTTAACACTCACTTGGTAGGCGCAATAGGGTGAGGTGCACTCCACCTAAGCAAAGGTGCCCTTCATCCACCTTGGGATCATCTCCCAACAAATGCGTGAGTGCCAAATAGGAAAGTCGCCCAAGCATGCAAGGATGGTGCAAATCCCAAGGAATATAAGCTTCTAGTGCTCCAATACTGATCTGGATTTGGTTGGTGATGATTGGAATATTCCAAGATGTTGATTGCCATGTCATTTAGCTCTTTATTTCGTCTTTTTTCCTCAATTTTGGAGTTTTTTTATTTTCTCCAATTTTATTATTTTTAATTATTTAATTCTCTTTTAATAATCTGGAGAGAATTTTTATTTGAGTGAATAATATTCATTGAAAACTTAGGAAAAGTGGGTTTAGGGGTTTTATGGGTGCTCCAGGTTAGAAAACGAGCACCCCCATGGAAGAATTAACCTCCTAACCCATCTTTTATCATTTTTTATGATTTTTTAATTAAATCATTAAAAAACCCCGAGAAGCAAGAAAAAATATTTTGTCAGAAATGTCTGAAAAACCTAGGGGACCTAGTGCATGTCCACATGACTCAATTTAGATGGCTAGCATGTAAAAAATCCTAGACACTAAGACTTTAATAACCACCTTAGGTTCGACCACCATGGTAAATACTCCAGTTTTGGAGGTGTGAGAGAAAAACTCAGGAATTATACTTCACTAAAAAATAAGGCATAATTCCTAAGGAAAAAACACTCTAGAGTATCACCCTGATAGTTAACCCTAAGGAAAGCCAAGTCTTTTATAAAAGGACCATGCTTAGACCAACTTTTTACAATTCCCCCAAGGGGGTGTGAAACATGCATTTTATTACAAATGGGGCAAAATTGCCCTGAAAATGACTTCTGAACTTCTGAACTCTAAAGATGAACATGTATCATGTTCATGAAACTGGCGGCTCACTAGAAGTTCAACTATTGTACAAAATAGTTGGTAACAAGGCATTCAAGAAGCAATCCTTTGGCTTGTCCAGCGACTTGCATGGGGGTGTGATTGATTTCATGGAAAATAACTTTGTTCCTAGCAATCCAGATTTTCCAGCAAGTGAATTTGGGGATAATAATCCAGATTTGAAGCCAAAGCTTTTTTTAGAGAGGGGGGACGGGTAAATGGATCTCCAATCCTTGAAAAGGCAGGTTGTAGTATTGAACATCAGTAGGGTTATATCAAGTTCATGAAGCATATGATTCCAAACAATTTTTGAGAAGTGGCAATCCAAGAAAAGATGATCTAACGTTTCAGAATTTCTGCGGCAAAGAGGACACCAATGTGGCCCGGTGAATCCTCTTTTGATAAGATTTTCTCCGGTGAGCACCTTTCGATGAACAAGAGTCCAAATGAAAAAAATTATTTTGGGAAGTCCAAAGGGATTCCAAACTAAATTCCATAGGCTTTTTCTTGGGGCTTCATGAGTTTGGAGAGCGTTGAAGCCAAGTTTAGTGGTGTAATTTCCTTTTAGACCCCATCTGCGATCATCTTTGTCCTGGAGATGTGTAGGGGAACAACCATTCAATTTTTCAATAAGGAGAATCCTGGAAGATTCAAGGTTGGAAGGGATTGAAAGATTCTTCTAGCTCTGCCATGCGCCTGAGGTATTCCAGGAGCTGAAATCGTTCAACGTTTTGATACCTTGTTGTTCGAGCCAATGAGCAATGTCGTGCAGCTCATGAAGGTTCTGGAGCGGGTTGTTTCCCATTATTTTATAAAAAAAGATGTTGATTTTCGTTCCATCTCTAGGAACCCAATAAAGTTCTTGTGTGAAGAAATCTGAAGCTGCTTTGCACAATGTCCAGACCGAAGATCATTTGGAAGTGGGCTTGCTGTCAAGGCATCTTAGATTGTTGCCATTTAAATACTTCTTTCTAAGCATTTGGCTAACTCGATGTTGTTTGTTGTGCAGGATTTGCCATAGAATTTTGCCTCCCATCGCCAAGTTTGCTTGAAGGGGATCACGAATTTGGAGACCACCCGAGAGCTTTGATTGCTTTGTAGTGCTCCAGTTCACTAAGTGAATTTTGTTCTTATTGTTTTTACCTCCCGTCCAAAAGAATTCTCTCTGTAATTTACTAATTTGTTCGGACACTCCTTTAGGTGCCAACAGGATAAAGGATTGATATATTGGTAGAGCTGATAAAACAACCTTTACTAATGTCATTTTCCCAACTTTGTTGAGCCACTGTCCTCCCCATCTTCTTATTTTAGATTTGATTTTGCTGATGGTTTCGTCCCATATTCCAGATTTTGTGTGTCCCTGAGTAATTGGGAGACCCAAGTATATAAATTTATCCCATTACTTGTGGACTTTGATTCCAAGGATGTTGCCAATATTTGTTGCGGAGGCGTTGTTCAAATTCCAACCGTAGACTGCGCTTTTATGAAGATTGATTTTGCCTCCAGAGGCGTTGCAGTACCAAGTCAAGTTTTGTTTGAAATTTCGTGCAATGATGGAAGAGCCTCCTCCCAATAAGAGAGAGTCATCAGCAAAGAGAGTGTGATAGAGAGGCAGGGAGTCAGAGGCAAGGTTGAGGCATGGTAGGGAGCCAGTAATGAGATCTGAATTCAGTTTTCAGTTCAGAGAGTTAGCCAAAAGGGTGTAAAGAAAGGAGGACAAGGGGCATCCTTGCCGGATTCCGCGTGTGGCTTGGAAGAATTTGGTAGGACGACCATTAACCAAGGGGGCAATCCAGGGCCCTCTTATGCAGGCTGAGATCCAGCTTATAAAGGTTTCTCTGAATCCAAATTTTTTCATGACTTTAAAAAGGAATGAATGTTTGACACGATCGAATGCATTGGCCATGTCAAGTTTGATTAACATACCTTTTTCCTTGCGGATCTTGCTGGAGTGAATGGCTTCTTGAACGAGAGTGACATTGTCGAGGATTTGTCTCCCTTCCAAGAATCCTCCTTGATTGTCTGAAATGATTTTGTGGAGGAGGGGCTTCATTCTGTTTGCTAACATTTTGGATATTATCTTGTATGATGCGTTGCATAAGGAGATTGGACGGAATCTGCTGAAGGAGCTGGGGTTCGTCTCTTTGCTTTTGAAAGGAAGCTCCTGACCATTCTCATATAGTCAATTTTAATATAATGCCAACAAGCTTTGTAGAAATGTAATCTGTAACCATCATGTCCTGGCGCTTTGTCAGGATCAAAATACCAGATAGTGTTGATGACTTCTTGCTCAGTGAATGGCTTGAGAAGATCAACATTGTCCTCATGCGTGATGCTTTTAGGGATATGCTCAAGGAGGATTTGCTCTCCTTTTTCTTCAACGCTGTCGTTCTCTGTATATAGCTTTGAGAAGTAATTATGTGCTGCGATTTTGATATTCTCATGCCCTTTGACAATTGAGCCGTCTTCAGTTTTGATTTCTAAGATGTAATTAATTTGATGTCTGCCTTTGGTTTGCTTGTGGAAGTAAGAAGTATTTCTATCATCGGCTTTGAGCCAAGTACTTCGAGATTTTAATCTCCAAAATTCCTCTTCTTTACAGAAAGCTTGATAGGCCTTGATCTGATGCTTGACTTCTTGTTGAAGCGTAGAGCTATCAATTGGATGTTCATCTTGAAGGATTTGGATGGATTCCAATTCGTCAACTGCTTTTTTCCTGAAATTCGATGGTGGGGGACAATTAGATTTGGCCCATTCTTTTAGAGCATTTTTGGTTATGATAAGCTTTTGCTCCCAAACGAATATGGGGGAACCAGAGACAGGGGTCCTCCAGGATTTGTCCAGTATGTCCCAAAAACAAGTATGGTCTAGCCATTGGGGACTGAATCTAAAGGGAATCGGACCGAGATCTTCGTTTCCTTGAATTTGGAGCTGGATTGGCTTGTGATCTGAAGCCAGATTTGCCATTATTTTTGAGATGGTAGTTTGTCTGCCAATCGGAAGGCTGCTTCGGACAAGGAACCTGGCTAATCGAGCCATTATATTTCCTTTTCCCAAACGCTTGTTAGACCAAGTATATTTCCCTCTCTTGGGTTTGATGTCAAGCAAGTCCCATCTCTAGATGAGGGCTTCTACTTGAGATCTGAATAAATCCTTTCCGATGATACCTCCCTTTTTTCAGTCGTGGATAGAGTAATGTTCATATCTCCAACTAAAATTAGGTTTTGTGGAGCATATGCATCTAGGAAATCTTCGAGGAACTTCCAGCACTCTTTCTTTTCAGAGTATAGATTGGGGACATACAGGTTGAAGAGTGCAATTTGATTGTTGCTTTGGATGTGAGTGAGCTCTGTGTAGATCCAATGCTGAGTGGCAAAGGAGCTGTGCAGTTGGAAAATGTCTTAAGACCATAGGGTTGCTAGGCCACCGGAGGCCCCTCTGGCGCTTACAGCAATTCCCGTATTTTTCTTCCATTTTTCTTTTCCTATGGCTAGGACGACCTTTTCATCGAGTTTGGTCTCTTGGAGTAAGAGGATGTCTGGCATGTCAATTTTTTGGAGGTCTTTGACTGCTTCTATTTTGCTAGGGCTACCCAAACCTATGTAGTTTCAAGAGACCAGCTTCATTATCTACTGTTGTAGGTAGAGGAGGGCCCTCCTCCTGCTGAGTCTCCTATTTTCTTTCCTGCTATTCTGGCTCTGGTGTTCCTGCTGAAGGCCATGTCTATTATTGCTTGAGATCCTTGGGTTTTCTCACGTTCTGCTTCTTCTTCCCTTAGATCTTTGCTTGTTTTTCGTCCTAGCTTTTTGGATGATCTATCGGTGAGTTCTTTCGAAGATGCAGGGGAGGCTAATGGGTTGGCTTTTGTAACATCTGCATGCGAAAGTGAGCTTTTGTTCCTTTTGGGGCTTGGGGTGTTTTGGGGATGAAGATCTTTAGGATCTTCTTGGATTTGGGGTGCTTGCTAAGACTCCTGTTGCTTAGGGACTTCTCCTTCTTTTGGAGCTTCAGGAGTTTCATGGATTTCTGGTGTTTCAAGAACTTTGAATCTATTCTTGTTGTTGGTGCCCATGGGATTTTGATATTGGTAATCTGCTTTCCTTGAAATTTGGCCTTTTGATGAGGTTTTTGATCCCGATTTGGCATTTTTTTGTGTGACTATCCATTGTTCTTTTTCTCCTCCTGCCTCTGATCTGTGGGCTTCTTCTTGCATGATCGAGCAAAGTGCCCATATTCGTGGCAATACCTGCATTTAAAAGGAATTTGTTCGTAGTCTAATTCCTAAATATGGGACCAATCTGCCACTTTGAGGTTCATTGCTTCTGGGAGTCCATGTTCCAAATCTACTTCAACGTAGATCCTTGTGCATGAATACTGATCTTTTCAATCTGCTTTGTCTATGTATTTTTCGAGAGTATTTTTGATGGTTTCTAATGATTCTGAGTTCCAGCAATGGAGGGGTAGATGCAGGAGTCTTACCCAAACCGGGGCTGCAAATGGGATATCTTGAGATGGATCGAAGTCCGGGTTCCATTTGTTCATGTAGAGTCCTTGTCGCCCCATGAAGTATGGTCCATTTCTAAATATTAGCTCGTGATCTTGTTTTCTTTTGAATACGAATGCGAAGAATCCTTTTCCCAGGAAGTAAGAATTTACTTCTTCTGAGATCAGAGGTCTCCAGTTTTTATGCACCCAATTTTCAGTGGATTTCAATCCAAAAGGTTGAGAGCTGTCCTGCAGGGTTGTTCTACCGGCAACGCAATGGTGGGGATCTCGTCTATTTTCTTCACAAACTTCTGTTATGAGGCAGTGAGAGGCTTTTTCCCCTGAGCAGCAATGAGATTCCAGAAGTTGGGAAGATCAGAGGGGAGGGGAGGGCCTTCTCCCAAGGCCATTGTGAGGGGCTCGGTGGCCAAGCCCTATCTACAGGAGGGACAGCAGGCCGATTTAGTGGGCAGGGGGAGCTCGTGGCTAGAGCCCTAGTCGTAAGGGGCTAAAGGCTTGCGCAGGCTCAAAGCCAGGCTCGTGCGAATCAAAGGGCGCACCGTGAGCTACCAAGCTGTCGTCGTCCACACTCGTTCTAAGTATCTCCGAATAGAAACGTGTTTTATATTGTTAGTTTTTACTACAGAAATAACATAAGCAAGTCGCATATTCATTATTGCTCCTAACCTGAAAGGGTTGGGTTTATTGTAGGCATATATCTTTGACTCCATTAAGGACTAGTCTACTAACAATGGGAAGGTCTTGTAGGGATAGAAGTGTTTTCTATTGTGATTCTTACAGGTCTATCCTTACCTCATTTCAGGTAGCCTCCCGTGGCCCAAGGAGCAGGGTCTAAAGAGGAAAAGGGTTACATTGAGGTGACATTGGGTGTACCCTCTTGAAGTTGTCGATCATAGCATTGGGTCCACACATCTCCGTTGGGTCGTCCACTTATCTTATTTGGGCCCACATATATCATTTGGGTCCAATTATCTTCAATCATGGAAGAGTCTATAGACCCTAGGATTTGGATTTAGGCTGGTTCCAGTCGTGGGCGGTGACACAAAACTGAGTTTGATCAGCATTGTAAAGAACAAGTTAAGTTGAAAACACAGATAGAATTATGAGGATTACCATAATGTAAGTAATAAGTATTAAGGATTGAGTAAATTGTTAAAGCAAAGGTTTGCACCTTTTTTTAGTGAAGGAAAGCAAAGGTTTGCACCTCAAGGGATTTTGATCAAATATATTATAATATGATCAACTTTGATATTTCTTCTTCCTTTTTCCTTGATTCCACTCCTGCTCCCTTTGGCATCTTCTCATATCGATCACATGTGAAAGGAGGAAGACCATCCAGACCTTTTACTCATGATCTTGTTGTAAATGGGAGTCCCCGTCGTTCTTTGTTTCCAATATGTATAGTTTCCTTCTCCAATGTTAATCCCCATTTTTTTTTGCACTGTTGATGTAGATATATTAAACGTTGCTACACTGGTTGGGGCCAAAAGAAGTAATGGTGACTTATCTGGAAAATAATCAACTTTTAGTGTTTGTCTAATAGCTCCAATCAAGTAAGATTTTCTTGTACCTGTAATTCCTTGGATAATCATTCGTAGTGGTTCATTGTTCCCGCCTCTGTAATGCTCAAGAATAATCTCAAATGATTTTCTTTGCTTCTCCGCTAAGATTTCAATTGAATAATTTTGAGTACGATTATTATGAACAATGACATTCAATTGTCAGTTTTCAGATATGAACTGTAGTGCACGATTGGAAGTTTCCATATCAACAAAATTAGAGTTCCAATTTTCCTTGTTATCACATTCCATGTATCCAAGTATGTCATATTCATTGGTAGTTATATACTGATTTCTATATAACCCTGAAATTATCTCTCATACATGCTTTTGAGAATCTCTTTGCACAAATAACACTTCTTCATGATCTTTTTAGTTCATGGTCATGTTTTCTATGTTCTTCTATATGTTATGATGATTCTTTTTCTCTTTCTCTTCTATACATTTGTCCTACTTTTCTTTTTTGATCATCAATATCTTCATTATTTGCAATATTATCATGATGATCCACAATATAACCTAAAATAGAGGAAAAAAAAAAAACTTTAATATGTTGAAATCATTGCAAATAGTTTTTATATTAAATAGATAAATTCAATGTATAAATGTAAATAAAAAAAAACAATGCATTGCTGAAATCAATGCAAAATTTTTACTTTTTATTTAATTGATAAATTGAATACATACATGTAAAAAACAAAACAAAATATGCATTGCTAAAACCAATGCAACGAATCAAATAAATATGCATCTTGCATTATTTAACAACATTTGTGTGTGGTCTATTGGTAAGCAATAAGGTTATTGGGCTTATGTTAACCTAAAGACCAAGGTTCAAAACCCTTTTTGTTTAGAGTTATATTTAGTTATAAAATCTAACTATTATTATGGCTAGCATTGTTGAAATCAATGCAACGAATCAAATCAATATGCATCTTGTGTTTTTTAAGAACATTTGTTTGTGGTTTATTAAACAATGCATTGTTGAAATCAATGCAACAATGTTTTTTTATTAAATTGATGAATTCAATGTATAGATGTAAATAACAAAAAAAAAATGCATTCTAGAAATCAATGCAAATAATCAAATTAATATGCATCTTGCTTTTTTTAAGAACATTTGTTTGGTGTCTATTGGTAAGTAGTGAGATGATTGGACTTAAGGTTCAAATCCCTTCTAATTTTTTTATTTCTTATGTGAGCTATAGTATTTTTTTACTTTTTTTGTTTCTACTTCTATGACTACTATAATATTTTATTTTATTTCTTATGTTTCTACTTTTTATGTGAGTTATAATATTTTTTTACTTCTTACATTTCTAGTTTTTATGTCAGCTATAATATTTTTTTTGTAACATCTTTTTATTAAATTGATGAATTCAATGTATAAATGTAAATAACAAAAAAAATGCATTGTTGAAATCAATGCAAATAATCAAATTAATATGCATCGTGTGTTTTTTAAGAACATTTGTTTGTGGTTTATTAAACAATGCATTGTTGAAATCAATGCAACAATGTTTTTTTATTAAATTGATGAATTTAATGCATACATGTAAAAAAAAAAAACAATGCATTGTTGAAATCAATGCAACTAATCCAATCAACATACATCTTGTGTTTTTTAAGAACATCTGTTTGTTGTCTATTAGTAAGTAGTGAGATGATTGGACTTAAGGTTCAAATCTCTTCTATTTTTTCTATTTCTTATATCGGTTATAGTAATTTTTTTACTTCTCTTGTTTCTACTTTTAATGTCTACTATAATATATTTTTTACTTCTTTATTTTATTTCTTATATTTCTACTTTTTATGTCAACTATAATATTTTTTACTTCTTTATCTTTTACATATTGTTGAAATCAATGTAACCATGTTTTTTATTAAGGTTCAAATCCTTTCTATTTTTTCTATTTCTTATGTCGGCTATAGTATTTATTTTACTTCTTTTGTTTCTACTTTTTATGGCTACTATAATATATTTTTTACTTATTTATTTTATTTCTTATGTTTCTACTTTTTATGTCAGTTATTCTTTATCTTTTTTACTTCTTCTATTTCTACTATTTGTTTTACGCATTGTTGAAATCAATGCTACCATGTTTTTTTATTAAGGTTCAAATTCCTTCTATTTTTTTAATTTCTTATGTCAGCTATAGTAATTTTTTTTGAAATCAATACAGCCATGTTTCTACTTCTTATATTTCTAATATTTGTTTTACGCATTGTTGAAATCAATGCAACCATTTCTATTTTTTATGTCAGCTATTCTTTATCTTTTTTACTTCTTATATTTCTAATATTTGTTTTACGCATTGTTGAAATCAATGCAACCATGTTTCTACTTTTCATATCAGTTATTCTTTATCTTTTTTACTTCTTCTATTTCTAATATTTGTTTTACGCATTGTTGAAATCAATGCAACCATGTTTTTTTATTAAGATTCAAATCCCGTCTATTTTTTCTATTTCTTATGTCGGCTATAGTATTTTTTTTTATTTCTTTTGTTTCTACTTCTTATGTCTACTATAATATATTTTTTACTTCTTTATTTTATTTCTTATATTTCTACTTTTTATGTCAGTTATAATATTTTTTACTTTTGTATCTTTTTACTTCTTATATTTCTAGTTTTTATGTAGGCTATAATATAGTCATTGATTTCATTTTGAAAATACACGTCTTTTTATTTTTATTAATGGCCGACGATACAATATTTTACTTTTATTATTTTGTTACTCGACAAACTCGACAAACACTCAACAAACGTTACAAGATCTCCCTCATACTGGGCTGTAAAGCGCCTCTCGGTGCAATTACTTTTTGGAAAATTCCCTTACTGGGCCGACTTGTCCTTTTGCACTATAAAAATACATTTAATGTTTGTTTTGCTTCTTCAGGTCAGCTGGGCTAGTGAGGAATCGAGGATGCCTCACATAGCTATAACAACAACAAAAGCAACCAAAAGCTAACACGTTCATCCCTTACCAATCTACGTGTTTTCTGAAGCAACCATCACTTTGCCTCAACCCGATCAACCATAACAACCTTCATAAGTGCCAATGTGTTTTAACCAACCACTTCCTCTAATAATCCATCCATGTTATTGCGTGTCAAGAAACCCCAAGAAACAACTCGACCAATTATTTGACTCAACTATAAAATGTGTCTTTTCTACTAGGCACAATTTGTCTCAGTATGTAAACAATTTTAGACAATTCATCTCAACTCTCCAACCACTACATTAGTTTCAAGCCAAAAGTTTGCTAGATTGCTTGATAAGGGCAAATTTTGTTCACAACCTTGTTTTTTCTTGGTTGGGAATCTTCAATCATCTCACCAATCTTTGCAATCAGTTCACTAGTTTAAATCTAGACTAGTGTCCCTCACTTGTTCCATTTACTACCCTCAATGAACCCAACATACTTGTTTTTGTTGGAATGGTTTGCCACCTCATCCATATTCAACAACTCGTCTAACCTACATGCTACACACAAAACCAAATCCTTTACCTTGCTAACTTCTTAGCCAAATGTCATGTTGCCAAACTCATCTTGTCAAAACTCCATGCACCAGCTGCCCATGTGACTGAAATAAGCTAAATGGCAAGTGTAACTCATACACACAACCACAAAGATGCACTTCATCTAGCTTCCTAAATTTTGCACCGTCAGCACCAAGATCTTCGTTTCATTGATTTTGTTGAATATGACACAAACTAAACGGCACAACTACCTTTGTAAACATTTAAACTTAACCCATCCAAGCAATCTTTTATGTGTCGTTCACTTGACCTTGGCGTTGTTCTGTTTGCATCCACAACAACTCATCTTACTAACTTCATTGCCACTTCTTGCCACCTAACTTAGAAATGTGTCAGTGCATTAGCACACACCATGGCCCACCTATCATGTTTCCTTGCAAGCCAACAAACCATCTCAAATTTTAAGTTAGATTGAGTATGGATGACTACTAAAATTGCCTCCGCCATCTAAACTTGAAATTTTAACAATGCACCTATACTTGCCATTGAATCCTCTATTTGTGACTCAATCATGGCCTTCAACTGCACCTTCTTCACACGGTCTAGAGCAAAGTAATCTTCCTACAAATAAAACATTCTATCATCTTCATTCATCTTCCCTACCTGGAGTGAGGTTTGATGGAACCTAGGTTGCTTGTCGATCAGTCATCCCCCCTTGTTCTCGAAGATGACTTTGGTTTTTTTGTTTTAAGCCCTTCAAATTCTTCATTACACTAAAGCCTTCAAAATGATTTGTTCTCTTTGCTTGAAAATCCATCAACCAATCTGCTATTGCAATAGCCTCCTACAAGGTACTTATATTTTGATGTTGAATTTTGTCCTACATCCAAGGTTGCAAGCCCCTCATAAAACTTAACAATGAGTCTTTTTTGGCCATATTTTGATTTCCAACATCAACGCAATGAATGACTCGATGTATTCCTTGTTATGCTATACCTGTACCAACGCACCTTCAAATATGTGCCCAGGAGAAGAGGGTCGCTTTTTTTTCAAGACCATGAGGGGTGTTATCCAACATTTCCTGAGTGGTGGTTATGGCTGAACCCTTTGGTCCTTCCCTTATGAGTAGTATGGCTTAGTGGCATTGCTAACTGCCTCATTATGGGGTTTGTAGCCTTGAGGTTTATGTCTGGGGCTCCTAGGGGTGGGTCACTGGGAGACATGACCCCCCACTTTGTTTTCTACTCCAGTGACATTTTTTCCAGCTATGAGGCTCTTGCCTCTCTTCCAGGTCACCTTAGGCAACCTCCTGGTCCATTTTCATCCTAGCACCCTCTCTCCTTGGGCCTGTTCCAGTGATGACATCATCATCTCATCCAGGCCATACTGCATGATTTGGGGGGGGGGGGGTCTTGAGGGATTATCAGCATTGTTGGGGTTAGATGGGGCATGATGCCCCCCCCCCGCTTACTCCAACCTTCAGTTCAGAGTAATTCGCTGTCTCCTGATGATGATCCTACAGTAAGGATTGAAACGTCGAGAATTTTATTTCACAAACGCAGATCCTCTTCTTCTTTTCTCAAATTCATCTCTGCGTATGGCACTTTATAAACATAATTTGCTCATGTTTAGCTATTTTGGTCATCTTTGGGTAAACTAGGAAAATGACCCAAGTTACCCACGTATTTGACTATTTTATATTATTTCATGTTATATTTTTTAAGTTGACATTTTATAATTTCAAATTGACATTTTAAAGGCATGTCGGCCTGGTTATTTTGTAAAAGTGAGTGTGAGAGACTATAAATAAACTCTCATCACTTCATTTTCAAATTACATCTCATGGGATAGAATTCAATATGTTACTTTTTTACCCAAGATAGTCTTATGAAGTGATGCGCACCTCTTGGAGGGAAATCTTCTTGCTCTTTTGGATGAAAGTTGGTCTTCTTTTGCTTTGCTAATGCTTTGTGGATGCTAGAATGGTTGGAAGAACTCATGCTTAAGTAAGTTTATTCCATTTTTAGCCTTGCTTAATGAATGGTAGGTAAATTTTGCTTCTTAAATGATTGAATGGTGGCCCTAGGGCTACATTTTTTTTTAATAGGGCCATTTATCTGCCTTCTATTCTCTTAGCATAGTGAAAACGCTCCCTAGAGGAGGTTTTCACGAAATTTAGCCTTGGATCTCCAACTTTTGCCCCACATTAGGGTCTTGAAACGAACCCTAAAGGTTGTTTCAAGAAGCCCTAATTTAGTAGAAAAGGAGAAAGACCTCCGAGAGGAAGGCTGGTCACCTTCCTCTAAGGCTAGGGTTTAGGGATAATATCCATTAAAACCCTAAGTTCATCTTTTCTACCTAAAACCCTAATTGTACATGTGTAAATATTATTTTTAGGTTTGTTTTAGCATTTTCTTTTGTAATTACGTTTAATTTTCTATTTGTACATAACTAAAACCCTAATAAAACCTAACCCAAGACCTAATTTTGTACTAACCTAACCCTAGTGACTTCCTTCTTTCTTCTTTTTAGGGTTCGCTTTTTCCCTCTAGGGCTTCGCCTTCCTTTCCTCTCCTACCCAGCACCTTTGCTCCTCTCTTCCTTCACCTCGCTCCTCCCTTTTCCATCTCCTCTCCCTTTCCTCCCTTCCTCTCCTCCTCTTCCTCTCTTTCCCTATATTCTTCCCCTCATCCTCAGCCTTGTTCCTGTAGCTTCTCAGCTTGTTCCAACAGCCCTCGGCCTCCCTTAAAGTACCCTCGGTGTTACCTTAGGAGGCTCGGCCCTCCTTCCTTGGGTCTTCCCCTACCTCGGTCCCTCCTTTTTTGGGCTTGTCCAAGGCTGTAATAGGCCTCCAAATGGCCATCTCCTCTGCTGCATATAAGTCTGCAAAATAGTTGACTGTCACCATTCGACAGTCATCCACCCTTGCCACTTGTCTACACACAAAACCACAAAGGAGTTAGTCATTCATTACACTTTGCTACTGTGTTAAAAGGATGCTATATTGATGATAAAAGAGGTCTGAAATTACTTTATATACAGTCTGAAAACTTATATTTAATGCATGAATGTTGGTGATAAAAAGTGGTTGAAAGTGGAAGTAGTATTATTTACATCACTCACATACATTTTGGATTTGACTTAATGTTGTTACAAATTGCTATTGAAGTGACTGTCATACTGCTATTAAGAGTCATGCAAAGTCTGAAACCTACTCATATTTGGCTGTCATAAAAAGTGGTGAAGTGTTGAATCTATGTTATTTGCATTGGATATTTGAAACACATTTTGTTACACACATTGCACTTAACCTATTGCTCTTACATATTGCTGTTAAGACTGACATATTGTATTACATTGTATCAGTCCTTAAACTTGTCATTGAAAAGATATTGGTCCATCATATACTACTGCTATTATTGAACGACATATGGTTACATGTTGATGTTATGGTGGATGATCTCTTATGTACTTGGATGTTATTGAATGACATATATTGGGAATTTTACATATCTTGAAATATGTACATTGAATTGCTACATCTATTCTTAGCATCTACAAACACTTTCTATGAGTAGTATGTCTTCTTCATTCATATGATCACATTGATTAAAGGCATTGGTCTCTAACTTGGTCTTCTAGAAGACATAGCATCTTTCTATCCTTAGTGTTTGTAGAGCATCAAAGGGCTCTCTCCTTGGAGGTTACAACACTCCAAAGCAGTTGGAAGTGTGACTCAGGTGATAGTGATCACTCTTCTAGACATTTGTTCATCGGATACTAGCCCTACTAGTTCATCCGGTAACACTCCCAAATTTCCCCTATTTGTTTTAAGTCCATCAAAGTGGACCTAACCAACCAAGCCAAGTTGCTAGGTAGGCAGTATTCATGGAGATCCTTCTAATCGTGCCTAGTGCACAACTTTGCACTACCCATCATTTTGTCTTCGCATGGAATCCACCTCCAAAGTTTGATGTTTCTTGTAAGAAACATGTCTATCATGTTCCCCTAGTATCATCCAGCAATCCCTTCATCGTTCCAAGATAATGGTTCACGTCCCAATAGAAATTCTCCAAAGTGGTTGCATCTCTTGTTCCATCATATATTTCCAATTCTCTATCCTTTACCCCTGTAGTTCCACTTGCAGCATTAGCCAAAGCTTATTTCCGAATTGCAATCTCATCGTATTGAATCGTCATTTTTTGCCATGTTCCCTTAGAAGATTAATTAAATTCTACATATTTACCAATATCACCCTCACTTGTTGTTCCAGAGATATGAGTTGTCTATGGGTCTGCCTATTCTCGCAAACCTCGTTTTCCACATGTTCATTGCCTCCAACAATCAATTTTGCAGCCACATTCAATTCCTGAAGGCACACCATACAAATCCACTTCTTATACTCTCCTCTACTTTGGTAGAACCAACTATAATGGCAGTGAAGAGCACAAAATGCTAGAACCCTTCTAACTTTGCTACTTGTAACGATAGTAAAAAGTAGTGAAGAGCACATCTTGCTAGAACCCTTCTATCTCTAATATCACTTGTTTGGCCCATGATGAACACTTAGTTGATTTTTCATCTACAGACAACGTCACCAATTGTTCAAGTTTGTTCAGCTACGTAAAAAAATGGCTCGATTCCACCAAACTATGCCTACCAAGAAGCATCTCGTCTTAACTTAAAACTTAATGAAAGCACAACATCCAACTTCGTTTCACTTAGTTGATTCACCAAACCAAGTTAAGAGTAAACCAAGTGAACTTCAACCAAGTAAATGCATCAACAATATTAACCAACAAAAATATAAATCAACAACTCACAAAGGGCACCGCAAGTTTTTAATGTGGAAACCCAGTTGGGAAAAACCACACAACAATCACTATATTGTAAGTTCAATGGGCCAAGGTGTCCCACACTATCGAAAATTAACCTTGCAAGCTCTAGCACTTATTCACAAATCTGGTGTGGATCCGTCTTGCACCAACAATTACAACAACCAAACCGTCTAAGCCAAAATGTCACGTCCAAGCCAATTTGTTGCTACAGGGACTTGTTTCAACAAGCAATTGCATCATCCACTACAATAACTTGGTTTTGCAACTCGCCTTATGGCCCAAGCTTGTCCGCAACCTTCATCTCAACCACTCCAACCAAGATTCGTCTCATCTAGTAAACCCCAAAATTCATCCCTCAATCATTTCACCTCAAACCCAAGGCTCAACGGATATGTTTGCCAACTCACCTTAGATTCTTCACTTTCTCTTTTGCTTTTTCCACTCTTATGTCTCAATGGATTCATCAAGTCCTCTTTTTATATTTTTTTGGGCATGGGCCAACTTTCCTAGGCCAACCCAACTAGTTCCAAGAAATCTACTCCAAAGGGCTCTACCTTTACTTGTTTCCTTGAAACGCTGCTAAGGCATGGATCAAATTTCAACATCTCCAAGTAAACTCCTTCAGGATGCCCCAAGACTACGGTCTTTGATCTAGACAACTCCCTGAAAGGTGATAATCATCCTTGACTGGACCCCAACCCAGTTCACAAGGTGCCCTCATAGCAACTACTCCAAACCAACAATGACACAATTTCCTCAAAATCCATCCAATGAACTATTCCGAGCAACTACCCGCTCTTCAAGATTCCTCAAAACATGGCTAAGTCTTCAAAACCACGCAAATGGTCATCCCATATCAGTCCACATGTTTTCTAAAGAAATTATTACTTTCCCTTGGCACAGTCGCCCATAACAACCTCCATAAGTGCCAAAGTGTTTTCACTAGCCACTTTGTCTAGTGGTTCATCCAATGTCATCGCATGTCAAGAAATGACTCAACAAACCATCTGGCTTAGCTTCCAAACATGGTCGGTCTACTAGGCACAATCCATTTCAATCTATTCTCGGTTCTAGCTAATTTGTCTCAACTCCCTAACCACTACATTAGTTTCAAGCCAAAAGTCTGCTAGACTGCTAGACAAGAATATATTTTGCTCACAACCCGACTTTTCTCAGCCATGAATCATCTCACCAGCGTGAGGTCATAACATTACCCAATCTGAACCAATGTACCCAACCAACGCAAATTTATCATTATGCACATATTCAAGACCACAGTACAATGCTCCCTTCGCATACCTTAGGATTCTTTTTGTTGCTTTTAAATGAACATCATGGGAGGTGGCATGAAACATGAAAAAATGCCAACAAAATCTGACCTGGTAGTGATAAGATAGATGATAGTCCCCACCAGCGTCCTATACAATGTTGTAACCACAGGCTTTGAGACTTCAAGAGCTGATTTCATCCCTATTTCAATTGGAGTTGTTAATGATTTATGATCAGCTATATTAAATATTTTTAGTAACTCCTCTGCATATTTATTTTGGGACACAAAAATGTTAAACATCCTTCTGCCATATTTCTACTCCTAACAATTACAAAGTAGGCCTAAATCTATCATTTCAAAGGCTTTTCACAACTTACTTTTTAATTCCTCATGTGACTGACATATAAAACCACAATCATTATGGCATCTTCACATTTGATTTTTATATATAGATTTGGATCTGATCAGTTTCTTTTGACCACAGTTTTTCTAATGTGAACATAATTTTTTCATACCAGATTATAAGAGCTTGCTTGAGACCATACAATGCCTTTTTCCAGCTGACAAACAAGATGCTGCTTCTCTGTTTGCAAAAAACCTTTGGTTGTTGCATATATACTCTTCCAAACCTCTAGTTAAGAAAACACTTTTAGTACTCATCTAATGAATAGCCTACTTAAACTGAACTGCCATACTAATAGCAATTTAATTGTATTCATTGTAGCCATAGGTGCGAGGTTTCTGTAAAATCAAATCCTTCTTTTTGTGCAAAGCCTTTAGCCACTAAGCTCGCTTTGTTTAGAAAAGAGATTATATTCTACTTTGCACTATTTCTATCTTGATTTTCTTCAACATAGCTACTTGAGTGTATTTTTTTCTTGATTCAAAAAGAAAAATTATTTTTCTTACAATCTTTCTCAAAACAACCTGATTCCCCACACAGTTAAAAGATTTGCCTTTGTTACTTAAGCTTAAGTTGTCATTCTTTCAATCTCCATGCTTGGTGTTGCATTGTCTTTGGTTTCTTCATTTGTCTCCTTGTTGACCAAGCTCTATCTTCCTTTTCCCTTTGGCTATGTTGCAAAAGTATATTTGGAATTGTAATCTTCTTTTTTTTGTTTGCTCGAATCTCCCTAACTTGCAGGAGTGGCCTGTGGCCTGAAAAATCAAAAAACACAACCCATGGGCATCTAAGCTGTCAAAATCACCCGGGGATCGCACCCGGCCTGGACAGCACTAGTCCTCAACTTGGCTGGATTTGGTTGTGGGCTCCCAACTAAGTCACCCCTAAGGGGAATTGAACTCGGGTCGCCTTGCAGGCTAGACCTACACCTTAACCGAGTGAGCTACTGGAAATTGACTTGGAATTGTAATCTTCACCATACAGCTAGTTCATCAAATTTTAAGGGATCAGATCTTGCTGATAGACTGGGAATTGTTACGAAGTTTAACTCAGGAAGATAGAGGTAAACTGTAAAGAGTTATAGAAATAAGATCCCTTTTATCAGCTTTGTAAGCCACAACAATGAGTTGATCTCTTATATTTTTTAGTTCAGTAATGTGATCCATGACTGCATAACCTTTTACCGTTCTCACACTATACAACTTGTTTAGGAATAGAAAATCTTGGTTTCATTAGAAGTCTCATCCAAGGCCTTTGGCACATCCTATGCTGCTTGAAAGGTCCTTGCATCTTGCACATGTGAAATGATATCATCTAAAACTGAGATGCCAACAATTGCAAGGGCTTGTCTTATCTCTATCATTGTGGCAAGTGGTGCATTCTTCAGCACACTAAGGGTTAGATGTGTAATGTGGGCAACACTAACAACAGCACACATAGTTCCAAAATAATAAAATAATAACAACAAAATTGAATTTATATAGACCAGCCTATAAATTTATCAAGTATCCTTCTTAACCAAAGATTTATCAAGCACCGAGAAGGATCAAATCCCTTGAGGTGTAAACCTTCCTCAAGTTTTACACCATCAAAAAGGTTTTCACCTCAAAATATTTGATCTCTCTCAATGCTTAAATCTGGGGTTAAGATGGATCTAGGCCAAGTATAGGCTTCTTGTTCATTGACGTGTCTAGGCCTTTGCTCCTTTTCATCAATAATGCTCCACAGCTTTCTCACTACTACAGTAATTTTAACTTTGAATGGAATAGTTCTTCGCACTTGCCATGAAGCTTGTGCAAATCTGTAGTACAAATGTTCCTTGAGCAGTTCCATCCATAATAACCCTTTTTGGCCTCTAACAAACTTAAAGATATCTAACTAGAGAGAAGTTTGAAGGTTTGTAGGGTATATCTTGGCACTAAGTAGTAGCATCTATAACTACATAAAAAGATACAACCTGAACCACTGTAATAATTATTGGGCATAAAGCACAAAAACATCTGATGGTCAAAAAATCAAACCTCAGATTTGTAAATCAGATTGCTCGTGAATCGTCATAATAAATGCTGGTTGGGATTCAGGATGATGTCTCGGATTGCTGGGCATGCATGTGTTAGATCAATTCCACAGCACAATTTTTTATAGATAAAAATCACGTCACAGGGCATTAAAACTATAGTCCAAACATAAAAAGTGAATGCTGGAAATGATATTGCAAAATTATACTTCTTAACAGTCTGCTGGCACCCTCTAGTTTCTTGGTCAGACCGTATTTAGCCAAACCATAAAGGCTAGGACTATTGGATATCTGAGTCCAAGGCAAAGTGTTGTCAGCCAAATGGATCGTCATATGGCATCTCAAACAACAAATAGCATCCAAGCAGGCACAGACAGTAAAAAATGAGACAGCGACAAAAAGGTTTAGGATCCTGAGCAGAACCTAACGTGCCAAATGAGTTGAACCATACAAGGAACCTCATTACAGAAAGATAGAGTAACCAAGAGCAAGCACCATCACAGCATTGTTTAAACGGATCAATAAAAATTCACCCAATAGAAAGCCTCCATTGGAAGGAATCGAGGAGGATACAGAACATTAAAAAGGCAACATTTTATAAATATGCCCATCATCACTCAAAGGGCAATGTGATTGAACTTCAACACAAAGGATTTAGATTTACCTAAAGTGAAGCCTACGAACCCTTAGGGACTGTCTTACCTGTGCAAAAGCAGTATGTGCGCAATTTAGCTTATGCTCCTAATGTGAAACACATCAAGTATGGTTAGAGTTGTTATGAACCCAAAAGACGTGTAATGTCCCTTTTTTAAAATTTTAAGAAAATGCCCAATTTTCCACTTTTTCTCAAATTTCGACCTTTGACTAGTTTTGATGCCTAGGTCCCAATTTTGGTCCAAATGGTCCCAAATCTTCAGGGAAGGTGTATTAATGATATTAGGACTTAAATATGATGTTCATGGATGATATATGGCCACCAAAATACCTCTGCAAACTCTCTTAAGATTCTGGTTCAAGTATACAATTTTACTAGTAATTTGGGGTTCAAATCCCTCTGGGGTAAGTACTGAAAAGAGCTTCCCAAATGCCTCCAAACCCACTCAAATTTTTGAACAGAGGTAGAGGATGTTCCAGGGATGTTATTAAGGTCCCAAATGCATCATTCATTAGTTATAAGGTTTGTTCCAAGCCTCTCCCAAACAACAGCAAAAACCACTAATTCGACCCTTGGGGAAATGGCACCAAATCTTCTTCAAATGCAAATAAACTGAGTATAATGGCTTCAAATGCTCAAGTACTGAATATGAAACTTGTAATACACATTAATGGCAGTCCATTCATCACAACTATATCAGAGAAACATTCCTTTATTCGAAATCATCATCATTACAATGGCATACATCAATGTAGTGGGGAAATGGACATTGTTTGCTCATTAATCTTCATTTTTACACACAACCACATGGTATTTCGACCTGAGACTTCCTGAAGGTGAAGAACAGAGTATATAATGCTATTACAATCAGAAATACATCAATAGAAGCTCTCCCAAGAAGCACAATAGCTCACCAAAAACGTCCTCCCTCAAGGAGCTTGAATATGCCTTCAAAACTAGAGATGGTTGAGAAATGGTGCTGCACTAAACAAAACCACGAGCTGCCCTGTATCTGGTATCTGCAAATAAAACTCCATTAAAGCTCCATGAAAGACCTGAGTGGCCTCTCCAAACACCAACTTGGATGGGAATCTTTCACCCTCGAAATTGGCTAAGGCAAGAAACTAGTCATCCACTAGCTCTCTCTTCACAAATGCAATTTTTCCCAAATCATCAAAAGCCATTCTCATACTTGATTTCTACATTTTATAACCAACATTAGCCTTCTAAGGGTTGAAATCCTCTCAATAGCTTCAAGAGATTTCCACTTAGGAAATATTCCACATTTGCCACTTGTCTCCTGGTTCCAACCTTCCATCTTCTCCCAAATTCGAATTTGAGTCTCTTTGGCTTCTTCCACTCCCATGAGCGCCTTCCTTGAGCCTATTTTTGGGGCTGACATGTCATAATGGTCAGAGGTCAGGTCTGCAATTTGTCATAGTTGTCATAGATTCTCCATCATTGGTGTCATAGTGGCTAGGGAATCTAGCCCAAGTGTCCACAAACTTCCAATTTGACTCTTTATCTTCCATGGAGGTTACCAATCCATCCCAATTCGACCTAAGATGCTCAATGCCATGTGTTATGACTTACCAACTCACCCAAGAGTGTTCACCTTCCCATGAATTCGAATTGACAAGAGAGAGATTCCATGTGTCATTGAAAAATCAAGCTAGTGTGGGTCCCACACCCTCCATATGTCTCCAAAACCACTTGCCACCTAGAATTTCTCTTGAATTTATTTATTCACCATATTTATTAAATACTTGAACCCTTCTAATGTCTAAACATCATTTATTAGCTTCCTTATTACAATTCCACATGTGCCCATCCAACCTAGGAAACTAGTAGGATTGATGGGATTGTCTTACTATGCAATTATTTGAATAGGGACATTACAGTCCTCCCCACCCAAGATTGCTTGTCCTCAAGCAATTTCAAATTTGGATGCTACAAAATCTTCTCCTCTTCCCATGTGGCATCTTCATTTGGTAAGTCCTTCCATTGCACTAAATATTCTTTGATAATTCTACTCCTCAACCTTCTTTCCCGTGTCTTCAAAATCTTTTCAGGAACAAGTGTGAGCTGACCTTGTAATGTCCCTTATTTGGAATTTTATTAAAATGGCAATTTTCCACTTTTTTTCCCTTGTTCGACCTTTGACTAGTGTTGATCTCTAGGTCCCAAATTTGCCCCAAATGATCCCAAATATTCTGAGAAGGTGTATGAATGATATTAGAACATAAATATGTGTTTCAGGGATGCCTTTGGACCTTTAAAATACTTCTGCAAATCCTCTTTCAATTCTGATCAATGTAGGTAACTTTACTAGTGATTTTCCTTTGACTAGTATTGGTCTCTAGGTCTCAAATTGACTCCAAATGACTTCAAATCTTCAAGGAAGGTGTATGAATGATATTATAACTTGAATATGATGTTTATGGATGACATATGGCCACCAAAAGACCTCTGCAAACTCTCTTAATATTCTGGACCAATTATGCAATTTTACTAGTAATTTGGGGTTCAAATCCCCCTGGGGTAAACAATGAAAATGGCTTCCCAAATGCCTCCAAACCCACTCAAATTTATGAACAGAGGTATGTAATGTGTTAAGTATGTTATTAAAATCTCATATGCACCATTAATGGATTATTACAATTGTTCTCACCCTCTCCCATTCAACTGCAAAAATCCCCAATTCGACCCTTGGGGAAATGGCACTATTTCACCTCCCAATGCAACTAAATTGAGTAAAAATGCTTCAAATGCTCAAGTACAGTACATGAAACTTGTAGAACACATCCATGTCAGTATATTGATCACAAATATATCAGAGAATCATCCATTCATTCGAAATCATCATCAACACATTGGCTCACAACAAGGTAGTGGGGAAATGGCATTGTTCTTCCATTAAAAATGAGATTTATACATTTCTACTTGGAATTTCGACCTGAAACTTTTTGGAGATGAAGAACAGAGTATTTACTTCATATTACAAAATAAATGGGGCATTAAAAGCTTTTCCAAAGAGTACAATAGCTCACCAAAAACGCCCTCCCTCAAGGATCAAGAATATGCCATCAAAAATGGAAATGGTTGAAGGAGTGAGCTGCAATAGAAGAAACCATGAGCTGACCTGTAGCTTACACCTGCAAATAAAGACTCCATTAAAGCTCCAAATGAAAGGTCTGAATGGCCTTTCCAATTACCAACTTGGATGGGAATCTTTCACCCTCGAAATTGGCTAAGGCAAGAAACTAGTCATCCACTAGCTCTCCCTCTTCACAAATGCAATTGCAAATTCTACAAATGATCAAAAGCTGGTTTCATTCTTTGTTATTGACATTTATAAACTTCTAATGTCCTCCATGGGTCGAATTCATTTCAAGAGACTCATGCCAACTCATGTTGGGAAGAGATTTCAAAGAACGCCACTTGTACAACAATTCCTAGTCTCCCACTTCCACCAAATCACATGTGGAAGCATCTTAGCTTCCCTAACACCCTTGAGCGCCCTCTTGGAGTCTATTTTTAGCCCTGACATGTCATATATGTCATATGTCAGCCTTCAGGTCTGATTTGTGTCATAGGTGTCATAGCATCTTCATCATTGTTGTCATAGAGCTAGGGAATCTAGCCCAAGTGTCTCACTAGCTCCAAATTGCCTCTTCCTCTTCCATGGGAGTTACTCTTCCTCTATATTTCGACCTTGGATGAGTCATGCAATGAATAATACCTTTTGGACTCCCCCAAGTATGTTACCATTCACCTTGAATTCGAATTGGTGAGAGAATGATGCCAAGTGTAGTGGGGAAATCTAGCCATATGTGGGTCCCACTTCCTCCATGTGTCTTCATGATGAAATGCCACTTTGATTTTCACTTGTATATATTTATTTAGCTCCTTTATTAAATATTTATGCCATTCTAATGTTCAAACATCATTTATTATCCCCATTATTCCAAATCCCAAAGCTTCCACCCCAAACCTAGGAAACTAGTAATTTTCCTCCTTGGCAATTATTTGACCTTTAGCATCAATTTGACAAACTCTAATGAATAGGGCCAATGTGATTAGGCCATTGTGACCCAATACCAAATTTGGGACATGACAAATCCTCCCTTCCCAATATTGCTTGTCCTCAAGCAATTTTAAACATGGGTGTTGAAGAACCTGCTTTCTGTATAATTCTTTGAAGTTGCCATTGAATTGCCCAACCTTGAGTCTTTGAGTTTCCATGAAGATTTTAGAGAGGAACCACCATGCTTGCTGCTGCACTACTCTGATAAAAATCACTTTATTAAGTGGGGAAAGCCATATCCCATACTGCTTGTTTCCCCAAAAAATTTGAAACCAATGAGATAAAAATTATTCCAGGGTCCCATTGCTTGTATTGCACCCCAATAATTAAGAGTGCTCTCCAACCCACACCATTAGTTAAGAGGATTCCTGGATCCCATTTTCTTGTATGCATCCTTCCAAACATCATGAGTACCAAATATATATCATCAAAGTACATAACAACATAATGAAAATGTACATCAAGGATATGCTTAATCAAAGAGTCATGAAGGTGCTTATACCTCCAAGCAAGTAGACCACCATTTTCCAAGTGCATACAAGCTTCAAGTGACCAATCAAATCTGCTCCAATGACATAGGTGAGGATCCCATGTCCTATAATGCTGCTCCAAAAGGATGTGATATGCATCAAAATATTCAACCATGTATTCTTTCATCCAAGAAGTGAATGAAGAATCTCCACTAAAATCTGAACCAAATAATGAGCAGAAAAAACAAGGAGACTTCAAATGACTCAAAGAAGTCTCACCCATACATCCATGAATGTGAGAATCATAAAGATGTAACAAAGTATGTGGCTGCCAACAAAAATGTTCTCCCATCATAAATCTATTCACCCAAGTGTTGGATGAAGTTCCTCCAACATAAAATGAACCCAGTGTTGAGCAAGAAAAACCATGAGTCTTCAAGTGACTCAAATCCATATCATAGGTACATCCATGTAGATGTGAATCATCATAAAGTGACAAATGATGCTGCTGCAAATGTGAATAAGAATGTGCTCCAACCATGTCATCATAAAAGTTAAATCTAGGAGTTCCATGCTCCTCATGTGGCACCATCAAAAAGAACCCTTTCACCCATACTTCATTGAGACTAATGTTGCAAAACATGGAATTGTAGGAAGTAGGAGAATGAACTAACTCACCCAAATGATCAAAAAGTGCAGAAGTTTCATCATGGGAAGGATCCATATGGGTAGTATCATGCAGCTCCTTCAAAAGTGTGAACTCTTTGTCATAGTTTGGTTCCAATGTAGAGGAATCATGCTCTTCTTTAAAAATTGCATAACCTTCATCAAGAGGCAATTCAAATTCCTCTTCCACCACATCAAGTGTTTGGATCTCTTCAAGTTCATCTTCAAACACATCAAGAACATTCAAATTTTCACATTTCTCATGATCCACCATGTCATGAGAATCCTCCAAACAATCTACCATTTGACAATCTGAAACATAGGAGGAAAAACAAGTATCTTGCAACTTTTCAAGAAGTTGCTCATTTTGAATTGTGAGCTTATGAATATCCTCATTATTCTTCAAGTATGCATCATGTAACAATTCATTAAGCTCAAACAAATGGTTTCTATCAAAAAGCAAAGACATGAAATTACCTTTGATGTGGCACATTGCTCTTTGAATCTTCTCCATGTCTTCAAGGAAGGATGTTTCCTCCAATGAAGTAGCTCTCCAACAAGAATTTGACACCAATGCTTGAGTGTCATGGAGAATGCTGAGGGACTCTTGGATCTTCTTTTCATTCATCTTTAAGGACCCTTCAAGAAAATGAGGCTCTTGCAAATGAACCTCCTCATCTTCTTCATTTTTTCTTGGACCAACTTCATGAAGCTCAAGTGGTGATGGGGAAGTTGATCTTGGTTCTTCTTCAACTGCTGCAAGGTCTTCATTATCATGCTTAATGGAACTTGGGCTTGCAGCAACACTTTCAAAAGTGATCTCTATGTCACCAACATAGAGGTGTGAGCACCCATCAATAGGTACTCCTTCATAGTTTAAGCATCCATCAGTAGATGCTCTTTGGTTCATGTCTAAGCTAGAAGGTGTCTCGAAATGATCTTCCATATTTTCAATAGAATATTCTTCACTATCTTGTGATGTCTCTTCCTTTTGCTCCTTCAAGCAAGCTGTTGCATTTTGCCCCTTGGTTTCCTTAAAATCAATAATTTTTTCCACAAGTTCGATAGAAAACAATTCGAATCCTTCCTTAATTTGCTTGGTCATATCTTCAAATATTGTTTTCATAATTTTTATATGCTCCTCACCATCATATGAGGCTCCCTTTTCATCCCTAGTCATAGTTTCCTCAAAAAATTTGCTCTTCTTCTCCTACTTTTTTTTTTTTTTTTTCTTCAACAAAAGCACTTTTGGTTTCAATATCTAATGGTGGTACCTGAATTATTGTCCTCATGAATATTATACCACATCAGGTGCCAAGATCATGCTCTGATACCACTGTAATGTCCCTTATTTGGAATTTTATTAAAATGGCAATTTTCCACTTTTTTTCCCTTGTTCGACCTTTGACTAGTGTTGATCTCTAGGTCCCAAATTTGCCCCAAATGATCCCAAATATTCTGAGAAGGTGTATGAATGATATTAGAACATAAATATGTGTTTCAGGGATGCCTTTGGACCTTTAAAATACTTCTGCAAATCCTCTTTCAATTCTGATCAATGTAGGTAACTTTACTAGTGATTTTCCTTTGACTAGTATTGGTCTCTAGGTCTCAAATTGACTCCAAATGACTTCAAATCTTCAAGGAAGGTGTATGAATGATATTATAACTTGAATATGATGTTTATGGATGACATATGGCCACCAAAAGACCTCTGCAAACTCTCTTAATATTCTGGACCAATTATGCAATTTTACTAGTAATTTGGGGTTCAAATCCCCCTGGGGTAAACAATGAAAATGGCTTCCCAAATGCCTCCAAACCCACTCAAATTTATGAACAGAGGTATGTAATGTGTTAAGTATGTTATTAAAATCTCATATGCACCATTAATGGATTATTACAATTGTTCTCACCCTCTCCCATTCAACTGCAAAAATCCCCAATTCGACCCTTGGGGAAATGGCACTATTTCACCTCCCAATGCAACTAAATTGAGTAAAAATGCTTCAAATGCTCAAGTACAGTACATGAAACTTGTAGAACACATCCATGTCAGTATATTGATCACAAATATATCAGAGAATCATCCATTCATTCGAAATCATCATCAACACATTGGCTCACAACAAGGTAGTGGGGAAATGGCATTGTTCTTCCATTAAAAATGAGATTTATACATTTCTACTTGGAATTTCGACCTGAAACTTTTTGGAGATGAAGAACAGAGTATTTACTTCATATTACAAAATAAATGGGGCATTAAAAGCTTTTCCAAAGAGTACAATAGCTCACCAAAAACGCCCTCCCTCAAGGATCAAGAATATGCCATCAAAAATGGAAATGGTTGAAGGAGTGAGCTGCAATAGAAGAAACCATGAGCTGACCTGTAGCTTACACCTGCAAATAAAGACTCCATTAAAGCTCCAAATGAAAGGTCTGAATGGCCTTTCCAATTACCAACTTGGATGGGAATCTTTCACCCTCGAAATTGGCTAAGGCAAGAAACTAGTCATCCACTAGCTCTCCCTCTTCACAAATGCAATTGCAAATTCTACAAATGATCAAAAGCTGGTTTCATTCTTTGTTATTGACATTTATAAACTTCTAATGTCCTCCATGGGTCGAATTCATTCCAAGAGACTCATGCCAACTCATGTTGGGAAGAGATTTCAAAGAACGCCACTTGTACAACAATTCCTAGTCTCCCACTTCCACCAAATCACATGTGGAAGCATCTTAGCTTCCCTAACACCCTTGAGCGCCCTCTTGGAGTCTATTTTTAGCCCTGACATGTCATATATGTCATATGTCAGCCTTCAGGTCTGATTTGTGTCATAGGTGTCATAGCATCTTCATCATTGTTGTCATAGAGCTAGGGAATCTAGCCCAAGTGTCTCACTAGCTCCAAATTGCCTCTTCCTCTTCCATGGGAGTTACTCTTCCTCTATATTTCGACCTTGGATGAGTCATGCAATGAATAATACCTTTTGGACTCCCCCAAGTATGTTACCATTCACCTTGAATTCGAATTGGTGAGAGAATGATGCCAAGTGTAGTGGGGAAATCTAGCCATATGTGGGTCCCACTTCCTCCATGTGTCTTCATGATGAAATGCCACTTTGATTTTCACTTGTATATATTTATTTAGCTCCTTTATTAAATATTTATGCCATTCTAATGTTCAAACATCATTTATTATCCCCATTATTCCAAATCCCAAAGCTTCCACCCCAAACCTAGGAAACTAGTAATTTTCCTCCTTGGCAATTATTTGACCTTTAGCATCAATTTGACAAACTCTAATGAATAGGGCCAATGTGATTAGGCCATTGTGACCCAATACCAAATTTGGGACATGACAAATCCTCCCTTCCCAATATTGCTTGTCCTCAAGCAATTTTAAACATGGGTGTTGAAGAACCTGCTTTCTGTATAATTCTTTGAAGTTGCCATTGAATTGCCCAACCTTGAGTCTTTGAGTTTCCATGAAGATTTTAGAGAGGAACCACCATGCTTGCTGCTGCACTACTCTGATAAAAATCACTTTATTAAGTGGGGAAAGCCATATCCCATACTGCTTGTTTCCCCAAAAAATTTGAAACCAATGAGATAAAAATTATTCCAGGGTCCCATTGCTTGTATTGCACCCCAATAATTAAGAGTGCTCTCCAACCCACACCATTAGTTAAGAGGATTCCTGGATCCCATTTTCTTGTATGCATCCTTCCAAACATCATGAGTACCAAATATATATCATCAAAGTACATAACAACATAATGAAAATGTACATCAAGGATATGCTTAATCAAAGAGTCATGAAGGTGCTTATACCTCCAAGCAAGTAGACCACCATTTTCCAAGTGCATACAAGCTTCAAGTGACCAATCAAATCTGCTCCAATGACATAGGTGAGGATCCCATGTCCTATAATGCTGCTCCAAAAGGATGTGATATGCATCAAAATATTCAACCATGTATTCTTTCATCCAAGAAGTGAATGAAGAATCTCCACTAAAATCTGAACCAAATAATGAGCAGAAAAAACAAGGAGACTTCAAATGACTCAAAGAAGTCTCACCCATACATCCATGAATGTGAGAATCATAAAGATGTAACAAAGTATGTGGCTGCCAACAAAAATGTTCTCCCATCATAAATCTATTCACCCAAGTGTTGGATGAAGTTCCTCCAACATAAAATGAACCCAGTGTTGAGCAAGAAAAACCATGAGTCTTCAAGTGACTCAAATCCATATCATAGGTACATCCATGTAGATGTGAATCATCATAAAGTGACAAATGATGCTGCTGCAAATGTGAATAAGAATGTGCTCCAACCATGTCATCATAAAAGTTAAATCTAGGAGTTCCATGCTCCTCATGTGGCACCATCAAAAAGAACCCTTTCACCCATACTTCATTGAGACTAATGTTGCAAAACATGGAATTGTAGGAAGTAGGAGAATGAACTAACTCACCCAAATGATCAAAAAGTGCAGAAGTTTCATCATGGGAAGGATCCATATGGGTAGTATCATGCAGCTCCTTCAAAAGTGTGAACTCTTTGTCATAGTTTGGTTCCAATGTAGAGGAATCATGCTCTTCTTTAAAAATTGCATAACCTTCATCAAGAGGCAATTCAAATTCCTCTTCCACCACATCAAGTGTTTGGATCTCTTCAAGTTCATCTTCAAACACATCAAGAACATTCAAATTTTCACATTTCTCATGATCCACCATGTCATGAGAATCCTCCAAACAATCTACCATTTGACAATCTGAAACATAGGAGGAAAAACAAGTATCTTGCAACTTTTCAAGAAGTTGCTCATTTTGAATTGTGAGCTTATGAATATCCTCATTATTCTTCAAGTATGCATCATGTAACAATTCATTAAGCTCAAACAAATGGTTTCTATCAAAAAGCAAAGACATGAAATTACCTTTGATGTGGCACATTGCTCTTTGAATCTTCTCCATGTCTTCAAGGAAGGATGTTTCCTCCAATGAAGTAGCTCTCCAACAAGAATTTGACACCAATGCTTGAGTGTCATGGAGAATGCTGAGGGACTCTTGGATCTTCTTTTCATTCATCTTTAAGGACCCTTCAAGAAAATGAGGCTCTTGCAAATGAACCTCCTCATCTTCTTCATTTTTTCTTGGACCAACTTCATGAAGCTCAAGTGGTGATGGGGAAGTTGATCTTGGTTCTTCTTCAACTGCTGCAAGGTCTTCATTATCATGCTTAATGGAACTTGGGCTTGCAGCAACACTTTCAAAAGTGATCTCTATGTCACCAACATAGAGGTGTGAGCACCCATCAATAGGTACTCCTTCATAGTTTAAGCATCCATCAGTAGATGCTCTTTGGTTCATGTCTAAGCTAGAAGGTGTCTCGAAATGATCTTCCATATTTTCAATAGAATATTCTTCACTATCTTGTGATGTCTCTTCCTTTTGCTCCTTCAAGCAAGCTGTTGCATTTTGCCCCTTGGTTTCCTTAAAATCAATAATTTTTTCCACAAGTTCGATAGAAAACAATTCGAATCCTTCCTTAATTTGCTTGGTCATATCTTCAAATATTGTTTTCATAATTTTTATATGCTCCTCACCATCATATGAGGCTCCCTTTTCATCCCTAGTCATAGTTTCCTCAAAAAATTTGCTCTTCTTCTCCTACTTTTTTTTTTTTTTTTTCTTCAACAAAAGCACTTTTGGTTTCAATATCTAATGGTGGTACCTGAATTATTGTCCTCATGAATATTATACCACATCAGGTGCCAAGATCATGCTCTGATACCACTGTAATGTCCCTTATTTGGAATTTTATTAAAATGGCAATTTTCCACTTTTTTTCCCTTGTTCGACCTTTGACTAGTGTTGATCTCTAGGTCCCAAATTTGCCCCAAATGATCCCAAATATTCTGAGAAGGTGTATGAATGATATTAGAACATAAATATGTGTTTCAGGGATGCCTTTGGACCTTTAAAATACTTCTGCAAATCCTCTTTCAATTCTGATCAATGTAGGTAACTTTACTAGTGATTTTCCTTTGACTAGTATTGGTCTCTAGGTCTCAAATTGACTCCAAATGACTTCAAATCTTCAAGGAAGGTGTATGAATGATATTATAACTTGAATATGATGTTTATGGATGACATATGGCCACCAAAAGACCTCTGCAAACTCTCTTAATATTCTGGACCAATTATGCAATTTTACTAGTAATTTGGGGTTCAAATCCCCCTGGGGTAAACAATGAAAATGGCTTCCCAAATGCCTCCAAACCCACTCAAATTTATGAACAGAGGTATGTAATGTGTTAAGTATGTTATTAAAATCTCATATGCACCATTAATGGATTATTACAATTGTTCTCACCCTCTCCCATTCAACTGCAAAAATCCCCAATTCGACCCTTGGGGAAATGGCACTATTTCACCTCCCAATGCAACTAAATTGAGTAAAAATGCTTCAAATGCTCAAGTACAGTACATGAAACTTGTAGAACACATCCATGTCAGTATATTGATCACAAATATATCAGAGAATCATCCATTCATTCGAAATCATCATCAACACATTGGCTCACAACAAGGTAGTGGGGAAATGGCATTGTTCTTCCATTAAAAATGAGATTTATACATTTCTACTTGGAATTTCGACCTGAAACTTTTTGGAGATGAAGAACAGAGTATTTACTTCATATTACAAAATAAATGGGGCATTAAAAGCTTTTCCAAAGAGTACAATAGCTCACCAAAAACGCCCTCCCTCAAGGATCAAGAATATGCCATCAAAAATGGAAATGGTTGAAGGAGTGAGCTGCAATAGAAGAAACCATGAGCTGACCTGTAGCTTACACCTGCAAATAAAGACTCCATTAAAGCTCCAAATGAAAGGTCTGAATGGCCTTTCCAATTACCAACTTGGATGGGAATCTTTCACCCTCGAAATTGGCTAAGGCAAGAAACTAGTCATCCACTAGCTCTCCCTCTTCACAAATGCAATTGCAAATTCTACAAATGATCAAAAGCTGGTTTCATTCTTTGTTATTGACATTTATAAACTTCTAATGTCCTCCATGGGTCGAATTCATTCCAAGAGACTCATGCCAACTCATGTTGGGAAGAGATTTCAAAGAACGCCACTTGTACAACAATTCCTAGTCTCCCACTTCCACCAAATCACATGTGGAAGCATCTTAGCTTCCCTAACACCCTTGAGCGCCCTCTTGGAGTCTATTTTTAGCCCTGACATGTCATATATGTCATATGTCAGCCTTCAGGTCTGATTTGTGTCATAGGTGTCATAGCATCTTCATCATTGTTGTCATAGAGCTAGGGAATCTAGCCCAAGTGTCTCACTAGCTCCAAATTGCCTCTTCCTCTTCCATGGGAGTTACTCTTCCTCTATATTTCGACCTTGGATGAGTCATGCAATGAATAATACCTTTTGGACTCCCCCAAGTATGTTACCATTCACCTTGAATTCGAATTGGTGAGAGAATGATGCCAAGTGTAGCGGGGAAATCTAGCCATATGTGGGTCCCACTTCCTCCATGTGTCTTCATGATGAAATGCCACTTTGATTTTCACTTGTATATATTTATTTAGCTCCTTTATTAAATATTTATGCCATTCTAATGTTCAAACATCATTTATTATCCCCATTATTCCAAATCCCAAAGCTTCCACCCCAAACCTAGGAAACTAGTAATTTTCCTCCTTGGCAATTATTTGACCTTTAGCATCAATTTGACAAACTCTAATGAATAGGGCCAATGTGATTAGGCCATTGTGACCCAATACCAAATTTGGGACATGACAGACCTTCATCATCCAAAGGAGGAAGTATTTCTGAAGTGATGATTTGTTGACCAAGGGCTTTCTTGAGACAGGAAACATGAAATACATTGTGGATTTTACTCCCTTCCGGAAGTTCTAGTTCATATGCTACTTCTCCAACCTTCCGCACTACCTTGTATGGCCCATAGTACCTGGTTTTAATTTTTCTGCTCCATTCTTTTTTAGAGATGCTTGTTTATATTGCTGCAACGTTAAATATACTAAATCATTGACTTGAAAGGTTCTTTCTTCTCTATGTTTATCAGCATATTGTTTTTGTTGATTTTGAGCAACCTGCAAATTGTCCTTCAAGAGCTTTAAAATTTCTTGGCTCTCTTCCACCCAATCTTTAGCCTTTGGAGCTCTACTATCACCAAATATAATTTCAGCAAATGTAAGTGCATCATAACCATATAATGCTTTGAAAGGAGACATTCCTATTGACATATGATAAATGGTGTTGTAGCAAAACTCACCCAAGTGTAGCCATTTTGCCCATGCTTTTTGCTGCTCTCCCACATAGTTTCTTAGGTATCCTTCCAACCTGATTTACCCTCTTTGTTTGTCCATCAATTTGTGGATGATAGCTGGTACTTGGAATCAATTGAGTGCCTACCAATCTAAAAAGTTCTTGCCAAAAAGCACCCATGAATCTACTATCTCTATCACTGACAATGCTCTTGGGGAGCCCATGCAATCTGAAGATTTCTTTGAAAAAAATATCAGCCACTTGTGCAGCACTAAAAGATGATGTAACAGCAAAGAAATGAGCAAATTTTGTCAACCTATCAACTACCACATAGATGCAATCCTTACCCAATGATTTAGGCAACCCGATGATGAAATCCATGGAGATACTGTCCAATTTTTGCTCCGGAATGGGTAAGGGTTGTAATAGGTCGACTGGACATGTAAGTTCTGATTTGTTTTGTTGACATACTTTACATTCATTCACATACTTCTGAACATCTTCCTTCAGCCCCTTCCAAAAAAATCTTTGCCTCAACTGTCTATAAGTTTTGAAGATCCCCGGATGGCCCGCTAGTGGGGAATCATGTGCTTCTTGCAAAATTCGGTACTTGAGCTTGGAGTTATGAACTAAATAAATTCTTCCCTTATAATATATCAGCCCATTCAAAATCCTGTAGTTATCATCCCCTTTGATTCCATCCAACACATCACAAGCAAATTTGTCTTTAGCATATTCAACTAGTAGCATGTTTTTCCAATCCTTGGCAATGTCCATGAGAGAAAAAGAAGGTCTTCTTGACAAAGCATCTCCTACTATATTATTCTTTCCTTTGACATATTCAATATCAAAATCATAATATTGAATCTTGCTTACCCACTTTTGTTGCCTTTCATTTAGATCTTTTTGGGTGAGAAAGTGTCTTAGACTATTGTGGTCAGTTTTCACCACAAACTTGCTGCCCACCAAGTATTGTCTGAATTTGGCCAATGCATGCATAATGGCCAGCATTTCTTTATCATAGATGGAGTAAAATTTTTCAAGAGGCTGCAACTTTCTGCTCTCAAAGGCTATGGGGTGTTGGCCTTGCTTTAGGACAGCCCCTATTCCTCCACCTGAAGCATCACATTCCACAACAAAAGGCTTAGTAAAATCAGGAAGTGCAAGTATGGAACAACTACTCATTACCTCTTTCATTTTTTGGAAGGCCTTTTCAGCCTCTTCATCCCACTTGAAAGCATCCTTCTTAGTCAAATCAGTGAGTGGAGAAGTCAACTTGGAGAACCCTTTCACAAATTTTCTGTAGTAGGTGCATATGCCAATAAAGCCTCTCAATTCGGTAATATTTTTTGGTGATGGCCATTCCAAGATAGCCCCGATTTTTTCCATGTGTACCTTTACTCCTTCCTGCCCAATAATGTGCCCAAGATACAGTAGTTCTTTCATCCCAAATTCACATTTTGATAACTTAGCAAATAAGGACTCTTCTTGCAAAATTTTCAACACAATCTCTAACTGCTGCAAATGCTCTTCCCATGTTTTACTGTAAATGAGAATGTCATCAAAGAAAACCAAAACAAACCTTCTTAGTTGCTTGCAAAAGATCCTATTCATACATGCTTGAAATGTGGCTGGAGCATTAGTTAACCCAAAAGGCATGACAAGAAATTCAAAGTGGCCAAAATGACATCGAAAAGCGGTCTTTTGCACATCTTCATCTTTCATTCGAATTTGGTGATACCCTGATCTAAGGTCAATTTTTTAGAAATATTTGGCCCCATGTAGCTCATCCATAAGCTCATCAATCCTAGGAATAGGATACCTATTCTTGATAGTCTTTTTGTTCAAGGCTCTAAAATCTATGCACATTCTCAATGTTCCATCTTTTTTCTTCACTAGCACTACTAAAGAAGCATAAGGGCTAGAGCTTGGTCTAATGAGTCCCAACTCTAGGAGTTCTTGGATGGCTTTTTCAATCTCATCTCTGAACTTTTTAGGATGTCTATAAGGTGGTATCTGAATGGGTGAAGTATCCTCCGCCAAAACAATATTGTGCTCAACCCCCCCATCCGATGGTCTACCATGTGGAAGGTCTCTAAAAACCTTTTCATATTTTTGCAAAAGTCTCTCTATCTCCTTTGGGTGTTCAACAATCTTTATAGTTGGCTTGGGAGATGTAATATGACATTCAGCAGCCCATTCTATATCCCCATGCCTCAATATAGATCTCATACTAGTGCAAGTCACTACTTGATTTGGATAAGTGTGTTGCCCTCTCACAACTCTTTGTACTCCTTTTGAATCTTGGAATTTCATTTCGGGAATTTGATAATTTACTGTATGCTCTCCTATTGAATACAGCCATTGCACTCCCAAAACCACATTAGTATCAGCAACATCAACCACATAAAAACTATCAACAAAAGTATAGTTACCTACGGTGACTTGCAGCTTTGGAACCCATGTTTTGCATTGCATTGTGTTGTGACCGGGAATGACAACTGTGAAGCCATCAAATGGTTCAATAGGTATCTTTCTTTTCTCCACCATCTTTACATCAATGAAGTTATGGGTGGCTAGTCCATCTACCAAGGTCCAAAACTGAAGTTCTTTGTCCTTGTACCACACCTTTGCATCGGATAGTATGATAGCGAGGTACTACTGAAAGTACTGCCATTCTTGCTTTGTCCGGTGAAGGCTGATTTTCTTCTTGTCTTTCCTCTTCTACTGCTGTCTCATATGCCTCTTCTTGATCTGAAATATGTCCATCTTCATCCATGCCCCCATCATACCCCTCATTATCAGAAAATACTTCTATGTATTGAGCCTTTCCTTTAGTACATTTGTGCCTCGGTGTCCATGGTTGGAAGCATGTGAAGCATAGCTTCTTTTTTCTAAATTCATCCCTGTTTAGTCCTCCTTTTTTATTCCTTTCAAATGACTCTCTTTGCCAAGGTTTCTTATCATATCCATCCTTTTGCCAAGGTTTCTTTTCAAATTTGTAGCTAGGCTTGGGAGGAAATCTCGTTCTAGGAAGCACATTTTGGAGATCCCTAGTCAAGCTCATTGCATCTTTTAATGTAGTTGGCTTGTGGGATTTGACCAAACCTCTTAAGGGTTCATCCAAACCTTCAGTGAACAGCAATACTAATCTTCCCATAGATACATCAGCCACCTTGACTAATAATTTTTGAAAGTCCAACATATATTCAGTAGGGGACCCAGTTTGCTTCAATTGAGCTAGTTCTTTGAAAGGCAATTCTGGATCTTTTTGTTCAAATCTTTCTAGTACCCTGTCAACAAATTCTCCATATGTTTTAACCTGATTATGACCCAAGGTTTTCAGCCCATGAAACCACCATTCATTGGCATCTCCTTCCAAATGCAAAATGGCCATTTTTAATGCATCCTCTTCCAACATAAGATTTAGCTGAAAATATACATCCAATTTTTACACCCAAGTGTTAGCAGAATTTTGAGAAGAACCATCAAAAGTAGGAAGTGACATTTTTCCAATAGCACTATTTAATTCTTTGTTTTGGAATGGACTCCTATTGTCTTCCCTCCTTTTAATTTTTTGTATAGCATCAATGTAGTTACTGAGTGGTACACCTCTTTTACACTCTTCATTCAAATCATTCCAATCATTTACTAGTTTCTTATAATCCACCTCAATATTGGGCTCTTCCTTGGGTGTGAGAAATATAGGTGCAGTACCTTTGTGTGCTTTGGAATTCATCAGGTCTATTATGTGGTCCCGTGCTTGAAAAAATATGCTCACTCCCTTTTATCTTTTCCCCTGAATGTGAACCACTGTTATCTCCTATCATCCCTTTGCCTGAAAGTTGGCTACCCAACAATTCGAAACTTTTCATCATTTGTTTATTCATCTCTAGCATAACCATGGTAATTCTTTCAAAACATGGTTTTAAGGCTTCAATAAATTCCTCCTTATGTCTTAATTTTTCCTCCTCCTCTCTACCCATTGTTTTAGAAAAAAACTATTTTTCTGCTACTATCTCTTCTTCAACCAAAACTTCTTCAACTACTGATTCAAAGGGTGGTGGTTTATTTGTTTGGCTTCTTGTTAATATCATCAGGTGCCAAGACCATGCTCTGATACCACTTGTAATGTCCCTTTTTTTAAATTTTAAGAAAATGCCCAATTTTTCACTTTTTCCCCAATTTCGACCTTTGACTAGTTTTGATGCCTAGGTCCCAATTTTGGTCCAAATGGTCCCAAATCTTCAGGGAAGGTGTATTAATGATATTAGGACTTAAATATGATGTTCAGGGATGATATATGGCCACCAAAATACCTCTGCAAACTCTCTTAAGATTCTGGTTCATGTATACAATTTTACTAGTAATTTGGGGTTCAAATCCCCCTGGGGTAAGTACTGAAAAGAGCTTCCCAAATGCCTCCAAACCCACTCAAATTTCTGAACAGAGGTAGGGGATGTTTCAGGGATGTTCTTAAGGTCCCAAATGCATCATTCATTAGTTATAAGGTCTGTTCCAACCCTCTCCCAAACAACAACAAAAACCACTAATTCGACCCTTGGGGAAATGGCACCAAATCTTCTTCAAATGCAAATAAACTGAGTATAATGGCTTCAAATGCTCAAGTACTGAATATGAAACTTGTAATACACATTAATGGCAGTCCATTCATCACAACTATATCAGAGAAACATTCCTTTATTCGAAATCATCATCATTATAATGGCATACATCAAATGTAGTGGGGAAATGGACATTGTTTGCCCATTAATCTTCATTTTTACACATAACCACATGGTATTTCGACCTGAGACTTCCTGAAGGTGAAGAACAGAGTATATAATGCTATTACAATCAGAAATACATCAATAGAAGCTCTCCCAAGAAGCACAATAGCTCACCAAAAACGTCCTCCCTCAAGGAGCATGAATATGCCTTCAAAACTAGAGATGGTTGAGAGATGGTGCTGCACTAAAAAAAACCACGAGCTGCCCTGTAGCTGGTACCTGCAAATAAAACTCCATTAAAGCTCCATGAAAGACCTGAGTGGCCTCTCCAAACACCAACTTGGATGGGAATCTTTCACCCTTGAAATTGGCTAAGGCAAGAAACTAGTCATCCACTAGCTCTCTCTTCACAAATGCAATTTTTCCCAAATCATCAAAAGCCATTTTCATACTTGATTTCTACATTTTATAACCAACATTAGCCTTCTAAGGGTTGAAATCCTCTCAATAGCTTCAAGAGATTTCCACTTAGGAAATATTCCACATTTGCCACTTGTCTCCTAGTTCCAACCTTCCATCTTCTCCCAAATTCGAATTTGAGTCTCTTTAGCTTCTTCCACTCCCATGAGCACCTTCCTTGAGCCTATTTTTGGGGCTGACATGTCATAATGGTCAGAGGTCAGGTCTGCAATTTGTCATAGTTGTCATAGATTCTCCATCATTGGTGTCATAGGGGCTAGGGAATCTAGCCCAAGTGTCCACAAACTTCCAATTTGACTCTTTATCTTCCATGGAGGTTACCAATCCATCCCAATTCGACCTAAGATGCTCAATGCCATGTGTTATGACTTACCAACTCACCCAAGAGTGTTCACCTTCCCATAAATTCGAATTGGCAAGAGAGAGATGCCATGTGTCATTGAAAAATCAAGCTAGTGTGGGTCCCACACCCTCCATATGTCTCCAAAACCACTTGCCACCTAGAATTTCTCTTGAATTTATTTATTCACCATATTTATTAAATACTTGAACCCTTCTAATGTCTAAACATCATTTATTAGCTTCCTTATTACAATTCCACATGTGCCCATCCAACCTAGGAAACTAGTAGGATTGATGGGATTGTCTTACTATGCAATTATTTGAATGGGGACAACAAGGGCCTAGTTCAAATACCCCTCGGTGAGGCGCACTAATCTATGCCAATAAGTTTACTGAGGATGCCATCCACAAATGTGGGGAAGCATCCCTTGGGTATCCCTGCAAACTTCTCCTGAGAAGGAAAATATTATAGGGTCTGCTTCCTTTATCCACAGCCTTCAATAAATGCTTGCAACACTCTATAATGCATGTCAGTTGTCCTTTGCAGGTTAAAGCATTAATCTTCCATTTCCCGGGACCTACTTAACAAATCAAAGACTTGGTAAGGAAAAATAGCAATCAAATAAGTCTCTATTAACCCCATTTACATGAACTTGAGCCATAAGCATTGGCAATATAGGAACTAGTTCACCAAAAAAACGATACCCCCAAGAGACCAAGAGAGCTAGATATCAACCGGTACTCAATTTGCTATGTACCCACACAACACAGATCTGATATAGCACTCAGTAGATGGAATTCCGAATTATACAATAGACAGTAAGAACAAACAGAAAGCTAGGAACCACATCTTCATATTCTGCACAGTTACTGACATGTGCCTTGACACAGTTGTTATAACTCGATAGCCAAACAGAAGGATAGCAACCACGTCTTTATATTTTGCACAGTTACTATACCTTATACAGAACAGATGTATAAGTAAATAGCAGGTCCACCTAGAGCTGGGCCGACATGAGTAATGAGAAATAATTAGAATACATAGGAAATTAGTGTAGCAGTTCTTATGCACAAATGTATATCATCATTTTGATATTGTCATCTTTGGGGTTATTTGGAGACATTCTTCTAATTCATAGGAGTTACTGTGTAACTTCCTAGCTTATCATTATTATGGCCGTGCCCTCATCTATATTTTAATTTTGGCCTATTCAGTGTTTATTGTGCTATTTTGGGTAATTTGGTACACACCAGCAATCTCTCTGTGTGTTTATGTTTCTAATGCAGGGAAACAAAAAAAACAAGCTTATCATACAACAGAGCTCTTCCACTATATATTTGTTCATTAAATGCATCCACTGGGAGCTTCTCTGTCTATCTGAAGGAATGTGATTCCACCCTTAAATACAGACCTTTGGTTTGATTTAAAACGTAATAAACAAAAAAAAACAAAGCTTTCAACATAACACATGCTTACATCTCCCCTAGGAAGCTCGGGTTATGTCTTCCAGGACTTAGCTGAGGACAGTTAAGACCTTTCAGAACCTTTCCCGAAGGGAAGCTCTCTAATAATAATATTTGCCCAAAACCAGATATCCTGGAATAGTAAACACACCTGTGTTTAGGCTACCTCAAACAACAAAATACATGCTCACTCCCCATTTCAAACCAGATTAGGTTGTCACTAGACAACAAACAGGCTTCACATTTCATGGCCATTTTTGTCCAGTTGTAGAGTGTGACCAATCATTTCAGAGATTGAGAAAACTTCTTCACCAACTAATTAAACATGAAATTCAAGTTTCGCAGAGTATTCTCCTCTAATAATCCAATTCATTATTGCAGCTTTTTATTTGAGACAATCAATACCCATTGATGTAGCCGTTACTATACTATGCAAAACAGGCTTTGATATTCACAAAAGTCTTTCATATTTCACTCCTCTACTGCTTATCACTTATCAGTTAACCCAAAGAGTTGTTCCCCATTCATCCCTATCTAATGAAGCAATCTTTCAAGTTAAATTCATCGAAATCAGGTCCCAATGAGTGGCCACGGATTTTATTTCCATTCACCAAACAAAACAAAAAAAATGAAAAAAAAGAAGACGATGATCCGGTGGGCAAAGAGAATGATCTCAAAAATACCTGATCGAATACATCTCGCTTGGCCATCTCGTCCCAGAACCGGAGGCAAGCAAGAGCTACTAAAGCTGTGAGAGCAGATGCTAATATATCATGTACAAGCTGGTTTTGTGTAGATATAATGGGAATGGTCGAGCCATGATTAAACCATCCAAAATTCAGCAAACTCTCGGCTTTAGCAGAGCAAGTCCCATGTCCCCCATTCTGAGAGCAGCCCACTTGAAAGGCATCCATAGCAGCTCTGAATGGGCTGCCCCTAATGAATAGATATCCACTAAAACGCCTTGCAGATCCCCTACCAAAATGGCTGATAGTAGAGGGAGCCGAATGCTTGTTGAACAAAACCAGATGAGGGAATTTAGTGAGGATATGATGGATAGGAGCCCTCTTCAATGGAATTTTAGCAGTTGGGTAAGAAGTTGGAGTATTAACTAGCAGTGATGACAACGACAACTTCGATAAACTAGCAGACGGGTGAATCGGGTGACAATGAAAGTTATTGAAGCTGGCATACACCGTGGGAGATAACATCGCTGATACAGATTGTATGGATCTGTCGGAGGGAGTTGATAAAACATATTATCGTGTTTTGTCTTCATAGCACTCCCCTTTTGGGTTAGAAATTTATATATTGGGTAATGTCCCCCGTCTTGTTCCCGAGTGAATCGAAGCCCTCTGGTCACAACGTGGCAAGGCGTGGGTTTTAGTGCCATCCATCTGTGGCGAGTACTGGCGACCTATTTATGATTCCACATTGTTCGCATAGTCAATAATATTTGTTAATTCGTAATACCATTTTTTTTCAAAATTTTAGGGTCCATCCAAAGAATAAAACACTAATTTATTGGTAATTATTATAAAATAAAGGAGGAAAAGTCAAAGTGAATAAAATGCTTAATAATGGAGATGATGTGAATCCAACGATGGTTGAGTTTGTAATCATCTTAACAAAAATTGATATAATATGACTAAAGAAGTGTTGAAATTAGGATTTTAGTTAAAAAACTATTGAAGCGGTAAAAGGGCTAATTAAAACGCTCTTGACTCATCGGAATTTGGCAGAGCAATTCTTGCTCAAATCTCAATTTGGAGTGTTCAGATCGCAATTTCAGCGATTTGGATAGTTTTAAAATTGGACAATAAGTCTAGAACAGGGAATCTCAATGACTGAAATCCCAAAAATGTGAAAATAGCAATTTCCAGCAAGAATTTTAATCGTTTTTATCCCAAAATCACCGAAAAAGCGGGACGTTTTGGTTGTCTTTTATCCTATGCGTTAAAAAATGATATATGATGACTAAAGAAGTGTTGAATTTTATTTATCTATTAATAATTAATTTAATAATTTTTATTGTGGGTTAGGTTATGTATTTAAAAAGGATAATATAGAGTATTAAGATATTCAAGGGGATATTGTATGTAATGTGGTCATAATTATGGAATAGATAATAAATAGGTCCATTTGGTAGGTAGAGAAAATAATATAACAATAAGGAGTAGTTGGCATAGACTCCTTAGGAATATTTATGAGAAAGTATAAATATACATTAATATCATTATATGATATATATTGGATGAATTATATTGTATAAAACATTGCTTGTGTAGTACTCCTTTCATACGGAGTGATTGATGGTATTACTATACATTAAGGATCTTTCTCTATATTTTGGTGTTATTCTTATGGTGAATGTCTTTTGGTTGTTTTTTAAGTATAAGGGTTCTATATTTTTGTTGTGATTCAATTATGGGTTAAGGATCACTACACATCAGGCCCCTAAGGTTGTCATGGGGTACTTTGAGATAGTGGTCGAACGTGTGAGACTTGCATTGCATTCCTCGCACACACATGAGTGAAAAAAAGTCCACCCTCTTGTCATCCTTAAAATAAGAGATTAATTATTCGGCTACAACCAAAATATTAATAAAAAACAAGAAACTAATTGTTATAACTACAACCAAAATTTTAATTGAAAGGCATTAGCTCAAATGGTGAGGAGGTAAGTTTCGCACTCTTTCTACCTAGGTTCAAATCTCTAATGAGACATGGCTTGTCGTGATAAGGTTAGAAGTGTAGATTGCACCTGGTACAGAGGTCCCCTCGGGTGCACCTCGAGACATCTTGACCCTTGCTAAGTTATAAGTTTACTGTTAGGAACTAGCTTGCAAGTCATTGGCACTAGTTTAGGGTTTATAATGGAAACAACCCAAATTTGAACCTTGGTCTCACCCAAGTAATATCAGCCAACTACTCGCTCCTAGATTTTAAAAAAAAAAAATCTAACATTTCCTTCTCATTTGTTTCAACCAAGTGATTCCTTACCTTTTTAAATATCTAATAGACCAAAGTTGGTCTCAATGAAAGTTAACACCCATCATCATCATTGCTTCTAATCTCTTTTATTGTCTCTATTGATTTCTCTTTTATTAGAGATTAAGATTTTCAACATTTAAATTAATTACAACAATTGTAAAATTAATCAAATTTTATAATATTTTTAAATAATTTATTATCAGAAAAAATTAAGAATATCATTCAATTATTTGTTATTTGATAAAAAAAATTACTATAATGTGTTTTTCATGATCACTCATATATATATATGCACATTGTTATTGTAATGTCAAATAAAATTGATATAAAAGTAAGTATACTTTTATTAGTATTATTATTACTATTTTGCTAGAAACTCTCTGACTTGTGAGAGTGGCCTTTGGTCTATGAAACCATGACCTGGGGGCATCTAAGCAGCCAAAATCACCCGGGGATCGCACTTGGTCTGGGCCACACAAACCCTCAACTGGTTGGATTTGGGTATCTCTTCCTAACTAGTTCACCCCCAGGGGGAATTGAACCAGGGTCACCTTGCTAACGAGACCCACACCTTAACCGAATGAGCTAGTAGAAAGTGATTTTTTTATTAATTTTTTAATTTAATATATAATTTGGTAATTTGAAAAGAAACTACACACGTCATAAAAGTTAACAAACACTCATCGCAATCAAATATTATTGATTAGATGTTAAAATGATTAATAAAAATAATAAAGTTAGGAAGAACAAATATATATAGTTTATTGGAATTTTGAAAAAAATTGTCTACACTAAAATAATGACTAAATAGTTTGCTCATAATAGTAGAGACACAATTATACCAAATAATAAATATGTATAGTATATAATACATAATGGAAAATACAACTTTTAATGAAGAAGAAAAAATTATCCATACAAAACAAAACAAGAGAATATGCCACAAAGTGGTTAATCCATTTCAAAAGGTAAAAATTGAGAAAGTAAATAAGTCATAGATTGAATATAGAAATTGAGAAAGTAAAGATAAATCACAAGAACGTAATAAGTTTATAGAACGTGTTACATCAATTAAGTGTTTGTCCTCATACAAACACTAAAATAAAACTAGCAATTGCCCCGGGAGGGGCAAAGGAATGTCAAGAGGAAAATATCACAAGGAAGGAAAGCAGTTTGACTAGGTTCTAGGCAATAGGTTACATCACTATCATTGAAATAGAAAACGCATTCATGGTTGAAGTATGAATGTTTTGACTAACTGATTGAATGAAGTAAAATAAATCCCAAAAGTAAAGTAAATACTCAAGCTTGGTAGATACTTCCAATCCTAGCTCCCAAGTATTTATTTCTCTCAATAGCTATCTATACCCTAATAAGGATAAAAAGTGGTCTAACAAAAATAAACATGCACATATGGCGAGTTGGTTATAGACTAGGATACATACAAATACATGTGTCAAATGTACCAACATGTTACAAGAAGATACTAAACCAATCTATGTTTTATGTCTCTTACACATTCCTTTGTTTCTCTTGCTCATGTCCCAGAGGTAAATTATATGTTTAGTTGTTGCATATTTCAATAGTAAATACAGGCACTACATATATAGTAGCATTTAAAATGTCTGCTATACTTGGATAGAATCCTTGATATAAAAGGTTTGTTAATCATATAAATTAGTTGTCAAGGACTGAAGTAATGTTTTTCCTCTATTTCAGTTGAAACATCTTTTAGATGGATCTCTAATTCTATTATTTATAGTTCTTCATTTAAACAAAGCCAATACTTTGAGTGTTTCTATTCAGAGGTGAATCATATATGTGGGGTGAGATTCCTTGTTGAAGACATGGTAGCATTCAAAGTTTCCACTATACTTGGAAAGAGTCCTTGATATCCAAGTATCTATCAATTTCTCCTTCTGGGCATATCCTCTAAGAGTTTTTTATACATAGAAATTAGTTGGGATGGATTGAAGAAACACTTTTCCTCTTCATTTCCTCAGTTGAAACATGTTTCATATGTATCTATAATTCTATTAATTACACATTCTTTAATTAAACAAAGCTAGTACTTCCATTCCTACTACTCAGAGACCAACAATGTATGCGTGGTCGGATTCCCTATCATAATAGATAGTCTTAGGCACTACAAAACCACCACTTGTAGCTGCAACTTTGGGTTTTGAAGACTGCTAACTCAAATCTCCATCCAGATTAAGGAATTTAATTATGAGGATTAGTAATTTCACAAATTGTGTCATATCTAATTTAATTATAATTTTTCCCACCCACATGTCGAAAGGAGGATGAATCCAAGGCAGGTTGGTTTCACAACGAAGATTGAGACCGCCATTAAGAAGTTGAACACTAGGCAGATTGGTTTAATCTATCAAACTCCCAAATTTCCCAAAAATGTGTATGAATACACACACACACACACAATGTACAAACATCATTGATATCTATCTCCCATTTAAGACATTTGAATAAGCTTCCTTGATAGGAAAAAATGATCTGTGAGTTTTGAGTAAAGGACTATTTCTTGGTTTGAAGATTAGTTATCCAACACACTATTACTAAATCTACCTTTACCATAAAAATCTACAGGCCATATTTAGCCATTGTTCTCGTTAGTCAGTATACTCCAAATTTATACATGTCCTTTTGCAGGTGAGTTGAGTTGAGTTATAATTAGATTTTGTTGACTTCAGGAAGTTAAGTGAATCCTTCCCTCATGTGGTTAAGTTAAATTGAATATTAGTATGAAATATTGATAGATTACAAACATGTTATTTAATCTCAAAAGATGTGGGCATCCACCCAAATTCCACTACTATCTAGCTAAGTGTCTTTATGAAAAAATTTCTTTGGGTGCTTTTCTAAATTAGAAGCTTTTACACTTATAAGATGGAAATATTTTATAAAAAGTAACTTGAAAAGTTAATTCACCTTGTATTTCAAAAATTACTTTTTGCATCATTTCCACCTCTCATGAAAATTCTAACAACAATTTTTATGCTAGCAACTCATAGAAGCCACATTTCAGGAAAGGAAATGTTCAAGTTGCTTCACCTTGTATTTCAACAATTGTCACTTGCATCATTTCCACCTCCCATGAAAATTCTAGCAACATTTTTTATGCTAGCAACTCATAGAAGCCACATTTTAGGAAAGAAAATGTAACTTTAGATGTTGAAATTTCTTCAAAAATGCCTATAGGTCTAAGAACTTAGCAAATGCATTTTATACCTAAAGACAATAAGGATTTGCAATTCAAGTTATTAATCTTGTAGGCTAATGAATTGATTATCAAATGTCATTACCCCCGGTATACATAGCATGTACACATGGTATTCTACTGCAAGTTCATTATCATTCCTTGCACGAACAAAATAAAAAGATGAGAAGCATATAAGAGAAGATTGTTGAGCATGAGAAAACAAAGTTGACACAACAACTAAGTGTTAAATATACAGCATAATGAGACATTCTCCAAACCAATCTCGTGTAGCCAAGATTGATCCTCCCATATAGAGGTGAGCCTTTGATTGCCTTCTGTGTAAATGTTATTTCTCCTGTATAGAGGTACTTGATCAAAGTAATGATGTTGTAAAGTCTTGATGGACAAGACTCCGGACATGTGTGTCAAGTCATGATTACCATGTGAACCTTTCGTATAAAGGTATCCATGACATGGAACTCCCGTATAGAGGTGGACCTTCCGTATAAAGGTCATGTTTTACTTGTTAAAAGCATTTAATGTTGTGCGATGTATTATTAACCATGATTACCAGATTGTTATTAAGTCTCCTTTAGATACTTATCACCTCTAAAGTGAATTACTTTAGCATATGATCATTTGGTCCGAAATAATATAATATGATCACATCATCCAATAATTCTTATTAGTATAATGAAATGTGATGGATAATTAAATGTATCATATATTGACCATGCGGTAAGAGATAAAGAAATAAAATATAAAGCATAGAGATAAAGAGAATTCGAAATCGCCCATGCAGACACTTCAATTAATTAAAGAGAACTCGAATTGTTAAAGCTTTAGTTAAGTATCAATGCTTTAGTTAAAGATATGCCTCAGTTAAATAAAGAACTCACAGTGGTCACTTCAAGTAAATCAATCAGCATGATTTCAGTTAACTAAGTAATAAATAAGAAGGACTAGTTAACTAAAGTGTTTTCACTTTAATTAAACTAAAAGACAACACTTCAGTTAAAGAGAGTTAACTAAGTGACAACAACGAAGAATCTAGCTAACTAAGTGTTATTGCATGATGACACTTATGTTAAACTAAAAGATGACACGTGAGTTGTGACACTTGCATGTCAACACTTAAGCTAGCCACCTAACTAAGTGGGAAAGCTTTCAGTTAAGAGGCGAGTTCATCCCAAGTGATAGCTCGGTGAGATAAAGCACTGCATGAGAAGTGGGGTGCACCTTTGCATGAAATATTAATACATCCAGTTTGAGGGTGAGTACATCTTGAAGTTAGAAGATAAAAATAGAAGAGAAGAATGTATAAATATGTTATGCGGGATTGATGAATCCAATGTGAAGCGAATTCTCTTCATTGAAGGCAAGGCGCTTCTCTTTGTGTAAGGTATTGTTCATGCTTGTTATTGTTGTGTTGGGCACACATCCGATTGATCTCTCTTCTCTATTGCTTTCGTATCTTCATCAAGAGTATTTGGTGATCTATTATCTTTCGAAAGCAATTTGCTATGTTGTAAAAGAAAGCATTCTCTATTATCCATTATATTATACTAAGAAGAATTGCTGGGGTTTTTGTTCTCATAATTTGGAGGATTTTCCCCAGGGTATATCTTGTGTTATGGTTGTATGAATTTCATGGATTGAATTGTATCATTGCTTCAAGTCTCTGCATCTAAAAGAATTAAAGATCAAAGCTCAACCAAATATTAACATGGTATCAGAGCTCAGGGCATGAAGGAGCTCAGTTTTGCATGCCAGTTAGAGCCTACATTGATCCTGAGAAGTTGAGCACAATATTTGAAGACTATGGCATCAGTCTCTATACGACCGGAAGACCGTCTTGAGGGAACCTAAAACTTCAACACTTGGAAGGCTAGGATTCTCAACATCCTAGAGGAACATGACTTAGATGGCTACGTATCCACTGTGGTGGAGGAGCCTACATCTAATGCAAGGTGCATCAACTTCAAGAAGAATCAAGCTAAGGCCAAATGGATCATCTATTATTCGGTAAAATATAACTTGAATTCAGTGATCACACCGTTGAAGACTGAAAAAGAATGTTATGATACATTGACTCATCTCTATGAAAAGAAGGCCCCAATTCAAAAGAGGGCATTGAAGAATGAAACTTAAAGATGGAGATGGATGAGACGATGGCCTTCTTCTTCTCCAAGATCTCTCAGGTAAGAGATCAGCTTGCTAATATTGGATTAGTGGTGGATGAAGATGATCTTCTCCAAAATACTATTGATGGTCTCCCATCCTCATGGGATACATTCTTGGCTATGGTAATGGCCGAGAGGTACAACCTAAATTTGAAATATTGTAGCATGACTGCCTCCAAGAGGAGGGGTGAAACCAAAGCAAGTCAGTGTGCATCAAAGAAGAAAATATTTCCCTCATGGCAAGATTGAAGAAAGGAAAGAAACCCTTCTTCCAAAAGAAGTTCTCTCATCCAAAGAAGAAGGAGTTCAACAAAGGCTTTGACAAGTCAAAAGCTATATGTTTCAATTGCAACAAGAAAGGCCATTTCTCAAGAGAATGCAAAGCAAAGTGGAAAGGAAAGTTTCATTCTTCTACCCCCATAGAAGATGAAATCACCCAAAAGAATGCATCCAAAGAAAAGGAGACAAGCTATGTCACCGAAGGCTTGGACACCTACACTACAAAGCACTACCAGGGCTTCAAAAGATGGTAAAAGGTATGCCTGTATTTGATTTTGAGCATGATAGTGTATGTTGAGGTTGTGCACTTGGGAAGAATGTTAAGAAAAGTTTTTCTAGTAGTTCTACTAGATCTAAAGGGATTTTAGATTTAATACATTCTAAAGTATGTGGTCCCATGTCATCCCCCTCCCCGAGTGTATTCTTATATTATGTTCTTAGATGATTTTTCTAGGAAGTCGTGGATTTATTTCATGAAGGCTAAAAGTGAAACTCTTAGCAAATTTAAAGAGTTTAAAGCCCTAGTTGAAAATCATAAACAAAAGCACATATGTGCACTAAGTTCTAATAATGGAGGTGAATTTGATTCACATGCATTTAATGAGTTATGTAGTGATGCAGGAATATGTAGATAGTTAACAATACCTTACAACCCTCAACAAAATGGGGTTGTCGAAAAGGAAGAATAGAACCATATGTGAGGGTGCAAAAGCCGTGATGCATGATCAAGATATATCTACCTCATTATGGGAAGAAGCCACACATACAACTATGTACATCCATAATCGAAGCCCGCATGCCATTCTAGATGACAAGACACTAGAAAAAGTGTTTATCGGTGAGAAGCCAGACATCTCACACTTGAGGATCTTCGGGAGCCCAGTATACATTCATGTATCGAAATAAAAGAGAACAAAGATGGAGACTTCTTGAAAGAAAGGCACCTTTGTGGGTTATAGTGAGTCATCCAAAGAATACCAAATATATGTACCTGGTGAGAGACACATTAAAGTCAGACGAGATGTTACCTTCCATGAGGAAGCTGCTTTTAAAAGATCGAAAGAGATTCAATGTGATTCGGAGATGGAGGATCCGAAGTCTGATCCTCCCCCTTTAGAGTTTGAGAGGGAGAAACCAAAAGATGCCTAAGTTTCACTAGCTCTTGAAGAACCAATAGAACTGGTTGAGAGGTCACCTGATGAACCTCCCGCTAAAAGAATATTTGCTTGGTGTCGAGACATCTTACAAAATGCATAGAAACATGGAGCACCAATAGGCTCATCCAGAGGCGCAAGCAACGTAACAGAGATTCGGGGTATGTTGCATTGATGAGTCACATCAATGATTCAGAACCATTCTCATATGAAGAAGTTGCAAAGCAGTAAGTTTGGAAATATGCAATGACATAAGAGTACAACTCTATAATGAAGAATGATGTTTGGGAGGTTGTTCCCAAATCTTATGGGAAGTCCATTGTGACTTCCAGATGGATTTACAAGATAAAGCATGCTGAGGATGGTAGCATTGAGAAGTATAAAGCCAGATTCATTGCCAGAGGTTTCTCTAAAAAATAAGGCATTGATTATGATGAGACCTTTGCCCCTGTGGAAAGGTACACCATAATCTGAGGAATGATTGCACTTACATCTATTCTAGGATGGAAACTTCACCAAATGGATGTGAATACAATCTTCCTCAATGGTGAGGTTGAGGAAGAGGTTTATATTCATTAACCTAAAGGATTTGTGGTGCATGGGAAGGAGTCCCATGTTTTCAAGCTAATGAAAGCTCTATATGGGCTTAAGCAAGCCCCCAGGGCTTGGTACTCTAGAATTTATAGCTACCTTCAAAAACTGGGTTTCTGTAAGAGTGAAGCTTAACCAAATTTGTACTTCAAAGTAGTGAAGAACCAACCATTGATATTGGTTATGTATGTTGACGATTTGTTTCTCGATGGAGAGCAACATTTGATTGCTTGGTGCAAGAGGGAGCTCACCTCAAAGTTCGAGATGAAATACTTAGGTCTAATGCACTACTTTCTTGGCCTTGAGATCTGGCAAAGAAAAGATGAATTTTTTATATCTCAAGGGAAGTACATTGTGGATATATTGCGCAAGTTTGACATGATAGATTGCAAATCTATGACTACACCGATGGATTCCAATCTGAGGAAACTTCATGAGTCGGGATCTGGATCAGATCCAATAGATCCCACTTTGTCTAGACAACTAATATACAACTAATAGGCTCGCTAATGTACTTGATACATTCGAGACCTGATATATGTTATGCTATGAGCATTTTGAGTCAATTTATGTCTAATTTGAGACACAGACACTGGACAACTACTAAGCATGTGCTTAGGTACCTTCGAGGTACAATTTCAAATGGAATCATATATGCCTCCAATGGAGGAGTCATGTTACTTGGTTATATAGACTCAGACTGGGGAGGAAGCATTGTGGATCGTAAGAGTACATCCGGCTACTGTTATAACCTAGGCTCAGCTATGATATCTTGGTCCAGCAGGAAGCAGGGATCCATATCCCAAAGCACTACCGAAGCAGAATACATAGCTACTAGTGTTGCCTACCGAGAAGCAATGTGGCTCAGAAAACTACTTATAGGGTTGTTCAGTGAAAAGATTGAGCCTATAGTTAATAGGTGTGACAATCAGAGTTGCATCAAGCTTTCCGAAAACCCAATGTTTCATGACAAGTCGAAGCACATTGAAATAAAGTATCACTTCATCCGAGACATGGTCCGGAAAGGTACAGTGAAACTTCAGTACATTGCTACTGATGAGAAGATTGCAGATGTGTTAACAAAGCCTCTGTCAATGACAAAGTTCAGGTACTTCCGAGACAAGATTGGTATGGCAAAGAATGCCTCCCTCGCTGAGAGGGAGTGTTAAATATACAACATCAGGAGACATTCTCCAAACCAATCTTGTGTAGCCAAGATTGATCCTCTCGTATAGAGGTGAGCACTTTGATTGCCTTCCGTGTAAAGGTTATTCCTCCCGTGTAGAGGTATTTGATCAAAGTAATGATGTTGTAAAGTCTTGTTGGACAAGACTCCGGACTTGTGTGTCAAGTCATGATTATCATGTGAACCTTGTGTATAAAGGTATCCATGAGATGGACCTCCCGTATAGAGGTGGAACTTCCGTATAAAGGTCATGCTTTACTTATTAAAAGCATTTAATGTTGTGTGATGTATTATTAACCATGATCATCAGATTGCTATTAAGTCTCCTTTAGATATTGATCACCTCTAAAGTGAATTACTTTAGCATATGATCATTTGGTCTGAAATAATATAATATGATCACAACATCCGATAATTCTTCTTCGTACAATGTAATGTGATGGATAATTAAAGTTAGCACATATTGACCATACAGTAAGAGATAAAGAAATAAAAGATAAAGCATAGAGATCAAGAGAATTAGAAATTTCCCATGCAGACACTTCAACTAATTAAAGAGAACTCGAATGGTTAAAGCTTAAGTTATAAAGTTTCAACTATATAGCTTCAGTTAAGTATCAATGCTTCAGTTAAATATATGCCTCTAGTTAACTAAAGAACTCACAGTGGTCACTTCAAGTAAATCAATCAGCATGATTTCATTTAACTAAGTAATAAATAAGAAGGACTAGTTAACTAAAGTGTTTTCACTTTAGTTAAACTAAAAGATGACACTTTAGTTAAAGAGAGTTAAATAAGTGACAATAAAGAAGATCTAGTTAACTAAGTGTTATTGCATGACGACACTTATGTTAAACTAAAAGATGGCACGTGAGTTGTGACACCTGCATGTCAACACTTAAGTTAGCCACCTAACTAAGTGGGAAAGCTTTCAGTTAAGAGGCGAGTTTATTCTAAGTGACAACTCAGTGAGATAAAGCACTGCATGAGAAGTGGGGCGCATCTCTGCATGCAAGATTAATACATCCAGTTTGAGGGCGAGTTCATCTTGAAGTTAGAAGATAAAAATAGAATAGAAGAATGTATAAATATGTTATATGGGATTGATGAATCCAATGTGAAGCGAATTCTCTTCTCCATTGAAGGCAAGGCACTTCTCTTTGTGTAGGGTATTGTTCGTGCTTGTTATTGTTGTGTTGGGAACACATCCGATTGATCTCTCTTCTCTATTGCTTATGTATCTTCATCAAGAGTGTTTGGTGATCTCTTATCTTCCGAAAGCAATCTGCTATGTTGTAAAATAAAACATTCTCTGCTATCCATTATATTATACTGAGAAGAATTGTTGGGGTTTTTGTTCTCATAATTCTGAGGATTTTCCCCAGGGTATATCTCGTGTTATGGTTGTATGAATTTCATGGATTTTATTGTCTCATTGCTTCAAGTCTATGCATCTAAAATAATTCAATATCAAAGCTCAACCAAATATTAACACTAAGATTTTGTGAAATGTTGAAGGTTTTAAAAAAGTGTTAATACACAGGCAGAAAAGTTGATATACTAAATTATTGAAAAATACATTATTAAGGTGCTAGGAGCACTTTTACGACAAAGTTTGGATATTAATATTTCAAGTACTAATATCCCATCTAGCTAGCATAATATATAGAGTTGTATAACCTATTGCAAATTTCTTAGCATAATATATAAAGTTGTATATCTATTACAAAAACAAAGTATTCTTTATAGTTGTATGAGGGTCATGTTGTCATCATTACAAAGAATCTGGAATAGTTATGGTGTTGTTGCATATTAATATCTAGGATTTGTCGTTTCTACTGTTTAAACATAAAGTATTTTTTTCATAGTAAAATAGAAGAGCATGAGTGATCAAAACCTACAAGGCTAGCAAGAGCATATGCAACTACAAGTGGAGAAGAAGCAAGGTAGTTTTCCCAAATCAAAGAATGAACACGCATTAAAATTTATGTAGTCAAGCAATGCAACAGACATAATTAAATCTAAAATAAAACAATCAACAATGAAAAAGCCAATAAAGACAGTAAATTTTATTTGAATGGAAGGTTGTTGCTATTGCTTGTTGTAAATCACACGAAGTTGTGTCTTATGCCTTCCTTTTGAAACATAATGAAATAACATCTAACATTGTAAGGAAATTACCATTTTCTGCAATAGCAGAGCTCACAGATTCATGAAGATATCACAAGTTTCCAATACAAGTAGTGCATCCATACCCAACAAGTTGAAAGGATTCTTGATCTAAGTACTTATGTAGGCCACTACAAACACATAGAGTAATTATGTTAGATGGCTTAAATACACTGTTCTCATAGTGCTTTGTGTCATTTAGAACATGGAAATACCTCTCCTTCAAGCAATTGGGAACAACTCTAGATCCTAGGGCAAGGCTACTCTTAACCCATGGCTTGACCTGAAAAATCAGTGGGAAATGAAAATTTCAAAGTAGCAATAACAAAGTGCGCAAATTTACATACCAAATTTTGAGTAAACTATAATTTAAAATGTCACATGTGTCATATTTAATTTAGAATCAATAGAAAACAAAAAAGCATATGAAAAAATCAATTAGTGTCCAAAGTTTTTTTATTTCGAAACATTAAATCCCTTTCTTGATTCTTTTACAAAATTGAAATTATTCATCAATGAAAGAACAATTGAAAAATTGATTATTTAATTCAATAACAGAAATAATTGTAATTAATGTTAGGAAACAACAATAATATTATGTCTAAGCAACTTGAGTTTACTCAATGATGAAAAAACTATGCACATTTGTACATATGAATCCTTTTAATACTTGTCAAAATTGAAAGGTGGCATATTAATCTCACCTTAAACCCAACTTTGTTGTCGAGAAAATAACAACAATCAACTTTCATTTCCTTAAGAGTAACCTGATCATGTAGTCTAAAACAATTAGATGGAAAAAGCACAGTATTGCATAACATATTTTTATAACACTACAAGGAAAACACCCTCTAGCATAGGTTTTTGCGGAAGCTCTTATAAAAAGAGCCCAAATATTCGTTTATAGTGGAGGTCTCTAGCGGAGGTGAGTGGGGGAAGGTTTTAGCGGATGTTTTTGTACGGTACTTTTATACATTTGAAATGCACCGGTGCACCTTCACTATATACGCACCGATGTGCCTAGAAAAACAATGCACCAATGCCAAAAATACGCCAATGCAAAGGAAAATACTTTTTTATATTTAACCCCAAAATAGAAATCGATGCATTCGATACATACATATACAACGATGCATACCAAAACTTAACGCACTATTATTAGCTCAAAAAACCTTTCACTAGAAAACTTTATATGTTTAAAAAAAATTAACATAAAATACGGTACATTCTATATATGCATAGACCGGTGCGTTGCTTATATTAGAACACCGACAATATATATATATATATATATATATATATATATATATATATATATATATATCCCTTAACAGTGTGTTATGTTGTTTACAATGTACCAATGCATTCTTTACTTAAGGGCATCGGAGAAGGGTGAAATTAAAACAATTGTCGGGTGAATTTTTTTTATACTTTTTATATTCTTTAACGGTGTGTTTATATCTATAAACTGCATCGACGCGTCTAATACTTTGGAGCACAATATTGAGTTAAATTTTTTAGAAAAAATTTAATATTTGTTCACATTGTGCTTAGGTAAATCAACCACACAGGTGCATTATATAGTGGAGAGCACTGTAATAGGGTTAAGTTTAAAAAATGTGGGTCAAAATTTATTATGTTTTATAATCAATACCAATGTGTTTAAAACTTATGTATGCACCAGTGCGTCTCATTATCATGCACACAGTAATGAGATAAAATTTTAAAAAAATTACTGGCCAGTAAAATCATTTTTACTATGTTTCAGTGCTCTAGAGATCCTAAGCATCGGTGTTTTTCTTGCCTCCCTAAAGCGCCTTGCAATCAATGTTGTCCATTCTTCAATTTATCCCAACTGCTACTCGCTACTTGGCTTTGGAATTTTTCCAAATGATCAGAAAATTTGGATTTTTGGTCCACATGGAAACCATGCCTCCCCAATGCACAAATGTCTGGGAAATGTCTTTGTTACATTCTAATTTAAAGTTTTAGCTGATTAAATTTTAAAATTCACCTTAAATTTAGTTAGTTTTCAAAAAACAAATCTACGTGGTGCATTCACCTTGTTTAGCTTGCACCACGCCAAAGATGCACCCTGAAAAATTTATAGGGCACACAGTTTGCGGGGCTGGAAAGCTTATCAACCATCTATTGTGCATTATGTGTAGGTCGCTAGCAACGGATTGGGTTGACTGTTCCTACAAAGTAGTATCTGCTTCCTTTTGGCTTGCTCTGATGCTGAGAATCTGTTGATGTACTTCATCGGAAAGAAAATGGGTAATGTCTTGGTGCGCTTGGAATACTTGGAGCATGAATTGAAAATTACCTGGATCATGCGCCCACTGTTCAAGTTGGTCTCTCAGTGAAACAATTTCTTGCACCTGGAATGGTAATTCAACTTAGTCCCCTATCGGGGCTTCTTCCATATGTTGATCCTATTGTGAACTACCTTTAGTTATATGATGATTTTGTGACTGAAATGATTGTTTCGAGCCTGAATCAGTGGGGATGTTCATCGGATGGGTGGCCTAATGTACTAGAGTATCATCCTTAGTGGCTTCTGAGTATGAAAATTCTTGGCTATCCAAATCTTGTTGCTATGTCGGCTAAGGTGTTGATTGTTCTTCCCGAACTGGGACTCCAACTACTTGGATAATATGGTTGAGGGGATCATCAAGGTCATTGATTGTGGATGAACAAGGGTTTGCACAAAGGGCATATGCAGGGATGGATGTGACAGGGGGAACACCAATTAGTTCCATTGCGGTGTAGGTGTGGATAGTGGCAGTGGAGGGTTTATCAATGCGAGCACATTTGGTTGGGGAGATTACCTATATGGATTCCTTTAGGAGTTTAACTAGAACCATAGCACTTCTAGGGAGTGAAGTAATAGATTGGTGTTGGGCCACAGGTTGAGCTTTGGGTGGCAATGTAGCTTTTGAAGAGGTGTCTTGGGTCTCTTCAATCTTTCTCTTATGCGAGGATGAAAATTGTGGAAATATGTAGGATGTACCTTTGGTGATGCTCGCGAATTGGACACGCCATTTTTTGATGACCTTGTGGAATGCATTCGGAACTAATAAAAATGGAAAGGTACATGATGGAAATATTTATGGATATGCCTTGAGTGGTCGAATCATCATGCAATCCCGATCAATACCAAACCCGACCTTCAAAGTGTAGTTTTTGAGCAAAGTGTCGACAACCCTCGTTATGGCAACTTTATTCATATCTTGGTACCATTCTTCAAATCTGTCTTTGTTAAAGACAGCATTGGGAGCATCCTTCATAGCTTTCCATGCAACATAATGTAGAGCAACATGTTGGTGTTTCTTGAGTTGGGGTAAGATTCAACCATGGGGTGGCTGCTATATCCACATTGCTAGGGAAACCATCAAATACCCAAAAATAAAATAACCTCTTGAATTTTGTGCATCCATACATGCTTGGAAGAGTTCATCCATCAAGAATTTACACCAGTTGATTTTTGTGCCATTAATGTAGAACTCTGCAACTGACAGTGTATCTAGGGTGCATTCCCCCTTCGTGTACTTCCTCGTGACTTTTCACGCAATGAACTAGCATACTATCTTGATTGGAGGTTGTTGATATCGTCGATGATGGCACCTTTCCTGCCTCTATTGGTACTGTTATCTCCCCAAATAAATGTAGACTAGTCAAGCCATCTAGGTGATAGGAAGTCTCTTATTTTTCTTTTTTTGGTCTACCCAGGTTTGAGTTCTAGTCCGATAGGTCTGAGAAGGTAACGAAGTCTGAAGTGATATTTTTGCGTCGGCCTCCTTCCGAAGAAAAAGTTTCAGGTTTCGGTAGCTTAGGCGGGCCTGGTTTTGGTTCATTAGCTACCAAAAGCTGGGTTTTCGATTGTTTATGGTGAAAAAGATAGAACACTCCAACCACCGAAAGCAGAAAAGTTACAGCGTAAAGTGGAGAGACGGTTTTCGGTGGATTGGGCGAACATGACGGTGTTCATTAGCCACCGACAGATCAAACATTTTTCGCAGCTCGAGGGGCAAAGTCAAAATCTTCACAAGTTACCGAAAGGGAAAAAGTTACGCCCGCATTCATGAAGTCGTTCCAGGGGTTTGGGTGAACACAATGGTGTTCATTAGCCACCGAAAGCTAGGCATACTTCCCGCAGCTTGCCGTCAACTGGGTTGGGTTAGCTTCAGCAGCCGAAAACAAAAGGCATTAGCGAAAATTATTTCCCGGCGGCATAGCAGGTTTGAAGGCAAATTGTCGGCTGCCGAAAGGGAAGTCACGTCAATTGACGGACATGTCAAATCGAGGGTTCAGGGGACATGGTGCAGGGAACCCATCATATTTTAAGCTGCCGAAAGGGTAATTTCAGCAAAATTATGATGCACCCAGAGAGCAGTCCGGACGCCACCGCCATACTTCTGATCAGACGGACCTCTTTCCCATCCACTTAACCGCTTTTCTCAATTTCCGTTCCACTGCCGCAATCATATCTCAGCCACCATCATTTCACCCTCATGATTACCCACCTTTGCATACCCTCAGAGTTAGCTCCTGAAAGGCCACACCACCTTCCCATTTTCGCCCCCACTGTGTCGATTGAGCCCATTTTTCCTTGTTCCCTGTCGCTCTCTCAGTCCGAGTTTGAGCAGTAAGCGCCACCAAGCAGGTCATCGATGCCGAAAGGGGAAGGAGCAGTTTTGAGAAAGGAATTAAGTGACACCTGCTACCTGGAGGCACACCCCGAGGTAGGTCAGTTTTTCAAAAATGTTGGTTGTTAGAACTTCTGTAAAAAACTTTAGGGCTCTCACCAATAGGTGGTTGAAGCTTTCGTCCTCACATATGACGGAGAAAAGGCAGCAATCGGCAAGGAAGAGTTCCATGTGAACGAGGCCCTCATTGCCCAGGTAACAGAATTGCCCGCGACCAGGGAGAGCTGGTTTAAGACCACAATTAAGAAGGATTTTGAGTTTAAATCGTATCTGAAACCGGAGTACAGGAGTCAGGTTTGGAAGAAGGACATCCCTATGCCATACCCGGAGGACAATTGGCAGCTATTATTGAAATCCATCTTGGCCTATATAACCCGTGAGGGTAGGTATAACAGGGTGTTAATCTACCACTTCAGTTTGCTGGATCATTTCATAGGCAAGAACCCTCTAAATCTCTCGTTCTACCTCCACAAGAGCCTCACCAAAATGGCTCACCAAGTAAAGGCTCAACCCTCCAAAATTGCAGGGAGGCTATTCCACCATGGTCTGATCAAATTGTTAGTCTCTGAGTTATTGCAGAGAAAGGGCGTGAAATGGACTTTCTTTCTCTTCTGGAATGGGCTCGAAACAGAATTATAGCCAGAAGGTGGGAAGAAATCCTCAAACCCCAGGAGTGGAAAACGGAGAAGGAGGGCTCTTCCCCCAAATTCAATTAAACCTCTTTCCTTAGCTCCACTGGTGAAGAAAACCAAAAGGTAGCTGACATTTGATGACAGGGCTGAGGATGAGGGGATGGTTTCAGAAGAAATTCCTTCGAGAAGTGCAAATCCTTTGAACCTCCCTTACACTGATTCTGAAGAGGAAGGGGAGTTGCAGAGAGCGGAAGAAGAATTTGATGAGGAGAAAACAGGACAAGTGCCCCAGGAAGAAGCCCCAGCCCTGATGGAGCAGGAGAGTGACTGTGTGAAGTTGTCCCCATCTGCCTTTATGGAAGAGAAAGGCTTGGACTGTGTCAATCTACCCTCCCCTACACCTGTGGAGGAGAAGAGTCAGCAAGTGGCAGACAGGCCAACCCAAAAGGCAAAGATTTCAGCTTCACAGAGAATCAACTGGCTCCTTCAGCAAGCTTATGAACACAAGTTCCTCCTGAAGGTTATTAAAGAGAAAAATGAAAGGTTGATAGAGAGGTACAACGAGCTTTACAGATCCTTTCATGGATTGACCAAGAAACATGGCAAGATGAGGGGCAGAAACATAAGGCTTGTCAGGGAAAACATCCGATTGAGGAGAAGGGTCGAAGTTTTAGAAGGCAAGGAAGGATCCCAAAGTCCCCAGCCCATGGCACATTCAAACCTGGAGACCTTAGCTGCTGCCACGATTGACTTGGAAAATCCTTCGACCTCGGCCTAGGAGGAAGAAACATCCAGGTAACATGAGGATGTAAACACAGTTTTGACATTTCTTTTTGTAGTTGAATCTTACATGGTTTTTAGTAGCTTGGGAGAACACCGGAACTGTTGATTAGCTGCCGAATCCCGTTCTGGTAGCTTATGGTGTGCAAGTGACGTCCTCCCAGATACCGAAAGGGAGATAAGGTTTTTCAACACCCTGAAGCGCTTCGGTGGTTTAGGCGAAGCGTTATTATGATTCATTAATCACCGAATGTTAGGCTTTCGGTTGCTTGTCACCTTCAAGCTCAGTTTTGTTAGCTGTCGAAAACGAAAATAAACACACGAATATATCAGCAGGTAGCAAACCCTTTTGGTATGGTTCGTAGCACCTTGAAGACGTTTTCCAGAAGGCTGACAAGCGTTCAAGTGTACCACGATCACCTCTGTTCGCAGACTGGGAGCGCTGGCAGATTCGACAGCAAAATATTCTTCCCTATTTTTGGAAAACACCCCTACAGGTTTCTGCAGAATGGCATTTTCACACCTGCCCCAGCTCCAAGATGCTCGTCTCAAACTGCCAGGCGTGGTGTCACTTACACAGAGCAGTTACTTTGGTCATGATGCGTTACTGTATTTATCATTCGTTGTTTTCAGTTGCTATTTTTAGTATATTCGATCCATCTGTTTGGGATCCAAAAAAAACTGTGTAATGGCTATAAAGCCGAAGATTGAAGTAGAATACAAGTTCGATTTTGGGATATTTTCACACATTTGTAAACTCAGACATTTTATGCAATAGCAGTAAAACCAGTTTCTTTCGCTATTAATTGTTCAGTTTTCCATCTTCTTTCTGTTCTGCACTTGTGTTTGAATGTTACATTCATGCTGTTATGTTTGCTTACATTTGATGACTGTCATCTTATCATTGTATCCACAAGCTTAACTCTGCAAGTGTTCTATGACTATTATAATCTGCCATTCATATATAGGTTTTGTGTATGATTATGCTGATATGATAGTTATTTCTCCGTGCAATCACTTATTTTTAAAACCTCTGAACGCTAGTGGTTGAGAGCCTCATCTATTTGAGTGCATTAGATATGTTTTGAGTGAAAAACAGTGTTTGAATTGTCTAACTTGATCCACCCCCTTTTATATTATTCATATTTTGGTCAAGTTACCAGGCTCTTTCGACTGCAACCTAGAAAGACTCCTGGAGTGATAACAAATTGGCGTTGTCGTCGGGGAAAGATTATTGAAGCAGTAGCTTCCCTGGGAGACAACATAGTCCCAACTTTGATGATAGACAAAGCTTGGGCACTTTTTCGGTTGTAATCATCTATCTGGCGACTCCATTAGAACGCAGTGGCTTCGAGAAGACCAAGTACCAGATCGAATCCTCAAAGGCCACCAATAACACCTGTTTCGGACCCTGAACAAATTATAAGGAGAGGAAGGACCACGCAGAGGCAGATTTCCAGATCTATTAGAAGGACCACATCGGGCCTTACTAGAGGTATTTTTGCTGTCCCATCAGATGAGTTTCCTTTTGAATCTCCTTTTTTCTGAAACAGACGAGCCACAAGGAAATATAAGTGGAGCAGAAGATTTATGGGCCCAAGTATCTTCATCTATTGTTGCTGCCCAAGTCCCTATCCTTGATCCCCCTACATGAACCAACTTAGGAAAGGAAGCCCTAGAATCCGTCAAAGAGGAAGGCTGTTCCTCCTACCTGCAGCCCACATTGACTGAACCGGACGAAAAGTTTCCCTTCGTTTACACCAACGTGCTTGCTATAGAAAATATATTCCAGGACCATTTAGACCAGCGTGAGCAAAGGCTGTCCTCTTTACTTGCACAGTCCTGTGAGAAGATTGATTGCCCAGAGCAGCCATCAATCTGTTTCACCCCCACTTTTGGCGACTCTACTGAAACAAAACCTCCATTTTCATCGTTGCCTGTGCCTCCTCAGCCACCACCCATACTCAAGTTGCTGTCTGCCATCCCTTTGATACCCACACCTACAATGGCTGTCCCTTTAACCAAAATGGAGAAAATCCTCCTTGCTAGGTATGCCCCTCTAAATTTTCCTAATCCTCTTTCTGTTATGCCTACCGGAGATTATCATAAATATATGCCAAAATTCACCGGGAGGGGTACTTTACAGCCGAGGATCACTTGGAGGCATTTTAAAGCTATGCCAAGAACATAAACATCGAGCATGAAGATGTATCGACTAGGGTATTTGAGCAGATCTTAGATGGTAAGGCGAGAAAGTGGTTTAAAGAACTACCTGCTGGGTCAATAAATGACATCGAGGCACTAGATGAACTGTTTCTAAAACATTGGGGGGAAAGAAGAGACCACCTATATTATCTCACGGAATTTGATAACTTGAAGAGAGAAAATGGCGAGTCTGTGGAAGCTTTTACAAAGAGGTTTAACAAAATGTTTAGCAAAATCCCTGCTGAGATTAAGCCTACAGATACCTCTGCCAGAATCACGTATGCAAATGATTTCGACCCTGATTTTTTCCTTCATCTCCGGGAAAGAAGAGCTGCCTCCTTACTGCTCATGCAAGATGCTGCGCTCGAAGTGGATTCAAATATGGTCGCATCCAAAATCTTAAAGGGGAAGATTGATAAAAAAAGGCAGGCCCCAGATTCCTCTTCCTCGTCAAAAACTAAGTTGGAAAAAATGGCCAAAATGCTAGACAGCTTGACCTCCAAAATGTCCAAGCTAAAAGTGCAAGGCTCGCTAGCCACGAGGGTTAAAGGTCCACATGATTTTATCCCCAAGAATACAAACGCTTCCCCTTACAGAAGAAATGGCCCGCCGGTTCAGACTCTTTAGAGAGACAGGAATCCCGCTGAAGAACAAAGAATCAGAGCTTCTTTCCAGCATGCAATTTTACAGGAAGAAGAGCAGGAGCTTACTCAGGGAGGAGCAGAAGAAGAGGAGGATGTCAACTGTATGGAGGATAAGGTTGACCTCGCCTTCTTGACACAGTCCGGATATGAGGAAGCCCTCATGACCGAACAAATCACCGAGGAAACACTATGTCAGGCTGATGATCAGAGGAGCTATGATCTGAGGTCTAGGACCGTCGCTAAGAAGCCCTTAAATCTTACTCCTGCAAGGAGGGCTCCCCCCTCCATGAAGCAGCCCGCTGATCCTACAAAACAGCCTGTCACTCCTTCAAAACAACAGACTGCTGCTCCCACAAATCAGGTTACAGCTCTCGTAAAACAACAGCAAAGAATATCCCAGTCAGCTACCCCAGACCCTATCCAACTTACAGCTCCAGCCCATGAGACAAGGCTCCCTGAAAAGTTGCCCTATTCCTTTAATCTTGAGATGGAGATCCAGAAAATAAAAATCCCTTTTCCTTTAATCGAGCTGATGAAAAACTATTCTTTCAAGTCATCCATACTGAATTCCCTCTAGCCAAGAACATCCATCGATGCTGACTTTGTGAACCTCCAAGATGATAAGCCTACCGTGACCCTAGGTCCCATGGTTGAGGAGTAGGATGGGTCCTGCCCACCCTTTTACATATCCTTAAACATCCATGACAAAATCCTTCACAATTGCTTACTCGACTCAGGAGCCTCCCACAACCTCATGCCCAAAGCTGTGACGGATGAACTTGGTCTTAGCATCATGAAACCCTACCATGATCTCTTCTCGTTCGACTCCAGAAAAGTTAAATGTCTGGGCCTCATCAAGGATCTCGTCATAAATTTAAGTCAGTTGCCTTGAAAGAGCATGGTAATGGACGTAGTGGTTTCTGACATCCCACCGAAATTTGGTATACTTTTGTCCCGATCATGGAGCAAATGATTAGGGGGGACTCTGCAGATGGACCTAACATATGCCACCATTCCTATGTTTGGAGGTGAGACTAAAAGGCTCTACAGGGAAAACCGGTTGGCTTATGTTATCAGTAATGAGAAGAATTCCGTGAACCACCCCATTTATGTTGTAGATATAGATTTCAGATCATGTATCCTGCAGATAGATGATGAACAACCAGCCCCTCTGCAACTCGCCAAGCCCACTGGTCAGCAACCCGAGGAGGTAACCACTGCTGTGTGGAGCATGTTTTTTGATGGTGCCAGCTCCCAGGCTTCAGCGGGTGCAGGTGTAGTCCTGATCTCTCCTCTGAAGGATGTTACTCATCTGTCTTATAAACTGGAATTTAAAGCCATGAATAATATAGCAGAATATGAGGCTTTGCTATTAGGAATCAAGGCTGCAAAGGAAATGGGAATCATGTGCCTGAAAATTTTTGGGGACGCAGAGCTCATCATACAGCAGGTGAATGGGAGCTATCAGGCAAAGAATGTCAGGCTGAAGTCATACAGAGATGAGGTATGGAAACTCAGGGATTCCTTCATGTTTTTCAAAATTTCTTATATTCCATGAGCCATGAACCATCTGGCTGATTCCCTTGCTGTCTCCGCCAACACTTTCCTTCCTCCCATGCCTCCCAAGTTGAAATATGATATCCAAGTCAGGTATAGGCCATCCCTACCCGACAACGTCAAATTTTGGAAGGTTTTTGAGAACGATGATGAACTCAGCAGATTCCTCCAGGTTGTTAACGAATTTTCTAATATGCACATTGACCAAGAGAACCTATACGTATAAGAGTCCCAGAAATCCAAATTGAAGGGAAAAATAGGCCATCATGACATTGTCCAATTGCCAGGAAATCATATACCCAGGGGGCTGGTACCTCTTGAAAGGCTTTTTGACCATAATGACATCCTCGTCAAACCCGTGAATGAAGAGAAAGACCCAGCTATCCATGAGAAGAACATAGGTAGCCAAGATCACCCCAAATTTATAAACCTGTCCCCAGAATTGACAGCTGAGTAGTAGTCATATTACTGCAGCCTGGTAAAATATTTTGTAGACGTCCTGGCTTGGGAATACAGAGACTCGAAGACCTATGATGAAGACACCATTTAGCATAGAATTCCATTGGAGAAGGGCATTACCCCTTTCAAACAGAAGTTACGGCCTATCAACCCTCTTCTGTTACCTGTAATAGAGAGAGAAATCAAGAAACTCCTTGAGGCCAAGATCATAATCCCGCTGAGGTACTCTAGATGGGTAGCAAATCTGGTCATAGTAAGGAAGAAGAATGGTGAAGTCAGGCTGTGTTTTGACTTCAGGAACCTAAACAAGGGCTCCCAAAAAGATAACTACCCTCTACCTAAGATGGAACACTTGCTGTAGAGAGTGTCGAGGGCTAGGGTCATGTCATTTCTTGATGGATTCTCAGGCTATAATCAAATTCCTGTGCACCCAGACGATCAGGAAAAGACAGCCTTTACCACTCCCTGGGGCACTTTCATGTACGCCAAGATGCCATTTGGATTGATGAACGCCGGGGCCACCTTTCAGAGGGCCATGGATATCACGTTCATGGGGATTAAGGATAAATTTATCCTCATATACCTTGATGATATCACAGTATACTCAAACAGCCACGAGGAGCATTTGCAGCACTTGAAAGAGGTTTTCCTGAAATGCAGACAGTTTGGAATTTCTTTGAATCCCAAGAATTCACAGTTTGGTCTTGAGGAGGGAAAGCTCCTGGGCCACATAGTTTTAGCGCAGGGGGTAAGGATTGATCCAGTTCGGGTCGAAGCGATTTGGAAGCTGTCAATACCAAGGTCAAAAAAGGACATCCAATCTTTCCTTGGTAAGATAAATTTCGTCAGAAGATTTATGCCGAAATTTTCTGAGTTGGTGAAACATATAACCTCTAAAAAAGGGAGTTGAAACAAAATGGACTGATCAGGCGAGACATTCTTTTGAAGCCATCACGGAGGATCCTAATCTGGTTAACCCAGATTACACCAAGGTATTCTATATTTTTTCTTTTGCTTCCCATGATACAGTGGCATCAGTCTTATTACAGAAAGACGACGAAGGGCTTGATCATCCAGTTGCCTTCTTCAACAAAACTTTGAGGGATGCTGAGCTAAAGTACGATCCCATAGAAAAACAGGCCTATGCTCTGGTAAAATCATTAAAAGCTTTCAGAATTTATATCCCGCACGCGAAAATTACATCTTACGTCCCTTCAGCTTCCGTGAAGGATGTCCTAACTCAGCCCGACATTGACGGCAAGAGGGCCAAGTGGATTGCCAAGCTGATCGAATTTGACATAGAGGTGAAACCCACCAGGTTGATAAAGGGTCAAGGTCTGGCCAAACTGATGGCTGAGGAAAATTGCAAACTGTTAGACATCAACTGCGTGGGAACAAATTCTGAAGATTTGCCAACAGAGACAGTTGGAGCTGGACAGCGTGACAGCCAACAAGTGGCTGAAAATCTGCTCGCCTGTGAGTGGTATTCGGGTATCATTCACTTCCTGCAGAATTTAGAAGTTCCACCCGGACTTGGCGCCACTCAGGCGCGGTCTCTCAAGCTTAAGTCTGCAAAACTCTGCATAAGTAATGGTTTACTGTACTGGAAAGATCCTACTGGCATCCTGTTAAGGTGCTTGGATAAAGAAGAATTGGGGCAGGTCATGCAACATTTCCATTCCAGCATATGTGGGGGGCATCACTACTGGAAAAACATTGCCCATGAGATTCTCAGGGATGGGTACTATTGGCTGTGTCTATTCTCTGACGTATATACTTTTGTGAAAGTTTGTGACAAGTGCCAAAGATTCACGGGAAAACAACAGCTAAAATCTCTCCCCTTGAAGCCTATTGCGGTAAACGGTCCTTTCCAGTAATGGGGCCTCGACTTCACAGGGGAGATCAATCCCTCATCCAGCGGTCAGCACCGATGGATCCTGGTGGCCACGGATTACTTCACCAAATGGATCGAGGCAATCCCTACCAGAAATTTTAACCATCAGGTTATCATCAAATTTCTGTATGAAAACATCATCACCATATTCGGCTGCCCGAAAAGGCTGGTAACTGATAATGCACCTACGTTCAAAGATAAAGATTTAGTCCATATGTGCGAATCGACGGGCATTCAGCTAGTTCACTCCACTCCCTACTATCCTCAAGGAAATGGCCTCGCTAAATCTTCCAATAAAAGCCTAGTCAGGATCATCATAAAACTATTGGAGGAAAATCAAAGGAGTTGGGATTCGAAGCTGAAATTTGCTCTTTGGGCTGACAGGGTGACAAACAAGAAATCCATAGGCACTTCTCCTTTCAGCTTGGTTTATAGCATTGATGCCATTTTTCCAGTTCAGTTAATCCTGCCAGTGACCAAATTCATCTAGGAGGAACAGGATGAACTGAATGCTATGGTAAGAAGGATGCTGGATTTGGTCGAACTTCAGCAAACCAGAGAACAACTGGTGGAAAAGTTAGAAACTCATCAATAAAGGATAAAAGGTATTTTTGACAAGAAGGCCAAGACTGATGTTTTTCAGGTGGGGGATTGGGTTTTGAAATGGGATGCCCCTAGGCAAGACAAAGGCAAGCATGGCAAGTTCGACTCTCTCTGGACAGGCCCTTATGTGATAACTCAAGCAAATCAGAACAATACTTTCAACCTACAGAGTCTGGAAAGGCAAGAGATGTTTGGTGGCCCGGTCAATGGGCGTTTCCTGAAACTTTATTTCGTTTGAAGGCTTCACAGCCTGGTCATTGTAAATACCATTTTGTTTGCAATTTTGTTTTTGTGTTTGTTTGCAAATAATTCCATGCCCAATGGAATGCTAGGGGTTAGGGTTAGAGTCTTGTGTGTTTTCTTTTAGGAAAGGCGTTTGGTCTGGGTTCTTGGAGCTTCGCTGGGAGGCCTCCATCCCCAAGCTGGAGCCAGATGTTATCTTCCCAAATAAATGTAGACTAGTCAAGTCATCTAGGTGATAGGAAGTCTCTTATTTTTCTTTTTTTGGTCTACCCAGGTCTGAGTTCTAGTTCGGTAGGTCTGAGAAGGTAACAAAGTCTGAAGTGATATTTTTGCATCGGCCTCCTTCCGAAGACAAAGTTTCAGGTTTCGGTAGCTTAGGTGAGCCTGGTTTTGGTTCATTAACCACCGAAAGCCGGGTTTTCGGCTGTTTATGGTGAAAAAGACAGAACACTCCAACCATCGAAAGCGAAAAAGTTACAGCGTAAAGTGGAGAGACGATTTTCGGTGGCTTGGGCGAACATGACGGTGTTCATTAGCCACCGACAGATCAAACATTTTCCGCAGCTCGAGGGTCAAAGTCAAAATCTTCCCTAGCTGCCGAAAGGGAAAAAGTTATGCCCGCATTCATGAAGCCATTTCGGGGGTTTGGGCGAACACAACGGTGTTCATTAGCCACCGAAAGCCAGGCATACTTCCCGCAGCTTACCGTCAATTGGGCTGGGTTAGCTTCAACCGCCGAAAACAGAAGGCATTAACGATAATTGTTTCCCGGTGGCATAGTAGGTTTGAAGGCAAATTGTCGGCTGCCGAAAGGGAAGTCACGTCAATTGACGGACATGTCAAATCGAGGGTTCAGGGGTCATGGTGCAAGGAACCCATCATAGTTTAAGCAGCTGAAAGGGTCATTTGAGAAAAATTCTAACGCACCACGAGAGCAGTCTGGATGCCACCGCCATACTTCTGACCAGACGGACCTCTTTCCCATCCACTTAACCGATTTTCTCAATTTCTGTTCCACTGCCGCAATCATATCTCAACCACCATCATTTCACCCTCATGATTACCCACCTTTGCATACCCTCGGAGTTAGCTCCTGAAAGGACACACCACCTTCCCATTTTCGCCCCCACCGTGTCGATTGAGCCCATTTTTCCCTGTTCCCTGTCGCTCTCTCAGTCCGGGTTTGAGCAGCAAGCGCCACCAAGCAGGTCATCGATGCCGAAAAGGGGGAGAAGTAGTTTTGAGAAAGGAATTAAGTGACACCTGCTACCTGGAGGCACACCCCGAGGTAGGTCAGTTTTTCAAAAATGTTGGTTGTTATAACTTCTGTAAAAAACTTCAGGGCTCTCATCAACAGGTGGCTGAAGCTTTTTCCCTCACATATGATGGAGAAAAGGCAGTAATCGGCAAGGAAGAGTTCCATGTGAACGAGGCCCTCATTGCCCAGGTAACAGAATTGCCCACGACCGGGGAGAGCTGGTTTAAGACCACGATTAAGAAGGATTTTGATTTTAAATCGTATCTGAAACCGAAGTACAGGAGTCAAGTTTGGAAGAAGGACATCCCTATGTCATACCCGGAGGACAATTGGCAACTGTTATTGAAATCCATCCTGGTATATATAACCTGTGAGGGTAGGTATAACAGGGTGTTAATATACCACTTCAGGATCGCTGGATCATTTCACGGGAAGGAACCCTCTAAATCTCCCGTTCTACCTCCACAAGAGCCTCACCAAAATGGCTCACCAAGTAAAGGATCAGCCCTCCAAAATTGCAGGGAGGCTATTCCACCATGGTATGATCAAATTGTTGGTCTCTGAGTTATTGCAGAGAAAGGGCGTGAAATGGACTTTCTTTCTCTTCTGGAATGGGCTCGAAACCGAATTACAGCCAGAAGGTGGGAAGAAATCCTCAAACCCCAGGAGTGGAAAATGGAGAAGGAGGGCTCTTCCCCCAAATTCAGTTAAACCCCTTTCCTCAACTCCACCGCTAAAGAAAACCAAAAGGAAGCTGACATTTGATGACAGGGCTGAGGATGAGGGGATGGTTTCAGAAGAAATTCCTTCAAGAAGTGCAATTCCTTTGAACCTCCCTTACATTGATTCTGAAGAGGAAGGGGAGTTGCAGAGAGCGGAAGAAGAATTTGATGAGGAGAAAACAGGACAGGTGCCCCAGGAAGAAGCCCTAGCGTTGATGGAGTAGGAGAGTGACTGTGTGAAGTTGTCCCCATCTGCCTTTATGAAAGAGCAAGGCTTGGACTGTGTCAATTTACCCTCTCCTACACCCGTGGAGGAGAAGAGTCAGCAAGTGGCAGACAAGCCAACTAAAAGGCGAAGATTTCAGCTTCATAGAGAATCAACTGAATCCTTCAGCAAGCTTATGAACGCGAGTTCCTACTGAAGGTTATTAAAGAGAAAAATGAAAGGCTGACAAAGAGGTACAACGAGCTTTACAGATCCTTTCACGGATTGACCAAGAAACATGGCAATATGAGGGCAGAAACATAAGGCTTGTCAGGGAAAACATCCGATTGAGGAGAAGGGTCGAAGTTTTAGAAGGCAAGGAAGGAGCCCAAAGTCCCCAGCCCATGGCACATTCAAACCTGGAGACCTTAGCTGCTGCCGCGATTGACTTGGAAAATCCTCCGACCTCGGCCCAGGAGGAAGAAACATCCGGGTAACATGAGGATGTAAACACAATTTTGACATTTCTTTTTGCAGTTGAATCTTACATGGTTTTCGGCTGCTTGGGCGAACACCGGAACTGTTCATTAGCTGCTGAATCCCGTTCTGGTAGCTTATGGTGTGCAAGTGATGTCCTCACAGATACTGAAAGGGAGATAAGGTTTTCCAGCACCCTAAAGTGCTTCGGTGGTTTAGGCGAAGCATTATTATGATTCATTAATCATCGAACGTCAAGCTTTTGGTTGCTTGTCACCTTCAAGCTCAATTTTGTTAGCTGCCAAAAACAAAAAATAAACGCACGAATATATCAGTAGGTAGCAAACTTTTTTGGTATGGTTCCTATCACCTTGAAGATGTTTTCTAGAAGGCTGACAGGCGTTCAAGTGTACCATGATCACCTCTATTCGCAGACTGGGAGCGCTGGCAGATTCGACAGCAAAATATTCTTGCCTATTTTTGGAACACACCCCTACAGGTTTCTGCAAAATGGCATTTTCAAACCTACCCCAGCTCCAAGATGCTCGTCTCAAACTGCCAGGCGTGGTGTCACTTACACAGAGCAGTTACTTTGGTCATGATGCGTTACTGCATCTATCATTCGCTGTTTTCAGTTGTTATTTTTAGTATATTCGATCCATCTGTTTGGGATCCAAAAAAAACTGTGTAATGGCTATAAAGCCGAAGACTGAAGTAGAATACAGGTTCGATTTTGGGAGATTTTCACACATTTGTAAACTCAGACATTTTATGCAATAGCAGTAAAACCAGTTTCTTTCGCTATTAATTGTTCAGTTTTCCATCTTCCTTCTGTTCTGCACTTGTGTTTGAATGTTACATTCACGCTGTTATGTTTGCTTACATTTGATGACTGTCATCTTATCATTGTATCCGCAAGCTTAACTCTGCAAGTGTTTTGTGACTATTATAATCTGCCATTCATATATAGGTTTTGTGTATGATTCTGCTGATATGATAGTTATTTCTCCATGCAATCACTTATTTTTAAAACCTCTGAACGCTAGTGGTTGAGAGCCTCGTCTATCGGAGTGCATTAGATATGTTTTGAGTGAAAAAGAGTGTTTGAATCGTCCAACTTGATCCACCCCCTTTTATATTTTTCATATTTTGGTCAAGTTACCAGGCTCTTTCGACTGCAACCTAGAAAGACTCCTAGAGTGATAACATGTACCATATTTCTCATAGAGGTTTTGATCTGTGCGATTTTTTGCTCTCTTATGGGTGCCTTGAAATCATGTGGCCACATCCTGTCCTTCCATGGAAAGCCTTGTGAGCTTGTGGATGTCATCAACATGGATAAAGTATTGATTATCCGACCACAGAGAATGTTCATGCATACAACTGATCATGAAATTTGTACATTTCTGAACTTCTGGTGTTGTGCCGAAGATCGGAAGGTCTTTCAAGTGGAGGAGGGTTGAATCTGGGAGAAACACAAAATCAAACTTCCATTCTCGGCAAACTTGCCCATTTTTTAACGGGAATAAATTCATTTATTCCTTGTCCTGCATTTCAGGATATAGGTTTCCCTATGTGAAATCAATGTCCACAATCCGTTTTTGCTTGAATTTTCCATTCAGGTCACCCTCAACATGGATCCTTAGGTCTATAGAGTCTCGTTTTGCTACTTCTTTCTGGTTAGTTGGGGCCCTGCTAGATGCAATTCTCATGGTGGCCACCTTCCCCATTACAAACACTCGACATTGATAAAAAAAAATAATTATGGGCTTGTTGCTTCCTGAGAGTGCCAGTTTGAAAAATTCTCACACTGTACAATAGACTAGAAATCGTCATCCTTAAGTAACAAATTCTTGCAAAGTTATGAGAATAATGGCGATCCATCGTGCACTGGTGCTATAAATGTGCTGTATAAGAAACTATTGTATTCACACAAGCAAGTGTCTTCTGAAAATACTCAGTCACTTCTACTCATAAATGATCTAGAGATAGTGGTACAACTTTATACATTATTTGCGGTAATAGAGTGGAGGGTGGGGCCCTCCCCAACCACAAAGGTTTTGACTAATGTGCAACTAAAATAAACTGTGGAACAAACTGAAGACTTGGAAAGAAATATCATTGAACTAAAGACAAGAAAAAAAACAAACTCTAAATCCTAATTGACACACTCCCACAAGCAAGCATGGCCACTTGCATAATTACTGATCAGAAACATAGGGTTTCAGGCATGCACCATTCACCCATCCAGGATGCAAAATACCATCAAGTTGTGCAAGCTTCAACGCATCTGAGTCTTTAATTTTCGCAACAAATAATGGTGCCAACCAATGCATCTGTAACTTTCCTGTATGCTTCTTAAACTTGTTGTCATATAAGAGAACTTTGTCACTTATAACAAACTATTTCTTCTTAATGTGAGGATCATGCCATGCCTTTTGTCTCCCCTCTTGTACTGTTGCATGATATTCTGCCAGAAACCAAGTTTCTTCAAGTTCCATGAGCTCTACAAGATGTTCTGCAACGGATTCGTCCTCTATCATATGGGTTGCATTTGCAATGTATCGACTTGGAACAACAAGCTTAGTTGGAACCACTTCTTCTCTGCCATAGACCAACTGAAAAGGAGTTTGCTTGTGAAGTCTCTTAGAGCTAGTTCTATAGGCCCATAGCATAGCTAGAATCCACTCATCCTAGTCATCTTTGTTTGTGCAACAGACTTTGGTTAACCTTGTTTCCAAAATATTGTTGAATGCTTCAACCATGCCATTCACCTGAGGGTGATATGGACTATTCTTCTGATGTTGAATGAGAAACTTAGTTTTCAATTCTTCAATGGTGTTGTTGAGAAAATTTTTACCTTGATCACTCATGAGACTTATTGGGAACCCAAAGCGAGTTATAATGTTTTCAAAAATACATTGAGCAACTGTTTCTACGGAATAGTCCCAGATGGTTGTAGCTTCTTCCCACTTGGTTAAGTAATTTGTCATCGTAATAATGTACCAAGATTTGGGGTGTTTTTACGGTGGGTGAATTAGTCCCATGAATTCAACTGCCCATTTCTCAAAGGGTTGCATTGCACATAATAGATTCAATGGAAGTTCATCTTTGTGAGACGGTCGACCAACACATTGACAGATCATGTCACAGTTCCTTGTGTACACCTTAACATCCTTAAATAATGTAGGCCACCATAGTTTGGTTGTAGCACATTTCTTCATGTATCTTTTCCACCAACATGTCCTCCCACAACTACTACATTACATTCCCATAAAATTCCTTCACGCTCATGGTCCAATACACATCTGCGCAAGATGACATCAATCCCCATTTGATACAACTGTCATGGAATCATATGATATTGCATCACTCTGACGATTAAGTTTCTCTTTTGTGTGGGAGAAAATCCATCGGGAGCCTTCCATGTAGTGAGGAACAATGCAATTTATTCTAAGTGATCTGGGACGACCTCTATTCTAAACAAAGCAGCATTTGATAGTTGATCATCTACGACGTTGTTAGCTTCGCTAGAGTCAATGTGAGACAAATGATCCAGTCCATGGTTATGTTTCCTGATCTTCACAACAACCTCAAATGAGAATTCCTAAAACAACAGTAACCATCGATAGATTCTTCCTTCTAATGCCAACTTGTTCATCAAATACTTTAGAGTAGAATGGTCTGTGAAGAACTTGAATGGTCCTCCCAAAATATAGTGGCAGAATATCTGTAATGCATAAATCATACTGAATCCCTCCAGTTCTATGGTAGTGTAGTTGTGTTCTTCTTGTGATAGCTTTCTGCTAGCAAAATACACATGATGGTCCATCTCACCTTTTCTAGTTTGGGCCAATACCACTCCTAGTACGATTCTTTATGCATCTACATGCACATGGAATTCCTTCTACCAATTAGGAAATGTGAGGATTGGAGCATTTACCATTTTTTCCTTGAGCGTGTTGAACACTTACTTGCAATCTTCCTTCCATTGGAAAAGCTCGGTATTCTTTAATAGTTTCTCCAAAGGTGTAGTAATAGATGCATAGTTGCAGATGAATCTTCAATAATATCCAGTATAACCCAATGTGGATCTGAACTGTTTTACTATCATTGGCGCCTGCAGATTTACAATAGCGGCAATTTTTGTAGGGTTGACCAACACACCATATTTACAGACAATATGAACCAGTAGGTTACCAAAGGATATGCAGAATATGCACCTCCGTAGATTTAATGATATCCCCATCGGTCTATAATGATCCAACATAAGCCGAAGGAGAGAAACATGGTCTTTGAGCATACTGTAAACCATCCAATCATCCAAATAAACTTCCAAAAAATTGTGTAGGAACTCACAGAAAGCAGCTATGACTACTATTGAGAAGACCTTCGATGCATTCTTGAGTCTAAACGAAATAGCATTGTATGCAAAAGAGACTCACTCAGTAGTAAATGTATCTTCTTCTTATCTTCTTCCATGATCCTTTCCCAAGTGATATCCAGAGAAGCCATTTGTGAAAGAATATGCTTCCTTTCCCACCACTTGGTCTAACACTTCATTGTTGAAAGTCGTTTGGAAGGGGTCATGAACGAAAGTTGCATTCAAGTTGCAGTAATCGATAGAGACCCAAATATCCTTGGTATCCTTCTTACTTTGGATCACAATGGGATTGATCCACTTAGATTCATCAAATGGGAAGATTAAGCCAGCGTTCAACATGCACTTGATTTCCTTTTTAACCTTTTGTTTGAACCAAGGGTTTAGCCTATATGGACGATGCTTAACAGGCTTGGAATCCAACTTCAATACGATCTTCATCTCTCCTAGGTCTCCCTGAATTCCCTTGATTTTCATGAATATTTTTGGAAACAAGTCTTCACACTCTTTCAAAAGAGATGCAATTTCCAAGACTGCACGATAATCCCAGTATCCCCAATTGTTTCCATATTCAGTTTATCTTCAGTACCAATATTGATCTTCTTCAACTACATAGGTTGGGTGTAGATTGCTCTGGTACCTTCAGGTTTGGTCTGTTGAACTTGTTGGGAGTCTTTTGATTCCTTAAATTGAAGGTGTCACAATTGTTCAAATTCATTTGGTTTTGGATCTTCTTGCTCTACTTTGGTGCAACATACAGGATGTATCATATCTACCTAGAAGTCTGCCAATTCTTGATGTACTGAGAAAATGTGTGATTGGATAAGCTTCCACAATCAGTCAGTAAACAATGTACCATCGTAGCATTTAATGCTTCCATTACCATGTCACTTGTTTCCGAGAAGGAAAATCATTAATAGAACTTTGCACACAACTTCTTCCAACAATCTCTCTACCTTCTTGTCTCTTTGTGCATATACCAAGCCTTTAGGATAGAGCCAAGATCATGGAAAAATTGGTGGACCCAAAACTCTGGTTGTGACCCTCTTGATTCCCACTGGTGCTTGCAGAGCTCAACATGTTGATAAGGATTAGACTCCCCCATGTATACTTCTTTGGCCATGTTGGCATGCAAGGATAGATTAAACTTGATCATCATGGTAAGCTGCGTGGTATCCCAGTCAGGAAAATCATCTCTATGTGTTTCCAACCATCTCACGTGGGTTCCTTTAAGAGTTGCATCAAATACATCCATATGATATCATTCCTCTACTTCGTTAGCTTACAAAATCTTCTACGACAAGATTCACATAGTCATCTCTCTATCCTACGGTCAGAGAATAAATCCCATCTAGAACATCTTATTCCATGTTCTCTTGAATCAACTCAGTGTACCCTATACCTTGGTGTGGATCTAATGGTTGGGTCACCTTCATACCATTCGCCTCGAAGGTCACAATTTTGTTCTTTAGATCAATTATGCCATAGTTCTCATAGGCCCAATCAATACCAAGTAATATTGTCTAAAGATATATTTCTCCCATGATCTCAATAACCTCTAAGTATTTGGTTGTCTTAACACCTCCCAAATCCACTTCTGTATTCTCTAGGCCTCCAATGGGGAAGATACAGTATCGGGTTTCCATCCGCAACTAAATTGGGGAATCGACAAGCTTCGGGGAACCCATTGCTTCCCAAGACTTATTTGGCAAGATGTTCACATATGAAGCAAGATCCAACATCACATTTTTTATATCGTAACCATGTACTTGTGCATTCAGACCTAACTCTCAACCTGTTTGCTTCCTTTGTCATTGTCGCACCAATTGGATATTTCACTCTACGAGCGATGTTTGTATTTCTTCATTATTTTCCGCCACATCAACCAAGATGTGGAGCATACCTCCTAGTTTCTGGGTATCTTTCTCATCTTCCAAAATACCTTTAAGCAATTGAAACCACAATTTTTTTTTTGTCTAATTAGTACCTAATCCCTTGCCCTCAGCTCTGGTGTTATCCGATTGACACTGCTGATGCGATCTTGGACCTTCTCAAGGCGGTGGGATTGGTATTTGACCAAACATGTATGTAGCTTCCTTATTGTTACAAATATAAAAATAATAAAATATCTAATTACAATAATTAATAATAATAATAACTAAATATCATTTATGAGGAGATGCGACTCCTCATTAAAAGGTGCCCAAGTTATATTTATGCGAGCCACTCATTGTAATTTAATAGCATCTTATCATTTATCAATATATTATTTATCATCAAAATGTGGGATTCAAATTATCTGTGGGAATTTTAGATTATTTACGGGCATTAAGAAGTTTTTACACTTCATGTGGTATCAGTTTCGCATTGCTTGATCCGGCCTGTGGCCATCATTTCAGAATTTTTCTCGCAATTGGTCCTTGACCAGATTTTTGGCTTTTGGCCATTCACTCCGCTACCCCACTTGTGTACCTCACTGCGTTCTTCTCCCTCCTAGACTCTCTTTTTTATGCTCCCACTCTCTCTCAACCTGCACTGCTTCGTCCCACTAACTCACATTCCTCTACATACTTTTATGCACCCACGCACTGCTTAAGCAGTCCTCCCCCTATCTTCAGCTCACTCCTCGATAACACCTCTCCTCACCTCCCAACACCTTTCTTCCTATCTCCCCATGTTTATCCAACTCATACTCTCCAAAAATCCAACACCCTTAGTGTTATCCCATCCCCCACATGCATCTGCACTCGTCAACGCTGCATGAACCCCTTTTTTCCCTGTGCACTCTCTCCATCATGCTGCTCTTTGTCTCTGTTCCCCACCAAATACAACCTTCTCACCCTTCTCCCTTCCATATTTTACTTCCATCGCAGCCTGCACCCTACCATCACTCATATCTCTACGCCTGCGCACCTTTTCCCTGCGCCCCCTCCATCCTCTCTTACCATGTTCTTACCACTGCATTCTGCACCCCTCCAATGCTATGCTACCTCCACTCCACACTCCAGCCACCTACTCAAGTCACCCCTCCCTCTGCTCTAGCATCCTCCCTCTTCGTTTGCCACCTCCATGTCGTCCTCCCTACTGCTCGCTCCATGCCCTCCATTCATCACGTCCTCAACATCTCTCCAATCCACGAGCCACCTCCTTCCACGCCGCTCCCTCACACCACCCCTGCCATCGTTCTCTGCCATTCACCCACTTGTATCCCTCACATCCCTCCGCTTCCCGTTGTTACTCGCTCCCACCTGCGCTGCACACTCACATATCCACTCTCACACCTCACAGATCCTCCCTCACAGCTCCTCCCTACTCCCTTCCTCCGTTGTTTCCCTCCCATCGCAGCTCTACCGCAACCACCATCTCCACGCTTTCCATCCATCCGATCCTCCTCCATTGTGTCCACTCCCTCCACCAGTCACTTCCACCTCCCTCCACCACTTGCTCATCGATCCTTGCCTTCCGTTGCCCTAACATCCTCTATCTTCATTACACCAAACCCTAATTTAAGATTCGAATTATTATTATTATAATATTATTATTAAAATAATAATAATAATTATTATAAATTAAATTCAAGTATCAAACATTTCAAGAAAAAAATATTATAATAATAATATTATTAATATTTATAATTATAATATTCTTGAAAATAATAATTATTTTTAGAAGAATTATTGTCCAAAAGAGCCGATTGGGAATTATTACTTCTTTTGTATATACCCTTGTCAAAGAAAGAAGGCAAGTTGAAGCAAATACATAGTCATAACGATGGCACCTACATATTCAAAAATGAAGTCGCAGTTGCAAACAACATTGGACCAGTTAGAGAAAAATAAGCAACCAATAAAGATCTCCAATTCAAGATTATGAAGCAAGAAGTGCGAAATCATTTAGCAGAACAAGAGAATCATAGCTTAAAAGATCAAAAGCGAGAGTTCCATAAAAGGTTATTAGATAAGGATAAGGAAATTTCACATCTAAGAAGTCATAATCAAAACCTAGATGACAAAATCAGAAACTCCAAAAATGTCGAAGAATCACCATATAGAAGCAATAATGACTTCAAAGAAGACATAAAGCTTTTAAAAAAGCTCATCATGGATAAAGATACTAAATTGACACAAGCCCAGATAAAACTAGAAAATCAAGAATCAACGAGATGTCGACATCAACAACAAAAGGAAAAAATCCAACAACAGTATGACGACTTTAAGAAGACACATAAGTTGGAAATAACAAAAATCAACAATATGTTATCAAGTAATACCAAGGAACTAAGTCGACTACGAAATCAGAACAAAACATTAATTATGAAGATTAAAAAGTTGAAACATAGTCGGAAGAAGGAACATTTCAAGGAAGACCTCGAAGGAAGAATACTAGAAAAGCAAGAAGAAAACCAGATCTTAACAAATCTTAATCAAGAACTAGACGAACAAATCGAGAAGTTAAGAAAGGAAAAAAAGTTGTAAGATGAAAGATTAGAGGAGATTCTAAGTGCGCAAATGCATAAGAAAGCATCTAGACTCTCCGAAAAACAAATTCAAGTTGACGAAGAAGGAACGAAAACAAATTCAGTCCTCATCACAGTTCAAAAAGAATTCAATTTAGCAGAAAAACGAACAATAAAAACTCCTTATCGACACCCCAATCATAAAAGTCATTTTGACCAATGACAGGGTCAAAACGAACATAAACAGGGAAGTTATGATGTCAGATGCAAAGGAACACAAAATCTACAACCTAAACAGAAAACATGAAGATTTATCCAGCAAGGCGACCAACAGTTAGCTTCGATGAAAGTAAATCTCGGATGGATCACTTTTGAGGAAATGCGACATTTCAGTTTAGGGATTCGAAAATTATATCGCCATGTTTCGTCAAGTGTCAAAGTTACGGGTTCATAGAGACATAAGAATATGTTACGAACATAAATAATTGATAATTCCTTCACTAAACAAAGCTTTGAGGACAAAGCTTCCCTTATGGGGAAGGCAATGCTACAAATATAGCAATAGTAAAATATCTAATTACAATAATTAATAATAATCAATAAATATCATTTATGAGGAGATGCGACTCCTCATTAAAAGGTGCCCAAGCTATATTTAAGCGGGCCACTCATTGTAATTTAATAGCATCTTATCATTTATCATCAAAATGTGGGATTCGAAGTATCTGTGGGAATTTTAGATTATTTACGGGCATTAACAAGTTTTTACACTTCACTTGTATATCTCCTTCTATTTTATTGGGACGCATTTAGTTCTTTGAGGGGTTGCTTTCTAGATCACTAGGGAGTTTGTTTGTATTTGATTTGCCCCAGATTTTATGCCTTCCCAAGTGGCCACAAAACCTGTTGCTGTTCACTCTTCTTGTAGTTCATAGTTTATGAAATTGGTCGGTCTCCTTGCATGATCCGCCCATTTCACAATGAGCTTAGGGTATTCTTCTATTGTGCGAATGTTGGTGCGGTAATATGTACACCACGGTCTTTTAGGAAAAGGGAAATCACATGCCATATGACCCACTTCATTGAAATTGTAGCATCGTAGTGGCCCTGTGTGACCACCTCTTCGTCCATCTCCAAAACCTCCTCCTCTTCCAGACCCAAAAAATTATCCTCGTCCTTCCCCTTCTATCCCTTGGGACTGATTGGCCACTTGGAATATAGATTGGTCTAGTTTCTCTATGAGGGAATCTAAATCCCTACACTTTTCAGTATTGTGTGTAGTAGATCTGCAGAATTCACAGTAGAATGTGTTAAGTACTGCTAAGTACTTATGGAACAAAGGACAAAGTCACGGGTGATGACCAAATGACTTAATAATTTCACAGTAGTGATTAAGGGATCTAGTTGGTGGATTTGGATAGAACAGTCGTCCTACATAATGAAATGGATTTACGATAGTGATTTGCGCAACTATTGCACTAGGTCTAGTGTTGAACGATCCTCCTGGTGAAACTTGTCCTCCTCCTGTCCGTGGACATTCTAAGGCATGATGTCCCTCTGTCAGACAACCAGTGCACCATACTTGTGGTCATTGTGCCTTAGGTGTATTTAGGTCTTGGAGTCTCTCAGTTATCTCTCCTAACTTGCGATGCACTTGTGTTATTTCACCAATTGATGACAAAGATGCCACTCCTCCTCCCAACCACATTGAGTTTGGATAGTTTTCCATAGATTCAATCTTCATTGCTTGCTCTAGTGTTGTCTTGAGAGAGTCTATTACTTGTTGCGATATTAGGGGTATCTTTGTGAGAGGCAACAGTCCTTGAATGAACCATTATTTGTGGTGAGCCTCATGTACTGGGTATGTTAGCTTTGTTAATACATCTTTGAATCTTTGTGCATATGCCCATGCAGTTTCTCTAGGTCTTTTTGGTATTTCCCTTAATTCCACAACACCCTACTATTTAGATTTTGGAAGTGCAAATTCATCTAGAAATAAAGTCTTGTTCTATGCTAAGGTAGGAGCTGGTGCATTTGGGTGTCACCTTTCGACTGGTATTTTGTACCATTGTAATGCCCTTCCTCGGAGGGTCATTAGAAATTCCACCAACTTAGATGTCGGTGGGGTAGCCATGGCATTCCATATTGCCTCACAAAGAAACTAGTGTTGAGGTGTGTCATGTTCTCCATTCCCCCAAAACTATGGGAATCTTAAGGGCGGTTCTGCTAGTACCCCTACCATTGGTGCGGTTGGAGTATTTACTAAACAAACCCTTGATGTCCTAGTTGCGAAATAAGATTACTTCTACTTCACTGAGAACTATTGTTGCTTCCTCCTACCAATGAGCTACTTTGAGAGCTATTACTACTACAGTTCAACTGACTATACCAAGGCAATTGTAATACAATGTTTTGGGAATTTGTTACCATATTTTGCAAGGGCACCTAGGGGTCAGTCAAGGGAGTGCTAGCTTCATTGCTTCTGGTTTCTTGTTCAATGAGAGCTTCACCTTCTGGAGTACTTCTGTTTTATGTAGTTCCTAATAGTTCTTGGTGATCTTGTCCTGCATTTAGGGATGATTTTGACGTCTGATAAAGCACTTCATTACGCGTCAACTGGTCTTCATGATCCTGCCTCTGACTTGTGCCTTCTTCCCAGCGTCCTCTTACTGGAATTTCTGGCACATCCATTCCCTGATCTCTCAATTTGGCGCTAGTCAGTTCGTCTCTCTGCTTCATCTCACATATCTCCTCTTGGTTTTCATCAGTACTTTCTCCATTCCTTATGTTTTCTTCCAATTGTGTGCTTCTCTTAATTGATCCTTCAACCATTTTTCTTTAATCGATGCCCTTCATTATGCTCGTTGAGCCTTGGATTCTACACTATCAATCCCCTCCATTGATGATAGATTTACCTTCCGCAACATAGCAACATCACGCCAACTTTCCCCCTTGGGCACGAGGGTTTTACTCCATTCTAATCCAATATAGAGGTAAAAATCCAAATTCCACCAACTAGATCTTTATCCACAAGGGAACTTCTTTCAACAGTGTTCTACGAGCTCCTCTTTTGAGTTCGTTCATCTTTCAATGTAGATTGATTTTTCTCAGCTACGAATTCCAAAATATAGCTAAACAAAGTGCTTTCTACATGGATATCAACATCCCTAGCCAAGAGTGAGTCTAGCTTATTCAACCAGATTAGATCTCTTACAATCCACACCACAATTTTCATCTATCGGTTGTGATACTCAGGTGCTTCCGCAAGTCACCACAACCACTCCGCTAGATTTATCGAAATCTCAACACACAATACTTCATACTGATCTAGGAGTGGTCCTCCATAGAAAATATATTTCCTGAACTTTGTTACTTCCCACCCTCGTAGATCGACTTCCTAGGACGCGAAATCATCGAGCTTCTTTTCCCACCAATATTGAATTTGACTTGTTATCACCAATTCAACCACACAGTTAATAGAGTCCTATTTAAGAACTAGGTCTCGTCAATGAAACCATTTGTTGGCACAAAATGGAGACCCGGGTTTCTTGTGCATGGACCAACAAAAGGGCATCTTTGTAGTCTAGTGTGTTGGAATTTTCAATCGCCTTAAGGGGGAAGGTCTCACCCAAAGCACAAACAAGACCAACGTAGAGTAAGGATTAGTTAACTATATGGTTGCGATGGATTTTTAAAATAGTGAATATTACAACAACATTCATCATATCGGAATAGTACTTACGCAAGTGCATCAATTATCCATTCAAACAAATACTGTTCAACATAGAGAAACCATCATAAAGATAAGCTTGGAAACATTACAGAAAAAATATATTCAATACAAAGTTTTAAGGGAGGCCAACAATATCTTTCATTATATCATTAAGTCCTCATTACAACAAAAACATCATAGCATCAGGCCTCATATTCACTGCGTAATTACTCATCGCGGGATACAACAAAACCCCAAAAACCCATTACAAAACCCATAATAAAGATCTGTATATCTCTTTCTACAAATGACTCTTCTCATGCTGGGATATTTTTACCTCTGAAATTTCTCGCTAGCTCTCTTCCCCTCTCCCTCTTCGTCTTCCGCTTCCTTTTATACTTGTGCACTGGGTCGAAAACAGGTCCAAAACGGTTGTAGTTGTTACCTTGCTTTTGCAACCTCCAGTGCTTTCTACTACTTCCAATTCTTCCTTCGTCCACTTCAAAACAAAGGAGCCAACACATGGCTATCTCACTTACTCCTCGTTGTTGATGCTCAAATCGACATGGTTTGGGAAACAACACTATAGACACCCTTGGAGGACTGATCAAGGGGAGGATGGGGTGGAAGCCCTGGTTGCGTTTAGATCCCTCAGATAAATATGATTATCAAGGTTGATCAATGGCATCGAGTTCATAAATAAATGAAAGAAGGATAAGATTTGCTTGATTAAATGCAAGAATGCTTTCAGAACATGAACATTAGTCCATTAAATAAACTATATGCAACCTATCTAACCATGCATGCATTAATTTATGAAGACAAACTAACTTAACTAATTACTTGATGAGAAGAAATTAATACGAAATATTTATAAATATGAAAATGTGTTATGCAATTAATTTTCTAAAAAAATAAACTTTAGTCATTAGTAAAAATATGCATGAATAATTTAATCTATTCTTACGGATATGTAACTTAACATAGCTACCATCAATGTGTGAAAGAAATTCTACAATTTTGTTTCATTTCAGCTTTTTCAAATGTGTGTAAAATTCTAAGCTCTATCACTAAAATAATTTCGCTAAGTAAAGCATGTACTTTGCATTTCAATCATTGCACCGAGTGAAACGAGGTGCTCTACAACCCAGTATGGGGGAGATGTTCTAACATGTATGTACCGTTACATCTAATAAAACGTAAAAAGTAATTTTTTTAATTAAAAAATAATTAAAAAAATTCATGTCGGCTAAAATATTATGAAAAGTAATTAAAAAATAAATGTTCGTTTATAAAATAAAAACTTAAAACTTAAACTCGGATTTATAAATCAAGAGAGATCAAATTTCTTGAGTTTAAATTTAAAAAAAGAAATACACCTCAAGAAATTGGATCCCTCTCGGTGCTTGATAGATACGGATTTAAGATGGATCTTTAGTATAAAATTGTAGTAATAATGTCCCTCTTTTATGCCTAAGTAGATTTTAAAGCATCTTGAGTGGGCAAAAGGAAATCTGTCATTTCACTTAAATTCACTAAATGTAGTTGGAAATCAAAGCTCCTTTGATGCAATCAAATTAATTAACTAAGGTGAAACTTTGCAGATCTGATGTTTGGTAAAATTATCTATCTCATTATAGTTTATAGATTAAATAATATGACAGATCATGAAAAATAGTACATGATGCCTACTTTAGCTTAAAAAATAGAGCATCAGGACACCTAATGAAAGATTAAAAAAACAAAATTTAAAAACAACCGAGAAGTTGAATAATAAAGCTGGAGGAAAGACATAGATATGCCCAAATAAGTTTGTTTTACTAAACAATGGAATTTGAATAGTCGTTAAGTACAATAGGTCATGGCCAGTTTAGCCCCTAAGAACATGAGGATTACGAGACCCTGTGCAACTCTCAACATTCCAGGTTCACTTAGGTGAAACTGAGACATCGAGCTTTGGGAGTACTCCCCCCTGCTCAAATTATGCATACGGTAACCTGCACACATGAAGACTCCAGGCAAAAAAATATAAATATAAAAGTACAATGCGTGCAGGAAAATAGAACGTACCTCCAACGAATAACACTCTACCTTCACCCTAATGGATGGACCTAAAACATAGTCTTACCTGCAATCATCGTTTGTTAGGCTCATGGACACTGAGTATGGAAAGGAAAATCAACGGTGCAGAACGTAACAATACCCACTTCTTACCATTGGTGCTAGATGTTTGTTTCGACAGCTTCGTTTCAGTTTTAAAGGCATGTGTGCGGTAGACAAAGTGTTTTGGTTGCCTCAAAAAGCTCAAGAGTCATTGCTCGTTTAATGTTCCGTGTCTAAATGAGGGTGAGCCTCAAGTAACTGACGCTCACCCTCAAAGCAACTGTAACTAGCAAAAATACACGTTTGAGAGATGGAACGTCGTACTAATCATTTCTCCTTCCATCCTCTGCCTGGGAACTCTATGGACGTACTCAGAAAATGACCTCTCATAATTCTGCAAGTTTGGTATTTTAACAACAGTGGTTATCAAGGTTCAAAATCTACTAAATTGAATGGGTGGAATCTCTTTAAGTCATTTAATCAAGCAATATAGATTTTCTGCCGCGGCATGTTGAGTATGTGTCCCTCATCTACATTGTTTTCCAATCTAGACATTTGTTGCTTCTTTGGCTGAGGCTCTTTTTAGACTATCACAATTCCAATCATATGTGTGGAAGATGAAGTATGCAAATGTTTCCACCATAATTATTATGTAGGGATGGCCTCCTTTTTAACACTAAAGCTCGATTATAGTGGTCATTTATGACCTAGATTGATCTAGAGTGTGCCTATGTCTTCTTCCAATCGTTCATATGACCATGCATGGAAAGGAAACGCATAACCCTTCCTGATCAAACAACCTTCATCAATTGCAAACTTGAACTCTTGCATTAAATGGCATTTTTCCTTACAAAATGAGAGTAGTGCTTTTCACTGGATATGGTGGCCGAGAGAATAAAGAAAAACCAATAACCTCGACAAAGGCTATATGATCTTCAACTCGGAAATTGGAAGAGCAGCCATGATTCAACACATAAAGCACTCAGGCTATTATTATTACTTATTAAACACAATACAATGCACACACATATATATAACTGGAGTCAGATCCAACTAATTCCACTCTTGGAGGGAGAGGTTGAGAAAATCTCTCAACATCCTCCAACAAATCCAAACCAATCCCCAAAATCTAGTATGTAGCATTAATGAATCATTATCTCTAACACCCTCCGTTAATGCTTACATTACAAAATCTTACAATGATGAAATCATAATTACAAAACAAAAGTAGTTACAACATTTTAACTTTGTCTGGCATGGTCTTCATCAAGGCCTACACCCACTTTAATGCCTCTAGACTGCGCTCTTTCTCATCCTCATCTTTGAGCTTACCATTCAACGCATTTAAAGTATAAATGCTTTAGACCATCATTCATGAACTTGTACAATAGACAATATTGACAAACTCGGCTCATCAGGGCTTCCATGAGAAAAGCTGTCAAGTAATGAAGCATCCTATGGACATACCTCAATCTGCCAGATATTTTTCTTTTGGCTATCCGTCAGTTTCTAGAAAGGCAGTCTAGGTATGGAATGTCCTCAGAATTCGATCATACAAAGTGACCTCTTCTACAAACATAAGAACAATTGTTCTTGAAACCGGGGCTGCCAGTTTATATCAAGAAACAAGGGTTCCTTTACATAAACATATAAAACTTTAAACATTAACACACGCACATAAACACGTTAAACACAACACCCCCCATTTTTAGAATAGTTTGAGAGATGACCCTCGTGATTCTCTATCACTGTCAGGATCTGGATCTACGGGGAGATTTGTTCTTTGTGTAGGCTCTTCCTTCACATGGCACTGTAGAAGATAAACCACCAAATTATACTTCGAACTCCACCAATGTGCAGATCGAATCAAACTCGTTTTTCCAGGAGTACACGCTGGTCCTTTCAACGATGGCACCTCTCTCCTTCACCCCTTAGAATTTGAGAGCGCAAACATCTTTCTTTGCTTCCACAACTCGTTTGGCCTCAATATTTGTCTGTTTCTAGAGCTCTACAAGGTAGCATGGCTCTGTAACCTAAAAGCACCCCCCTCCTCACGGGCAGCAGATCTTCAAGGAAATGGCATCTTTCTACAACAATGCAGAAGATGGCTCCTCCACACGGACATATATCCTCTTGGAAACGACGACAATTTCTCTCCCACACAACAAACAATTATTCCACACTGAAACATATAATATCACACAAAAAATTTAGAAATTCAACACTCTCCTATGCTAGCCTATGTACGGGTCATTGATTCACCATCTCACATAATCCTGGGCAATCCCGGGAGGGAATTAAGCCCAGTGAGGCTCTGATACCAACTCAGAAATTGGAAGAGCCGCACGCATGCTATTATTCAACACATAAAGCACTCAGGCTATTATTATTACTTATTAAACACAATACAATACACACATATATATAGCTGGAATTAGATCCAACTAATTCCACTCTTGGAGGGAGACGTTGAGAGAATCTCTCAACATCCTCCAACAAACCCAAACCAATCCCCAGACTCTAGTATGTAGCATTAATGAAGCATTATCTCTAACACTTCAACCCATTCTTAAAAATACAGTACTTTCTACGGTTGTGAACTATATTGTGAACTATAGAAGAGGAGAGGAGAGCAAGGGCATCATTTTAGTTTAACCTTTGCGTAATGGTTTTTCCATCAACCTTTAGGTGAATGGTCGTGTGAAAACGAGTCTCACCATAGACCTTAAGACCTCCTATCTTCTACAACATTTCTCCATTACCTTGTGTCCACAATGAGGAAACATGACATGGCAGAAATCCTTGGGAGCATGATTTTCCCCGAGCATGGGTGTCATGGCTGCTCAGGAAAGCACCGCAAATACCCCACACTCGAGGCCATCAACCATATATCACTGTGCAATTTCGCAACCATCTTGGTGGAATTCTGCGAGTTGTTATGTTGGTGTTGTGTTATGTCTCTGTGTGGTTTTACATTCCTGCGTGTGGGCTCTCTTTTGTGCTCTAAAACGTTCTAGTGCCTGCATGTAATATGCTCCTACTTTTTGTGTTTTTGTTTCTTTTTCTAGTGACCGTGAATGCCATCCGTCACTCCTGCCTGGTCGTTTCCCATGGACGTGTGCCTTCTACGTTTTGCAACGACCTCTATGTCTACTACGAAACCGTTAGGGTTTTCCTCGTGTGCAGGTCGTAAACGACCCGTTAAACCCTGTGCTTGCCTATTGGTTATTAGTGAAGTTTTCCTCGTGTGCTTGACATCCCTCTGCTTCTGCTACCACCATTCCTCTGTGCGCACGACCTGTAGGTGGCCGGCTCTGGCAACACGGCTTAAATTCCTTCACCTCCGTGGTGTTTTAATTGCCAAGTTTCATTCTGTGGCTACCTCTATTGTCTCTGCCATGTACCTGCATTTTTCATTCTTGCGCGTCTGCTCCAAACAGAACCTTTCGGCTTGTTTTCATCATGATCGTTCAATAACTTGAGGTGCCCTTTTAATTGATGCTAACATAACCGACATTAAGAGAGGGAATCTTTCAATAATGGTGAGGACAGACAAATAAACGATATTCACCCCCTTTGGTTTGGGAATAATCTTTTTGGGAAACCCCTTTAAGAATTTTGAAATGGTATTTTTTTTCATTTTCTTTTAAAGGAGATTTTTTTTTTCAACAGAAAAAAGGTCCCCTGCTATTCATTACTTGAATCAAAGGAACTTACATGTAGTTCTTATCCTATGGACAGAAACATGTTGAAATATTGTAACTTCAAAGAATATTATATTTGTATATTATTTATTCCGGAGATGTTCCATACCTCCGATGTGATTATACTATAAATTCGGAGATGTTTATTCCTCCAAGTTGGTTGTGGTAACTAGGGTTATTAGACCCACCATGTGGGGGTCGGCCCAGTCAGTTATGATGGGGTATTTAACCTAATGGTTAAATACGAGCCTACATGTACTTGTGTAAAATACATATCAGAGTAGTGTATAAATAGAGGAGGTGTGTTCCTCATTTGATACACTCACACACTTGAGGATAGTGCACTTGTGGAGGAGAGGTCTGCTATTGTGGAGGAGGAGATCATGTCTCAGGGTTTCATCTTTGTATATTGCTGGTCATCTATATTGAGGAAGCTTTGCTGGGTTTTCTACCCCATGAGGGTTTCCCAGGATAAATCTCTGTCTCCTGTGTTTATGCTGTGCTTGTTGTTTCTTCAGTGATCCTGTATATGCTATTATTGTGAAATGGAATGTAATGCTGCTATTTTCTGTCTTAGCATATTAAATCTTAACATGGTATCAGAGCTAACCTGAAGGAAGACAAGGTATGGCACTAACGACACTTGCTTTACTTACGACAATTTGAAGGTTAGGGTTTTACATAGCAAAAACCAGTCATCGTAGCACTTTCGCTATAAATCCGTTTTGGCGAAGTTTTCGGATCTGAAATTGTTACAGGACGAAGACTAAATCTCCAGGTACCTTGTGTCCAAAGGACAACCTCTAATTCGTTGTACTTTATGAGTTATGATCAGTACAAGTTAGGGTTTCTGCCTCTTCCAGAACTCAGTCAAAATCAGGTGACCTTGGAAAAAAGGTCATAACTTGGGCTAGGAAGCTCCAAATGAAATTTCGTAAAAAGTGACAGGTAGTACACAGATTGTACTATATCAGAAAACTTTTTCAGAGGCCGAAGGTGAACCAGTGACACGTGGCACACCGTACAAGTTCGCTCTCCTGTTTTATCCCATAAACAGGTCACGTTGCGACACTTGGCATAACTCTCTCTCAGAGAGTCCAATTGAGGTCAGACCTGTCAGGATGGAAAGATGACAGGTCGAGATATCTCAGAAAAAAGTTTTCAGAGGCCGAAGTTCAAACAGTGACACGTGGCATGCCGTACAAGTTCGCTCTCCTGTTTTATCCCATAAACAGGTCATGTTGCGACACTTGGCATAACTCTCTCTCAGAAAACCCAATTGAGGTCAGAACTGTCAGGATGGAAAGATGACAGGTCAGGCTACTGCAGAAAAAGGGTTTCAGACCCTGTGGAGCAAGAATTTCAGATTTATAGCAGAAACAATCAGGTGCATATTTCTGTCAAAACAAAATTATTTTTGGAGCACCTTTATTCATGGCTTCCGGAATTTAGGGTTTCGGAGAAAGTTGGAACTTTTGGAATCGGAGTCCACGGCTGAATGATAATCAGGACAATCAAAATTTAGAGACCAAGATCAAATTTTTTGGTTGGGTGGAAGACCGGGCTTGATCAAACCCCAGTTCGGGATTTTGATCGGAAAGATGGAAAATTAGGGCTTCAGCAAAAGTTGGAATTTTTGAAGTCTGTAACCACGGCTGGAAGCTCCTAAGAAAAAATAAGAGTTTAGAGCCTTGGATCGAACCTTTTGTTTGGGCAGAAGGGTGGGCTTCATCAAACCCTAGTTCGGGATCCTGTCCAGAAGATCCAGAAGTTTCAAAGGCAATTTTGAGGGGTCAAATTTTGGAGATTCCAAAATTGAAATATGCCAGTTTGATCAGCTCAGCAAGACATATTCTTTCATCCATTCAGAAGTATGAAAGTCAAAGGTTGAATCTTTAGGGTTTCTCTAGCAAACCCTAATCAAGCTCCAGATCCAGTTTCAGGGGGAGTTGAGGCTAAGGCCTTACATAAGAAGACTACAAGAAGTCTCGACAGGTATGACTTAAGGAGGCTCAGGTACATCACAAAAGACAAATCAGGTTCCATGACCATGAAAACATGAAGACAAAGACTCATCCATAATCTTTGTTCTACTTACGAGGTATGTATGACTTTTTTATATTATGCTTAACCTATGAGACATGCAGGTTCTAGCTCAGGATCTCTAAATCATTGAAGAGGTTGTTTAGGTATGTTGTACATAACTAAGTAGGTATACTAATCCAGGTATGTTTCCCATTAATCTTACCTTGTGTTAGGATCCCTTAAGTATACTTGGTATGATTGGTTATGCTTATTCATAAAATTAGTAATCAAGGGATTATGCATATTATGTCTTTTATATTGAGTGATGATATGCATGAGTAAAAGAAGACTTCCCTGAAATCTTGAATACTAATGTTTATTAACTATAATCATGACTATACATTCTCAAGATTATTTAGAACTATAATGTTTTGATAACATTTAGAACATACTAATGGGTGTATGTTTGTGTATGAGATCATGAGGATGACACTTGAACATGCACAGTGGTACAGAATGAATAGAAGTTCAAAAGACATACAGAAGATCAAGCGGGAGGCAACCACACAAACATAAAAGATAAGTATTTGAGTTGTTATTTGAAATAGTAAATGATATTGCCTGTAATAGGTTGTATGCATATTTGTATTCCTATAATATATCATGCTGAGTGTAAATATTCATAGAACATTGAACAGTATACTACTAATATGCATATGATTGGTAAGTTGGACAAACATTCCATTGTTGCTTGTCTAGAATGAAACCTCTTTGCTGACATGCTGAGAGTTGTGCACACTCTCGATAGTATGTTCTGGCAGAGATGGAAGGCATCTAGATAGCCACTGTATGCATACAGGATATGGGAAAGTGTTGTGCCAAAGTATTGGTCAAAATAGTTGCATCACTATGTAAATGATATCTGTATGCATAATAGGTTATCATGTCAATATGATTTGATGATTATGAAGTATTACTAATCATGTACTTAATTTTGATTTGTAGGAAAGGTCATGAAGAATGATGGACACCGTACAAGTGGTGGATGTTCAAACAAGAAGATTTACAAATCAAACAAAATATAGAAGGCTCATGGCTAGAAGATTCTCTTAGAAAGGGGAAGAGAATCACGACAAGATGTTTGCTCCAAGTATGGTGTAATTAAAGAAGAAGTGTGAATCAGGTTCTGTATAGGTACCTAGGATCGATAATAAATTGATAAGCTTAATGATCACCATGGGTGATGTGGATCTCAACCTTTGCTACAAGGTTGAATATGATTTCTATACACAAATGACATGGATGCAAGAAGGAACTCACCACAGAGTTCGAATGATATTAAGGTTCATATTAGTAGACCCATCTAACGAGAGATGGCACAGATAGATATGCAGAAGATCATTCAATGCAGAAATGAAAATGAAAGATCTCAAATTGACACTTTACTTCCTAGGTCTGGAAGTATGGCAAGGCTCAGAAGGAATATTTCTCAACCAGGGAAAGTATGATGAGAAATATGACTTGAGGTGTTGGAATGGCCACTCTTATGGATTCCAACTTGAAACTGTTAGGAGATGACTCATCAGAGTTAGTGGATATAACTCTGTACAGTCAAATTATTGGGTCTTTGATATATCTAACATATACTAGGTTAGATATATGCTATGTTGTGAACACCTTGAGTCAGTATCTAGTGGAAACTAGATGTGTTTACCTGATAGTTGCAAAGCATGTGATGAGGCACATAAAGGACACGATAGAATTTGATCTATGCTATCTTGAAGATCATGACTTCAGATGGCTATTCAGATTCTGTTTGGGCAGGAAGTGTATCAGACAGGAAGAACACATCGAGAGGATGTTATTGTCTGGGATTAGCCATGATCTCGTGGTTTAGCTGGAAGCAGTCTAGTGTGGCTCTCAGCACAAGCGGAATATATGGCTGCTTGCTCTGCTAGTTGTGAAGAAGTTTGTCTTTAGGATTGTTTGACTTAGAGATAGAACCAACTGAGATCCTATGTGATAATTAGGGTTGTATCAAGATGACATAGAATCTAGTGTTCCATGATAAGTCAAAGAACATAGGGAACAAACAAGATATGACGCGGAAAGGAACTATAAAGTTTGAATTTGTAACAGGTTACCATTGTACTAACCAAACCTTTACCTCAAGTGAAGAAGTTACCAACATACTAACCAAGCCTCTGTCTCGAGAGTGAAATTTGAATACTTTCGAGACAAGCTTGGTGTAGCTCAAAAGGACCCTCCTCGAAAGGGGGAGTAGTATAGTCATTGATGATGAGATTGTCTCATCGAACAACAAGGTCGATGATGAGGTAACCTGTTCTCTACACCTAGATACTTAGAAATATTTAGATTTAGGACTCGTATACTTAGAATACTTAGTTTTACTTATACATGCTTTTGATGTTATATGTATTAGTAAGAATACATGCTTTTGATGATAGATGTATTGGTGAGAATACATGCTTTTGATGATAAGATGTATTGGTAAGAATACATACTTTTGATGACACATGTATTGATTAATGTACGTGTATGGTTGAGGATACTTGTACTTGTATTGATGAGAATACATGTGGGGATTGTATCATCCTTGAACACATGTTCTAAAATGAGCCGTAGACGTATGGTCTCCGAAAATGAAGTCCTTAGTGGACAGGTAGGGATTGTATCATCCCTGGACTTCGGTCCCTGAATAGATCCGTAGACGTATGGTCTCCGAAAATGAAGTCCTTAGTGGACAGGTAGGGATTGTATCATCCCTGGACTTCGGTCCCTGAATAGATCCGTAGACGTATGGTCTCCGAAAATGAAGTCCTTAATGGACAGGTAGGGATTGTATCATCCCTGGACTTCGGTCCCTGAATAGATCCGTAGACGTATGGTCTCCGAAAATGAAGTCCTTAGTGGACAGGTAGGGGATTGGATCATCCTTGGACTTTCAGTCCTAAAGAGAGCCGTAGACGTGAGGTATCCGAGAATGAAGTCCTTAGTGGACAGTTGAGGGGATTGGATCATCCCTGGACTTTCAGTCCTAAAGAGAGCCGTAGACGTGAGGTCTCCGAGAATGAAGTCCTTAGTGGACAGTTGAGGGGATTGGATCATCCCTGGACTTTCAGTCCTAAAGAGAGCCGTAGACGTGAGGTCTCCGAGAATGAAGTCCTTAGTGGACAGTTGAGGGGATTGGATCATCCCTAGACTTTCAGTCCTAAAGAGAGCCGTAGACGTGAGGTCTCCGAGAATGAAGTCCTTAGTGGATAGTTGAGGGGATTGGATCATCCCTAGACTTTCAGTCCTAAAGAGAGCCGTAGACGTATGGTCTCCGAAAAGTGGGGATTGTATCATCCCCGGACTTAGGTCCCTGAATTGATCCGTAGACGTGAGGTCTCCAAGAAGTGGGGATTGTATCATCCCCGGACTTAGGTCCCTGAATTGATCCGTAGACGTGAGGTCTCCGAGAAGTGGGGATTGTATCATCCCCGGACTTAGGTCCCTGAATTGATCCGTAGACGTGAGGTCTCCGAGAAGTGGGGATTGTATCATCCCCGGACTTAGGTCCCTGAATTGATCCGTAGACGTGAGGTCTCCGAGAAGTGGGGATTGTATCATCCCCGGACTTAGGTCCCTGAATTGATCCGTAGACGTGAGGTCTCCGAGAAGTGGGGATTGTATCATCCCCGGACTTAGGTCCCTGAATTGATCCGTAGACGTGAGGTCTCCGAGAAGTGGGGATTGTATCATCCCCGGACTTAGGTCCCTGAATTGATCCGTAGACGTGAGGTCTCCGAGAAGTGGGGATTGTATCATCCCCGGACTGCGGTCCCTGAATTGATCCGTAGACGTATGGTCTCCGAGAAGTGGGGATTGTATCATCCCCGGACTTCGGTCCCTGAATTGATCCGTAGACGTATGGTCTCCGAGAAAGTGATTTTTGATGTGGTTACTTGTATCGGTAGGATACTTGTATTGATGATGTGGTTACTTGTATCGGTAGGATACTTGTATTGATGATGTGGTTACTTGTATCGGTAGGATACTTGTACTGATGATGTGGTTACTTGTATCGGTAGGATACTTGTATTGATGATGTGGTTACTTGTATCGGTAGGATACTAGTATTGATGACGTGGTTACTTGTATCGGTATGGATACTTGTATTGATGATGTGGTTACTTGTATCGGTAGGATACATGTATTGATGACATGATTACTTGTATCAGTATGGATACTTGTATTGATGATATGTATACTTGTATTGGCATGAATACTTATGCTGATGATCGTGAGATGACGATGCTGATGATCGTGTGATGATGATGCTAATAATCATGACGATGCTGATGATCGTGTGATGACGATGTTGATGATCGTGTGATGATGATGCTGATGATTGTGTGATGACGATGCTGATGATCGTGTGATGATGATGCTAATGATCGTGACGATGCTGATGATCGTGTGATGACGATGTTGATGATCGTGTGATGACGATGCTGATGATCGTGTGATGACGATGCTGATGATCGTGTGATGATGACGCTGATGATCGTGTGATGACGATGCTGATGATCGTGTGATGACGATGCTGATGATCGTGTGATGACGATGCTGATGATCGTGAGATGACGATGCTGATGATCGTGTGATGATGATGCTAATGATCGTGAGATGACGATGCTGATGATCGTGTGATGACTGATGATCGTGAGATGACGATGCTGATGATCGTGTGATGATGATGCTAATGATCGTGAGATGACGATGCTGATGATCGTGTGATGACGATAATCGTGAGGATCCAGATGATGATATTGTTGTAGCTGTTCAAGTGCTACAGAAGATAAAGACTCAATACTGAAGATGTCGATGTTCCAGTATTGAAGATGTTCCAGTAACTGCTTGAGTTACTGATGATGTTGAGAAAGCTTCCAATGATTTATAGATGTATCATGTATGATGTTGATGACTCCTTGCTCGTGCAGATACTGTTATAATATCCTTCTCGTTAAGGGGGAGTGTTGAAATATTGTAACTTCAAAGAATATTATATTTGTATATTATTTATTCCGGAGATGTTCCATACCTCCGATGTGATTATACTATAAATTCGGAGATGTTTATTCCTCCAAGTTGGTTGTGGTAACTAGGGTTATTAGACCCACCATGTGGGGGTCGGCCCAGTCAGTTATAATGGGTATTTAACCTAATGGTTAAATACGAGCCTACATGTACTTGTGTAAAATACATATCAGAGTAGTGTATAAATAGAGGAGGTGTGTTCCTCATTTGATACACTCACACACTTGAGGATAGTGCACTTGTGGAGGAGAGGTCTGCTATTGTGGAGGAGGAGATCATGTCTCAGGGTTTCATCTTTGTATATTGCTGGTCATCTATATTGAGGAAGCTTTGCTGGGTTTTCTACCCCATGAGGGTTTCCCAGGATAAATCTCTGTCTCCTGTGTTTATGCTGTGCTTGTTGTTTCTTCAGTGATCCTGTATATGCTATTATTGTGAAATGGAATGTAATGCTGCTATTTTCTGTCTTAGCATATTAAATCTTAACAAAACAGCGGGTAACTATTCCAACAAAACAATACATACCTTTGTACAGTGCAAACACTGTACAGAAGTAGACCATATGAGCCTATGCAACTGAAAAATAAAACTGGATAAACAGTAATACATTGAGGTTCTAAAACATATAAGCGGCCTCCTATCAAACAATATAACATAAATAACGACAAAAACAAAAGAAGAAAAACATGCTCTAATTAGTATAGACGCATGTGGAAACTTTCCCCCGCAAGATGATCAACAAAGGGAGTGACCTGGAGGAGGCCCTCATCCAACACTAAAAATTGCTTAGACAAAAAATCAACACATTGATTGAATGCCCGAGAGATATGCTGAAAAGAAAAATCCTGGAAATGATCCAAAAGCATAGTTATACACAGCTTATAGTGGTGAAGAGAAGACACGTTCAGGATATTCTTGCCCGTAGCCCATCCAATGATCACTTTGGAGTCACCGAGGAGCTGAAGAGTAGATAACTGCTTGGAACATGCAAAAGTTACTATGGTCCACAAGGCCATTAGTTCCACACGAGTGTTGCTACTCCGCCCCCCACCGAGAGAGAGTTCATAAAAATTATTATCATCGTAAACCTCCAATACCAACATTACCCTCCTGTGCCGCGCCATCAAAGAAACCATAAGGGCTCGAGTGTGACATCTTAGGCACATTTAAAGCAAGAGTTTTCAAGCTGATCTTTTTTGGGACAACATCTGTAATAACCTGCATGATGAAGAATAAGGCCCGAGCAAAATGGTGTTCAAGGCCATCGAAAAGGACTCGATTACGCCACTTCCGAATGCCCCAAACAAAATAAAGCGGGAGGGAGATACTGGTCCGGTGCCTATTGTGCCAGAGATGTAAAATGTCATCAAGATTAGCCCTGTTCCAACAGAAATCCATCTTTCTCTGATGAGAGATAATGTCCCAAAGTTGAAGAGTAGTGGGACAATGCACAAAAAGGTGATCAATGGATTCAGCATCTTGTAAACACAACAAGCATACATTCGGGCCCATACCACCCCAACGCATGAAGTTATCCATCGTTAATACCTTATTCTTCAATAAAAGCCAGATGAAGCACATAATTTTAATAGGAGCATTCCATTGCCAAATAATATTGTGCCACCATAAATGAGTTTCCACCGGCTGAACATAAGCATATGCAAGATATGCCCACTTGGTAGAAAGCTCACCTCCTCTGTCATGCCAGGACCACCGGAGACAATCCATCTGAGAGTTAAGGGTCATTCCCGCGCTCGAGAGACCAGCCATGTAAGCATTCCAGTCCATGCCATTCTGACCCGTGATACCAATCTCTTCCACTGTAAGCCAATAGTTGCTCAAATCCGATGATAGAGGGTTCTTTGCCTGATTGAGGAAAAGAAAATCCCAGGAAGCTAAGTCCTGAGCAGTAGCCAAGTTAAGCACATAGTTTCATCCATAGATAGGATCGACCCCAATTCTTACCTGAAATCCGTTCCCCACCAGCCATCCAGTGCACGAATTGAGCATAGGAAAGGATTCAAGGAGGCCACTCCAAACGTTGGACGAATTATGAGGTTTCTTGTTCGGCTTCCTAAACCATTCGATGATAGACATGCCATGAAGGTATTTATCACGGATGACCATACCCCACAGGCCCACATTGTTTAGTGCACGCCACAGGATTTTTAAATGAAGAGCATGATACACCCAATAGATATTCTCGATCCCCCATCCACCATTAGCCTTTGGACGAGTGATGGTGTGCCAAGCAGTCAGGTGCATACCCGGTCGGTCTTTTAGTGCACTCCACAGAAAATTGTATGAGATCCTGCGTATCTGATGTAAAACAGTGGATGGCACCTTGGCCAGAGTGAACCAGTAGATGGGAAGATTTGCTAAAATAGAGTTAAGTAGAATCATATGACTTCGTAGAGATAAGCATCGATGGATTTTTTTTCAAACTTACCAATTAACCAGTGCCAATCCGAAACCCTGTATGCATTAGGCTTGAGGTAATATCCAAGATGTTTGAAGCCCCCCTCCAAAGCCTTAAACTCATAGGGGAGAATACCACTAATAAGATCACATATCCCATCATCCATCTGGAAATAATAGAAGCAAGATTTGGGAATACTAATGATCATACATGTAGCTGAGCAGAAGAGTTCAAGAATCGCCTTATAATGACTCAATTCCTCGAAAGAGCCGACTCCAAAGATCAAAACATCGTCCACAAAGAGCAAGTGTGTGATGTATTTGCTCCTTGAAGTCTTGATGCCAGTGATCGGGCCCTGCGCCTTTGCCTTGTGTATGAGTCTGCTCAAGCCCTCTATCACCAAAAGAAAAAGTAGAGGCAATAAAGGGCATCCCTTCCTTATACCACGAGAACCCTTAAAAAAGGATGCAGGCTGCCCATTGACAAGAACAACAAAATTGACAAAGTGATGCAACCAAGTATCTGTTAGGCTGAAATATTGTCGTTTAATTCCGTTGTAGTATTTTCCCAACCATTTAATTTGTCAATCCGAGTTTCGTAGGCTTACGAAGCACATGCAAAGTATATGCAGGATTGAAGTTGAATTTAATCTAATCTAACCCCCCTTGCCAATGGCTAATTGCTAATATAATTCCCCCTTAAGATGAAACACACAATTGCTAATCTAATGCTGGAAGCTGAAACACACTGCTGAAAGTAAATTGCATAAAATAAAGACAACATATGAAGAGCAACCAAACAACACATGTGAGCTCACATTAACAATAAAGAAATCTTAATTTACATCACACAAATCAATGACAAATCATCAAAACTAGATTATGAACAAAAGCTGAGAATCCCCTTCTCCATATTACAAAGTCAAGACTAACTTCTACTAATTGAGACTAATCTCCTGCTAATCTACTACTACCAACATCCCCCCCAAAATGAAGAGAGAGCACTCTCTTTTATACATGAATTTCTTTGAGAAGGAGATAACCATCTCATAATGATAAATCCATTATTCTCTCAACCACTCTCAACTAATTTGCTATTATTACAAAATATGATCCATTCAAATCCTCCACATGTCTCTCACAAATTCTCCACATGTTTCTCATACATCCTAAATAAGATATGCCAACCAAATCTCCATGATATTCTCCTTGGAATATTCTTTGAATAACTATCTCCATGAAGTGGAGGAGATATTCAAGGAGTCTTCTTTGAATTGATCCTTCCATATTCCTACACATTACAAAGCTCATCCATACTTGAGATATTAATGAAAAACATGTTATTTTCCAATATTTAATCATAAATTCACTTATAATACTAAAATGAATAAAGTGGAAAATAATAAGATGAAACTCAAGTATATGTATGGAAATGGTATGATGAAAGGCTAATGGGACGATGAAATGTGAAGAATAGTGAAAGGTAAAGTGGATGAAAATGGGACATTTTTGAGTCCCAACAGTATCCAGTTGGTAATCCCCAGATTCAACTCAGCATTCAGAAGAAGAAGACAAAGAAATGACCAATACACAAGGTCATAGGCCTTCACGAGATCAAGTTTAAAAACTAGAGATGATCCAAAACTGGTTTTAGTAGAATGTATAGTTTCCTGAGCTGTCTCGATGGCGTCAAAAATCAAACGCTGCTTAAGGAAGCCAAATTGTTCAGAAGAAATACCTTTGGATAGACGTTCACGAATGCGATTCGCTATAACCTTTGAAATGATCTTATACAGTAGGTTACACAGGGATATCAAACAGTAATCCTGGAAAGAAAGAGGCTCTGAAATCTTAGGAATAAGTGATATAAAGGTCGAGTTCAAGCCACCGCAAACCCTACCAGATGAATGAGCCTCCTCAACCAATTTGACCAATTCATTTCCCATCAAATAAAAAAAACTGAATAAAGAACTCAACGGTCCACCCATCAAGCCCCAGGATTTTATCCTTAGCCATCTTCTTGAGAATATTTGCAACCTCGTCCAGGGTGACCAGTCTCCCAATATGTTCATTATCTTCGTCGGAGAATATACAGGGCATGCATTGAAGTACCTCCAATTGAGCACTCAGACTAAGATCATAAGACTTAGTATAGAGTTTCTCAAAATGATCCCTAGCCGCCCTTTCAATACCATGTTGTGATCAGACCCTATCCCCATTTGGCTCAACGAGTTCCCAAATAGTATTAACTTTTCTCCTCATATTCACATAATTATGAAAAAACTTAGAATATTTATCCCCTGCACTAATCCATAGTGCACGACTCTTTAACCGAATAATCTCCTCCTCCGCACGCAATATGGAAGCCAGGTAATTTTCCAATGAGTGAATGATGGTTCTCTCAGGATCATGTAACAAATAGAAATTTGGATCAACATAGTAGTCCTGGATTTTCTCCTCCAAAATTAACAAATAAGCTTTCTGGATAATAGCCCTGTTATGAAGCCAAGGGATAACCAGCACCTTCAAATATCTAAGGAAAGCTGGCAGTGCCTCCATTGCCCTTCCATGCGGGTTAGACCAAAAAGAAACCCAATGATCACGAACCAGAGAGATGAAAGCCGTTTCATTCGACCAAACATGACAATACTTAAAAGGGAAGCGATAAAAAGGAAGGTCAATCTACATCCAGAGAAGAATAGGTTCATGGTTGGAAATACCAGCAGGAGTAATGCAAGATGAGCACTTGTCCACCATTTGATATAGAGATTCGCTCACAAGGAAACGGTCAATCCGCTTTGCAATGCAATCAACACCCTTTCGGCCATTACTCCAAGTAGGAGCTAACGGCTTAGGCAACACATCAATGAGACCGTGGCCCGATAAAAAGTTATAAAACCAGGTCCGAAGAGGACCCCCCCTGGCCAGTTGACCCCAAATCTCCCCGGCATTCAGAGTTAGATTAGTATCGCCAACAATGATCAAGGATTTTAAGTCCAGCAAGCCGCTATTCTCCAAAGCACACCAATAGGATTGTCTATCCAAAAAAGGGGCATAGCAGTTAAACAACTCTAATTCCAATCCCAGCTCTCAGTGTCTCCCTAACAGTAAAATGCCGCCTCCAACACAGAAAGAGTGAAGGGAGAGTAATCTAGGATTCCAAGCAGCCAACAATCCCCCGGAGAGACCAGCAGAGTCAATAACAACACAGTCCCAATTAGGTAAACGACGCCAAAGGAACGCCCGAGCATTGTATCCAGAAGTCATAGTCTCTTGCAAAAAAATAATATCAGGAACATGAATCTTCAGAAGTCTTCGTAGGGCTAGAAATTTCAGGGCATCCCCAACCCCTCCCAGGTTAAGAGACATAAGAAGCATTAATGGATCTTTGATGGGGCTGGCTCCGCTCTAAGAGGCCCAAAGGTATCGGAAATACCTGACGAAGAAACACCAGTCCGTTCCTCAACAAAATGCCCATTGCCCAAAATATGAACTTCACCCCCCATCCTAGACCTCCTAGCCATATCTTTTGGGTGGCGGCCCCCATTTTTCTTCCTGAGAGTGACATTAGGGTTATCATTTGAAAAAAAAGAAGACCTTTCCAAACTACCAGAGTAAATCGTTAATTCCTCCCGCAGAAGTCCCTCACCATGTGTAGCATCCAGATTATTAACCAGGCCTAGATGTGCCAAAATTTCCTGTTCATCATCCAACAACTGAGTGTTCGGAGATAGCATAGGAACACCACTCATTGGTTGGACCGGTCGAATAGGAAAAACCCCACAATCCTTCAAAGTCGAGGTTGAGTTTCCTACCACAATATTATTCCCATCAACTAGTTTTATCTTGGCCAGTTCCAGAGGCGAAAAGGTATCATGATGTCTAGGAAATAAAGCATCATGCTTACCCGAGGAAGTATCAGCACCGTTCTCCATCCCAACAGAAGTATTGTCTCCTGCCTCCAGAGTTGATACAAGAGTAAAATTTTCAATCCTAGGACTAGACTGTAACTAAGTCCTCGAACGCCCGGACTTCTCAGGACATTTTGCTTTCAGATGTCCAGCCTCTTTGCAGGTATGACACCTAAAGGGAACCCGCCAGTAATCAAGAGGTTTCCTGAAAACCTTCGAGCCCCATTTTAATGTGATAAAAGCTGGGAGACCCAATGATGTATCCATTTCCACCAGCACCCATGCAATCCTTTTATCTTCATGATAGAGGGACTTGTCATCAAAGTAAATGAACCTCCCTATACGGTTAGCAAGATCAGAAAAAATGGTCTTAGACCAGAGTTCAAGCGGGAAACCCTTCAATAATACCCACAGATGTGTAGTCTGAGCCACCTCGGTCCTAGGGTTGAAGTCCGAATGCCAACGCTTAAGATAGAGAGAGCCTCTACCAAAAACCCAGATCCGCCCGAGGATCAAAGAGGCATGTTCATCATCCAGAAAATGGAAGACCACCCAGTTGTTAACAAGAATATGGACGTGGGGGCTGTAGGTGAGAATTGGTTTCCAATAATCATGGACCCAACTCATAATAGTGTTCCGATTGACTTCAGCATAACAAACCTTCCCAACCAGAGCTCTAGCCGACAGACTGAGAACCCTGCCAAGTTGAACATCGCTACCGACTGTCATTTCAGGGACGACGGTTCTAATCTTGTGGCCCTTCTGTGCCCGATTTTTCCTTGCAACAACACCCTTGCTACGAGAAGAACCCCCACCCTGTATATGAAGAATGTCAGGTTCAAAGTAAATGCTATCTCCCGAATCCTCTTCGGACGAAAGCCGCTCCTCTCCAGATAAAGAAAATAAAGGATCTTCCCCATTAAAAGTGGATATAGGGTTATCCACAGGATGAATCCCCACAAAATGTCCCCCAGCATTTGACCCTACCACGGGCTCCACCATCATCAAAACGGCCCCACACAAAGCACCAAATAGAGTTCCACGGGCTTAGATATGACCTCCACACAAAATCCCACAAAAAACAGGAAGAGCAACCGAGAAACGACAGGCCTGTCAGTATATGAACAGTCTGACCCAAAAAACAATGGGCAATCAGTTAACATACCCTACAGCCAATGCACATCAATCATAAGCTGTCACCTACCCAAATTTCAGAAATTATTATTTTATTTGCAAAATACTTTATATTAAATTTAATTACAAAGTTTTGTAATTATGATCAGTTTTGATCAAGGATGAATGTAATTACTGATTATTATTATTTAAATAAATTAATTAGGAGACAAACACCCAAGGGGACTGTTAAATGAGTGTTCACTGACCCACTAGGAGGAATGGAAGCTGTTGGAAGGTATGGGACAGATGGCAGCAATTGCACCACACCACTAGCTGTTGGTTATGGGACAACTACCCCTAAAAATGTGGCATTATCCTCTAGGTGGTGGGAGTGGGCAGGTAGCTCATTTAATGACCAAGTAACAACTGAAAAGGCCTAGGTAGCCTACATAAGGCAAATTCGAATTGAGTAGGCAACTCTTACACAATATTTCCTCATGTGCATAAGGTGATCACTGAGAGATTCGAATAGGGAGGCTAGCTATGAGTGCAATCATAAGTTTGTATTTTGCTAAGAAGAACCAAAAGTGCTGGAGCAGGTCCTTTGGATTGCTAGCTATTGAAGATTCAGAAGTTATTTGCTACTGCAAGAAGAGATCCTAAATTCCTAAGTTTCTTCCTCCTGGTGGTTTAGTGAATAGGCTCGGGGGTCCTAAGGCAAGTACTTGTCTGTCTTCAAGAATTGGTTGGGTGGAATAGTCTTCTTGGGATGTTTGTTGCCCTACAGAACTATTCCAGGTTTCACTATCTTCTATTTTAATTCATTTATTAATCTCTTTTTCGAAGAAGAAATGTATTCTAATTCTATTTTGAAAGTCTGCATGTTTAAGTTTCAATGATGATTTGAATTGATAAACCAGTATCTACATTTTTCCACATGTTGTTTTATGCATCGTACTCTAGTGTAGATACGCAAATTAAAAATAGATGAGAAGATAGGAAATTTGCCATTGATTTGATAGATAAATAGTAATTTATATGTTTAACAGTTTCTGTCCTATAGTTAATAACAGTAAAAATTATAGTATAGTATTTAAAATGTTTTAGAAGTACTTCATGGTTTCTAGAAAAACAAATATTGATTATTTCATATACAGACACTTTGTATTTATTTTTCTTATCTCTATTATGTGCATCGGAAGTAGATGGAATTCATTTCCATACATCATTTAATGTCTGCATTTTAAATAAGTATTGCTACAGATAAATAAATATGTTGACTAGGAATGTAAGTTACAAATTACAGTCAAATATACATGTTCACACACACACTGTGGTTTTCATCACAAATTCACTGATAGAATAATTTTCCATAATCATATCAGTATTATTAGAATTATAAACAAAAGAAATGTAAAACCTATATTTCTACACTTATCAATACACATTACAATCGCATATATTATCTAAGCTGAGTGTTGCGATTTCTACTTTATTACGAACTGCATAAAGCACTAAAACATATCATCGTATCAACAGTAAAACCCTAGATAGCATTGTTTTAGGTTTTCATTATCAGTATCCACGGTATCATAAAAATACATATTTTATCCACATTCAAATCACATTATAAAAACCCTAGCTACAAATAAGAGCTATACTGAAGTTACACATATCTACCATTTTCGAAGACGAAACTAGAACCTGGGCATGGCCCTGTCTTTTCCTTTTTAAAACAAAAACCATTTCTTCATTCATAAAACACAGAGTTTTAAATCATCTACGATAGAGTTCTTAAACCCTAGCATAACTCAAAATCACGATATACACCTACAGTATTAAATCGTATAACACAGTCGAATGGCACAAAATTAAATAGCATATTTTTCATTGTCGAGAAGAAAAGCATCGTATCCATAGTAAACGAGCCTCGGCTCCACTTATCACATTTCTCATAAAATGACCAACAGGTCGTGGCCAAAGTTTAAAATAATACAAATTCCCATTTTAGAAAGGAAAACCAGTGTTCTCAGAAACAAAATGATTACAACTTGCTTCCAAACAAAAAAATCCGCACAGGGTTTATTCCCAAGTTCAACATTGAAAACGAGTCCATAAACCCTCTACATTGACGAGTATTACAATTCCCAGTTCGACGAACTAGGCATCAATGATTAATACCGAGTATCACACAAACAAACGAGAATCACATCTCTATTCATACACCTTTGAAAAACAAAAGGTTCTTCAAAGTTTTTCAACTGACAGACAATGACGAGGCATGGTGAAAAGCTGTCTACTCATTCCTTTGAAACCACATCAATCACAGTCGAAAGGCACCTACGAGGGTTTTATACCCGGAGCTTACCAGGAATGGAAGCGCGCACTTTTCCAAACCCTTGCTCAAATCGTTCTTCACAACCTGCAACTGACAAAACAATAACCAAGAATTAGAACTGTTATTATATTTTATTTTTGTAAATCTGTAAGACGAAGTTCCAAACAAAATCACTATTTCTTTGACGAACGTTTACCTTCGCAGCAAACGGCCAAGCTTTTCATATCCACCAGTAAATCGATGACTTCCTTGCTGTAGATGAGACTAGGATACCCTCTGTCATTTTGCAGCATGGTGTGTTTTTTTACTCAAACTATAAAACGATAAGCTTAAAGCTATCAAACCTTTGACACTTCAAACCGGAGACCAAATCTGTTAGCACGACGCCATTATAGTGAAAGGAAACTTGAAACTTCAACCCTAATCTATAGGTCTCGAGGTCGAAACCTCATACAAATTTTCTAACCCTAGATTTAGGCAGCCTGTTGGCCACACAGGACAAAACAATAGCAACAATAACTTCTTCCACTCCACAATAACCCCAACACAACGACGCAACGCTAGGGTTGTATCCAACGATCAGAATTCAAGATGATTAATGATCACAAACGAGCCAACGCATTTACCTTGGGGTTCGTATAACTTTTACATTTATTGCACTATCATTTCAATTACACGGTCTTGCCACTTCGGCACACGAAGGATCGACCAACAGCCAACTCGGAAGAGTTCACTGTAGAACCATTACATAGTGACTGACATGGTTGTTATTACTCGAGTTCACACTACGTGGAATTGTAAAAAATCCCTGTCAGTTGGAGTTGTGAGACAAGCTTTTAATGCAGAATCGAGACTCGATCTCCATGATAGCTCGAGACTTACACCATTTAATGAACCAGCAACTCGCCACCCTGTCGACATTAATTCATGTCAGTACATAAAATCCAACGTTATAGTTTCAAATTGATATCCACAAATTTAATAACATTATCGTTATGTTTGCATAGTAGATATTAGTTCTAAGTTATGATTAAAACTCAAGATAGTATTTGGATATAAATACTTCATATAGTCACATATTAAAGCTCCATTCTTATGTGAGTTTAAATATTGTGAACATTTGTATATATTGTTAATAGTTTAAGATCCAATGTTTATGATCGCAATTAGTGTATCAAGGCTTAAGTCTAGACATATATATATTAAGTTTTGATTTGCATATTAATTTTAAGATTGTAGAATTTCATTTATATCATGAATAGTTTTGCAATTATAAAACTATTATATAAGATGGAAATCTATATGACTTATATGGTTAGCATAATAACCATGGTTTCTATTATTTCATATATATAAAAATAGAATTAAAATGACATAGGAGTTACACCTTGATGTTTCAACATGATTAATGTTTAGTAACTAGCATAGGAGCATGCCATGGCCATATACTTCATACCCTAACTTTGATTACAATGCTTTTAACGGTTGGCGATACATTACGACATTAATAACATACAAGTATTAATTACCCTAAGACGACGACCAAAGCTAAACCAAACAACGTCATTGGCTTACGACGACAGCTTAAACAACATGTATACTTTCTAGACGTTACTATTATCAACTTTATAATCAATTAAGACAGTGTCGAGAAACTGGGAAGTAGCACTAAACCATCATACCTGTAGATACTTGTTTTTCATAAAAGAATTCACAATTTTTCTATTTGATGATTGAATTGATTTACACACGTACTTTTAACTACACAGTTATTGAACCTTTTACCTGTCGTCTGCACATAGAATTTTTCAAATGCATTAGCATTGCAACTAAGCAAACTCCAGGGTACCTCGTAGGAAACCCTTGTTCATCAAAGATCAAACTGTTAGTATCTTTTCAAGAAAAAGCATCGCATCACATTTTATGACCTGTTAGTTCATTTATCATCATAATCCTGTTTACTAATTATGTGTTAAATCTGTTACTGTCACATTGCTGCTAAACAGAAATTAAATTATGTTTAGTATTAACAACTTTTCAATTGATGTTGTCGTAATCAACAATTATTAATTTTGCATCTATAAATTTTGTATTTAATGTTGTTATCAAAATTTTTAAATTTTTATGAAAATTTGGGATGTTACATAAGCGGCCACAAAAACTCCCATTAAACCCTGTAACCCCCTAACACCGGACCCCATCTTGGCTTAATAAAAACCAGTAAGACGCCAAAGCATCAGGTGTAGCTTTACAAAAAAACCGGTGAACCAGTAAACCTCCATGGCCGAAACCTCACCCTTCTTTTAAAGGAGATAAATAGGGAAATGTGCACTTAAAAAAATATTTCTAAAACACTTTGGGAGATAGGGAAGAGAAGGAGAAGAGAAAGGCCTCTATTTTTAAAGAGGTGATGGGATATCACTTTCTTTTGGGTGATAAAAATGGCAAGGTAGAGAATATCACTAAAGGGAAAAGGGAACAATTTTATCTTTGGCATACATGGAGAAATTTTACTTCATGGGTTTTTTTATTGAGTGGAACTTAGGAAATAAATGATGTAATTAGATGCAAAAAAAGGTGTTTCTTGCTTTTTAGAAATGGAGGTAGACCAAAGGTGAATTTTCAATCTTTCTGGACATAGATGAGGCAATTATGACATCAATGGGTGTGACTGGCCAATTTATCGAAGGACATAAATTTGGCGATATTTTACCGCGAGACTCAAAGACTCTAACTTGTTGAAACTTCAACCAAGTGTCGAAAGGGTCAAACAATTACGATTTTTTCTAAACAAAATATTGACACGACCAACGTGACAATCTGAATGAAATGACACAGAACCCATTGCATGACAAAGTATTTGGTGATAATCGACTATCTCCCCAAACCTAACTTGAATGTGACAAGATGACGCATATGATGTGACTTGGCAAGTGTGCCTAAAGGACTAAATGAAAGCAAAAATGGCGAAACAATACATCTTTGCGACAAGCACATCGCCCTGGACACGATGGTGTAGACAAAAAGGAAAAGCAACAAAATTTAAATTGTTCAACCTCGTCATCATGTTTCAACACTTTGTAACATGTTGATGTTGGGAATCAACACTCCCTACTTCTAATTTTTGTGATTGAAATGTGTAGAATGTGATGTACCATAAAAATATGAATTTGTTTAGTTTTTTTCCCTTTCCAAATAACACATGCATACATTTAGTGACTTCAATATAAAATCAATGTGTTAAACATCTTTATGGTTTTTGAATCTTTATGCATTCAAGTCTACATAACTTGATATTATTTTTCAATATGTCTATCAACCTACATGGTAAGATTAGCTACTTTGTATATTTTCCTCTTGTTTATTAAAAAAATGAACTCTTTTAATTAATATAGATTGTTATTAATACTCACATGATACATATTGGACTTGCAATCTTATTTTTCCTCATTATATATGCCTTAGTGTAAGAACCTCCTACAATAATGGTTGGCTAGTCCCTAACACTCATGACTCAATGCAATGGAGGTAAAATGTGATATGAAGACTAACTACTTTGGAATTGCTTCCCAAGTATACCATTGTATATTATGCCTTTAAAATGTGGCAAACATAGTGGTATCTAATTGTTATCTCCAATGTGTCTCACTATTCATGCTTCTAAGATGCAGGTTGGGTATTTGAACACATATAATAGATCTTCTTCAATGTGTGCTTCCACATATTTTGGACCAAAGGTGAGTGGTGTATGCAAATGATTCTCCTATATTTTTTCTTAGAATATAGGTATAATGGTTGTCTAAGTTTAGTTACTTGGCTTATTATATTTTCTTTTCAACTACTTTTAGAGGCATCATTGTCCTTCTCAACCCTCACTATGATATATTTTATGTCTTTTTTAGAAAATCTCTTTAGCCCTTGTATGGGTAGTAAGAAATTATATACAAACATGTAATACTTGGAACATTATTCTTCAAATATTAGATTGTAATTGAGACAAATTAGTTTGAAAATTAACCTTTTGGGTTCAATTTTTTTGAATGTATAACTCTACTATTGATTTTAGTACCTTCTCTATGCCATATTGAATATGCTTGCATTCTTCCTTCTTGTAATAGGATTTGGTTGATCAATTTTTCAGACGTGCACACGAAATCATTTACTAATATTTTTATGATTTTTTCCCACTAGAAAACGCCATAAAATAACATGATGCAACAAATAATTTTGAGCTAAAATGGAAAGGTTTAATGCATTTCTTAAATCACATTTGTTCACAAAGAATCATACACTTTTGTTCTTCAAACCAACACTTTTATGCTTATATTCTACCCCGATTTCAATTAGTTGGACATCCAATGTTGTTTTGTTATGTTAGATATAATGACCCTCATTCTATAAAAGACATTGTGATATGAGATAAGGATGGAGAGCAGGATTCAAATTTGAAGCCTCCAGGGCCCTTCAGAGGCCATTTTACACGTCATAGAAGGCCACTTCAAATTTTACCATGCAAAAAAAATTCAATTTCATGGTAAGCCCTTCAATAATTAAATTAACCACTACTGTTTAAAACTGCAACAGAAGGGTAGGCTGCTTCAAATTTCACCCATCGACAGTTTTCAGTGGGAAATTGGGATTGTGGCTACTAGCCAGGTGATACTCCCTAATATCCACGTCTTCGATCATCCGTGGATCATGGACCATTGGGCCTCTAATAATATCATTAACCAACTTACATGGACGTGCTTACATTGAGCAGCCCATGGCTTGAACGCTTCTAAGTTCTCGTGTTTGCAGTGAGCGCTTACATGTTTAACACATTTAATGGAAGCAACAAATTTATTAAAGCTGGTTGGTGGATCATACGTGTTGTTGGCAGTGGGATTACCAAGTTACCAAGTTACCAGTTATCACATACCAATTCGTGAATTCTGACTCAGTGAGTTAATTGAGTATTCAATGTATAATATATAATGTTAATGTGCCCCGAATTTGGCATTTCAGACAAAATCCACAATCCAGAAAATTCTTGTAATGTTGTAGGCTGTTGCTCCTACCCATGGCCCCTATGCACAGCCCTACGTTTGATTTGTTGTATCAAGTTAATCCTACTGTCTACAACTCCTATCCTCACACCCTGTGTTTTCTTTGTTATATCAAGTCAATCCTGTGACTCCCGAGTCCCACCTTGTGTTTTCTTAGTTGTATCAAGTCAATGCTCGAATTCCATGCTTCCATGGTTCCGACCATCAATATATAATATTATAGGAATACAAACAAGTTTTTTCTTATACCCCTACTCCACTGTGGTCGAGCTACTTCCAAGTTCCACCTACCCTATCTCCTCCAGTTCTCCAAGAGAGTTTACGGAGAGAAGCTGCCAATGCCAGCGTGCCATAAACATATATAAAGAAATTTGTTTTCTTTGAGGAGCTCAACTTCAAGGCTAACTATATTGCCGGCATCCTATGAATTTACAAGTATGTACATCATTTTATCCATTCATGATCCCATCAATTATTTAAAAATTTTGTTATTTGATTAAAATTCTGTAACTTCAAACTTCAAACACAATATTATTATTTGACTGAAATTTTCTTACTTCAAATGGGCCTTGAAGGCTTCAAATTTAAAGCCTGGACTTGAGAGTGGGTTTGTCACAAATATCCGTCAAAGGCTGTTTAAAACGACATTTATCAATTCCCAACTGTAGCAACAACAACAATTGATTCTTTCTTAATTTGTCCTGTGTATACGCATATGATTCCACGTGCTCCTTGCCTTGCCCTATTTTCCATTGTCGCTTGATCGAAGCTCTTGAGAATTTAGTTTCCCTTTAACTTTCCTGAAATGGAGGGGACAAGGAAGACCATTGTTTTCACTCTGAAACCGAGTTCTTCCCCGTTCAGCTTCCACTGGTCACTGTTGCATCCCTACGGGAAACAGGTGTGCGCAGTGCACCCCCGAGCTTTACCAAAAATCCTGGGGATTTGGGGAAGTTCCCACTTTGCCAACCTCCATGCATCTAGTTAATGAGTTAGATCAAGAATCCATACTTTGTATCTAAAACTGTATTACATGAGCTATTTTCCCCAATTGCTCAGTCGTTGAATCGACACCTTCCTCTAGTAAACGGTTTAATATTCTTGGTATTTATTAATATGAAGACCACCGATGCTACTACACTTACAATCCGCGTTCGACTGTACGAACTAGGACAAAAATGTTTTTGTAATCTTGATTTTTAGAACGACAGTGCTACTTTACCTTTTGATTTTGTTACCCTTATCGGCTGATCTGGAATAAAACAAGAACTTCAACCATCTATGCATCTCCTCTCTACTTGGTCTACCTACGTTTTACTTATGCTTCACAAGTTACAACCCATCCTCTACTCCATCATACCATAGAGAGTTAGTATGTATCACGAGATCTAGGGGGAGGGCTATAGAGAAGAAGCATCCAGGGTCCTTAATCAGCTATTGAGAACAAAAGTTTCCTGGAGTTAGATAGTTCTCTTTGCTCAAACCATAACATATCATGTAACATGTAAGGAGTGCTTAAACTTATTCTATCCCAAGTACGTGTGGCATTCATAGTGTTGAATGAAAAATTAAAACATATATTGTTGTTATTGGCATTCAATTCTGCCGTGGGTACACAATTAGAGTGACAAAGAAACTTGCTATTAGTTTTCAATCCAACTTCTTTGTTGAACTGTTCTCTCTAATATACTTGCGTGAAGGAGGATTATAAATGGAAACGAAGTTGTTTGATAGAGGTGCATGAAAGTGAATTATGGTCCTCAATTCAACAAAGTAAAAAAAAGTTACCATTCAGATTCTTTCCCTTCACCTTTTTTACGGCCATTCTGCATACATCTCTATTGTTCACTAATTTAGTAACAGATAGAGACCAAACTCAACGTCCAATGCTTTTGGCTTATAAAACAATTTCTTCCTTTTTTTTTCTTACATTATCATTTTTTCCATTGTTAAGTAGGCTAGATTTTATGTATTCTAGAATTAATATTAGTTTGAAGAACGTACTGATTCACAAAGATTGAACTTTTCCAAGAATAAGCATCATGTTTCTTTTAGAAGAGTTGAATAACCCAATTCTTCATCGAGTTTATATTGTTTGAAGCATCCTAGGAACCCATTTTAAGAGGTATTAAGTATTATTATATTGGTTAAAAGTTGGATTGGAATTGGGCTAGCAAGCTAACTGTAGCTGATGCAGAAAAAAAGATCTATGAATTTAGTTATGGCAATTCACACTGAACATTGCAAAGTGGATTTTCTATGTGTCTCCTAAGTTATGTTTCACTAAAAAATTCCTCATGTTCAAGCAGATCATGAAAGAGTAAAATAGTATTAATTTTGGATGTAAGGGTGAAAGTTGGATTGGAATGGGCTTAGAAAGTTAACTGTATTATTATACTCATTAAAAGTTTAAGAGGCAAGATCAATTTGGGAAACTGCTAAGATGGAAAAGGTGGCATAGTGACCTAGAGACCCAGCCGGTAGATCAGGGCGAAGTATGGTTGTGTTATATGACATATATAACGTTCAGTGTTGCTATATCCACTACAAAATAAAGCCTCTCGACTTTACTACTTAAGTAAACATTGGAATTTTGATGTACTAGCACATTTTCAAATGAAAAGAATGACTTATTTTTACATGGCAGCATTGAAAGGTTCAATATCTCATAGCCCTTCAAAGGCCCCACCCTTCAAATTTGATCCCTGATGGAGAGTGATTTGATGAGACATTAACCCTCTTTTATATATATATATTTTGATTCTTTTTGGTTGATACTACCTACGGTTTTAGTTTCCTAGTCAACATCTGACATGACAATGAATTTAAAGCTTGATGTTACTCTTATGTGATTTTTATATGTTTCACATGGGTATTTAGTTGTCACTTCATGTATATGAGAACTCAAGCATACTTTCAAACTATTGTAGGAAGCAAGAAATGACGCGAGATATGGATTGGCAAGCAATTTTTGTTCATTTATAAAATTGTTGGGATTCATGCTTAGTCTTCAAGGAGGGAGAGAAAGGCGATTTTTACTTTCTCAAAATTGCTACCCACCCTTTGGTTGAAAAAATATACAACATCAATTTATATTTATATTTTAAAACTTTTAATCATAAACATAAATTAATTATATGTTATTGATTCTAAATTATTACTTTTATATATAAAATCTTTTCAACATATTTTAAAATTAAATATAAAATAATTATATACCATTAATTTTAACTATATACAAATATTTTTTCAAAACAATATATCTGTAACTATAATTATAAATCTTAAGAAAAACGTCAAAATTATCCATCTCCATTCTTAATAAGTGCAATATCTTCATATGAACCTTATTGACAACATTGCCATGAAACAAAGTGGCGATTCATAAACCTAGAACTCAACAATCTAAAGATTGTTTCTTTTATAATAATTATATACCAAAACAATATATTTTTATATTATATTATATATATATATATATATATATATATATATATAAATATATAATTAATAATTTTTATTATAAAATAATAATAATCTAATTTTTAAAATTTTAAATAAAAAATTAAAATAGATATATAAGAATATATTGTATACATTTTTCATTATTACATATCTTTTTAAATATAATTTTCATTATTTTTGAAAAAATGACAATTTTATTATAAATAATAAGATATTATATTATTATTATTATTATTGAAAAATCATAATTTTATTATAAATAATAAAATTATACTTTATATAAAAATCATCTCTTTCTTTATGTTTGTTATCTACATAATTCTCCCTTATACAATTTGATGAAATAATTGGAACAAAGAGATCCTACCAGTACCCTTCTTTGTCTTTTAGAGATTCTATTGGGGTCTCGACATCCAATTGAACACTGACTTATGCTATTCAAGTGGTCGTTGGGTTAAATTGGGAACCCATGTTGAGGGAAAGGTCTCAAATTCGATGCATTTGCAGTTGGACAAATCCACGTCCATTGTATATGATGCTTCTTCAGAGTTAAAATCAAGGCTTAGAAGGGTATTTCAATGTCATGGTTCAACAAATAGGAGCACACATGAGGCAATTGCACCCTGGAACATGTTTTCTCCATGTTACAATTTAGAATTTGATGTTTTCCCCCAATTTCAACTTTATTTTTACTTCTGCACTTTTTTAGTTGAATGTTCACCTTGATGGTTATGTTCAATTCATGCCAAAGTCTCATTTACGAGTCCTTGAAAATGCCCTTAACCTTTATGTATAAACACGTTATTTTTTATAGGAATCCTTGAAATATCTGCATATGCACATTTATGCTACTTTTTTGAAACAAAGAATGGACATATGTGCATTAGCCAAATACAACAGACATATTAACCTGGCCTCCATTGTCTTCTATTGGTTAGTAAACAACCCCTTGTTATCAAAGTGGGATCTACCTTCTACTTAAATGCCAATGATGAAGTTGTACCTATTCTATCAAATTCACCTAGGACTTGCTCTTAGCCTTGTCCTTTGAGATACACCACATCAGTGGTCCATCAAGGTCACCAACATTTTCACCTGACCTTGGATGTGGTAGTTATCTTTGTTGAAAGTGCTCCAATGGAGCTTTCATATGCTTTGGTTAGCTCCATTGATCACATTGACGTGCCAACATGTTTTTAAAGGGTTTGAAACCAGGCCCGAGCATTATTGAAAGTGCTTTGATTTCACCACTTGACCACAACCTGGTTGATAGCCAAGCGTCCATTGCTTTTTTCAAAGTAATGGTTATGGAATTTCATTAAAATGCACTATGGGTGGAACCATATAGTGATTTGGAAAATTCAAAAATGCTATATCTAGGTTCTGGGAAGAATTATAAATTATCCATGGTAAATAATGACTGAACAAAATTAGGACCTCCAACTTAAAATACCACAAGTGTATTCTTTAACAAACCGACCCAATAAAACTATATATTGGCAAAACAAAGAACTATAAAGAGAAACTCTACTGCCTTGGATGGGGTTGGCCACACACACCCCATGGATTGAGGGGTTGGAGGCACTAAGCATTCCTTTGAAACTTGCATGTTGCACCAGAGGTGGGGGCATCACCCCCTTGGAGTGGACCTTTAGTAACATATTGGGTGGCAATTAACTCCCGATGTTGCACACGAACACTGCCTGTTGTAGTTCATGACTTCGATTCCCAAGCCTTCAAATTGCTCAACTGCTCTTTAATTTCCTGAATAAGTGTTTCTCTCTCCTTATTTCCTTTTTAAAGTTCAAGAGGTCGAGGTTGATAATACTCTTTCCACATTTCCTAAGATCCTTCTTGAACCCCAGAGTTCCACACCTAGAGAGCACAAATAGGAGGTGTGATCGACGAGCTTGGTAGAGTTCCAATGCTGCAAAGATCATAGATTGGCATAGACCACTGAGTAGTGGGTGAGGACCTGAAGCTTGTCATTGGGTGGAATTGATGGAGGATACGGTTGCTGAGAGCCACTGAGAGTCCAGGGAGGAGAAGCGATTGATGTGACCACTAGAGGCCTGCAAAAAAGGTCCCAAGACAAATATAGAGAAGAATGAACATTTACAACCATACGCTTCTACTTTTGTTGGGGTTCTCTTTCACATTTATATTTGTAAGCTTCTACTTTCATAATGCTTCATTACTACCAAAATCACATAAACATGACAACCACATGACCCTTTTTCCTTGGAAACAAGGCCTGGTAGCTCACATCCTCAACTTATGTCCTCGCTTTGTTTGGTTTCCTTTTAGACTAAATTATATATAAATACAATCATTGTCAAATGTGCCACAACTTAAAAAAAAAAAAAATGCACTACTCCTGTACAAAACGCCAATTCAATATTAGTTTTCTCTTTTCAACGATTTCACCTTTCAACAACAACTTATTGGTATATCATTGCACCTTTTTCGACGAATTGTTAGTTTTAATGCTTATTACTTGAAATATTATACTTGGTAGTGTGTATTTTAATGTTGGTTGCTTTCCCAAACTTCGTACTTAGAATCCATGCCATGCTTAATGCAGTAATCAAAATTATAAAAGAACAAAGCCTTTTAACTTGTGTTAATGGGCACCAGCTTCTTCTATGAGTTAATTATCATTTCAAATGTTTAATGGATTACTCAAAATTATAAAAGAACAAAGTCTGTTAACTTGTGTTAATGGGCACGACCTTCTTCTATGCGTTAATTATCATTTCAAATAGAACATTGTGTATAGGTAATATTTTGGTGTAAAAACGGTCAAAATAAATATATTGTGATTAGTTAAAGATTTATATTGCATGTTGGTGGTATTCCATAAATTGTGTTTATATATTTTCTGATTTATGTTCATATGTTTGTTTAGCAATATCATTCCGAATGTTCTATTTTATAAAATGATTTAACGTGTAATTTAAAAACTATTTCATTTAATTTGGAAATCTATAAAGTATTTAATAAAAATGGAAAAACCCGTTGATATTTAAATGCCCAATGTTTCGGACTTATCATGTTAGTCCATCATCCGGGGATCTCACCATTTTTTGAGATGCTTCAATTAAAGCCCAAAGAGCGGTTATAAATATAAAATCAATGTTCGCATGTCGGCTCCTTATTCATGTAGCTGCCTTTTTATCTTATTAATTATTTGTTTCCAAGTGCCGCTCAGTTTTAACCCATCATCTCGATTAAGTGTGTTATCTCGTTTATCAATTTCCACAGCCTCTTTCACCCGCCTTTTTAGATAGTTCTCTTCCCTCGTTAGTAGTCTAGCATTCTCAATGTATACGTGATGGGAAGAGTTGTGTGAGTGCTCTGCCAGGGATGATTTACTAGCTCTGTCTCTGGTGATATCTAGTGCATGTTCCTTTAGACGGATGTTTATGGATCTTCCAGTCTCACCAATGTACACCTTCCCACAAGAGCAAGGTATTATGTACACACCTTTCTGGTTTTTCGGATCTACCTGGTCCTTAGCTGAGTCCACCATCTTCCCAATAGTGTTGGGGGGAGTGAAGGCGACCGGTATGTCTTGTTTTCTTAAGATTTTCGCAATCCGGTCCGTAGTGCCTTTAATGTAAGGTAGAGAGATCTTAGGGATGTCCACTGTGTGTGTTGATTGTTTTTTGTTTTGAGCTTGGTGGATTGCTTTGTCAATGATCTTCCTCTGATATCCATTCTTTATAAAGACCTCTCGTAGGTGGTCTAGTTCCTCGTCCAGGTGTTCTGAATCCGCTATTCTCGATGCCCGAGTCGTGAGAGTCTTGATAATGCCTATCTTTTGGTTAGGGTGGTGGTGGGAGTCTGCATGGAGGTATCTGTCTGTGTGTGTTTTCTTCCGATAAACTTGATACCCGCAACTCTCATCTTCTTTTTTTGTGAGAAGAACATCAAGAAAAGGTAGTTGGTTGTCCGATTCTATTTCCAAAGTGAATTTAATGTGTTCAGAGAGGCTATTTAGGTGTGTGAGGAAATCGTTAAGCTTCTCCTTTCCATGTTCCCATTTTGCAAAAATGTCATCTACGTATCTCTTCCATTCCCTCGGTGTTAAGGAAGGGTAGATGAGAGTTCTTCCTTCAAAGTGTTCCATATAAATATTCGCCACTAGAGGGGATAATGGTGAGCCCATAGCAACACCATGAGTTTGTTCATAGATTACCCCTCTGTAGCTGAAGTATGTTGACTTTAAACATATTTTAACCAAACTAGACGTTTCCTCATCAGTGATGCTTTTAATTATTTCAATAGCTTCATCCACCGGGATCCTAGTATATAACGACACAATGTCAAAGCTCACCATCAAATCTTCTCTTTTTATCTTAGTTACTTATAAAGTATGCAAAGCTCTAAAAATGTGAAGAAAGTTTATGGTTTTGAACTCGTTGACTAAACAATTTAGGGTACGATGGATTTTAGAGGCAGGGTTCTTGCGGTTTGTGATCAAGTTCCGCGTATCTCTAATAATCAACATTGAGTCCCTGAATACTATTAGGTATGTGAGGCCCTCATCCCTAGAAATCTCCAATCCTTTTATTAAAGATAACCATTCAACGCTATTATTTGTCTCTTTCCCGAGTCCCCAAGCATAGTCTTTCATTTTATTTCCTTCCGAGTCATACAAGACTCCACCTGCACCTACAAACCCTGGTCAATATGTTGTTTGATGTTATCAAATAATATAAGCCTATATAATGTTTAAATACAACTATATTACAATGTGATCAACTTTGATATTTCTTCTTCCTTTTTTCTTGATTCCACTCCTGCTCCCTTTGGCATCTTTTCGTATCGATCATATGTGAAAGGAGGAAGACCATCCAGACCTTTTACTCATGATATTGTTGTAAATGGGAGTCCCCGTCGTTCTTTGTTTCCAATATTTTATAGTTTCCTTCTCCAATGTTAATCCCCATTTTTTTTTGCACTGTTGATGTAGATATATTAAACGTTGCAACACTGGTTGGGGCCAAAAGAAGTAATGGTGACTTATCTAGTGTTTGTCTAATAGCTCCAATCAAGTAAGATTTTATTGTACTTGCAGTTCCTTGGATAATCATTCGTAGTGGTTCATTGTTCCCACCTCTGTAATGCTCAAGAATAATCTCAAATGATTTTCTTTGATTCTCTGCTAAGATTTCAATTGAATAATCTTGTATAGGGACCCCCATTTCGGGTTCCCCAAAAAGACTTCCACGGAATTTGAACATATAAGTATAATTAATTTCAGAACTTCCAGTCCGATTTTTCAGAAGAAGATATAGAGGCCATAGATCTAGTTCTATCTATTGCAGTACATGAATGTCAATAAATAGAACTATATACCCAGATTTATTCGTTCCACCACAAGAGTTAGCAAAATAAATAAACTAAATACTTCAAACTTGTTTTTGACGGTTGGTCCAGCGAATCGATGGAGTCCTCAAAGTGGTTTCCGCACAATCCAGTCCAATTTCCTAACGAAGCACCAAGTGACCCCTCGGTAAACCTCCATACCGTATCGAGGTTACTCTCCTTCACCTCGAACCCCCGAGCTAATGGGGTCATAAGAACACACTTGCTAGCCTCCCGAAAGGATCTCCCAATCCCCGTTTCGGCTAAACCCAACTCCAAGGATCATAACATAATCCGAGATTATGATGACCAGCCAGCATTAGGGAGCAAGAGATGTCTTTCTCTCCTTCTCCTTCCTCATTATATAGCAAAATCCTGTGTGCCATGTGTCTGTCCATGCACATATTTAATTTAATTTAATATTTTAATTTCCATTATTTTCAAATACATATGTCTCAATGTCTTCAATGTGCACCTAATTCCCTAAATCAGTGGGAGTTAAGTGTAGGAGAGTTCTACTCCTTTTTTGTTTCTCAAATAGTTTACTAAAAACCTTTTTAGTAAAATAAAAATAAAAAGATTTGTTATTTTTATTTAATTGATAATGAAATTTATAAAAGACAAATGTTTCTTTTATTAAATAACATCTAATATAAATATTCTCTTTAGTTCTTTTTATCTTTTACTAGAATATTCTCACTTGAAGTTAACTCCTATTACTATTCAAATCTAAGAGAACTTTCATAGGAATTTCTAGTTTTTAGTTCTTATTCCATTCCTTCAATAGAGTAGATAAATAAAATAGTTTAGACTAAACTAAAAGTTTTATTTTTAAACAAAAGAATAATGAATAAAGTTTTTTGGTATTTGTTTTCTTAATTTAGAGTCACTTGAATTTATTTTTGATGAGTTTTCGATTTCTTTATTTTAAATAACAATTATCTTTCTCTTGTCCAGGTGCCTCTTCGGCGGGCCCTTTTGACAGTTTCATTTCTTCCTTCTTATGGGGAGTACTGCATAGCGACCGAGAACCGTTACCGCGATCTCTTAACTACGCTCCTTGGAGACTAAGGGATGTTGAGGGATAAGGCTCTTCTTATTGCGCACCCCTCAACTCATCGTACGTGACCAAATCATTATGGCCTTGCCTGTACGACATACGCTTCCCTGGGTGAGCTGAAACAGCTTCACCCGTGCGTGGATTGCTAATCCAGGGTCGACAGTCAGTCATCGTACCCCTATGTGTTCTCTCCATTCTTACGAACCCTAAAATTCCATTGTGGGTCAGTCGATATATCGTCTTACCTGCCACTGCACACACTCAAGCGCACATTAGTAGCGCTGCACTATATAAAATATTTACATCATTCATTCTAGTATCTCAGTCAGTCAAGCATGAAAATTATTCATCATTTATCATCATTTCTCAGTCAGTCGAGCATATCTAACATTCAGTCATTCTATCTCAATTAGTCGAGCATATCTAACATTCAGTCATTCTATCTCAATCAGTCGAGCATATCTAACATTCAATCATTCTATCTTAATCAGTCGACCATATCTAACATTCATCAATATCGTTATTGAATCGTTTCATTATACATCATAATATACTTCATTCATTCTCTAATCATTAAGCAAACATCATAATCACCCTCATAATTTCATTTCCATAATTCAGCCTAAATACGATATTCATTATAAGATTTCCCATGTGTTAATCAATCAACCAAATCACAATTATCCAAAATCATCATTAAATCCATCATTAGAAACATATACATTTATCAGATACATCGCTAGTCAGTCACCAATTTTATTATTAATCATCATGTACAAGCCATTTATCTCGGTTTCTTTAACTAGGTCACTTACCCATAAGTGTTATCAATATTGATAGTCGTAGTGAGTTTGAGGGGCATTACATACATCCCGTCTTATTAAAACTTCATCCCGAAGTTAAGTTTTGTTCTTGTAATTTCGATGTTATGCTTTCTTTTAGTTTCCCATTTTCATCTTCCTGTCATTCTCTTCTATTTTTCTCCAACAGTCATTGTCATAAGCACAAGTGGTTCTAATCATTAGTTTTCTATTTCATCAGCATGGTTCCAATACCTTCTTAGGAACTCAATTATAATTTCGTAGAAGGAAAATCCAATAATACCTTCACAATTGTTAGTCTAAATTTATATTTTCTATACGTTCTAGTCATCTACGAAGATTCACAATGTCCAATTATCTACAAGCTGCATTGCGTCAATAGCCACCCAAAAGTTTATCAAAGCATAACAAATCCAATATAGGATTTAAATCTATTTGGTTATCCTCCCTCCAAGACGGGAAGGTAAACATCATTGGAAAAAAAAAATATTCGGTAAGATATAATCACGGTTTTAACATATCAGGAGAGACCTTCAAACAAAACCAAATTCTATGAGACTACTTCCAAATACCTCTAAATTATTTTAATAATGTTGGTTCTCAATAAGATAGGATTCGAAGCATCGTAACTTAGTCGGTCATATTAAAATTTATCTCTTAGTCTTTTCATTAGTAACATCATGTCCATGTCACTGATCTTATCACATTGTTCCTACCTCATTATATAGCAAAATCTTGTGTGCCACGTGTCTGTCCATGCACATATTTAATTTAATTTAATATTTTAATTTTCATTATTCTCAAATACATGTGTCTCAATGTCTTCAATGTGCACCTAATTCCCTAAATCAACAGGAGTTAAGTGTATGAGAGTTCTGCTCCTCTTTTGTTTCTCAAATAGTTTACTAAAAACCTTTTTAATAAAATAAAAATAAAAAGATTTGTTATTTTTATTTAATTGATAATGAAATTTATAAAAGACAAATGTTTCTTTTATTAAATAACATCTAATATAAATATTCTCTTTAGTTCTTTTTATCTTTTACTAGAATATTCTCACTTGAAGTTAACTCCTATTACTATTCAAATCTAAGAGAACTTTCATAGGAATTTCTAGTTTTTAGTTCTTATTTTATTCCTTCAATAGAGTAGATAAATAAAATAGTTTAGACTAAACTAAAAGTTTTATTTTTAAACAAAAGAATAATGAATAAATTTTTCTGGTATTTGTCTTCTTAATTTAAAGTAACCTGAATTTATTTTTGATGAGTTTTCGATTTTTTTATTTTAAATAACAATTATCTTTCTCTTGTCCAGGTGCCTCTTCGGCGGGCCCTTCTGACAGTTTCATTTCTTCCTTCTTATGGGGAGTACTGCATAGCGACTGGGAACCATTACCATGATCTCTCAACTACGCTCCTTGGAGACTAAGGTATGTTGAGGGATAAGGTTCTCCTTATTGTGCGCCCCTCAACTCATCGTACGCGACCAAATCATTATGGCCTTTCCCGTACGACATACGCTTCCCCGGGTGAGCTGAAATGGCTTCACCCATGCGTGGATTGCTAATCCAGGGTCGACAGTCAGTCGTCGTACCCCTATGTGTTCTTTCCGTTCTTACGACCCCTAAAATTCCATTGTGGGTCAGTCGGTATATCGTCTTACCTGCCACTGCACACACTCAAGCGCACATTAGTAGCGCTGCACTATATAAAATATTTATATAATTCATTCTAGTATTTCAGTCAGTCGAGCATACAAATTATTCATCATTTATCATCATTTCTCAGTCAGTCGAGCATATCTAACATTCAGTCATTCTATCTCAATCAGTCGAGCATATCTAACATTCTGTCATTCTATCTCAATCAGTCGAGCATATCTAACATTCTGTCATTCTATCTCAATCAGTCAAGCATATCTAACATTCAGTCATTCTCTCTTAATCAGTCGACCATATCTAACATTCATCAATCTCGTTATTGAATCGTTTCGTCATACATCATAATATACTTCATTCATTCTCTAATCGTTATGCAAACATGATAATCACCCTCATAATTTAATTTCCATAATTCAGCCTAAATACGATATTCATTATAATATTTCCCATGTGTTAATCAATCAACCAAATCACAATTATCCAAAATCATCATTAAATCCATCATTAGAAACATATACGTTTATCACATACATCGTTAGTCAATCGCCAATTTTATTCTTAATCATGATGTACACAGTCATTTATCTCGGTTTCTTTAACTGGGTCACTTACCCATAAGTGTTATCAACATCGATAGTCGTAGCGAGTTTGAGGGGCATTACATCTTGAGTATGATTATTATGAACAATGACATTCAATTGTCGATTTTCAGATATGAACTGTAGTGCACGATTGGAAGTTTCCATATCAACAAAATTAGAGTTCCAATTTTCTTTGTTATCACATTCCATGTATCCAAGTATGTCATATTCATTGGTAGTTATATACTGATTCCTATATAACCCTGAAATTATCTCCCATTCATGCTTTTGAGAATCCCTTTGCACAAATAACACTTCTTCATGACCTCTTTAGTTCACGGTCGTGTTTTCTATGTTCTTTTATGTGTTCCAATGATTTTTTTTCTCTCTCTTTTATACATTTGTCGTACTTTTTTTCTTTTTTGATCATCAATATCTTCATTATTTGCAATATTATCACGAGGATCCACAATATATCATAAAATAGAGAAAACAAACTTTAGTATGTTGAAATCATTGCAAATAGTTTTTCTATTAAATAGATAAATTCAATGTATAAATGTAAATAACAAAAAACAATGCATTGTTTAAATCAATGCAATTTTTTTTACTTTTTATTAAATTCATAAATTGAATACATACATGTAAAAACAAAACAAAATATGCATTGCTAAAATCAATGTAACGAATCAAATAAATATGCATATTGTGTTATTTAACAACATTTGTGTGTGGTCTATTGGTAAGTAGTAAGGTTATTGAGCTTGTGTTAACCTAGAGACCAAGGTTCAAAACCCTTTTGACTTGGAGTTATATTTAGTTATAAAATCTAACTATTATTATGACTGACATTGTTGAAATCAATGCAATGATCCAAATCAATATGCATCTTGTTTTTTTGAAGAACATTTGTTTGTGGTTTATTAAACAATGCATTGTTGAAATCAATGCAACAATGTTCTTTTTATTAAATTGATGAATTCAATGTACATATATATGTAAATAACAAAAAAATCAATGCATTGTTGAAATCAATGCAAATAATCAAATTAATATGCATCTTATTTTTTTGAAGAACATTTGTTTGTTGTTTATTAAACATCGAATTGTTGAAAACAATGCAACAATGTTTTTTTATTAAATTGATGAATTCAATGCATATATGTAAAAAAGAAAAACAATGCATTGTTGAAATGAATGCAACTAATCAAATCAACATACATCTTATGCTTTTTAAGAACATGTGTTTGTTGTCTATTGGTAAGTAGTGGGATGATTGGACTTAAAGTTCAAATCCATTCTATTTTTTCTATTTTTTATGTCGGATATAATAATTTCTTTTTACTTCTTTTGTTTCTACTTTTTTATGTTTACTATAATATATTTTTTACTTCTTTATTTTATTTCTTATATTTTTACTTTTTATATCAACTATAATATTTTTTACTTCTTTATCTTTTACGCATTGTTGAAATCAATGCAACCATGTTTTTTTATTAAGGTTCAAATTCTTTCTATTTTTATGTCGGTTATAATAATTTTTTTTTTTAATTTTTTTAATTTTTTTTGTTTCTGCTTCTTATGTTTACTATAATATATTTTTTACTTATTTATTTTATTTCTTATATTTCTATTTTTTTATGTCAACTATAATATTTTTTACTTCTTTATATTTTATGCATTGTTGAAATCAATGCAATTATTAAGGTTCAAATCCCTTCTATTTTTTCTATTTCTTATGTCAGTTATAGTAATTTTTTTTTTTTTAATTTCTTTTGTTTCTACTTCTTATGTCTACTATAATATATTTTTTACTTCTTTATTTTATTTCTTATATTTCTACTTTTCATGTCAACTATAATATTTTTACTTCTTTATCTTTTTTGCATGGTTGAAATCAATGCAACCATGTTTTTTTATTAAGGTTCAAATTCCTTCTATTTTTTCTATTTTTTATGTCGGCTATAGTAATTTCTTTTTATTTCTTTTGTTTTTACTTCTTATGTCTACTATAATATATTTTTTACTTCTTTATATTATTTCTTATATTTCTACTTTTTATGTCAACTATAATATTTTTTTCTTTTTTATCTTTTACGCATTGTTGAAATCAATGCAACCATGTTTTTTTTTATTAAGGTTCAAATCTCTTCTATTTTTTTTTTCTATTTTTTATGTCGACTATAGTAATTTTTTTTGTTTTGTTTTTGTTTTTGTTTCTACTTCTTATGTCTACTATAATATATTTTTTTACTTCTTTATTTTATTTCTTATATTTCTACTTTTTATGTCAACTATAATATTTTTTACTTTTTTATCTTTCAGGCATTGTTGAAATCAATGCAACCATGTTTTTTTATCAAGATCTCCCTATTTACTTTTTACTTTGTATTATTCTTTTTTGTTTATGGCCGACATAATATTTATTACTTTTTACTTTGTATTATTCTTTTTTGTTTATGCCCGACAATATCGACAAACTCAACAAAGGTTACAAGATCTCCCTCATATTTACTTTGTACTTTGTATTATTCTTTTTTGTTTATGGCCGACAATATCGACAAACTCGACAAACACTCGACACACGTTACAAGATCTCCCTCATATTTATTTTTTACTTTGTATTATGCTTTTTTGTTTATGGCCGACATAATATTTATTACTTTTTACTTTGTATTATTCTTTTTTGTTTATCGCCGGCAATATCGACAAACACTCGACACGCGTTACAAGATCTCCCTCATATTTACTTTTTACTTTGTATTATTCTTTTTTGTTTATGGCCGGCAATATCGACAAACTCGACAAACACTCGACACATGTTACAAGATCTCTCTCATATTGGGCTGTAGAGCATCTCTCAACGCAATAATATAAAACAGTATCATTTTTATACAAAAAATCTCTGAAAATTTATTGAAAATGGTTTTAAATGTGTTTATTTTCTGGAATTTTTTGCAATTTTGTCAATAAAAATGTCTTATTTTGTCCATAAAAAATGTCTTATTTTATAGAAAAAATTACAAAATGAATATGTTTTTCATTATAAATTGCTTATAAATGTATGTTATTTTGTTACATTTCTAAAAACACACTTGAAATTAGAAATAAAAAGTATTTTACAACAAAGATAATTCAAAGGACTGAAAAAATGCCTCAAAATGAAAATGTGCGATACTGGTATCAACCCTTTTTGAAACGAAGGTAAAAATAACTACTAAAATTAGGAGAGAGAAAAACGAGAACTGTGTTGAGTTCTCGTTTCATAGTATAAGTGGTTTTTTAGATTTGGGGTAAAAATAGCCACTAAATACAACTTATAAAAAATAAAAACTCTGGAGGGTTCTCATCAAGTTGTATAATGTGTTTATCTAGTTAAATCCCAATGTCTCAACAATTAAATTGTATGACTAAATTCAATAGAAAAAAAAAATTTGGACCGCTTCACCTTTGTTCTCATATCAAAATCTTATAGCTCTTCTTAGATATTCATTTGTAGATACTTTTAAATTGTTAAGAGTTATTCAAGGTTGCCTACTCATCCTTGAGAGGGTTAAATGTTGGGAAAACTATGAACCTTATCTTGCTTATCACCATTTTCACACCAACAACATTCAACCAATTGCTATACCCACAACTCCTAAATGTTGCATGGGAACCAAATGTTTTCAAAATCTTGTGATTTAAACATTGTCTCAGTTATTTGAAGGCTTTCCTTGGCACCACCATCATCTTTTCCCTCTTTTCTAATCTTAGTAAATAGTATATTCACATACATTTGTGTAACAATACATACAAGACCTCATAAAATGGGTGATAATAACAATGATCTTACTTTGATAATCCCTGTCTCAATGACAGAGATGGGTCATTCCCCAACTATTGATAAGCGAGATTCCCTTAACAACATGGCATCACATTTTTCTCCAAACCCTAGCCCTCCAAGCCATGCAAACAAATCCAAATACATGAATACAATTCAAGAATTAGCAAAACAATATGAGAGGTACCTAGAGGATGTCCAAGACACGATCAAAGAAAATGAACTTCAAGATAGACATGATAGAAAATTGAGTGTAGATTGTGAACAAGGGAAAATCCTCCTTTTCACACCCTCAAATCTTGAAACATGTTATGGTTTCAAAACCTTTTCCAAGTTGTAGCATTATGTAATGGGTAGTTTGGGACATAATCCGAGGTGTAACCTAAAGGTCCGAATAATCCTAAAATTTATGGGACAAGGTTGACACTATGCTTAGATGGTCGAGGATTTTTTCTACTTCTTCTCATTAGAAGACAATCTTCAACCAATTAATCAATATTTAATGGACATAAACTAAGAGATTATATTTTTGAAGCCAAAAATAGACACAGTGGGAAATGTTAACACCTGTACTATTGTCATCTTAGAGATTCTAAAAAAATGGGCTCATAATTCCATAAGCACCTTGTGACTCACCTTAAAGATGGCCATGGTAGTCTCAACTTTGTTCTTAAGGAGTCTCTGATTTGACTAATGAGAATATCTTACATAATGGTCTAACAACAATCCATCATGTAAAATGTTATTGATGATATAAAAAAAATGATATTTATATCATAGAATATGATGCATTCTTTGAGCTTTTAAGTTGCAACAAGCCATTTCTTATTGTGCCATTCAAATACCTCAATAGCTCCATAAAGATACTTAATTTGTCAACCAAGCCATCAAATTAAGAGGATGATTTCTCCAATCCATCACTCCTAGAACGAAGTCCATCCCTAAAGAACCAATGGACCTTCTCTAGAATTTATTTGGAAAATGAACATGATACTAAGACATGGCATTATAGTGTGAGATAACCTCATCATTTGATTTTCCTTTGGTGATCTCCATATACATTGGACATAATGACTAATCAAAGATTCAAGAGTCAAACTCTTGACTTGCAAGCACTCACGAGTCTTTGACAACTTAACACATTTGACTCAAGTACTTGACAGTTATATTTGTTGGGAACTCTATAAATACCCCAAAGTAAGGGAAACTACTCATTTTCACTCTTCTTCTAACCACAATCATTACAAACCTAAAACTCACTGAAAGTATAAAGAAGGTGCACAACTAAGATCTGCACACTTGATTTTTAACATATAAAGAAAATATTTATCAAACAAATAACAACAAGGTTTCATATCTGTAGCAAGGCATCTACGAAAAACTGTTCCAACCATTTTTAAACCACTTTTAGGGTGAATCCATGAATATGGGTGTCTAATTTGGGGGGTCTTATGAGAAAATAAATATGATTTTTTCATGTTTTTCAACTTTGGGCGAATAAAAGTGATATTTGTGTTTAGAATTTCACTTTTCAGTAAATTAAAACTTTTAGAGAATTATGTTAGCTTTCTATTCATTATTTTTCAAGTTTTTTTTGAGATTTGATGTGTAGATATGGAAAATGTTTGACAATATGTTCTTATAAAATGAAAGGACTAGTAAATAGTCATGTTTTTTGATGGGCCTAAAATCATTGTTAAACTTGTGTTTTGTAAAAACAAAATATGCAACGACAATCTACACAAAATGTATTAAGGCATGACTATATTTTCATAACCAACGGATCTACATACTAATTATTATAATTTTTTGAATTGGATCAATGCAGAAAGCTTGTTGAATTTGAACATGTTTATTTTGACGGGACATTTCTCCCAATTTACTCTAAAACTAAAAAAATCTAAGAATACCCTTTTGAAGTAAACACTCCAATGAATGTTGTTATCATAGAGACTTACGACCTAATCGCTACGCAGAGATCACTACGACCTGCATTCGCTACGGCTCGGCTGCCGCCGCCTGCCAGCCCGGCTCTGCTTCGGTTGCTGCAACGGCCAGGGTTCAGCCGGTGCTCCTCTGCGTTTTCATGCAATGACGGCCAGCTACGCCAATGCAGTCCGCGCCTCCTGCTTGTATCCAGCCGGGGATTCGATAACGATCTCCAATGGGGGAAAGGCAGCATGCGGCCAGCCTCCCTTGTTTGTTCAGGAAATACCTGCACCTTCCATTCCGGTGGTTAAAGAATCTTTGCTTGAAGTAAGGAATTTCACAGAATCAGCTTTGGTTTGTCGCTTCAATGGGTTTTGGCCTTGCCTGGTTGCTCTCCATAAGTGGATCTCTGAGCTATGGAAACCCCTTGTTTCTGAGGAAATTTCTATTTATCCTTTTTCTCGAGGTTTTTTTGTTATGGATTTCGATTCTCCTGTGGATAAAGAGATCATTCTTGACTCTGGACCGTGGTTTTGGGGAAGTTCGAGGCTCTTTATGAAACCCTGGTCTCTTCTTTTTGACCCATCTACGGACCATATCTCATCTACTCCGGTTTGGGTTCAGCTTCCTAATTTTCCCTTGCATCTCTAGAACCTGGCCTCGCTTAAAGCTATTGGCAATGCGTTGGGTTCCTTCTACGATCGAAGTCCAGAAACAAAGGAATACATCAAAACTACCTATGCTCGCATTTGTGTAGAAATGGACTTTAACATTGGCTTTCCTGCTGAGATCCATTTGACCAACCCGGATTATGTGTGGGTGCAAAAGCTAGACTATGAAAATGTGATGTTCAAATGCAAATATTGCTTACAACCGGACATCTTGTAAAAGATTGTCCAAAAGCCTCTTAGATCCCCAAATCCAAAAAGCTTCATCGCAAATCCACTTGGTGGGATGGAGTAAACTCTAAGCATTATACAGTAATCATAAATGAAGATCTATCCGAAGAGGCTCCATCACAAGTTAAGGAATTTTCTCAGGCTAAAACAGAGGACACTCTAGAAGAACAAAGGATCCCCGCCTGTGACAAAGATCCACTTGTAGCTCCATGAGAGAATGTTATCCATCTGATGGACCCGAAAAGTCTAGCCCCACAGGATGCATCCAAAAATGCAATACCCATTCTTGAAGCATTTGTCGATCCATCAGATTGGATCAAAGTCAACAAAAAAAAAAGAGGAGCTTCACCCTCTTTGAAACCAAAAGAAAGTTTAACTTCTCCAAGAAAAACAAGAAGCCAACAAACTTCATATTGTTAATCTCTCAGTTGTGTTGAGATGTTTGTTAGAAGTAGGACAACAGTTTCTTTTGGTCTTGCTAGTAGTAAATGTAGCCCAGTTCCTTCTTGGGCAGTATGCTAGAAGATTCAGTATCCATAGAATAGGAAAGTATCAAGATAAGTTAAGACTGGCTGTAGATGATCAAGGAGTCATGGAGGTAGTCCTCTCTTAGGATCAGCCTGTCTTCAGAACTATGTAATCTTTCATTTCTCTTTTTTATATATAAAAGCTCTTAACCATTTCTGTAAAAAAAATAGTAAACACTCCAATGAATGATCCCATATGTTTTTCAAATTTTTTTATTTTGTATTTTTCAAGTTATGGAGTTTTCATTTTACTGCATTTTGAAAGCCATGAAACCAAAATGGACACATATTAACAAAAAAAATAATTAAAATAATCAAATCTCACCTAAACACAAAAAATTCTATACCTATCGAAAGTAGATTCAATGACGAAACTAATGGTATCAGTTCCGACAGTCGACTTGCAATGTAGTAGATTGTTTTTGCCTTCCGAAAATGGAGAATCCTGAAAACAGTGAAGTTGTCAGGTATCAGAATTTATTCGGTTGAATAATTATTTTCCGTTATCAAAGCCTTAAAATTAGCAATGGTTGTTCGGCCAAAAAATAAAACGCAAAAAAATTCAGTTGGACGGAAAAAATGGGGGCCTGCTTTTAGAAATTAAATTATTTGAAATTGTATAAATAAAGACTAAATGAGTCATAATTTTGCATATTTTTTTTTCGTAGAGGTTTTTAGAAAATATTTTTTAAGGGGTTTTCGCAAAGGAGATTTCCTTTTGAAAGGGTTTTTTTCAAAGGAGATTTCTTTCCAAGGAGTTTTTATTTAAAGTATATTTATTTCCAAGGAGTTTTTTTTCAAAGGAGATTTCTTTCCAGGGGGTTTTTTTTCAAAGGAGATTTCTTTCTAAAGAGTTTTCTTTTAAGGAACTTCTTTAACAAGATTTTGTTCTATGAAACTTCTTGAAGGTAAGGATATTTTTTTTAAGAGATTTTTTTAAGGGATTTTTTTAAAGAAACGTTTTTGTAAGAGATTTCTTTAAGGAGACTTCTTCTAAGTTGTTTTGTCAAAGACTCAAGGACTCTTAAGAGATTTTTTTAAGGTAATTTTTTTCTAAAAAACTCTTTTTAGGTAAAAGTGTCAAACGAGAATTTCTCTTCATGTGTTTTATAAATGCTCGAAAGACTCCAAAATTTTTTTTAGTTGTTTTTTAATCTTAAATTTTTATATTTTTTACTACAATGTTTTGATTCTTTAATTTAACCTCTATAGATTAAAATACCATGGGAAATAAAAAAAATCGTTAAAGCAAAAGTGATCGTAAACGAGATGATGATGCTCACAGGGAAAGAGAAAGACTTAGACATCATGCCAAAAAAGCAAGGGTTGCACAAACAGAAGAGACAATTGTTGAAGATGTAAATAGAGATTTACATCATAGTGTTGATGAAATGGATATTGAAAATTGAGTACAAGAAGAACAAATTGAAGCTAAAGAGACCATTGTTGAAGATGTTAATATGGATTTACATGATAATGTTGATGAAGTCAATATTGAAGATCAAGTTCAAGAACAATAAATTGGACCTGGTATGTATATATCATATATATTTTTCAAATCCATTTTTATAATGAATTGTAATTTTCGATATATGTTAAATTAAATTTAACTGAAATGTATAGGTGATTTTACCATTGATGATGAAATGTTGGAAAACATTGACTGTGACAAATATGGGGAAAACATAGCCATGCACGTTGCACGATATCATGCTATGTAAATTTATGATGATATTCTCCAACAATATTCAATAGTAGGATAAGAACAAATTTTGAGATGTTTATTAGTGTCCAAGAAATTAAGAGGTGCTACGCCATTATTGGGTATTCACAAGACGACAAAAGAGACGAAATTGAAACATAATGTGATATAAAATATAAGTGATGCAATATTTTTTTTTGGAAAATCCAGGAAGAAAGATACCAAAGATGCACGTAAAGCAATTCAAACAACAATTATTTAAGCTAGTACTAAACAAAAATGTTTGACAACACAACTGGTAAAAACAATAGGAACCTCAAGAAATACATTATACAAATATAACAAATTCAGATTGCAAATAGATGAAAATGATGAAGTTGCTTGTTGGGAAATTATTTGTAGACATGATTATAGAGACAGAATGAGGGAAGGTGTTAAAGATATTGTACATAAATATTGGTTGGCACATGCTCGAGTTTCACCAAATTCAAGTGATGTGATACGACTCAGAGTATCACAAAATGAATACGAAATCCATGCAAAACATATAATGGAAATGACACAAATACAAATTTTCAATAAATTCAAGGAGGATCATCGTGGAATTAGTATGTTAGTCACTACATTTGTGCAACAGAAACCATGGTATGTTAGACCTATTACTATTTTTGACACATGTTGTTGTCATTATCATGTAGAATTTGAATTATATTATGACACTTTTCTTGAATTTGGTAAAATGTTTTGGCCAAATTCACCACCTCCGCCCACAATACATGAATTCATATCTCAAATTCTATGTGAGAGAGATCACGATGAACTATTTTACAATAAGAAATGTGTCAATGGAAAACACTGTGATTGTTGTGGAAATATAACTTTATTCCACAATAAATATCCTAAAAATAATGATCATTCGATGTCAAATGTAACCGTTGATTAGAGAAGATATGAATACATCAATTACCCTACAAGTCTAGTGATATGCTTTCCAAACGAATTGATTTGTGTGAAGATAAAATATGTGTGACAAATTTTATAAAGAAATTTGAAAATGAAATTTATAAATACACCAAGAATTCACATAGAGCACGATGGCAAGACCTTCAATTCAAACAGTCTCGTGAATTTTTTCACTCGGAGCAATTTTTTCTGTGGTTGATTTTGCAGAAAACTACACATTTGTTGCACAAAAGGAGATACAAAATGAATACTATCATTATGACCAAGTTTCGATATTTGTACATGCTCTATATAGTCATTCTTAGCACAATGTTGATGGCATTGAAAGAACGTGTGACGATTGATATGTGATTAAAGAATATCATTTTTATATCAGTGATGATCATACACACGATACACATTTTGTACAACATTGTATTGAAAATATTTTCTATGAATCATTAAAAAGACGTGAAGTTAAATTCAATGAACATTGGATATGGTCGGATGGATGTGCGGGACAATTTAAATATTCATGATCATTTTTTTGGTTATGTCGACTTCATAAAGCATCGAACATTAGACATCGTTGGAATTTCTTTGAAACTAGACATGGAAAAGGCGAACATGATGATGTAGGAGCATGTGTAAAAAGAGCACTTTGAAGATGGCAAATGAACCATTCTTCTGCATGATTTCATCCAGTTACAGAAGTTGTCCAATGGTGTCAATTACATCTAAGCCATGACTATAATCAACATTCAAAATAAGTGCACAGGAATGTGCACATTTTTTTTTTATTTCTATTAATTGTCAATTTAAAAAAAATGTTATTTGCAAGTCTACCATTAAAGTATATACACTAACATTAAAAGTTGTCCTTTGTGATTTGCCATATTGTGTAGGTTCTTTTGTCTTATTGGAATCCAATATATAGATAGATCAATCCCATATGAGGTTGGCACCATACATATGACTATAGATTTACACTCTATCCAAACAAAACCCTTCCAAAACGTGTTTTCATTTGACAGTAGAAAGCAATCATGCTTTTATCATATTTGTATTGAAAACGTTGAATCTACAGAAGTTTGTGAAAACATAACGAACAACTATGTAAAACTTTGGAAACAAACAGAGATTAATCCAAAGGGGAAAATGCCACTTGCAAGCTTGGAATAATTAGAATTAGAAGAAATAGCAATATCATTTGATGGCAATAGAATTTCAGATCTTGTTAGAGAAGGTAATGTAATAAACTAAAAAGAGTGATTGTTCATTTCATATAAAGTATGTATATATAGAGTACAAATTATTTGTTGATTGTTCATTGTTGGATCCCCTTATGTACTAGAATATTCCTTCATATGGATTGGATGACTTATCTGATAAAGAGTAAGATTTGATCCTCCGCCATAAGGATGAATTTTATATTTCTTTTTTAGTTCACATTTTTCAATTCTGGTAATTGATTGTGCATCGACTGTAGATGTACAAATATAAAGAGTACCCTCCTTTCCTCATTGTATATAGAATACAAATTATGTGTCAAGTCAATTTAATGCATTTAAAAACCATGACATCAATTTGAATGTACAAGAGATGTTTTTGCTGTGATTGCACCCTTTGACAACAAATAAAAGGTGAAATATTATTTGATGCGATGCACTTAAATAAGGATGAATTTATTGGAGGAATATGATGACAAAGAATTTACATATGAGAGGATCCATCATATTATAAGGTTATTTTTCTCAACAAATCCACATGAATGAATATTATATTTACTTTCAAGATTATGAACCTGATGTCATATGTTGTCAATATAGTCATTTAGTATGTGCATTTCGAATAAAATTAATACAAGTTCTATCGAAAAAAATTTGAAAACTAAAAAATGGAAAATGTCCAAATATGACCATGAACGAATAATTGAGGATGGCCTTCCATTGTGATGTTTTTAAGCAAGCTTTCAAACTCTATCCATCTTCTTCATTACACATGTACATATTGGATATATTTTATTCCATCATTATTAGATTTGTATTGACCAAACATTGATTAATCTTCCTTGAACAAGGCAGGACAAAAGTGTCTGCCTCCGAGATGCATTTGATGTCTTTGTTGTTAGATGTGTGTGTAGGTCTATAGGTACCCAAAAGAGTGCAAAATTTTTTCATACTCTCAAGAAGAGCGCATGTCTCGTGCACTTGGAGCTTATTGTTATACCACAAAGTTGTTTTAGCATTACAAGACCAAACCTAAAGCAAATATTTATTTCCTATAACATCATCTTTAAAAAACTGGGCCTACAAGCTTTGCAAGGGGGGTGTTGAGGGATAAAAAAACATTTTGGGGTTAGTTGGGACATAATGCCTCCCTTCCACTCAATATTTCATCAAGTGAATCCTTATTTAATGTTGGCTTGTAGACTCAAAAAATTAAATCATAAAATAAGGGTTCAAATATATATATTCTTTAATTTTTTCTTCTCCTACTCCATCAATCACTAATTTGTTATGCACACTTTTCTTGGAATGATTTTTCTAGCAAGTGAAAAAAAATACATCAAGATGGTTTGTAAGGTTTGATTTTACACATACATTGATTGATGCTAAAAATAGTTTAAAGAACTCGTGAAAAAATGTGACATAACGTTATCCTTGATTACTGCCTCAAGTTAATTGTAGATATGGTATATTCTTCTAGCTAAGTTAAATGATGCTTTTATGAAGAAAATGTATGTTTATTCGAAATTTGTATATTGTTGACTGTGAATTGTGTACATGTATTTAATTATCTTATATTTACTTGAATATATCATATAATAGTCCTACCTTCTCATATACTTTATAATGTGTCAATTAACATTGATTTCAAAAATGTTTAACATAAAATATTGTCCTTGCTTGCTCCTTGTTAAATGTTGAGATGGTATGCTCCTAGCTAAGTTAAATAGTGTTTTTATATGATGTCCAATTTTTTAATTTGTTAAAATTTGTTGTCAACATTTAACTTCTATATAAAGACAATGTATGTTTATTTGAAATTTATATAGTGTTAATTGCCAATTGTGTATACATACAAGTATTTAATTAGATTTACTTGAATATTTTCCATATAATAGTCATAGCTTCTCATATACTTTGAAAAAAATTGATTGCAAAAATGTGACAAAGTCTTGTCCTTGATTAAACTCATTGTTAAAAATAATTGTCAACATTTAATTATTTTATTGTGCAATGTTTTAAATATTTTTTTATCATTCAAATGTACAATTAATAGTTGTTTATATTATCATATGGAATTGATTTTTTTTTTTTATACATCTAACTGAAATCATGGCAAATGGAGATAACAATAATTTGATTTTTAATCACAAACAAGGATTCTAAAATTGCGAAGCTTATGCTAAATTAGAGAAATGGTTATTTACAACAAACTGATGAAAATTCATCAAATTGTTGTCTAAAATCATTGCACTAATTTAGCATAAGCTTCACAATCTTGAAATCCTTGCTTATGATTAAAAAACAAAAAATCATTATATCCCCCCATTTGCCATGATTTCAGCCGCATCTATAGTTCACCAACTACTAAAGTGTTACCCGAACATTAAACATGCACCGTACATTAGTTAAAAATTGAAAGTTTGAATCATTTATATAAGATGCAAGTTTATTACATACAATCTACAATACACTTCCAAACAAACTTCATTATGAATTTACAAACTTGATCTTTTCCATTTAAGTATAGTAATGGCGAGATCATATTTTACGAAACATGTGTATTTTAAATATTAAAACATATGTACTAAATACATGGATTGATTTGAAAATTACATACTTTAGAGCTTTAAACCAATATCCTAAAACCATTATGTGACAAAAACTAACTAGACTAGATGAAATTGTCTATGTAACACTCAAGAACCATTTAATACAAGATGTGGATCATTTAATGAGATTCAATCTTGACAAAATTGAACTATATTACTATTAAACTAGATATAATATTGACTACCATTATGAAAGAAAATCGTAACTTGTACATATATTTAATAATACATACATTCATGAACATCATGCAAAATCATATTCTAAGCATTTACCACACAAAAGTATGCTATGTAATTAACCCAAAAGAAAGTTAGAGCCTCCAAAGCAAATATACAATATGTAAGTTCAATGTACATATATAATCCAAAAATAAAGTTCTTGAATGTCCAAAAAACCTACAATATCTATATCAACATGCAGATATATGCAATACAGTCTAAAGTTCAAATGGCCAAATCAAAATGGTAGTATGAGAAAACATAGCAAAAAAAAACCAATAAAATCTCTCTAAATCAAAGTCCACCAATATCCTCCGATGTGGTCTTCCCTTTGTCTCGACAAGTCCCAACCTGCAGCATGTATAAAAGCAAGTTATGTTCATCTCATAAATCAATTAAACACTTTTAAACTAGATTCAAAAGCTAAAATATTAAACTTATGAAAATAAAATTGAAAAGAATAAAAATTTAGAAACAAAATTACCTTAGTATCAATGTCCATGTCCATCAAAGGACCAATATACTCTGCTCTTGCCTTCCCCTTGACTGGACAAGTAACAAATTGTAACATGTATAAAAGCAACTATGAAGATCTCATATTATTTAAACAATTTTAAACTATTAAATTCAAAAACTTTAATAAACTTATGAAATTAAAGTTGAAAAAAATAATAATTTATAAACAATTACCTCACCACTAATGTCCATACTTCCTCGTGTTTCCTAAAATTTAAATTTTGTTATTAAATAAAACATTATGTGAGTAAAATAAACTAAAATTAAGTAGTTCACTTAAAACCAAAACAAAAAAATTGAAAACATGCTTACATGAGATGGAATATCATAAAAAAAGTTGGAACCAAAATAAACCTATGGACAAAACCATTTTCAATTTCAAAACGTGTTCACATTAACAATAGGATACATAGATTACCTAAAATTCTAAAAAAACATACAACATCTTTTTAACATAAATATGGATCTATTTAATAAATATACCTCTCTAAAATGCTCTTCTACATTTTCACTAGTGGAGAGTCGAAAATCATGTTCACTCAACCATCTAGAATACTGCAATCAATAAAAATTTACGTAATGTATTTATTATTATATATCAAAATATACTTAAAGCCATAGATATAATGTAATGAAAATTTAAATTCAAAATGAATAAAACAATTATAGATTGTATGTATATAAACACTAGACCTCTCCTATACTCGATGTGTCATGGGATAGGACATCTAAAGCTGTATTGCGACATACCTTAGCATAAGCCCTAATATCTTCAATTCTCATTGTGTCTACCTCATCATTGGTTTTGTAAACAAACCTTTTGTTAACACAAAAAATTGACCACATACCTAGACCTCCATTCCTAAAGAATAAACTCATTTATACACTAAAAACCCAAAAACCCACATATCCTAAGTCCTACATTCCCCCTTTGGACAACCTCCACTAAAATAGGGATCCTCCCCTAAAAAAGAGGTGTCCACGAAAATAGGGGTATGTCCCGACAAACCAAAAATTCCCACCTCAACTCAAAGACTTACCGAGCGGTAAAATTTGAAAGACACATACCTTAAGTGGTTTTAGGGTTACAAAACCCTAAAACCACACCATATATGAAATGTATTTCACCATTTACACATAATTTTTTCTCCTATTATCATTTTCCCATTTTCGCTTGAAGCCCCCTGCTTCAGCACCAAGCTCGATTTGCCCAGATATCCTCGGCCAAACACCATCTCTTGGACCTCCTCTTCGGCTAGTTGAGCATAATTAGCTCCTAGCCACCATATGTTGAGATATTGTAACTTCAAAGAATATTATATTTGTACTTTATTATTCCGGAGATGATTCATTCCTCCGTGAAGATCTTATTGTATATCCGGAGATGTTTATTCCTCCGTCGGAATGTGGTAACTCGGGTTATTAGACTTCCCTAGTGGGGGTCGGCCCTGTATGTGTTATGTGGGTCAAAGGGTTATTAGACCACCCTAGAGGGGTCGGCCCAGTCAGTTGTAGTGGGGTATTTAACCCATTGGTTAAATACGAGCCTACATGTCTTGTGTAAAAGAAAAGTCGGAGTAGTGTATAAATAGAGGAGGTGTGTTCCTCATTTGACACACACACTCACTCACTTGAGGATAGCGCACTTGTGGAGGAGAGGTTTGCTATTGTGGAGGAGGAGATCATGTCTCAGGGTTTCATCTTTGTATATTGCTGGTCATCTATATTGAGGAAGCTTTGCTGGGTTTTCTACCCCATGAGGGTTTCCCAGGATAAGTCTCTGTCTCTTGTGTTTATGCTATGCTTGTTGTTTCTTCAGTGATCTTGTATATGCTTTTATTGTGAAATGGAATGTAATGCTGCTATTTTCTGTCTTAGCATATTTAATTTTAACATGGTATCAGAGCTAACCTGAAGGAAGGCAAGGTATGGCACTTACGAAACTTGCTTTACTTACGACAATTTGAAGGTTAGGGTTTTACATAGCAAAAACCAGTCATCGTGGAACTTTCGCTATAAATCCATTTCTGCAAAGGTTCAGGGTCTGAAAAGTTTACAGGACGAAGATAACATCCCCAGGTACCTTGTGTCCAAAGGGTACCCTCAGATTCGTTGTACTTTATGAGTTATGATCAGTACAAGTTAGGGTTTCTGCCTCTTCCAGATCTCAGTCAAAATCAGGTGACCTTGGAAAAAAAGTCATAACTTGGGCTAGGAAGCTCCAAATGAAATTTCGTAAAAAGTTACAGGTAGTACACAGACTCTAATATATCAGGAAACTTTTTCAGAGGCCGAAGGTGAACCAGTGACACGTGGCACGCAGTACAAGTTCGCTCTCCTGTTTTATCCCATAAACAGGTCACGTTGCGACACTTGGCATAACTCTCTCTCAGAGAGTCCAATTGAGGTCAGACCTGTCAGGATGGAAAGATAACAGGTCGAGCTATCTCAGGAAAATTTTTCAGAGGCCGAAGTTCAAACAGTGACACGTGGCATGCCGTACAAGTTCTCTCTCCTGTTTTATCCCATAAACAGGTCACATTGCGACACTTGGCATAACTCTCTCTCAGAAAATCCAATTGAGGTCAGACCTATCAGGATGGAAAGATGACAGGACAGGCTACTGTAGAAAACGTTTTCAGACCCTGTGGAGCAAAAATTTTGGAGTTATAGCAGAAACAATCAGGTACATATTTCTGTCAAAACAGAATTATTTTTGGAGCACCTTTATTCATGGCTTCTGGAATTTAGGGTTTCGGAGAAAGTTAGAATTTTTGGAATCGGAATGCATGGCTGAATGCTACTCAGGAAAATCGAAATTTAGAGACCAAGATCAAATTTTTTGGTTGGGTAGAAGACCAGGCTTGATCAAACTCTAGCTCGGGATTTTGATCGGAAAGATGGAAAATTAGGGCTTCAGCAAAAGTTGGAATTTTTTAAGTCTGTAACCATGGCTGGAAGCTCCTCAGAAAAATAAGAGTTTAGAGCCTTGGATCAAACCTTTTGATTGAGCAGAAAGGTGGGCTTCATCAAACCCTAGTTCGGGTTCCTGTCTAGAAGATCCAGAAGTTTCGAAGGCAATTTTGAGGGGTCAAATTTTAGAGATTTAAAAATTGAAGAATGCTAGTTTGATCAACTCAGCAAGACACATTCTTCCATCCATTCAGAAGTGTGAAAGTCAAAGATTGAATTTTTAGGGTTTCTCTAGCAAACCCTAATCAAGCTCCAGATTAAGTTTTAGGGGGAGTTGAGGCTAAGGCCTTACATAAGAAGACTACAAGAAGTCTCGACAGGTATGACTTAAGGAGGTTCAGGTATGTCTTGAAATCTGATTCTTGATTAAGTTCATAATGTGTTTTGTCTTCATATTATTTATTAGTACAATCTTGATTAATGTTAGAATTGTCTTATCACCCTAGTAAACAGTATGAATGCATGTGAATGATCGAAGACATTCATTGATTAGGGCTATATGATTGTACTAATGCATTATGGTGTTGTGTGAGGTTGATGTTGTCTGCTAACAAGATACAGGTACATCACAAAAGACAAATCAAGTTCCATGACCATGACATCATGAAGACAAAGACTCATCCATAATATTTGTTCTACTTACGAGGTATGCATGACTTTATTATATTATGCTTAACCTATGAGACATGCAGGTTCTAGCTCAAGATCTCTAAATCATTGAAGAGATTGTTTAGGTATGTTGTACATAACTAAGCAGGTATGTTTTCCTATGTCATGTTAAGAATCTTACCTTGTATTGGGATCCCTTATATAAGTATACTTGGCATGATTAGATATGCTTAAAGTTGGTAATCAATGGATTATGCATATTATGTCTTTTATCTTGATTGATGATACGCATGAGTAAAAGAAGTCTTCCCTGAAATCTTGAATACTAATGTTTATTATTTATGATCGTGACTATACATATTCAAGACTATTTAGATGTTTTGATAATGTTTATAATATACTAATGAACGTATGTTTGTGTATGAGATCATGAGGATAACACTACTGCACACTTGAGCATGCACAGTGGTATAGAATGAATAGAAGTTCAAAAGACATTTAGAAGACCAAGCGAGAGGCAACCACACAAACATAAAAGATAAGTATTTGAGTTGTTATTTGAAATAGTAAATGATATTGCTTGCATGCATATTTGTATTCCTAGAATATCTCATGCTGAGTGTAAACATTCATAGAGCATTGAACAGTATACTAATAATATGCATATGATTGGTAAGTTGGACAAACATTCCATTGTTGCTTGTCTAGAATGAAACCTCTTTGTTGACATGCTGAGAGCTGTGCACACTCTCGATAGTATGTTCTGGTAGAGATGGAAGGCATCTAGATAGCCACTGTATGCATACAGGATATGGGAAAGTGTTGTGCCAAAGTATTGGTCAAAATAGTTGCATAACTATGTAAATGATATCTGTATGCATAATAGGTTATCATGTCAATATGATTTGATGATTATGAAGTATTACTAATCATGTACTTAATTTTGAATTGAGGAAAGATCATGATGAATGATGAACACTGAACAAGCAATGGACGTTCAATAAAAGATTCACAAATCAAACACACTATAGAAGGCTTGTGGCTAGAAGATTCTCTTAGAAAGAGGAAGAGAATCATGATGAGATGTTTGCTCCAAGTGGCTAGATAAGACCATTCTCTTAATGGTGTAATTAAAGAAGAAGTCTGAATCAGGTTCTGTATGAGTTCCCAGGATCGATAATCAATTGATGAGCTTAATGATCACCATGGGTGATGTGGATCTCAACCTTCGCTACAAGGTTGAATATGGTTTCTATACACAGATGACATGGATGCAAGAAGGAACTCACCACAGAGTTCGAATGATATTGAGGCTCATATCAGTAGACCCATCTAACGAGAGATGGCACAGATAGATATGCGGAAGATCATTCAATGCAGAGTGTGAATGATGTTCAGTCACAAAGGGAGAATTGACAGTTTCTTGATAAGCTTGGACTTTACCAAAAGTAAAGTTGTTACTAACCTTTACCTTAAGGTTGTAGGTGATGAACCTATCATACCATTATTGTATGATGATGATCTCTTTCTAACAAGAAATGAGAAACATATCATGAAAAGAAAGAAGAAGATGGCTGAAGAAATGAAAATGAAAGATCTCAGATTGATGCATTACTTCCTAGGTCTGGAAGTATGGCAAGGCTCAAAAGGAATCTTCCTCAACCAAGGAAAGTATGCTGAGAAATATTTAAAGGACTTGATATGTTGGAATGTCCACTCTCATGGATTCCAACTTGAAGCTGTTGGTGAATGAATCATCAGAGTTAGTATAACTCTGTACAGACAAATTATTGGGTCGTTGATGTATCTATTAAATATATTAGGTTAGATATATGCTTTGTTGTGAACACCTTGAGTCAGTATCTAGTGGAAACTAGATGTGTTCACCTGATAGTTGCAAAGCATGTGATGAGGCACCTAAAGGATACGATAGACTTTGATCTATGCTATCTTGGAGATCATGACTTCAGATGGCTACGCAGATGCTGATTGGGCAGAAAGTGTATCAGACAAGAAGAACACATCAAGAGGATGTTATTGTCTGGGATTAGCCATGATCTCGTGGTTTAGCTGGAAGTAGTCTAGTGTGGCTCTCAGCACAAGTAGAATATATGGCTGCTTGCTCTGCTAGTTGTGAAGAAGTTTGGCTTCAGGATTGTTTGACTTAGAGATAGAACCAACTATGATCCTATGTGACAAATAGAGTTGTATCAAGATGACATGGAATCCAGTGTTCCATGATAATTCAAAGAACATAGGGATCTAATAAGATATGATGCAGAAGGAACTAAAGCTTGAATTTGTAACAGGTTACCGATGTACTAACCAAATCTCTACCTCAAGTGAAGAAGTTACCAACATACTAACCAAACCTCTGTCTCGAGTGAAATTTGAATACTTCAGAGACAAGCTTGGTGTAGCTCAAAAGGACCCTCCTCGAAAGGGGGAGTAGTATAGTCAGTGATGATGAGATTGTCTCATCGAACAACAAGGTCGATGATGAGGTAACCTGTTCTCTACACCTAGATACTTAGAAATATTTAGATTTAGGACTCTTATGCTTAGAATACTTAGTTTTACTTATACATGCTTTTGATGATAGATGTATTGGTGAGAATACATGCTTTTGATGATAAGATGTATTGGTAAGAATACATACTTTTGATGACACATGTATTGATTAATGTACTTGTATGGTTGAGGATACTTGTACTTGTATTGATGAGAATACATGTGGGGATTGTATCATCCTTGAACACATGTTCTAAAGTGAGCCGTAGACAGGTGTCTCCGAGAAAGAAAAGGGATTGTATCATCCTTGAACACATGTTCTAAAGTGAGCCGTAGACGTATGGTCTCCGAAAATGAAGTCCTTAGTGGACAGGTAGGGATTGTATCATCCATGGACTTCGGTCCCTGAATAGATCCGTAGACGTATGGTCTCCGAAAATGAAGTCCTTAGTGGACAGGTAGGGATTGTATCATCCCTGGACTTCGATCCCTGAATAGATCCGTAGACGTATGGTCTCCGAAAATGAAGTCCTTAGTGGACAGGTAGGGATTGTATCATCCCTGGACTTCGGTCCCTGAATTGATCCGTAGACGTATGGTCTCCGAAAATTAAGTCCTTAGTGGACAGGTAGGGATTGTATCATCCCTGGACTTCGGTCCCTGAATTGATCCGTAGACGTATGGTCTCCAAAAATGAAGTCCTTAGTGGACAGGTAGGGGATTGGATCATCCTTGGACTTTCAGTCCTAAAGAGAGTCGTAGACGTGAGGTCTCCGAGAATGAAGTCCTTAGTGGACAGTTGAGGGGATTGGATCATCCCTGGACTTTCAGTCCTAAAGAGAGCCGTAGACGTGAGGTCTCCGAGAATGAAGTCCTTAGTGGACAGTTGAGGGGATTGGATCATCCCTGGACTTTCAGTCCTAAAGAGAGTCGTAGACGTGAGGTCTTCGAGAATGAAGTCCTTAGTGGACAGTTGAGGGGATTGGATCATACCTGGACTTTCAGTCCTAAAGAGAGCCGTAGACGTATGGTCTCCGAGAAGTGGGGATTGTATCATCCCCGGACTTCGGTCCCTGAATTGATCCGTAGACATGTGGTCTCCGAGAAGTGGGGATTGTATCATCCCTGGACTTCGGTCCCTGAATTGATCCATAGACGTGTGGTCTCCGAGAAGTGGGGATTGTATCATCCTCAGACTTCGGTCCCTGAATTGATCCGTAGACGTGTGGTCTCCGAGAAGTGGGGATTGTATCATCCCCGGACTTCGGTCCCTGAATTGATCCGTAGACGTGTGGTCTCCGAAAAGTGGGGATTGTATCATCCCTGGACTTTGGTCCCTGAATTGATCCGTAGACGAATGGTCTCCGAGAAAGTGATTTTTTATTATGATGTGGTTACTTGTATCGGTATGGATACTTGTATTGATGATGTGGTTACTTGTATCGGTATGGATACTTGTATCGGTAGGATACTTGTATTGATGATGTGGTTACTTGTATCGGTAGGATACTTGTATTGATGATATGGTTACTTGTATCAATATGGATACTTGTATTGATGATATGTATACTTGTATTGGCATGAATACTTGTACTAATGATGTGGATACTTGTATTGTTATGGATACCTGTATTGATGACGATGCTGATGATCGTGTGATGATGATGCTGATGATCGTGAGATGACAATGCTGATGATCATGTGATGACGATGCTGATGATCGTGTGATGACAATGCTGATGATCGTGTGATGATGATGCTGATGATCGTGTGATGACGATGCTGATGATCATGAGATGACGATACTGATGATCGTGAGGATCCAGATGTTGATGTTGTTGTAGCTGTTCGAGTGCTGCAGAAGATAAAGACTCAGTACTGAAGATGTTGATGTTCCAGTATTGAAGATGTTCCAGTAACTGCTTGAGTTACTGATGATGTTGAGAAAGATTCCAATGATTTATAGATGTATCATGTATGATGTTGATGACTCCTTGCTTGTGCAGATGCTGTTATAATATCCTTCTCGTTAAGGGGGAGTGTTGAGATATTGTAACTTCAAAGAATATTATATTTGTACTTTATTATTCCGGAGATGATTCATTCCTCCGTGAAGATCTTATTGTATATCCGGAGATGTTTATTCCTCCGTCGGAATGTGGTAACTCGGGTTATTAGACTTCCCTAGTGGGGGTCGGCCCTGTATGTGTTATGTGGGTCAAAGGGTTATTAGACCACCCTAGAGGGGTCGGCCCAGTCAATTGTAGTGGGGTATTTAACCCATTGGTTAAATACAAGCCTACATGTCTTGTGTAAACGAAAAGTCGGAGTAGTGTATAAATAGAGGAGGTGTGTTCCTCATTTGACACACACACTCACTCACTTGAGGATAGCGCACTTGTGGAGGAGAGGTCTGCTATTGTGGAGGAGGAGATCATGTCTCAGGGTTTCATCTTTGTATATTGCTGGTCATCTATATTGAGGAAGTTTTGCTGGGTTTTCTACCCCATGAGGGTTTCCCAGGATAAGTCTCTGTCTCTTGTGTTTATGCTATGCTTGTTGTTTCTTCAGTGATCCTGTATATGCTTTTATTGTGAAATGGAATGTAATGCTGCTATTTTCTGTCTTAGCATATTGAATTTTAACACCATAGAAGGTGAGTGTAGTGTAGACCATTAGATCGTGAAGGCCACCCGGAGGACGAAACCCATCTAGGGATTGCACTTCTTCACGACCGCAAGGGTAGAGGTAATTCCTAGCTTGTAAGCCAATTTTTACCAAGTATAAAAATCATTTCTTTTATAAAGGGTTCATAATATGCATGGAGTGAATTATTACACATGTATTTGTGGTAGATAGTTGTTTTTACCATTTTTACCAAATTAAATGTGAATTCTATGTTTTTCTACGGTTTATTACCTCACATCTAGCTTAGGTTTATTTCGATTTATATTTCATATATGCATAGTTTCAATTTTCTTACATAGTTTCACTTCGGTTTTTTACCGCATTTCTCACACACAAAGCCACGAGAAGCCATTGTTCCCTGGCTCTCTGCCTGGCTTCCACAAGCCGATAGACACGCCTTTTCTTCCTGTTGGTGTGTGAAATCATAGCCAACAACACTGGCGAATCCACCGGGGAGAGCCCTATAGATCTTTGGCCATTTTTTGTTGAATTTTTAGTAGTTTTTTCCATAGGTTTTGAAGTTGTTAAATATCCTCATATAGCTGGTTTTAAGTGTTGTTAACACTTTAGTAAACCCTTGGCTGGCGAAACCGGCCTAAACCAACCCTTAGAACACCTGCTCAGCCTTTCTCTGAGCCTGTATTTCTTTTTTGCTTTCCCAAGTTTCGGGATGCACCTGTTTGCTCGATAAGTGCATCCCAGAGCGCACTTGTTTCCCATTTATGTGCATCCAAGAGTGCACTTAAACCCTGTTTATGTGCATCCCAGAGTGCACTTAAACCCTTTTTATGTACATCCAATAGATCCCCTTTTCCCAATTTATGTGCATCCCAGGGCACACTATTTTCCAGTTTATGTGCATCCCAGAGCGCTCAGTTTGCTCAGTTAAGAGCGCTCCACTCCTAAACTTTCTGTTTTGAAACTGTGCCTCTGAAGACACCTACCCTTGTACTTTACCAACCCTTTGTTGGTTCCCTAGCATTGAATGTTCGAGTTGCATGATTGAGTTAATGTAGCATATTGTTTACTTGCTTGAGTGATTTTTGCATGATCAGTACCTGTACTCATTTCCTAGCAGTTTATCTCAGTTTCCAAAAAGAAAAAGAAAAATGTTAGTTTAGTTTCATTTATGTTATCAACTTTATTTTGATCATCTAGCATAGCCATACACGCCACTTGTGCACCCACTCACACCCTAAAATATCACGTGAGACTAAAAATCTGTTAACTAAACACACAGCTAACCCCACTTGGGGACCAAAAACAATCTTCTATCTAGGTAGGGTACTGGGGGTAGGCATCCAAATAACCCCCCTTTGCCACTTTCCATCTGAAACTTAACAGTTGACCATTAGGGAACCAAAATCCCCTATTATTTGTTGGCACGGTTAAAAACCGATTTGTCGGAAAAGGCCTCTCCCTTTGGAGGGTATTTCATGAGACTGGTTCCATAGGACTACGTGGACTTCCGCTCTCCACTTAGTTCCGAAGGAGACCTACTCGTATTCCTTACTACACAGTCAAGCCTCCATACCAGGGGTGTAGCGACCAAAGGACTGAAACAACGATTGATTTTTCTGGACGCGCCATGAATGGGGTAGCCGAGTTGCCATTCTCCTAAGTCTCTTTTACCTAGGATCCCTCTCAGTAGAGGGATATCCCTTATCTACTTGGTTCTCCATTTTGTATCGTTTGACTGCGGATTTCATCACCCTGCACGGGATACTATTTGTGTGAGCTTCCATATATTCTAGTTAGGTGTTTACATGCTCCGACACCCCTCATGTTAGTGAGTCATTTTATTTATAGGTAGTGTTGGTTGTTGGAATTCTGGCCACTCCTTGCTACTCGCTTGTTGTGACATGCGATCGCAGTAGAGTTTTAGATTTTGTTGTTGGCTTGAGTGCCACTTTGTTGAGATCTCTCCTTCTGCGAACGCGGTTGTAGTTGTATTTTTGAGCATTTCTACTTTCTCACACTCACAACATTAGTCACCATTAATCCCCAAAGATATTCCTGTAGGCTCCGGGGGCAGTCCCCTCAACACGGTCTGCTAGACCCCACTCGTTGCACTCCATTGAGGTGCATGTTGTCGTCACCATATATCCATCCCAACGCACCTTATTTCACATACGATTCGGAGGCAGAGTCACCCGTACAAACACCTCCCTCTAACCTCATGGATGACACTATACCCAATCCATTCTACAGAGGGGTCGTTGGTGGAGGACCATCCATTTCCATGACTACAGGACCCTCCATTACCATGATTACAGGACCCTCCATTACCACTACCATGGGACCCTCCATTTCCATGACTACAGGACCCTCCATTGCCATGACTACAGGACCCTCCATTCCCACTACCATGGGACCCTCCGTTCCCACTACCATGGGACCCTCCGTTCCCACTACTTCAGGACCCCGCATTCCCAATGCCACGGGACCCACCAAGGGAACTACTCACACGCAGCCGTTGCATCCATACCCACAGGTAGCGGTCCTGCCCCAACAACCACCCCCCCTAGTCACCTTTGGGGGCACCACTACTTCTTTTTAGAACCCTCCCCACCATATAGGTATTTCATCAATTCCCATCATAACCAACACTCATATACCTTCCTTTAGCGGTAGTGGCCCCACAGTAGCCACACAAGTTGGCCCATCCATGCCACATCCTCCTGCAAGTCTTCCATTCATGGCCAGCCTCAACCTCCCTGACCTGGATAGATTGACCAACGACCCCATACGACATGATCCCGCATGGCCTCCCTGTTAAGTTTAGCCTAAATTCACAAGCAAGATCACTGAAAGAAGCACAATCACAAGATAGACAAAGATTTAACCTGGGAAACCCTCATGGGGTAGAAAACCCAACAAAGCTTTCCTTAATATAGATAATCAACCAATACAAAGATGTAGTCCCAAAACAAGAGCTCCTTCTCCTCCTATGCAGATCTCTCTCTTTCCTATGCGCAATACACAAGTGAGTGAATGAGTGAGGAACACACCTCCTCTACTTATACTCATCTTCTAACTGACTTTTCACCCTAACTAGGCCGACCTCTCCTAAGAGAGTCTAATAAACCCTAAACAGCTAACTCAGGGATGATCCCACATCGGATATCTAATAACCCTAGTTACCACATTCTCTCGGAGGAATAAACATCTCCGGATATACAATAGGGTCTCCATGGAGGAGTGAAACATCTTCGGAATAATCAAGTACAAATATAATATTCTTAGAAGTTACAATATTTCAACACTCCCCCTTAACGAGAAGGATATTATAACAACATCTGCAGGAGAAAGGAGTCATCAACTACATGATACATGATACATCTATAAATCATTGGAAGCTTTCTTCATACATCATTAGTAACTCAATCAGTTTCTGGAACATAATCAAATACTGGATCATAAAAATCATCAGTACTGAGTCTTCATCTTCTGCAGCACTTGATCAGCTACAACATCATCATTTGGATCTCTTGATCAACAGCCTCATCGTCTGGATCACTCTATCAACAACATCATCTGGATCTCTAGATCAACAGCCTCATCGTCTGGATCTCTCTATCAACAACATCAACTGGATCTCTAGATCAACAGCCTCATCGTCTGGATCTCTCTATCAACAACATCATCTGGATCTCTAGATCAACAGCCTCATCATCTGGATCTCTCTATCAAACACATCATCTGGATCTCTAGATCAACAAACTCATCGTCTGGATCTCTCTATCAACAACATCATCTGGATCTCTATATCAATAGCACCATAGCAACATACCCCACAATACACATGATTTATATTATGGGATGATCAATCCTTGTCCTTTTAAGACACCATATCATGTCTAGGGACGATGTAGTCCGCTCGTCATCTTAGACAAAGTCTAAGGACCACTTCTCGGAGACATATCTATACGGATCAATTCAGGGACCGAGGTCAGGGGATGATACAATCCCTCTCATCCACTAGGGACCACTTCTTAAGACATCTGTCTATGGATCTATTTAGGGACCGAAGTCTAGGGATGATACAATCCCTCTCGTCCACTAGGGATCACTTCTCGAAAACATATGTCTACGGATCTATTCAGGGACCAAAGTCCAGGGGTGATACAATCCCTCTTGTCCACTAGGGACAACTTCTCAAAGACATCTGTCTACGGATCTATTCAGGGAACGAAGTCCAGGGATGATACAATCCCTCTCGTCCACTAGGGACCACTTCTCGAAGACATCTGTCTACGGATCTATTCAGGGACCGAAGTCTAGGGATTATACAATCCCTCTCATCCACTAGGGACCACTTCTCGAAGACATCTGTCTACGGATCTATTCAGGGACCGAAGTCCAATGATGATACAATCCCTCTCGTCCACTAGGGACCACTTCTCGAAGACATCTGTCTACGGATCTGTTCAGGGACCGAAGTACATGGATGATACAATCCCTCTCGCCCACTAGGGACCACTTCTCAAAGACATCTGTCTACGGATCTATTCAGGGACTGAAGTCCAGGGATGATACAATCCCTCCTCGTCCAATTAGACAAAGTCTAAGGACCATGCATCGACTTCATCGTCGTAACTGGTAACCTCATTATCAACCTCATCGTCGGAACAGGTAACCTCATCATCGACACAAGTATCCTCATTATCGATACAAGTATCCTCATCATCAATACAAGTATCCACATCATCGATAAAAGTATCCTCATCATCGATACAGGTATCCACATCATCAATACAGGTATCCACATCATCGACCTTGCCGTCGATGTAGGCAAACTCATCATCGATATAGGTATCCACATCATCAATACAGGTATCCACATCATCGATACAAGTATCCACATCATCGACCTTACCATCGATGTAGGAAAACTCATCATTGATACAGGTATCCACATCGATACCAGTATCCACATATCATCATCGACCATATCACTCCCCCTTTCGAGAAGGGTCATTCTGAACTACACCAAGCTTGTCTCGGAAATACTCAAACATTACTCGAGACAGAGGTTTGGTCAATATATCAGCAACTTGTACGTTAGTGCTCACATAATCGAGCTTTATAGCTCCTTTCCGCACCATATCCTGTATATAAAAAATATTGGGTTTCTATATGTTTTGACTTATCATGGAATACTGTATTCTCTGTCATCTTGATACAACTCTGGTTGTCACACAGGATCATAGTGGGTTCCATGTCTAAGTCAAACAATCCCGATAACAACTTCCGAAGCCATATCGCTTCACAACTAGCAGAGCAAGCATCTATATATTCTGCTTCAGCTGTGCTGAGATCCACGCTAAATTGCTTCCTGATAAACCACGAGATCATGGCTGATCCCAGAAAATAACATCCACCCGATGTGATCTTTCTGTCTGACACACTTCCTGCCCAATCAACATCTGTGTAACCATACAATTTGAAGTCATGATCTCCAAGATAATATAGACCAAAGTCTATCGTACCCTTTAGGTACCTCATCACATGCTTTGCAGCTATCAGGTGAACATGTCTGGGCTCAACCAGATACTGAATCAAGGTGTTCATAGCAAAGCATATATCTGGCTTGGTATTCGTTAGATACATCAATGACCCAATAATCTGTCTGTACATATTTACATCCACTAACTCTGATGAGTCATTGGCTAACAGCTTCAAGTTGGAATCCATGGGAGTGGACATAGATTTACATTCCAACATATCAAATCTTTTCAAGATTTCTACAGTATACTTTCCCTGGTTGAGAAAGATTCCTTCCGGGCCTTGCCATACTTCCAGACCTAGGAAGTAGTGCATCGATCCAATATCTTTCATCTCAAACTCCGACAAGAGCTTCTTCTTGCACTCGATAATCTGTTACTCATTTCCTATCAGAAATAGATCATCCACATATAGCAATAGTATGATAGGTTCATCATCCATAAACTTGAGATAAAGATTAGGATCAACTTTACTTTTGGTAAAGCCCAAGCTTGTCAATGTAACATCCCCCACTTTGACCCTTGTTTTATTTTGGGTTATAATGTAATTATTGTATGCATATTATGTATGATTCCTAGCGTGGAGCTCAAGGCCAAGGCCTCGCTAGTGAACGCTTGATCTAGAAGAGGCAAGTATTGAAATTATGCTACCCATGTGCTAGTGAACCATGGGAATTGTAAATATGCATCTTAATATAAATGCCCACAACTAGCTATGCAATGCAACAAGAGATGGGGGCAAGATGTTACAAGGAAATTGGGAGGGAAATATTCAAACCATTCAGCCAATCAAGTCAAGCCAAGTGTCAATGAGAGAACCCATGAACCCTCAACTACCCATGTTGACTTTTGTACCCAATCATTGATTTATCCCAAGAGTTGGTTGAGGTAGTTAATTGTAACATCCCAATAATTATGAAAAATTTAAAATTTTTAATACGACAATAAATGCTATTAATTGTAAAAGCGATATGTTAAATATACTCGAAGTCAGCATGGAATTTCCAAAGTCATAATTGCAGTCAATCATTTAATTTCTTTTGAGCTTCTTAGCTAAGGGTAGATTAGTAGCACTATCATGGTTGTACTATAATTAATTCTGCCTGTGTTAACAGTACTGCAAGTTGTCCTAGGATGATACTGACAATTGTTTCTTTATAACGATAAAAGGGCTCCTACGAGGCGCTTGAGGATTACTTAGATTTTTATGCTAAAGCATACGTACCTGTTCTTCTTGCGGAGATTTAAAGGTAAGGTTAACGTGACAATTTGCAGAACTGTAATGGTAATTGTAATTTTCAGTAGCCGTCCGATTTGACACAAGTCATAAGCTTCTTCTTAGATTGGGTGTGCATCTGCCCAGCTAGCTGTTTCGGACATTGATGATGACAGCTATCTAGAACTAATTGTAATGATATATGTGATGGAAGGACAAGGTACATTCAAATGGTAAGGTTACATGGAAAACTAATATGCCAATAAGGTGACGATAATGTCCCATCTTTAGATCATATTAATTTGGCCGTCCATGGTTAATATCGACACGACTTGGGTGGCTTAGACTATGGCAGGTGTGATGCTTAAAATCAACCCCCGCGATGGAGGATACTTGCAGTCTAGGTAATTGTCCCTTCTTTTTTTTTGTTATTTTACATTGGACCGAGGCATATATATATTATTTGTTCTAACCTTGGACCAATATATATATGATTTCGATTTAACATTGGACATACTATAGTGATCGATATATTTGTTTTTATAATTAAATATGCGTTGCAATGGTAATGTTTTCACACCATGGTAGAAGAACTATCATATTGTTTCTATATATGGTATTGCTACCATAATGAGACTTTAGAACTTATGCGGTTAAGGATCGAGTTACGTAATAACAATTATGAATTGGTTTGTGATAAGGTTTCTAAAGTCTCCAACTGCGGGCTCATTGTGCTACAATGCATTGATGGACGATTTCGTGGAAGGTTGTGCACGTAGAGAATCATAACTTATCCAATTACCGTCGACTTTGTATAGTGATCAATGGAAAATCTTAAGTTGCAATGGCTCAGTAAGGGGTTGGTCTTAACGTTGGTGATCATCATGGCAGGTGCTGTGGTGCTAATTAATGCGAATGTGTGGAGGAATGGGACCTGCCATCGGCTCTGGTACATGCAATGAAGTCCTATCCAATTGTAATTAATGGTGGTCAGAGTGCGATCTTACCTGGCCGTTGACACGTGAAAGAGTTGGTGTATTAGTGATGTGGATCCTTGCTGTAATAAGCAATAGCCATCCGGGTGGGTGGTTTGGCAATGTCAAGGAGGCAGAAACTTAATGCGGAATTGAACGCACTGGCATACTTCCTCCACGCGGACGATAGGCATGGCCCATCGATGGTTGCATGATTTTCCGCCGTCGGATGAACCCTAACTCAAAAGTTACCAAAACGACGTTGGACGACCTTTGGGCTTCATTCAATCTCATGCGTTTTGCTGCAAGGGGGCCGCCCAGCCGTTACAGGGAAGTTTGGTGTTCAAAGCCTGCTCCAGGCTCGAACCATAGACCTGTGGGCTGCATGCCTGCAATAGGAAGTGGAAAACTCGCCCGGTGACTCTGTCTTGGTGTGACCTTGCTCGTGGTTGTGGGATCCTCTGTCTAGGGTTTCGGTGAAACATTTTGGCTGAACCTTCGAATAGTTTGGGCCACGATACCGTTCCCCGCACTGGTTGACTTTATCACTCTCTCAAGGTGGCAGGGAAATCGTCGAGGGCCAACACTTCATGGGTAAGCTTCGTATGCGATAATCGCATAATGGTTTGCATGGTTTTTGAAAAGTTTTAACTTTGGGAGTCAAACCTTCAATGGTAACTTAATGTGCTTTGTCGTTTGTGTAGTAGGTGTGGAGTGTCTCGGCCGGGGGTTTTACACCAAGGTAAGAACCCATCACACTTTCGTGTTAATACTTTAATGTTCCAGTTTTGCTTTTGGGTTTGGGTTTTCGAGCTAGTGTTAACCTCGGTCTTGTTGGGACCTGGTAGGTACTAAATTGTTTGGGCTTCTTCCCTGGCGACGGCTTAGGAAAGAGGTTGTGGCGCCAATCCTGGGTAAGTCTCGGCGATGTTTAACCCTCATAGGTCTCCCTCGGCCGGGTCTTACTGTTGTTAGCAGTGTAGTGACAAGGGCCGAGATGGACGTGTTTGTAAATAATTGGACTGTTGAGAGGGCAACCCTCGTTTTGTTAAAGTTTGCTATCGTCATGGTAAAATTGTCGGGATTGTTCTGCGTTGATTTTTGTATGAATAGACTCTGGGAGAAATAGCTTTGTATGCATAGGACGACTCGTCCGAAACTTAAAGTCTGTATTTTTTTGTTGGCAAAGCTTTCAGGTTTGGATACATGTTTTTCCTGCTAGTTATTGGCTCGTCTAGCTTCCATGTTTATATGTGACAGGTTTTGAAATTTTTTTGAATATGGATGATGGGAATTTGTGTTATTTATTGAAAACCTAGCTTTTAATTCTGTGAATGTGTGAATTGGTAGTTGTATGTTTGAATGAAATGATGCTAGGAAATCGGCCGATAATGGCCGTATCCTGTTGATGTCATGTTTAACGTGATGAACTAGGATCTAAGCTAGATCATGAATGAATAGATTAATGTCGGAGATGAAAGATAGGGTAGAAGGAATTTCTAGGGTTTTCCATGAAGACTGTAAAAACAATTTATATGTAAAAAAAAACGTAAAGGAAATGGATCTTGTTTTAATACTGTTTGCATGAAATATTTGAGATGAGACTATCGGCCAATATTGTGTAATCAACGTTCAGTTTGGAATTTAAATGCAAAATGTTAGCGATCGTTTCCAGAGGTTTCTTTTTGTCTTTAAAATAATGTAAAAGAGTAATGAATTATACAGGTTAGATGTACTGCTATAAATGGGGAATGTATGCAGGAATCCATGCGATTGATGTTATTCTGTGCGAAACTTACGTTTTAGATCTATGCAGACAGATCATGAAATTTTAGCAGAGATTCCTAGATTATGTGATGCTTGTAAAAAAATGGGAATTTCTATCTAGTACTATTTTATTTCGAAAAGATAAGAATGAAATGGATATTGAACTACACAGAAGTAAAATGTATTTTCCTGGGTAGAGAAATAAACAATTGTTTTTATACCTGTGCATGAGATACTTGTCATGTTTGAGCTTCTGCATTTTTCTTCTTAGATCAGTAGGGCAATGTTAATGTAGAATCATGATGCACAACACTTCATTGAAATCAGACTTTCATCCCATCATTTTATCTACTTAAACATTTCTCTGCACTAGAGTACGATGCATGTATTTGCATGGGGAAAAATAGAGAGAAAATATTTATTCTATCCATTTGCATTCAATCAATCATCAAATCTTGAAATCACCATAAATTTTCAACATGCAGACAGGATAATCAAAGAATAGGTAGAACCTGAACTAGTAGGTGAGTGGACAAACACCCCAGAAGTCTATTCCTCCCAACCAACTCTTGAAGACAGTCTAAATGTCTACCTTAGGACCCCCGAGCCTGTTCACTGAACCACCAGGAGGAGGAAACTCAGAAGCTTGGTCTTCACTCTTGCAACAACAAGTAGTTATCCAGTCTTACAAACTTCAGCAGCCAAGGAGACCTGCGCCAACAACTTTGGTCTTTCTTCACATAATAGATCTGCAGCCTTACAATTGCACTCTCCTCAGCCTCCCCTATTCAATTCTCTTAGTCATCACCCGATGCACATGAGGAAAACTTTTCTGTAGAAAAAGAATGTAAGAGCTCCCTGCTCCATTCGATTTGCCTTTATAGGCTGCCTAGGTCTTTGTGATTAACTGGTCATTAGTGAGCTACCTGCTCACCTCCCTCCACCTGGAGGGGGAAATGCTAAAAAATTAGGGGGGAGTTGTCCCATACCAACAACTAGAGGCAGAGTGCAAATGCTGCCATCTGTCCCAAGCCTTCCAGCAACTTTCATTCTTCCTACTGGGCCAGTTAACATTCTTGTAACAACTTCTTGAGGGTAGGTCTCCAATTTTATTTATCAAATAATAAAAATGAGTCATTACATTCCTTTTTGACCCAAATTGGTCATAATTTTAAAAACTTGGAAATTGTAATTTAGCACAAATATTTTGCAAAAAGGAAAATAACATGGCATTAATCCCTCTCCTCCACTAGGGACCACTTCTTAAGACATCTGTCTACGGATCTATTTAGGGACCGAAGTCCAGGGATGATACAATCCCTCTCGTACACTAGGGACCACTTCTCGAAGACATATGTCTACGGATCTATTTAGGGACCGAAGTCCAGGGATGATACAATCCCTCTCGTCCACTAGGGACCACTTCTCGAAGACATCTGTCTACGGATCTATTTAGGGAACAAAGTCCAGGGATGATACAATCCCTCTCGTCCACTAGGGACCACTTATCGAAGACATCTGTCTACGGATCTATTTAGGGACCGAAGTCCAGGGATGATAAAATCCCTCTTGTCTACTAGGGACCACTTCTCGAAGACATCTGTCTACGGATCTGTTTAGGGACCAAAGTCCAGGGATGATACAATCCCTCTAGTCCACTAGGGACCACTTCTCGAAGACATCTGTCTACGGATTTGTTCAGGGACCGAAGTACATGGATGATACAATCCCTCTCATCCAATAGGGACCACTTCTCGAAGACATCTGTCTACAGATCTATTTAAGGACTGAAGTCTAGGGATGATACAATCCCTCCTCGTCCACTTAGACAAATTCTAAGGACCATGCATCGACCTCATCGTCGTAATTGGTAACCTCATTATCGACCTCATCGTCGGAACAGGTAACCTCATCATCGACACAAGTATCCTCATTATCGATACAAGTATCCTCATCATCAATACAAGAATCCACATCATCGATAAAAGTATCCTCATCATCGATACAGGTATCCACATCATCAATACAGGTATCCACATCATCGACCTTACCGTCGATGTAGGAAAACTCATCATCGATATAGGTATCCACATCATCAATACAGGTATCCACATCATCGATACAAGTATCCACATCATCGACCTTACCATCGATGTAGGAAAACTCATTATTGATACAGGTATCCACATCGATACCAGTATCCACATATCATCATCGACCATATCACTCCCCCTTTCGAGGAGGGTCATTCTGAACTACACCAAGCTTGTCTCGGAAATACTCAAACTTTACTCGAGACAAAGGTTTGGTCAATATATCAGCAACTTGTACGTCAATGCTCACATAATCGAGCTTTATAGCTCCTTTCCGCACCATATCCCGTATATAAAAAATATCGGATTTCTATATGTTTTGACTTATCATGGAATGCTGTATTCTTTGTCATCTTGATACAACTCTGGTTGTCACACAGGATCACAATGGGTTCCATCTCTAAGTCAAACAACGACGGAAGGAACTGATGAGTTGGTCCGCAACGGCAAAAGGAACTGGGGAGTTTTTGCTGAAATGGTCGACTGAAATTTTTTGAAGTTCACCAAACCGGAAGAACTCAGATAGTTCGTCCGCAACGACGCCGAAACTCAGCAAGTTCGTTTGCAACGGCGGAAAGAGTTGGCGAGTTTTTGCCGAAACGATGGAAGAGATGGGCGAGTTGCTCTGCAACGACGGAAGAGATGGGAGAGTTTCTCTGCAACGGTGGAAGAGATCAACAAGTTTGTCCGCAATGGGTCGGAAGAGAATTTCCAAGTCCGCCAAAACAGAGAATTTCAGCTATTTTCCAAGGAGATTTTTCAGGTGCCACAAGGGGGAAAGCCCCCTTGACCCCCATCGTCCCCTTGAGACATCGTCAATGGTGAGAAAGATTCTATGGGAGATAAGTAAGACAATGATGATAAAGAGGGAAGCTTCTCACCTTAACTATTTCTGTTATATCATAAGAATTGCATGCTTGCAAAGTAGCAACTACGAATGTTTTACATTTGTATTAAATTGCTACTTGGTGAGAAATGACAGCTAATGATACCTTGTGTGCATGGTAGAGAGCCCATGAAACTGGATCAGCTATGATGTGGAAGAGGAAATTCCATGCTACTATGAGGAATTGGAAAGGGGGAATTCCTTAACTCCTCTCTTGCTATTGTATTTATATTTCCTAAGTTTCATAAGTTGAAAATTATAGCATAGGGATGTTGGAAATGTGAGAAAGCAGTAGATTAAACGCATATGAATTAGTAAGCATGATTAAAGAGTCATTGCATGGTGCATGAGGATTGATTATGCATGAGCATAATGTTGCACATAAGCGAAAGTAGCAAAGTTACACATGCAATGGTATTCTCTATGGTTGACGACAGTTAATGTTGTTGATAATGGTTGTATGAATCAAACCATAGAAGCATGATTGGAAATGCAAGAGGATAGATAGATGAAGTGAATATGTACTAGTTGAAATACTAATAAACATTGCACAGTGCAAATAAAAATGTTTTGCATGTATATGATATTGCATATTAGTAAAAGGTGAGGTTTTACATATGCAATGAGCCACTTAAGATACTTATTGTGGTTGCTAATAAGTTAGTTGTGTTCCCATTGGTTGTAGGACCAAAGAAAACCGAAGCATGATTAAGGATGTGGACGATGGTTGTTGTATATGACAAAAAAAAAACCTTATGAGGAAATGATGGGGCAGCAAGTCTATGATCATGAGGTCAGCAAAATGACTGTGAATCCTTGGTAAGAGTCTAACTGATCAGGTAACATCAAGCGATGTTAATCATAGCCATGCAGGTAATGGTTATTTATGCTTAATGGCATGAATATTGAAAGGGGATTTCGTAAGACCCATTCAACTATGTTGATTTGGTTTGCATGTGGTACTGAATGCATGAATGCGAATATTAATCCATCACATATGACAATGTATGTGGTATTAAGGGAAAGGATCCTTACACCCTATAATTGCTTAGAAACCTCAATGCATTCATATGAAATTATAACATGCCATTGTGTATGTTGGATTATAAGTTTAAATAACCAAAGAAAGTAAAGACCTATAGTCATGATTGTGGTAGTACATGCCATATGAATGGTTAGGCCATTATATGCTGGAATGCATAGTATCCGCGGATTGATGCAAAGTTGTATTAAGGGATTATGCATTCAATGAATGCACATTAAAATATTATGTAAATGTTGTGAATGTGCATGCATATGTGTAAGTGCACATGTTGAGATGCATTGCGAGAATGCACAGTTGTGATATGTATAGGTTTCAATGCATTTAGATAATAGACGAAATGGTGAACCATTGTTAATACTGAGAGAATTTCATGAGATGCTATGAATGCAGGAGAAAGATTGCACGAATAAGGTAGACATGATGATGGGCTACCAGAGTGCTCTATGGAAGGACAGAGATTGCATGGAATGTGAAGTAATGAGTACTTACAATTTATTTAAATTGCATGGATAATGTACCCATGTCTTGCAATTTTATTGATGACTCTTTCTTATGAGCTGCCTCATCATAACTAGTGGGTTCTTGATGTACAAGATCACACATCAAAGCCACATAGATGGAGAATGGCTTTGGTTTATTGCTTACTTTTGTGGAACCTTTAGGAGCTCCATACTTTTCTTCTCCCTGAATAACGTCTCTTGCCCATGTTGGATTTCTTTTTCTTGATATGTTTAAGGTAGGGGGTTCTTGTGGTTCTAACATGTCATGCTCTTCTAGTGTTTCATCTTCAGGAATGGGTGCAGCTTCTGCAGTTCTGGAAGGTGCATATTCCATATATACTTCTTCATACTGGCACTTCTTAGATATTTTGAGAGATGCTTCTTCATCAAATGTAGAATCCCTACTAATTTCCATATGATGAAATCCTGGGATGTATATTTTGAATGCTTTGGATGTTTCACAATACCCAACAAATATTCCCTTCTTTCCGGAAGGGTCCAACTTGGTTCTCTTTTCTTTTTGTATGTGAATATATACTGGGCACCCAAATATCTTGAGGTGGCTCACTTCAGGCTTCTTCCCTATGAACACTTCTTCTGGAGTCTTGAATTCAAGGGCACTATGAGATAGTCTATTCTGCACATAGACTGTTGTCCTGGATACTTCAACCCATAGATGCATAGGTAGATCTTGATCATGTATCATTGTCTTCACTGCTTCCATAATGGTTCTATTCTTTCTCTCCGCAACACCATTTTGTTGAGGATTGTAGGGAGTGGTTAGTTCCCTTCTGATTCCAACCTCTTTACAAAATACTTCAAAATATTTTGAAGTATATTCTCCACCATTATCTGTCTTGAGTATCTTGATCTTATTTTTTGAATGGTTTTCTATCAAGGCTTGAATTCCTTGAACTTTCCAAAGACTTCATCTTTTCCTTTCATAAAGTATATCCAAGTCTTTCTTGAATAGTCATCGATGAATGTAAGGTAGTATTCATATCCACTCAAAGATGTGGAGGGAATGGGACCACATACATCTAAATGGATTAATTCCAAAGTCCTTTTAGTCTTTGTTTCACTCTTTGGATATGGGTTCTTGATATTCTTCCCTTTTGCATGTCCTTTGCATGTGCCTTTATGATCAATATTCAAATCTGGTAGTCCTATAACTACCTTGCTCACATGAGGTAGTGCTTTGTAGTTAATGTGAGTAAGCCTCCTATGCCATAGCTCACTTGGACTAGTGGTTTCATGAACAAGGGCAGCTTCTAGATGACCCTTGAGTTTGTATAGACCACCTTCCTCTTCACCAATAACAATTGCATCCTCAATTGATTTCCCTTTGGGCCACATGAGTACTTGTCCATCTATGAATGCAACCCTATAACCTTTCTTATCTAATGTTGAGATAGAAAGTAAGTTCTTCTTCAACCCTGGTACATATAAGATCTCCTTCATCTTCAACGGAGTTCTAGAATCAAGCTTGTAGCTTTCTTCACCAATTCCCTTGATGGGATATTGATAATCATATCCTAAAGATACCTTATGAGGAGAGGACTTCTCTTCAAGTTTTGAAAGGGTCTTCTTTTGTCCTGTCATGTGCTTTGAAGCACCACTATCAATAAGCCATGTATTTTCTCCAGGTGTTACTGACCCAGAGAGTGCAGAGAATAGAACATACTCTTCTGCATCTTCTTCTTCTTCTACTTTAGATTTATTCTTTTGAGGCCTTTCCTCCTCTTCTTCTTCACTATCATATTCTGCTAGATGTGCTTGATGTTTTCTGTGGTGGAAACCCTTCTTCTTCTTTGAAGGAAAATCTCTAGCAAGATGTCCTAATTTGTGACAAGTGAAACATTGAAATGAGGAGTAATCTCTTCTTTGATTAGATCCTTTTCTATTTTGAAATCTTTGTGGAGGTTGAGACTCCTTGTGACTATCCTTATTGAATTTGGATTGACTCCTTCTTCTGTTGGTATGAGTGGCCAATGCTTGATCATCTTCTTTGAGCAAGGCTTCTCTATTGGCTACTCTAGCTTCTTCTTGAATGAAATCCTCCCATACCGCATCAAACTTCATGATTTCTTTTCTGGCACACATGGTTTGGATAAATGATTCCCAAGGTCTAGTGAGACCATTGAGAGCAGTCATGACTAGTTAATCTTCATCAAGGTTGTCTCCAATGGCTTCTAGTTGTTCTTTGAACTGGGAGACCCTTGTGAAGTAATATTGAATAGATTCTCCTTGATTCATCTTAGTTCTTTTCAACTGAGTTCTTAGGTTCATCTTCCTATTGATGTTCCTCCCTTCATACATTATGGATAGGACATCATACATATCCTTTGGGGTCTTCTTGGATGCCACTTGGGGAATCAAGTGGTCCTTGATAGAATCAACAATGATTCTCTTTTCCCTAATCAAGTCCTTCTTATGCTTTTCTTTGGCTTCATCTTCCGCACGTTCTGCAACCTAATCTTTGATATATTGGGCAAGATCATTCTCTTCAAGAATGAGACCAATCCTATATTTCCATGCCTGGAAATTATTTATACCCTCTAGCTTGTCTTCAAGCTTAGTGCTTGGAGCCATCTTATCTAGGAGGTCACATAAATTGAAGTTTCTCAAAATATAGAATAAAACTTACCAGGAGATGTGCTTGATTGAATTGAGATGACTGGTGAACTCTGCTTCTGGAAACTTCAACTTTTCACCCTTCAAATCTGATCAACAACTCTCAGAACTGCAACATAATTTCTGATTTTCTAGTCCAGAAGTCAAACTAGGGTTTGACAAATCCTGGGGTTCTACCCACTCAAAAAGTTCGATCTAGGGCTCAGAATTTTGATTTTTAGGAGGAGCATCCAGTCATGCTCTCAAAATCCAAAAATTCCAACTTTTGCAGAAACCCTAATTTTCACCGGAGGAGGAGAGAGAGGTATTTTCACCTTGTGAAAGATGTCCTATTCAGGCTAGCTCTAATACCATGATAAGTTTAGCCTAAATTCACAAGCAAGATCACTGAAAGAACACAATCACAAGATAGACAAATATTTACCTTGGGAAACCCTCATGGGGTAGGAAACCCAGCAAAGCTTTCCTCAATATAGATAATCAACCAATACAAAGATGTAGTCCCCAAACAAGAGCTCCTTCTCCTCCTATGCAGATCTCTCTCACTCTTATGCACAATACACAAGTGAGTGAATGAGTAATAAGTGAGGAACACACCTCCTCTACTTATACTCATCTTCTAACTAAATTTTCACTCTAACTGGGTCGACCTCTCCTAAGAGAGTATAATAACCGCTAAACAGCTAACTCGGCGCCGACACCATATGGGAGATCTAATAACCCTAGTTACCACATTGTCTTGGAGGAATAAAAATCTCTGGATATACAATAGGGTCTCCACGGAGGAATGAAACATCTCTGCAATAATAAAGTACAAATATAATATTCTTAGAAGTTACAATATTTCAACACTCCCATGCCCACCAAGCTCCCATCGGACATACCCAAGTTTGAGGGAAAGGGAGGGGAAGACCCCCAGAACCATATCATGTCCTTCCACCTATGGTGTTCCTATAACTCCATAGTGGACGACTCTATTCGCCTACAGTTATTACAATGAACCTTCCTTGGCACTGCAAACAAGTGGTACATTGACCAAACACACAGGACCCATTTCACATTCACGTCCCTCGCTTCGAATTTCCTGCAGGTCTTCCAATTACCATTTCGTTACAATGCTGGTGTTGAGATCCTCCTATGTTTGCGCCGAGAGGTGCTCTACAGCCCAGTATGGGGGAGATCTTATTAGTCGAGTGTTTGTCAAGTTTGTTGAGTAACAAAATAATACAAAGTAAACAAAAAAAGAATAATACAAAGTAAAAAGTAAATATTATGTCGGCCATAAACAAAAAAGAATAATACAAAGTAAAAAGTAATTATGAGACTTAAACTAGAGACTTTAGAGCTTAGGATTAGGTGGTAAATATTATGTCAACCATAAACAAAAAAGAATAATACAAAGCAAAAAGTAAATATGAGACTTGAACTAGAGACTTTACTTTTTACTTTTAATACAAAGTAAAAAGTAAATATGAGACTTTAGAGTGTTTGTCCAGTAACAAAATAATACAAAGTAAACAAAAAATAATAATATAAAGTAAAAAGTAATAAATATTATGTTGGCCATAAACAAAAAAGAATAATACAAAGTAAAAAGTAAATATGAGACTTAAACTAGAGACTTTAGATCTTAGGATTAGGTGGCTCAGGTATTGCACTCAAGGAGCTATTCAAGGAGAGGTTTGATCCCTCTCAGTGCTTGATAGAGCCTAGGATTTGGATCTAGGATGGTGTAGACAAAACACGACCACCCATATCACGGACCATATCCATGAATGACGCAAACAACGTAGTTTCTGTAACATTAAATTGGACGATTGCATCTTTTTAGATTGGTTCCTAAAATATCTTATACCAGCCATCGCTAAAGATGTGGTATCTGAATGACCACAGTCTGAGGAAGAGGCTATCCTTAAATCCCAATAGTTCGATCTCATCTACGCCCAATCAGGATACCTATACACTATATTACCTGATGCCCCACACGGCGATAATTCTCGGAAAGATACGTCACGTGCATCCCACGCGGTAGAAGACATCATCGGCCATGTTGAGTCCACAAATAAACCACCCACACATATTGACTGTTCGTGCACAACATCCCATTACGGAGCAACATCTTCATATGCCCCTCCAGCTCACAGTGCCCAATCATATGGGCCCACATATGCAACGCATAATTATGGCCAGCACCATCAGGTGTACTCTGCTCCCCCAACCCCACCAACTTATTACCATCCACCGCCTACCCCCTCCCCCTTACAACCACAGGCTCCCCCAACCTATTATACAACGCAAGCACCACCTATCCATGCTCAACCTCAGGCTCCCCCAACCTATTATCGACCATAGGCACCACCTGCTACCGCTCAACCTCAGGCTCCCCCAACTTATTATCCACCATAGGCACCACCTGTCCATGCTGAACCTCAGGCTCCCCCAACCTATTATCCACCGCATGCACCACCTGCTCCCACTCAACCGCAGGCTCCCCCTGCACCCCAATGATAGGTTTATGCTCAACATAACAAACAACCAAATCAACCCGCCCCCAATAACCAACAAGGACAACAAGACAGAATACGTGGACACAATCACCAAAACAATCAACACCAAGGGAGGTGAGGACCTCTCCCTAACCCCCAGGTTAATAATGGCCCCAATACCATGAATCAAGACCCCAATCAACTTCCACGACAAGGTAAGAACCCATACTTACGAACCAATCATCCTTTTTCCTTATGTAATGTGTACGAACACTATACTCACCATTTCCCTCATTTAACAACAACCCGCTAGCTTTGGGACGAGGCTAACCACCGTAACGCTACTGCCACCCCTCAGGCACAACCTCAACCACCCCAGACAATACAACCTCCTATGGTGTTACAAAACCATTTACCTACACAAGGGGTTGTTATGGAACAACCTATGACAGTACACAACCCCCTACCCATGCAAGGGGTCCCCACCACACAACCCCCGGCCACCTATGCCGCTTCCACAAGTCAAACCTTTGAGTCTGGAGTTCATCATATTCTAATGAAGTCGTCAGCAGACGTCAATCTCCAGACTCGATGTAACCAATATGGTGCAGCTACAGATCCCACTCCAACCGATAAGGAAACCATATCAACCCCCGTTGACTGGTCAGTATGCCTTCCACCACCACCGAACGAAGGACCTCTCAAAGCCCCCAAGTTTCCGTTGCGTCGCATTACTAATAACCCTAACGCTCGTGCTGCTCCCAATTATAACATTGTGGATGATTTGGCCTAGTCCCCTACTGCCATGTCAGCCCTTGAAGTTATAAAAAAATGCCCTGGAAAATGTAAATCATTGCTATCCGTGCTAGGTGCCATTGACCCTTCGGATTCAATACTAATGGCATTTGACTTAGATCAATCAGAACCCCACATTCCTTTGTCTCTGGCATTTCATATATTAGTAACAATCCGAAACTTGGTCATACATTGATGCATCGTTGATGAGGGCGCCTCCACAAGTGTCATGTCCACATTCGTGTAGAAAAAACTAGGATCCCCTCCTTTGCAAACATCAACAACAACTCTTCAAGCTTACGATGACCGCGCAACCCAACCCCAAGGCCAGCTTGCCAATTTCCTAGTCCAACTAGCCGACAAAACTGTCTTAATTGACATAGAAGTCGTAAACGCTCAACTCGACTATAATTTCCTGTTAGGACGTAGCTACATGTACGCGATGAAGGCCGTTGCCTCATCCGTATTTCGGCTCATGATGTTCCCCCATGAGGGACGGGTCGTTAAACTCCACCAACTCACTTATTACAACCCGAACGCCCCTGCGACACCAGAAAATGTCCTCCCCATGGTCGACAACTCTACACTTGGCACGCCTACTTCGTTAATTTCCACTATAGGTCCAGGTATCTACTTTGAGGCGTCGATGACTTCCACATTTGTCTCATTATCTCCACCCCCACCAGCTATCGAGATATCATATTTTTGCACTATTTCATTGGGCCAACCAGCTCCTATAACACAGCCTGTAGCCCAACCGGTACCTCCGCCGCAACACCATAGGACACCTCAACCTCAACCGCCGTCAGGACTTAGTCACGTGGGAGCTACCCCAATCCACACAATCCCTTTCTTATCTCCCCCATCAGGAGTTGTAAGCGTACCAGTCATGGAAACGATGAACCTCCTAGGATTGACATTAGGGCTCCCTATCTGGTACCTACCTGCACCCAATCCGGCACCAACCCCCCAAGTCGTTCTTCAACTGGTTCAACCAATTAACACCACCAATCACCCTCCCCCTGGTGTGTCAGCAACAACCCACCACAACCTCACTCCCCAGCCTCCCAATAGAGTTGGGGGAAGAGCTACGAAGACCGACACTCCAACAACTAGGAACAAAGCTGTGATCCCCCCTCCACAAGAACGCACACCCACAAAATGTGCTTTATGCGATGCATTGGGTCATGCTACTCATAATTGTCCACACCTACCTGACCTTCGTTCCCACATAGATTCGTTGGACGATAATGAATAAATTCCCGTCGTTCAATTATCACCCCCCCACAAGTACGTAACAAATCGTTGCGCACCAATCATTCCTGCGCAGTGTCTGGCATCTATGGCCATTATTCCCATCATTGTCCTGAGTTACCAGAATACCGATTAGTGCTCCATGAGCTGCTCCAACCATCCTTAGAGTCGTTGATCACTATTATTGAGGAGATCCACCCCTAGGAATCCTCATTGGCTGAGGTAAACACCATTTATACTATTTCAACCGTTGACACCATAGTCACGTCGTCGACTTCAACTAATTCCTCCAACCTATCTATTCGAATTGATGACAAAATCACATGTCCACAGCATGGGGGCAGGCCCAAAAAATTTCCTACTCATCATCATCATCATTCATGTCGGAGATACCAGGGGCATCCACCCCACAAGGGAATCCCCCATCACCATATCATCAATTCAGTTTTTGTTAGAAAAACAGGATCGCAGAGCAATAACAATAAACAGAAATACAAATATAATCACACACACATTACAAGAGAGACACCGATATATCGTGGTTCACCCCAACTTGGGTTACGTCCACATTGAAGTTTCCAGTCCTTATTATTATACCGTCTAGCAAAATGAAGGGATACAACCTGCAGCACAACCGCTGCACTTCCTCTTCACTGTTTCACAGCCTCTCTTCTGTCTTTACAATGCATAAAACCTACTACATCATTTTTTTTAGCCGTATTACAATGTCTTTCTTTTATAGGGGAAATACAATGGGAAAATGCCACAGGATATCCAAAACCATGGGCCGAGATCATAACCAAACCTAGGGTACGGACACGGCTGAATAATAATATCTCTGAATCTGGAGATCAGACTCCACAACCAACAATCTCCCACTTGGAGACTAATCACAACAACTCCACTGCTGCTGCACTTGCTGGACTTGGACTTGGAAACTTTCTCCTCTTCACCTTCATGCTAGAAGGCCAACTAAAACCGAGCAAGAACTCAGTTTCTCTCTGGTCACTACCTTTGTGAACATGTCTGCAGGATTCTGGCTAGTGTGTATCTTTTCCAGCTTCAACAGTTCATCTTCTAGAACAGAGTGTATGAAATGGTACTTGAGTTGTATATGTTTAGGCCTGGAATGGAATGTTGAGTTCTTTGCAAGATGAATGGCACTCTGGCTGTCACTATACAACCTGCTATCCTTCTGCTTCTTACCCACTTCCTCCATAAACCTCTGCAACCAAATCATCTCTTTACTAGACTCTGTAATAGCAACATACTCTGCTTCTGTTGTTGAAAGTGCAACAAACTTCTGCAGTTTCAAAATATAGCTTACTGCTGTTCCACCTATAGTAAACACATACCCTGTGGTGCTCCTCCTGCTATCCTTATCACCTGCCATATCTGCATCAACATATCCCTGTAGAACAGTGTCTGAACCTCCAAAACATAATTCTTGAGTGGTAGTACCTCTCAAATACCTGAGAATCCACTGTACTACCTTCCAGTGTTCTTTACATGGATTGTTCATATATATGCTCACAACTCCCACTACTTGTGCAATATCTGGTCTTGTGCACACCATGGCATACATCAAGCTGCTAACTGCTGATTGATAGGGAATCTTGGACATGTGATATGTCTCTTCCTGTGTCTTGGGACACATTTCCTTACTTAGATTGAAATGGCTGGCCAAAGGTGTACTTACTGGTTTTGCATTTTGCATTCTGAACCTCTCTAACACCTTTTGTATGTACTCACCTTGAGAAAATGTCAATTTGCGATTTTTCCTGTTTCTTGTTATTCTCATACCAAGGATTTGCTTTACAGCACCCAAATCCTTCATTGCAAATGAATTAGCTAGCTTCCTTTTGAGTACATATATATCCTGCATGTTAGACCCTACAACAAGCATGTCATCCACATACAGTAACAAGATAATGTATCTTTCATTGTCTAGCTTCTTGAAATAAACGTAGTGGTCAGAATGACATCTACTATAACCTTGTTTTGTCATAAACCTGTCAAATTTTAAATACCAGTGCCTTGGAGCTTGCTTCAAACCATACAAGCTCTTTTTCAACCTGCACACCAAATTCTCCTTACCTTTGAACTCATACCCTTGTGGCTGCTGCATATATATCTCTTCCTCCAAATCCCCATGGAGAAAGGCTGTTTTTACATTTGACTGTTCAAGATGCAAATCTTCTACCGCCACTAGACTTAAGATAGTCTTAATTGAAGTCATCTTAACAACAGGAGAAAATATTTCATCAAAATCTATACCTTTCTTCTGTGCAAACCCCTTTGCAACAAGTCTGGCCTTGTACCGCTTCTTACCTCCTTCTTCTTCCTTCAACCTATAAATCCATTTGTTCTGTAATTCTCTTTTACCAGCAGGCAACTGAACCAGATCCCAAGTCTGGTTTCCTACCAATGAGTCCATCTCCTCATTCATGCCTTGCTCCCACTTTTTTCTAGTTTCCACCTGCATTGCTTCTTCATAACATTCTGGTTCACCATCATCAGTCATCAACAAATAATACATTGAAGGAGAGTATCGTTTGGGGATTCTACTTAACCTGGTAGATCTTCTTGTAGTTGCAGGAGTTTCAAGTACTTGTTGTTGTTCTTGATTTTCTGGCACCTTTGGAGCTTCATTTTCTGTAATTTCATCAAGTATTGTGCACTCTGTGTTTTCCTTTTCCTGTTTCTTTCCCTACAACTGATCTTTATACATGACCTTTTCATTGAATGTCACATATCTACTCCTGATGATTTTGTTATTTTCATAATCCCATAATCCATAACCAAATTCATCAACACCATATCCAATAAAGGTACATTTCTTGGATTTAGCTTCAAGCTTTGTTCTATTATCTTTATCAATATGGACAAATGCTTCACAACCAAACGTTCTAAAAAATGAGTAGTTTACCTTTTTATCTGTCCATGCCTCCTCTGGAATACCACCATCCAAAGCACTTGAAGGTCGTCTGTTTATTAAATAAACATCAGTATTTACAGCATCCGCCCAAAACTGTAAGGGCAACCCTGCATGCAGTCTCATACACCTTGCACTCTCCATGATCGTTCTGTTCATTCTTTCTGACACACCATTTTCTTGTGGTGTTCCTAGGACTGTCTTCTCTCTACGAATCCCATGGTATGAACAGTAACTATCAAACTCCTTGCTGCAGTACTCACCTCCATTATCAGATCTAAGACACTTCAATCTTTTTCTTGTCTCATTCTCAACCAAAGCTTTCCACTTCTTAAAAGTAGCAAACACATTATATTTATGTCTAATGCAATAAACCCAAGTTTTCCTAGTTGCATCATCAATAAATGTAACATAATGATGAGAGCCACCAAGAGATTGTACCTGAGCTGGTCCCCATACATATGTATGCACTAGATCTAACTTTTCATTCTTCTTCTGTTTCCCAACCCTAAGAAATCTGACTCCCTTCTGTTTTCCATAAACATAGTTTTCACAGAATTCCAAACTTACCTGCTTCAAATCTGGCAGCAACTTCCTTGAGTGGAGAATCTGCATCCCCTTCTCACTCATGTGGCCAAGCCTATGATGCCACAATGCTGTATTTGTTCCTGTGAAAGCTAAATAGATAGAATGGTCAGTATTATGAGGACATAAATACAACGTATCTATCCTGTCTCCTTTTTCTATCACCATTGATCCTTTATTGATCTTCCACCACTTTTCTTCAAATGTAGATAGACAACCGCCATCTCCCAACTGCTCTATTGAGATCAGATTTATTTTCATAGTAGGAATATGCCTAACATCGTTTAACAGCCAGTCAGTTCCATTCTTAACTTTTATCCATACCTTAACCATTCCAACAATTTTACATGGCTCATCATCACCCAATATAACATGTCCAAAATCACCAGGAACATACTCATGAAAGTATTTCCTATGGGGTGTAGCATGACATGAAGCTCCTGAATCTACTACCCAATAATCACTAATATTATCTAATGCAAGAATCAAAGCATCTTGTAACACATCACCTGCTACATTTTCTTCCTGGGTAGTTTCCTTCTATGTATCTCCTTTCTTCTTTAGAGACTTGCAGTCTTTCTTCAGATGTCCTTTCTTTCCACAGTTCCAGCACTCTATTTTTCCCAGTCTGGACTTGGATCTTCCCGTTTTATACTTTCCATGATTACCTTGGCTCTTTCCTCTCTCCTTTTGTCTTCCCCTGCTCTCCATGGTCAACGCATTACCCGATGTCTCATCTGTGCTTTTTCTTCGCATTTCCTCGCTAAGAATAACACCAATAACATCATCAAATTTCAAGGTGTTTGAACCCGAGACAGAGTTACTTACAGCCATGACCAAGCTATTCCAGCTTTCTGGCAATAAACACAAGATTAGAAGAGCCCTAACCTCATCATCAAAGTTTACACTTACAGAAATTAGTTGATTTGTAACCGTATTAAACTCATTTAAATGATCAGTAACAGATCCACCTTCAGACATCTTCATATTAAGTAAACGCTTCATTAGAAATACCTTGTTGGAGGCCGAGGGTTTTTCATACAGCTTACCTAATGCGCTCATCAAACCCTCCGTTGTCATTTCTTTTGAGATATTGAAAGCCACCGACGAAGCCAGGCTCAGCCATATTGTTCCCAGATCCTTTCTGTCAAGAACCTCCCATTCTTCGTCCTTCATGGCCGCTGGCTGCTTTGCTCTTCCTCCCAATGGTAGGAATAGATCCTTCTGGTGTAGATAGTCGTCCATTTGCATCTTCCATAACTGGAAGTTTTGGCCATTAAAATTCTCGACCTCAAACTTTCCTTCTTCTGCCATTGCTCCCACTCGAACTAGAAACCATAGCTTCCTGTGGGTTTATTTGCCAAATAGACCTTTGGCTTTGATACCAATTGTTAGAAAAATAGGATCGCAGAGCAATAACAATAAACAAAAATGAAAATATAATCACACACACATTACAAGAGAGACACAGATAAATCGTGGTTCACCCCAACTTGGGGTACGTCCACAATGAAGTTTCCAGTCCTTATTATTATACCGTCCAGCAAAATGAAGGGATACAACCTGCAGCACAACCGCTGCACTTCCTCTTCACTGTTTCATAGTCTCTCTTTTGTTGATATCAGAGATCTTTACAATGCATAAAACCTAATACATCATTTTTTTTAGTCGTATTACAATGTCTTTCTTTTATAAGGGAAATACAATGGGAAAATACCACGGGATACCCAAAACCATGGGCCGGGATCATAACCAAACCTGGGGTACGGACACGGCTGAATAATAATATCTCTGAATCTGGAGATCAAACTCCACAACCAACAGTTTTCCACCATGGATAATAGCCTCACGGTACACCCACCTACAAGCAGTTGGTCAATGCCTTGTTGATCCCTCTCCGAGAGAGCATCCACACTGGATTGACACCTCTTAGATAGGGGGCATAATCGATTACCTCGACCCTGGGATACATGGAATTCTCAATCCTTTTGAAACCTCCCTGTTACATCTATCTCGATATCTCAGTGAGCCCATCACTCAACCCAACACATATGTGATCCACAATCACAAACCCCATGCCCATAGCATGGGGGCAGGTCACTAACCCTACTCATTTTTACACATGCGTGATCTCGACCATTTCCGAGGTCACATATCACTTGTATATTTGGTTTGATTTCCATACACACATTTTATGCTTTGTTATCGTTTCCATGTGTACAGGTCCAAGTCGCATTGAGCTCCACTTGTTTTAGTGGACAACAAATCTCCACAGGTATGATTCCTCACTTGGAATATAGGACATCCTTTCCCTCTGCAAAGTTGATGCATTGCCTTGATCTCCCCCCTTACACTTGTAGGAACCCCCTCATTTCCCGAGTAGGTGGCCCCACCTAGCCAGCCTTGCATTTTCCCCTGCTCAGCAGTAGATCCTCCCTCCACATGGGTGACCGTTCTTAAAACCCATTGCATTTGGTACCCATGTCGTTGAATCCCCTGCTAGGATTGGGAGCCCCTGTAGTTTGACATATTGAGTTGAATCTGCATGCAGTTCCTCATATATTCGCTCAATGACCCTTCCCTGGACTCCCATTATGGAGTTTCTATTAAGCCCTTTTCCAACTCCCTAAAGAATGAAAAGATCGTTGAGCGATCTTGCTTCCTTTCATGCTCGTTAAAGTATCCGAAATGGCGTCTATTCGGTATAAATTTACCTCTTTTTCGGACCGAATGGACTAATTACGAAAAAAGAATTCTCTAGTCTCTCAGACTATAAGAGTTCTCCATTGTATAGTTTTATACTTTTTCGGGCTTTGGGGACTAATCTATTAAAAAGAACCCACTCAGAGTCTTCTTATGCCTTTCAAACTCTCTAAAATTGAAAGCGACCACGAGCATTCACCATCCTCGGCTCATACAAATCCACACAATGGTATTTCCTTACCACTTCAGAGTCTTCTTATCGATTTCAGACTCCTTAAAATTGAAAGCACCTACGAACACTTACTGTCCTGGGTTCGAAAAAATCCACACGATGGTACCATATTGAGCATACTTCTATCCCTTCTTCGAGCTCAATAAACCATGAAGAAGGCCCAAACGACGCCTCTCAGTACCACAACGGATTATATACAACCCTATGTTATGGAAGCATGTATAAGTACGATTTTCTTTGTTCAGATTATTCTGCGATGAGTCACCCATGGAGTCTCCTGATATCATCAATCAGTTCCCTCCTTCCCCGCCAGAGTCTCCCCCATTGCAGTCACAAGTTCCTAACCCCCTAAGCTATGGTCTTGTCCCCTTGAGATTGGTTTCATATGTTTCACGGTCAGCCCTTCCGTCATACTCTAAACAAAGGAAGTCCGAGTCCCATCACTTCATGGCCCTCATTCCCCTCCACAGTGTCTTAGTCCGTAGTTCAGTGCTATCACATCTCGGTCGTATACCTCACGCTCCTATTAAGGAAGCCTCATTTCCTTAGTAGTTTTAGGTCTCCCTCTGTTGAATCCAGCACATCTATTCCAGAGGATATACCCAAAGGTCCCTATATCTTGGCCTCACCACCATCGGTGGTGAGTTCCTACGGACCACCCGCGAGGACCCCTTAGTGCCTTGTCGGTCAGTCGCTTCTCACGTGCTCGACTTCAACTCCCTGATCACACTATTGAGATTCGTACAGGGTATTGGTCTCGTTAGTTGTTGATCGAAGACCCCGTATGTCCCCTGGCTCTCACACATTGGTGAGTCTACTCGAAACCCCCATTGGTATGTTCCCGCGGATATTCGGGTTGCGTTGGCGATAGTACTCGGAATCCCTCCAGTGATATGATTCCTAGAGTACCCCATTCAGATGTAGTTCAGTGTACCTTGTTATGGTACCGCATCCATGATGAATTCCATTATTTATGATTTCATCTCTTCATATCAGTCATGGTTGGACCATGAGTATGTCCAATATTTGTGTCCCCTCTAGACCATTATGATATACACAACAATTCTCTATGTATTTTTTAGGTCCCTTTTGGGCCTCACTATTATTTGTATATCTTGATAACGAGCATGGGAATGTCTGCCTCATCCATGCATATTTTTTATTACATTTACCTCATCCATTATGAGTATTGTGTTTGTAGATGATGGCTCTTGGCGTTCTGTGAAGCATGTGCAGTCCTCCTCCACATAAAAATTTTCGTCCTCCACCAGAACACCAATCTCCCTCACAATAAAAAAGGGTCCTATGATGTCTATCGGTCATACGATTAGCTCCTTGATCCAGATTTATGTGGGAACGAAACAAAAGATAGCATATACAGAGATATATTGCAAATAACACAGTGATACAGTAAACACATATTCTATTAAATAGCAGAAATAGAACAGACTGTAAAATACAATAGCTAGAATGGTGGTAGATATCTCTGAGAAGAGATGTGGCCGCTATGCTCATTCGTGCCAAGATGAATACAAAGAGAGGCCGAAAGGGCCTATTTATCATAAGCATGAGGGAAAGAATCCCAATCATCCAAAAACCTAACCCTAGAAGATGAACCGTCATAAATTTTGCGGCCCCAAGGTGGTTAGTTGAACAGTCAACTTCCCGGGGTCATAACTTTTGCATATGATCTCCGTTTAGGGCGCTCGGTAGCCCGTTGGAAAGGTCTAACCGATATTTACAACTTTCGATTGGGCCCAAATATGTCGTCGACAACCATCTGGTCCCCCAAATCGCCAAAAAATGTCATTTAGGGCCTCAAAATGGCTCCGGAAGTTCAGGACCCGAAAAATTGCTAAAAATAGTAATTTACCAAAATTGCTAGAAGACTGTTTTGAGCCAGTTGGAAGAGGTGGGCTGCCACCAATATCCACCTGGATCACTCCTAACCTCACACATCAGGGGGAAATATGTTAACACAAAAAAATTGACCACATAACTAGACCCCCATTCCTAAAGAATAAACTCATTTATCCACTAAAAACCCAAAAACCCACATATCCTAAGTCCTACATTCCCCCTTTGGACAACCTCCACTAAAATAGGGATCCTCCCCTAAAAAGGAGGTGTCCACCAAAATAGGGGGATGTACCGACAAGCCAAAAATTCCCACCTCAACTCAAAGTCTTACTGGGCGGTAAAATTTGAAAGACACATACCATAAGTGGTTTTAGGGTTATGAAACCCTAAAACCACTCCATATATGAAATGTCTTTCACCATTTACACATAAGTTTTTTCCTATTATCATTTACCCCTTCTCGCTTGAAGCGCCCTGCTTCAGCACCAAGCTCCATTTGCCTAGATATCCTCGCCTGAACACCATCTCTTGCACCTCCCTCTTCGGCTGGTTGAGCATCATTATCTCCTAGCCACCATAGAAGGTGAGTGTAGTGCATACCATCAGATCGTGAAGGCCACCCGAAGGACGGAACACAGCCAGGGATTGCACTTCTTCATGGCCGTAAGGGTAGAGGTAATTCCTAGCTTGTAAACCAATTTTTACCAAGTATAAAAATCATTTCTTTTATAAAGTGTTCATAATATGCATGGAGTGAATTCTTACACATGTATTTGTGGTAGATAGTTGTTTTTACCATTTTTACCGAAGTAAATGTGAATTCTATGTTTTTCTACGGTTTATTACCTCACATCTAGCTTAGGTTTATTTCGATTTATATTTCATATATGCATAGTTTCCATTTTCTTACATAGTTTCACTTCGGTTTTTTACCGCATTTCTCACACACAGAGCCATGGGAAGCCATTGTTCCTTAGCTCTCTTCCTGGATTCCACAAGCCAGTAGACACCCATTTTTTGCCTGTTGGTGTGTAAAATCACAGCCAACACCTTTGACGAATAGTGGCTCGAGCCCTCTCTTGAACCAATACCACATCAACTCCTACAAATGACGACATTAAACCTTCGACAACAGAATCCCTTGCAGCTCTCTCATGTTGGGATGTGGGCTCCATCTCCGATCTTAAAGTCACAAGACTAATTGGGAAAGATATCTGGTATGCAGGTTGAAGAGTTGTGGGATATCGAAGAGCAGATTTTTGATCATATATTCATCCCCTTCCGACTCTGATAAAATATATAATGAATATTGGTATAGTATGGCTTCATATTTAAGAAAAAATCTGAATAAAAAATCTGGCAAAATAATTAGGAATCTCGTCATTCCATGGAAACCTACCATAGGCTATAAGGAACCGATCATATAATAGAAGTGCAAGTTCGGGGTGCTTGAAATATTGCACTTTCAACATTTTTCGCTTTATTTCTTCTTTGAAGTTAAACATTGAATTGGCATGTTCTTTTGTCACCCTCTCCTTTACAACAACCCACTTATCTGGACCCATCACTTGTTCCCTTATCCTCCACATCAAGTTAATAAAACTGCTTGTTGTTGGTCCAAGACCATCATATACCTCAATGAATGTTTGCAATGACCACAAAACAATCTCTAGACTTTGTTTGCTCTCTAGAGGGAGATCCAAACTAGAAATATCATGTTGCAACTTGTCATAGTGATATCTACAACTTCCAAGGGTTATTTGTTGAACACCACTTTCCCATGGAAGCTCCTCAGGTATATTAGATGGATAAGTTGTTATGGGTGTACAACCCACATATAGTTCAACATATGCCCTCCTTGCTTGACCTCCATCCCTCTGTGCAGAATTACGACCCTCTTCTGAACCTTGCTATGCTTCAAACACAAACACATTTGTGTGAACATACAAACTTTTTGAACACACACAAAACTGCAATTGATACACGTATTAAAACAGAAATGTTCATACCAATAGAAGGTCGAGATCGTCATTCTCCCATAGAAGAGATAGGGGAATCATCTATGTAATTTTGGCCTAACTAGTGATCATATGAATGTGAACTATAAAACAAGCTTGAATCTTGAGGTGAAGCTGGAAACTTTCGATTATCAACCAAGACACCAATTCCTGAAGACCATGATGACCTCCCCTTAGCAGATCCAGTTGTATCAATAGAATTTATACACTTTTCCCTCAACGACCCCTCTCTTTCCATTTGATAAAATGTCTACATTTACACAACACTATCAACTCATAACATATTCAAATTTTACATGTTTTGATATATAAACATTCCAAACATTTGACATCCTAACAAATTTTCACATTTTGATTTTACATTACAAACATTTATATACATATAAAGAGTAATTTTAATATCAACCAAACATGTTTGAGGATGTGTAGATAAAGGTTTGTGGAGTAATAACTGATAGGAAATAAGAGGCCAATAAGTAAAAAGAAATAAGGGGAAAAAATGTTGAATTGATCTAAGATAGAAAATATTTTAGATAAAGAAGAATGACCTTGGAGCAGAATCAATTATTGAACTAATGACCTTAGGTAAATTAATAATATTATATTAATTCACGTAGCCTAAGGATGTCCAAATAGATCTGCTTATTTTAATTCACTAATAGGAACCTGGTTGTTGCAGTTGAGAATCCCATAGTGTTAAAAAGCTTGATTGGGTCCAATAATGATGTGTGTAGAGAGATGGGTGAAAGGCTTAGATGTACTAGTAGTTGTGTAAAAGGATAATTCACATATTTTTCATATTTGGAGAAGAAGTAGGTGCAACTCCAAGTGTCATAACTGCCTAACACTATTTTTGGTAACGTATCCCTAAAATCGAATGAGAGGATTAAAATGTGGAAACTTCATAAAAGACTATGTCAAAAAATGAACTAATGGAATTTAAGTAATTTGAGAGAAATTAGGTTTTGGTAGATACCATTGTTAATTATAAAAGTTGTCAATTGATCCTTAATCTAATAGTTACGAAAAAAAATATATCAATGTTTTCAAGGATGTTAATGATTTGGTCATTAAGAAAGGACATCTAGGTTGAAGGTGTAAAACATTACAGAGGAATGGAAGATCCAACTGATTTTGAGGAACAACTTGGAATATCTTATAGCAGGAGCATAATTGAAAAAAAAAGTAAAAATCGTGAAGATATAAGAAAAGAAAGGATGCAACAACTAGTGGATAGTAGCAAGGAGTAAGAGGACAAGGTGGACATTGGAGTAAGCATGCCATGAAGACCTATTTGTGACCAGGTTCATGAGGTTATCTAACCAAGGGAATTGTTGTCTAGTGATCTTAGGCATCATTAATAATAGTTGTTTTGGATGAACTAATTCGTCGGTTGCCTCTTATGAAGTATATTATACTATGAAAAATTTAGAACTCAAATCCTCAAGTCTATAAAAACCATGGAAAAAATTAGAAATCAAAGAGAATATTAAGAAGAGTTTTCCCGGAATCATAAAAATAAAGCTATATTGTTGTAGTGTCCCTTTTTAAGAATTTGCAAAAACTAGGAAATATTGCCAATTTTGACCAATTCGACCCTTAGACTAGTCTTGACTCAAGTGCTTCCAAATTGCTCCAAATGGTTTCGAATGGGTCTGAATGAGTATGGAAGGTATTAAGACATGTAAATGAGTCTTATTGATGCTTTGACACTCTTAAAACACTTCTTCAACATTCATTTATAATCATGGAAAAATATGAACTTTACTGGTCAAATCGAGGTTCACAATCCCCAAGGGTAGGAGACAAAGATGGCTTCCCAAACATTTTAAAACCTTCCCAAATTTTTGAACAGAGACATGGTACTAATAAAGGAATTCAATGGGCTCCCCAATTCATCATTAATAAGTTTCTATAATCTTCTTGGACTCTCATAAATTAGATGTTTGTATATTAGCTTTGACATAGGGGGAACTGATAGTAAATCTTCACAAATTGTTATGGAACTTAAGAATATTGCTCCAAATTCTTGTCTAATGAATATGACACTTCTTCATCATATTAATGGCACTCCATAAAACTTTAATATATCAGATATTTATTGAACCATTCAAATTTGATACCACTTCAAGTGCAAATAACAGGGTATTGGGGAAATGACACCATTTATTCATAGTTTAGCATTTGTACATGAAATATCTTGGAATTTCGATCTGAAAGTCTTTTGAGCAGTAAATAAAGAGTATATATATCATATTACAAATATATGGGGCCTCAAGAGCTATCTCAAAGAGATCATCACCTCACCAAGTGCGCCTCTCCTCAAGGAGCAAGAATATGCCAAGAAATGAGAGAATGGTTGTAGAAGAAAGCTGAAATAAATGTGACCACGAGCTGCCCTATAGATTCAACCTGTAACAACATACTCCATTGTAGCTCCAAATGAAATTTCTGAATGGCCTCTCCAATTTCCAATTAGGATGGGAATCTTTCACCCTCGAAATTGGTGCTAAGGCAAGTGGAATAGCACTCTACTAACTCTCCTCTCCAAATGAAAAATATCAAATGATAAAAATCTAGTATTCTTGTTTGTTCCTGAATTTTATAAACTTCCTAAGGCTTCCCTAACTTGAATTCCATCCATGAGCTTCATTCCAACTCAATTTGGGAAGAGATTCCCAAGTATGCCACTTGTCCCTCCAAATCTAGCCTCCTCCTTCACTCAATTTGAGTAGGTGTCTCTTTGGCTGCCCTAACTCCCTTGTGCGCCTTATTGGAGGATAATTTTATCCCTAACATGTCATGTATGTTAGATGTCATCCATCATGTCTGATTTTGTCATAAGTGTCATAGACATCTTCATCATTGGTGTCATAGAAGCTAGGGAATCTAGCCCAAGTGTCCCACTAGCTCCAAAATGCCTCTTCCTCTTCCATGGGAGTTACTCTTCCTCTACATTTAAACCTCATTGATTAATTCCAAGTATTATTCCCTTCCAACTCCCCCAAGGATAGTGGCCTCCACCTTGGATTCAAATGGGTGAGAGTGGAATGCCATGTGACATGGGAAATCTAGCTTTGAGTGGGTCCCACACCATCCATGTGTCTCCATGACCAAGTGCCATCTTATTTTCTCATCATAAATATTTATTTATCCCCTCTTAATATATTTATGTCAAGATAAAGTCCATTTGGGGTTTATTAGTCTCCTTATTCCAAATTTAATGTCTCCACCCAACCTAGGAAACTAATAGATTGGTGGAATTTTCTCCTTTTGGAATTTATTTGAATGGGGACATTACAGTCCTCCCAACCCAAGATTGCTTGCCCTCAAACAATTATAAATTAGGATTCTTCAAAAAAATTTCTTCCTCCCATGTGGCATCCTCACTTGGAAAATCTTTCCATTGTACCAAATAGTCTAGGCTTATGGTCTTGCTCCTCAATTTTCTTTCTCTTGTCTTCAAAATTTTTTATGGGATAAGTGTGAGTTGTCCTTCATCATCTAATGGAGGGAGGGTTTCTGAAACATATATTTTTCTGACCTATATCCTTCTTAAGGCATGAAATATGGAATACATTATGAATTTTTCTCCCTTCCGGAAGCTCCAACTCATAAGCAACCTCCCTAACTTTTCGAGCTATCTTGTAGGGACCATAGTATCTTGGTTTGAGATTTTCTGACCCTTTCACCTTCAAGGATGTTTATTTATATGGTTGTAGCCTCAAATAGACCAAATAATTTACTTGAAAAGTTCTTTCCACTCTACGTTTATCTACATACTGTTTCTGCTGATTTTGGGTAACTTGCAAATTGTCTTTTAGGAGTTTCAAAATCTCTTGACTTTCCTCCACCCAACATTTAGCCTTTGGGGATCTACTATCACCAAATATGTCCTCAAAAAATGTAAGTGCTTCATAATCATATATTTATTTAAAAGGATACATGCCAATGGACATATGGAAGGTAGTGTTGTAGAAAAACTCACCCAAATGTAGCCATTTCACCCATGTTTTTTGTTGCTCACCAACATAGATCCTCAAGTACCCTTACAACCATTGATCCACTCTCTTTGTGTGGACATCAGTTTGAGGATTATAGCTTGTGCTTGGATTCAATTGAGTGCCAACCAACTTGAAAAGTTCTTGCCAAAAGGCACTCATAAATATGCTATCTCTATCACTCACAATGTTCTTGGGAAGTCTATGCAATCTGGAAATTTCTCTAAAGAATAGATCAGCCACTTGTGTAGCAGTAAAATATGATGTAACATAAAATAAATGAGCAAATTTAGTGATTCTATCCACTACAACATAAATGCAATCCTTACCCAAAGCCTTGGGCAAACCTATGATGAAATCCATGGAGACACTTTCCCACTTTTGTTGTGGAATGGGAAATGGTTGCAATAGACCCACAGGACATGTATGTTTAGATTTTTTTTGTTGACATGACTTGCATTCATTCACATATTTTAGAACATCCTCTTTCAGCCCCTTCCAAAAGAATCTTTCCCTTAGTTTCCTATATGTTTTGAAAAATCCAGGATTGCCTGCTAAAGGAGAGTCATGAGATTCCTTCAAAATATTGTGCTTGATATTCTAACCATGAACCAAATATATTCTATCCTTGTAGTAGATTATAACATCCAAAACCTTGTACCTATTGTCACCTTTAACCCCATCTAACACACCACAAGTAAAACTATCTTTGGCATATTCAACTATTAGCATATTTTTCCAATCTTTTGAAATGTCCATAAGAGAAAATGATGGGCTTCTAGATAATGCATCTGCTACAAAATTATTCTTTCCCTTAGCATATTCAATGTCAAAATCAAAATCTTGGACTTTGCTTACCCACTTTTTTTGCCTTTCATTGAGGTCCTTTTGTGTGAGAAAATGATTCAAACTGTTATGGTCAGTTTTGACCACAAAGTTGTTCCCCACCAAGTATTGTCTAAACTTGGCTAAGGCATGCATGATGGATAAAATTTCTTTGTCATAAATGGAATAGATCTTCTCATGTGTCTGCAACTTTATGCTCTCAAATGCTATGGGGTGTTGATTTTGTTTTAGGACAAACCCTATCCCTTCTCCTGATGCATCCCATTCCAAGACAAATGGTTTAGTAAAATCAGGTAATGCAAGTACTTGACAACTACTCATTACCTCTTTCATTTTTTGGAAATACTTTTCAGCCTCTTCATCCCACTTGAATGCATCCTTCTTGGTCAAATCAGTAAGTGGGGCAGTTAATTTAGAGAACCCTTTCAAAAATTTTCTGTAGTAAGTGCATATTCCAATGAAACCTCTCAATGCTGTGATGTTTTTGGGTGATGGCCATTCAAGAATAGCTCTTATTTTTTCCAAGTGTGCCTTCAATCCATATTTACCAATGATGTTCCCAATATATAAAACTTATTTCATCCCAAATTCACAATTAGACAACTTAGCAAACAAAGATTGTTCATGCAAAATTTTCAAGACAACTTCTAGATGGTGCAAGTGTTCCTCCCATGTTTTGTTGTAAATTAGAATGTCATCAAAGAAAACCAAAACAAACTTACAGATCTTTTTGCTGAATATTTGATTCATGCATGATTGAAATGTGGCTGGAGCATTGGTCAAACTAAAAGGCATGACAAGAAACTCAAAATGGCCATAGTGACACCATAAATCTCTTTTATGCAAATCCTCCTCTTTCATTTGAATTTGATGGTAACCAGATCTAAGATCAATTTTTGAGAAGAATTTTGCTCCATGTAGCTCATCTATTCGTGTGATGGGATATCTATTTTTGATTGTATTTTTGTTGAGGGCTCTAAAATCAATGCACATCCTCAAGGTCCCATCCTTCTTCTTCACCAAAACCACTAAAGAAGCATAGGGACTAGAGCTTGGTCTAATGAGTCCCAACTCCAAGAGTTCTTAAATAGCCTTTTCAATCTCCTCTCTGAAATTTTTGGGATATCTATATGGTGGAATTTTTATAGGTGAATTTCCCACCTCCAAAATAATATTGTGCTCAACTCCTCTATCAGGTGGCCTTCTAGGAGGGAGCTCTCCAAAAACCTTTTCATATTTGTGTAGTAGATGCCTTATCTCCTTGGGATGTTCTGAAATATTTATTTTTGGTTTGGGTGAAGTGATGTAACATTCAACAACCCACTCAATATCTCCATGCCTCAATATGGACCTCATATTGTGTGAATTCACTACTTGATTCGGATAGGTGTGCTTTCCTCTCACAACCCTTTGTTTTCCTTCTGAATCTTTGAATATCATTTCAGGAATTTGACAGTTCATTGTATTCTCCACTATATATTACAACCATTTCACTCCCAATACCACATTAGTATCAGAAACACCAACCACATAAAAGCTATTAAAAAAAGTGTAATTACCTATGGTGATTTATATCTTTGGAATCCATGTGTTTGCACTCCATAGTGTTGTGACCTGGAATGATGACCGTGAAGCCATCGAATGGTTCAGTAGGTAGATTCATCCTCTCCACCATGTCCGCATCAATGAATTTATGTGTGGCTCCTCCATCTACCAATACCGAGACCCTTTGTCCTTGTAACACTCCCTTGCATCGAATAGTGTGAAAACGAGGCACTGCTGAAAGTACTGCCATCCTTCCTTTGTCAGGTGAAGGATGATTTTATTATTGTTTCCCTTCTTCTGCTGTATCATATCCCTCTTCTTGGTCTGAAATATGTCCTTCTTCCTCCATACCCCCTTCATACTCATCATTATCAGAAAATACTTCAATGTATTGTGCTTTCCCCTTAGCACATTTATGCCCTGGTACCCATGGTTGGAAGCACGTGTAACAAAATTTAGTTCTTCTAAGTTCTTCCCTGTTTAGTCCCTCTTTCTTATTCTTTTCAAATGCATCTCTTTTCCAAGGTTTCTTTTCAAATCTGAATTTGGAAGGGAAGTTAGGCTTGGGAGGAAACCTTGTCCTAGGTAGCACACTTTGTAGATCTCTTGTCGAGTTCATGGAATCCTTCAATGAATTAGGTTTGTGGGCCTTAACTAAACCTTTTAAGGGGTTCCAACATATACTCAGCAGGGGTTCCAACTTGCTTCAATTGGGTTAGTTCTTTGAAAGGCAATTCTGGGTCTTTTTGCTCAAATATTTCTAATACCCTGTCAACAAATTCTCCATATGTTGTAACATGATCATGTCCCAAAGTTTTCAGACCATGGAACCACCAATCATTGGCTTCTCCTTCAAGATGAAAAATAGCCATTTTTAAAGCATCCTCTTCCACCATTGGATTCAGTTGAAAATACACATCTAGTTTTTGTACCCAAGTATTTGCAGAACTTTGAGATGAGCCATCAAAAGTGGGAAGGGGAATTTTTCCATGGCATAATTCAATTCTTTATTCTGAAATGGAGTCCTATTACCTTCCCTCATTTTGAGTTGCTTGCAACATTAAATTATTTCTCAAAGGGTAGAGTTCTTCTACAATATTCACTCAACTTTTCCCATTTTTTTACAATCTCCTGCATATCAAATTAGGTGTTAGGTTATTCTTTGGCCTCAATAAATTTAGGTGAAGTAGGCCTTACTGAAATCTAAAATTCATTAGGTCTATTATGAGGTATTGTCCTTGAGAAAATGTTTTCACCCATTTCCTTCTTCTCCTCAAAAGAAGAACTATTGCTGCCTCCTATTGCTCCTTTGCTTCCAAGTTGACTAGCCAACAATCGAACCCCTTTCATGATATGTTTTGTAATTTATTCAAAGAATGGTTTTATGAATTTAGTAAATTCCTCTTTATCCTCTGAGGTTCCCTTCTCATCCCTAGCCATAGTTTCAATAGAATACACCTCTTCTCCTTCTTCTTCCTCTTCAACAAAAACACTTTAAGTTTCAGATTGTAAGGGTGGGAGATGATTTATTTGGCTTCTTCTCTTCATAAATGGTCATCCACATCAGGTGCAAGGACCATGCTCTGATACCACTTGTAGTGTCCATTTTTAATAATTTGCAAAAACTAGGAAATATTGCCAATTTTGACCAATTCGACCCTTAGACTAGTCTTGACTCAATTACTTCCAAATTGCTCCAAATGGTTCCAAATTGGGTCTGAATGAGTTTGGAAGGTATTAATACATGTAAATGAGGCCGATGGATGCTTTGAAACTCTTAAAACACTTCTTCAACATTCATTTATAATCAGGGAAAAATGATGAACTTTACTAGTCTAATCGAGGTTCACAATCCCCAAGGGCAGGAGACAAAGATGGCTTCCCAAACACTGTAAAAAATTCCCAAATTTTATAATAGAGACATGGTACTGATAAATGACTTCAATGGTATCCCAAATTCATCATTAATAAGTTTCTATAAGCTTCTAAAACTCCCATAAATCAGATGTTTGTATAGTAGCTTTGACATAGGGGAAATGATAGTAAATCTTCACAAATTGTTATGAAACTTAAGAATATTGCTCCAAATGCTTGCCTAATGAATATGAAACTTCTTCAGAATATTAATGGCACTCCATACAACATTAATATATCAGATATTTATTGAACCATTTGAATTTGATACCACTTCAAGTGCAAATAACAAGGTATTGGGGAAATGACACCATTTATTCATAGTTTAGCATTTGTACATGAAATATATTGGAATTTAGATCTGAAAGTCTTCTGAGTAGTAAATATAGAGTATATATATCATATTACAAATATATGGGGCCTCAAGATCTATCTCAAAGAGATCATCACCTCACCAAGTGCGCCTCTCCTCAAGGAGCAAGAATATGCCAAGAAATGAGAGAATGGTTGTATAAGAAAGCTAAAAGAAATGTGACCAGGAGATGCCCTATAGCTTCAAACTGTAATAAAAGACTCCATTATAGCTCCAAATGAAAATTCTGAATGGCCTCTCCAATTGCCAATTAGGATGGGAATATTTCACCCTCGAAATTGGTGCTAAGGCAAGTAGAATAGCACTCTACTAGCCCTCCTCTCCAAATGAAAAATTTCAAATGATCAAAATATGGTCTTATTCTTTGTTACTGACTTGTATAAAATTCCTAAGGCTTCCCTAACTTGAATTACATCCATGATCTTCATGCAAACTCAATTTGGGAAGAGATTCCCAAGTATGCCACTTCTCCCTCCAAATCTAGCCTCCTCCTTCACTCAATTCGAGTAGGTGTCTCTTTGGCTTCCCTAAATCCCTTGTGCGCCATCTTGGAGGATAGTTTTAGACCTGACATGTCATGTATGTCAGATGTCAACCATTAGGTCTGATTTTTTCATAAGGGTCATAGGTATCATCATCATTGGTGTCATAGAAGCTAGGGAATCTAGCCCAAGTGTCCCACTAGCTCCAAAATGCCTCTTCCTCTTCCATGGGAGTTACTCTTCCTCTACATTTCTACCTCGTTGATTCATGCAAAGTGTTATTCCCTTCCAAATCCCCCAAGGATAGTGGAATCCACCTTGGATTCGAATGGGTGAGAGTGGAATGCCATGTGGCATGGGAAATATAGCTTTGAGTGGGTCCCACACCATCCATGTGTCTCCATGACCAAGTGCCATCTTATTTTCTCATCATAAATATTTATTTATCCCCTCTTAATATATTTATGTCAAGATAAAGTCCATTTGGGGTTTATCAGTCTCCTTATTCCAAATTTAATGTCTCCACCCAACCTAGGAAACTAGTAGATTGGTGGAATTTTCTCCTTTTGGAATTTATTTGAATGGGGACATTACAATTGTCCAATGGACATGGGAACTCAAAGCTTCAAGTTTCTAAGAATTATTGGAGAAATTTAGAGATCTTGAAATGAAATGAATAAGTATAATACATCATTGTAAAGAGTAATAACATTGAACCTATGCTTTACAAAATTGAAGTATATGTTATGTTTTTTAGAAGCTTTGTAATTGAGTATATATTGTTGAAATTCACAACAATTCCATGGAAACAAGATGCATATAGGTTCAATACTCTTGGATAAACTGCTTTATGAGTGTAATATATATATATATTTGCTAACCTCTTTGGTATACAAGGGTAACATTTGATGAATTATAGATTGAAAGTTCTAAAATAGGCTTGCAAGAATCTTAAAACTTGCTTAAACAGAGGGTTATTGCAATTATAATATAGATAGAATTTCCAGGGTTATTGAAAACAAACAAAAAGTATTTGAACATTAGGCAGGGCATTAGGAGTTTGTCAATTCCTGTGAGGTCACTTTTCAACATGATTAACTTTGTTAAGATACATATTATTAGCTAATTGGAAATAATAAATAATACATATTTTTGGATTAATTAAACCTGATCAAAGCGATACAAATTAAATTGAAAATGAAATTCTAATGAATTTCAAATTCTAGTCTTAGAAAATAATTCCACCTGCTGCTCTAACTTCTAGTTCACAAACAAGATTGAAATCATATAGGAAAGGATATCACACTTGAATATATTTGTTCATAGACAAGATTGAAATTGGGTAGGAAAGACTATAACACTTGAATCTATCAAAACTTGCACTATCTTTTAACTGAATTTAACCAACATAGAAACTGCTTATGCATTCATAGGCACTTGGATATTGAAAAATCATTATTTCCTCGTTTTCTATTCTTAGCAAAGTTTGGGACATGCACTACTTTACTTGCATGAACTGAAAAAACAAATCTATTCAAGAGGCGAGGAAAAATAACATACCAATAGACCTTTGGTCACGTGAATTCACACAAAACTAAATAACCATTAACCATTAAATTGTGAAACATGAACCAGAAAGACCTGGAAACTCTCTAGTAGGGGAAAAAAACCCATGTATTCACTCATATACAGATAAATATGGCACCAAAATTATCCATTGAACAATTTTAAGCAAAAATACAATGATCAAACAAATAATCCACGGCTAAGCAATGTGTGTATTAATATAATTTTTAGAATTAACTTGCTAAATTGTAGTGTGAAGCATGGATTCTAGAACTTGTATCTGACGTGCAGACTAACTTGCCCATGCATTAACATGCATTAACTATGAGGTTATGTGCCCATGAACCTGTCACCCCAAGGTGGCGGAGGGTCTAGATGGGGTCCGAAATAATTTTGTTCAGGGATCACTACAAAGGTAAAATATTCTGCTTGACATACCTAGGAGTCACAACGTGCAACAAGTCTACAGTGGCACCCATGTAGCAAGGTGGTAGACCAGACGGGTCTAGTAGATGGGCTGAGCAAACGTGTCCAGCAGATGGGTCAAGCAAATGGGACAAACAGACGTATCCATCCAACAGGTCGAGCAGACGGGGACCAACAGGAGATGTCACAGCAACAGGGTCCGAACAGGGTGGCTCCACTCTGTTCGATGGAAAAATTAAATGACAACGACAACATCTGATGAATATGTAATAAACGTATTTGGACGAATACTTATTCGGCTAAATAATTATTTGGGTGAAAAATTATTAGGCCGAATAATACAAATTATTGCTGGCTAATTTCCTCGGTTGGAAATCCCTCACACGTATTTCGAGGATGCCGTTAGTTTTAACGGCTTGCCGTGAAAACATTTTCGGTCGAACAATTTTTGATATTATTCGGCCGAACAATTACATTTATTCGATATTTGTTTTTAGCAATTTGGCCAAATAACTAGCGCTATGCTTCTCTGCCCCCTAATTCTCACGAAATAGGCACCCATTTTCGCAATTCCACCCTTAATTCAAACTACTATTAAGGTTTTGAGCTTAGAGTTAAGGGATTTAATAAATTAGTTTCATGTTTTAAAAATAAAATAAAATTGTTAAGCATAATTTTCCTTTAGGAACTTGCAACTTGTTCAAGAGATACCAACCAAAACTATTTACCCTAACAACCTAACATTTTGACAATTTTTTACCTAAAACCTTAGGATAGTGAAAATGTAAAAAGAACTTGATTACCCATTTGTTACAAGGCATAATATAAATATATGCAATGTTTCAAAAAATTGCAAGATGACTTTTATGGAGGCATAAATAGATTGAAATACCATATTACATGTATTCTTGGACATGAAATTATTATTCAATGAATCAAGACATTAAACATTTGGAGAACTTGACCATAAATATATTTAATAAGGCTAAAGCCAAGATGACCAAACTAAATGCAAAACTGGCATCATTTGCACAAAGTTCTTCTAATACAATAACGATACACCCACCCATGCCACCTACCTCTATCGACTCTTCAAATTCAACTAGCCCTTATGCTCATCCACCTCAAAACCCCATGTGACTTCCTCCTCTTGTTCCTACAATCCTTAGTTGTGGAGCTGATACACGATATTTTATATTTTCTCCCTGCATATAACCTAGTTCACAACCTAGCTTGGAAAACACATGTTAAAAAAATGACGTCCACAACCAAACAAGGAAGGCCATTTCCAACTTTTGGTATTATTTTAGCATTAATTTCCACATGTTAGAAAAATAATGTCCACAACCAAACAAGGAAGGCCATTGCCAACTTTTAGCATTATTTTAGTATTAACTTCCATTTTGCAAGAAGAGCTGGTTGAAAATATATAGTTGGTTTAGTTGTGGTTGAAGGTTTTGAGTTCAAAGGTCCTACACATAAAATCCTCTAGGTTCATTTATTGGCTGCAATAGTTGATGATGTGAAACTAATACTTGTGAAATATCACTTGTCATAAGGAGATACAGGTTGCACCATTACAATGGCTAGATGGAGAAGTACAATAATATTTTTATATCATTCCAAAGGGCATATTATTCCTCAAATTAGTGGATACCTTAAAGTTAAGAGTGCCAAAAAAGGCATTCCTCAAATTATTGGATGCCTTAAAGTTAAGAGTGCTAAAAAGGAATATTATTCCTCAAATTAGTGGATGCCTTAATTTTAAGAACCTCAATCGTTTTGTGAAACTATGGAGAAAGTTGTTCAAAAGGTGGGAGAACATGTCATGCAAATTATTACTAATATTGCTTGAATTTATATAGTTATTAGTGGATATATATATATATATATTAAATCACAAATATCCTTGCATATTTTGGATCACTAGTGTTCCACATTCCATGGATTCAACGCCAAAGGGAACTAGGAAAATTCATTGGATATAACAGGTTAGGTGAAAACATAACACTCTGATGCAATAAGTTTGTTTGTCTTGCCATCATGATAGTTACAACAAACTTTATTTCTTTACGATATTTGTTTTTCCAAAATTTAATCTATAAACATGATAAATAGGGTTCCATAATATTTTTGATAGATATATATCTAACAAAGAATTAAGAAGGTTAAAAAGAATTAGAGGGAGGATAAAAGGTGACTCAAACATAACTCCATGTTTAAGTTTGTTTGTATTTCCATCGCGATATTTACAACCAACTTTATTTCTTTACAATATTTGTTTTTCCAATAATTTAATCTAAAAACAAGATAAATAGTGTTCCATAATATTTTTTATAAATACATATCCAACAATGAATTAAAAAGATTAAAAGGAATTACAAAAAGGATAAAACTTAAGGTGACTCAAACATGACTCCGTATAACTCCATGTTTATTGGATGAGGACCAATACAATATACTCATTTAGAAGAAACTTACAAGTTTCAAATGACAGTGTGTAGGGTTCCAACCCTAATTTTTCCTGTTTATAATTAAATACAATCTATTATTTTCTATTTGCATACTTTGTCAATGTTTTCACTTCTTGTTGTGTCAAATTCATGTTTTGTTTCTAGTTTTGCTTAATGTAAAAACCTGTAAAAATAGCATTTTCATGTTGTTAAATAAGTATGCTATTTTACTCTGTAATAATGTGTTGTTTTACTATTTCTAACATTTTTTAATTTGCAGTTTGCAGGTTCAACAAGATATATACATATGTACTAATTTACAAAACTTCCATTATCAAATAAATAACAATAGTAAAACTTACATTGGTTAGAAATGAATAGTATACCTTTAGGAGAAATACCTCTTAATAGCTAGTAGATCCCCTTTGATGCTCCTTTGCTCCACTGTAGCCCCGCAACCAAAAGCTTTCCCCCAAACTTTATGAAACTCAACCAACCCAAACAAGTATGCCACCTTGCCAATTGGCGAGGTCTCACCGACCACCCAGCTCCAAAGGTACCCCTTTGGACTCTTGAGCCCAAACCGAGTACAAGCCAACCACAGTTTCTCCCTTCTGAAATTTCTCCAACCAAACCCCTTCTCTTCTGCTCTGCAATTTTTCTAAGTTCTCCTAAAAATCCAAACATGCAAAGAAAGGTCCCTTCCTCCTCATCCATCCTTGCACTTAACCCCCTCTTCCTACCGACTCTATGCTCCCCATTACTACCCTTATCCTCCCCATTAAATTCCAACTAATATGTTAGGCCTCCTTTGCTTCCTCGAGACATGAGCACATTCATTAATAATTATCAATACATTTATTAATTAATTAATTTACCAATGAATTATAAATATTATCCCTTTTTAATTCTTGATGCTAATACCACATGTAAAAGTCAACTAAATTTATTAATGTGGTTCCACCGCCATTATCTTTTCAAGTTGACATAATTACAATTTAATTTATGTAATTATCACCCTGATGTTTTACAACAATTTCTATTAATTAATAATTATAATAATTTATCATTATTTATTTTGTTCAGCATCCAACTATTCATAATAATCATTTAATTGATAGTGATCTATCAGTTAATTAATTAATACTAATTATCATCGATTAATTAATCACAACCTAGTCATTTAACTAATGATTAACACACTTCTAATATGCTAATTACTATAATGCCCACCTCAACACCTATGATTGATTTGATTATTTTAGACTTATGATTGACTAGATTATTTGAGACTTATGATTTATTTGACTATTGGAGACCTATGACTGATTTGACTATTGATGGCACTGGTTTGAAGTGACCCGGATTTATGAAAACTTGGACCATGAATGTTTGCTTTGAATTTTACATGTGAAATGAAAATGATTAGATGCATGATGAATAATCGATATACTCGACTGACTGAGAAAATGATAAATGATGAAAATACTTTTAGAATGAAGAAATGATGAATGATGAAAATGCTTGAAATGAAAATGATGATTAGTTTTATACTCGACTGACTGAGATAAAACAATGAATATTGATGAACATGCTCGACTGACCGAAGCATGATTTTAAAATGATGAATATTTAGTAGACTTGACTGATTGAGATACTGAAAATAATGATGAAAATGTTTTATAGTGCACAGTGCTACTAATGTGCGCTTGAGTGTGTGCAATGGCAGGTAAGACGATTTACCGACTGACCCACAATGGAATAATAGGGGTCGTAAGAACGGGAAGAACACATAGGGGTACGATGATTGATTGTCGACCCTAAATTAGCAATCCACGCATGGGTGAATCCGTTTCAGCTCACCCGAGGAGGCATGTGCCGTACGGGCAAGGCCATAATTATTTGGTCGCGTACGACGAGTTGAGGGGCGTGCGACAAGGGGAGCCTTATCCATCAACATCCCTTAGTCTCCAACAAGCATAGTTGAGAGATCGCGGTAACGACTCTTGATCGCTACACAGTGTTCCCCATAAGAAGAATGAATGGAACTATCGGAAGGGCCCATCGAAGAGGCACCTGGACAAGAAAAAGATAATGTTATTTAAGATATGAAGAAATTGAAACTTTACCAAAAGATAAATTCAAGTGATTTTAAATTAAAAGACAATTACAATAAAATAATATTCATTATTTTATTTTCAAAAGAAAAGAAGAAAATAGAAATGAAAAAGGAATTAAAACAAAAACACTAGTGTAGTTATTTATATTATTTTTCTACTTTATGAAAAGAAGAAAAGCAAAAACTATACTGGAAGTATTATATTAAAATTCTTTTAGAAAATAAATACTTTTAGAAGTTTAATCTTCAGTTTGAAAATACCTTATAGGAGCTTTAAATAAAAGAAACATATATATAAATATCTTATAAACTTTTAAACTTTTAAAGGAATTAGATTATAATAAATAAAAGAAACAAATTTCTCTTTTATAAGTTTTTATTATTTAAAAGAAATTAAATAAATAAAAACAATTAGTTTACTAGAAGGTATTAAGTAAACTGAATGAGAACCATAATAGAAGTAGGACTCTTCTACATTTAACTCCCACTGATTTAGGGAATTAGGTGCATACTAAAGATAATGAGACACTTATAATTGAGAATTATTGTAATTAAATTAATAAATTAAAATAAATATGTGCATGGACAGACACATGGCACATAGGTTTTTACTGTATAATGAGGGAGGAGAAGGAGAAAAGGACATCTCTTGCTCCCTAATGCTGGATGGGCATGATAATCTCGGATTATGTTGTGATTTTTGAGAGTTGGGATTATCTAGGTCAAGGATTGGGAGATCCCGTCGGGATTAGTGTGTTCTTACGACCCCACTTGCTCGGGGGTTCGGGAGGAAGAAGAATACTCCCAATACGATAGGGAGGTCCACTGAGGGGTTGTGAGTATCTTGCCAAGTGGATCGATTGGAGTTCAGATTCAGCTACAAATTACAACAGACATTCAACGATCTAAATCAAGTTCAACAAATTGTTCTCTCCTCTTCTTGTTCAGTTATTATTTTATTTTTCTGTGTATGAGATTATTATTATTGAGTTTCATTTCAAGAAAAAGATATGGACTAGTTCGGCTTTCATATATCTCCATAAAGCTATGTAATATGTAGAAGACTATAGATCCAACCAGTATGATTATTAACTCTGTTCTAGTTCCATGATTTGGTGGGAATTTTCATTATGTTTTCTTTTTATAATTTCCTCAAGCTCCTGTGTGATCATTGGAAGTGAAACTCTGTTTTCATCTTACTTATATTCTAAGAATTACTGCAAATTTATCCCTGCGCATCCTATTCGACCCAGTGGCGATTCAGGTTTGGGTGGGTTATAATTTTACTTTTAAATTATACAATTTGAGATCTCTGCATGTTATTGAGATTATGGCCCTCACATGACCTGGAGGACCCTGCGTGGACAGGGATCAACCATTTCTGAGCAAAATTTTATGGTACCCCATCCGGTGTTTTCTGAGTCTTAATCCAAATCAATTTGGAGGAAGAAGGTATTATTTAAAACACAGATTGAAATCCGATTTCATTTCCAAGACCTATTGTGGAGAGTCGAACTATTTTTATTTATGATATTTAAAAGTCAATGGTATCCCGATTTCTTTTCCAAGAACGATTACTGCAGTTGATCTATTTCTAAGATTTTAAATTCACTTTGTACCCGATTTCATTTCCAAAAATCAATTGTTGTAGTCGATCTATCCTCTGAGACGCCGAACTCTATTGGTATTATGATTTCATTCCCAGAAATCTCTTAAATTTATCCCTGGGAGAAGAACTACAATGTTCCCATCCTGTAATCTATCAGGCGTGTGAGATTTCCTGTTGCAAACCCTGTATCGTTAGAAAAGGAAATCACAACCTTAAATCAATTATAAGTTTGAATGTTGATACATCCAAACGCCCTAGTTTAAAACTCTATACTTCATTACAAGACAGTTTCAGGTTTTATTTGAAATTAATTAAATCTCTGCATTCATTCAAATGACAAATCCAGGTTTTATTAAACTTATTTAAATCGCTGCACTTCATTACAAATGGCGATTCCAAGCGTTGTGAGATTTAGTGCTTTTATTTTGTGTCAATTTATAATTCATAAAACTGAAATGAGATGTTTTCATTTATGTCGATTTGTATTTTGGAGGTAGAATTGGAATACTCCTAGTTATGTCAAGTATATGTGATATGTAGAAGTTAACTGTATATGCTTACCTTTGTATTTATATGTCCTATGGTTTAGTTTTCATGTGTTGCTTATAAGTATTATATCACATAGGAAAAGTTAAATAATTTAGGTATTGTGGTAAGGGAGTGGTTTAAATAGGAGTTTTAAGTATTAAGTGAATGGTTGAAGTTAGGGCTAGAGGTAAATAAATCAGGAGTTATAATTGTTTCGTAATTATTATCTTATAATAAGATTTGATATGAATAAGTGATAACTGTCTTCTATATAAGCTTATGATATACATTTCTTCGACGATTGAAAAAAAAAAATTACACTTGTCGACGCACTTAAGGAAGGTCCTTACAATTACCCTTTTAATTATAAATTCAAACTAATTTAATTTATCAATTATCAATAATAATCCTATCAATATAACTCACATCATTATGAATGTACATTTATATTAATTAACTAATATTAACTAAGACTTAATCCACTCCTTCACCTAGTTCCATATTAATTACACCCTAGTTTATAATTAAACTAATTAACAACCATTGCTAACGATAATGATAGTTCTATTATCACCAATTAACATTATTAACACATAATTAATATTATCTGATCAATTTAATATTAACATAATTGGCATGATAATTGCATTTAACATTTTTAACCCTTAGTCTTGACTAAATAAATTTAATAACAATCAATCAAGCATTACTAATAAATTGCATTAGTTACTACCTAAGTTAACCTTAGCTTGTTTATTAATCAACAATAATTAATTATTATTCGACAATAATTAACATTATTATTCAACAATATTTCACACAATTTATAAATATGTAGACGAGTTATGTAAGTGTAGCTATTGCTTACATACCTTGCGTAAGTACGCTAATAGTACTAAATCACATACATCAATCATAATCATGAAATTGATTGTTCATTAACACATGTTTAACATAGTTTGCAAGGTACAGTCTTTTACCAACTAATTGCATCTTATTAAGTTACGACAATTCATACATTACTAAGTTATGACACATAATCAATCAAGGGTTTTCCACACACACAGTTGGATCCCACCTCGTAGGATCCAACTATTACTTAGCCTTTTAACCTGTAAGTTAGTCTCTGACATACAATCTAGAATATCGTGCATAAATCCTCAACATGTACAAATACATTTCATCATAACATAACAACAATAAATTCATTTATTCACCATGCACCTGGCATAACATTAATTTATTCAACATATAACTGTAACGGTCCATGCACCCATCATTTATTAACTAGCATATATGAGACATAACTAACATATGATACATACATCCAAACATGACTATATATCATAACACTAACATCATACACACACATATATATCTCAGCAAAATAATAGAACCATATGTCCATAGTGTCATCAAACCGACAAAGTCTCACAATCAAGCAAATACAACATATAATAGTAGTTCAGGTAGTAATGTCAAAATGGGGCATTACATACACCCACCCTTCAGGAAACTTCATCCCGAAGTTATGGTAAAAATAGTGTGGGATAATCCGGATGCATAGTCTCTGCATCCTCCCAGGTATCAGACCCTGGGCTATACCGGTCCCACTGGACCTTAACTTGGTCCACCAAATGGTGCCTGAGCTGTCTAACCTTGCAGTCCAATATACGTAACGGTTTGACCATGAAGGTCTCCTCATCCGAAACCTGTAGTTCCTTCCACTTTATTTTATGAGACTCATCAGCTACATAATGACGTAAAACAGATACATGAAAAACATTATGAGTTTTGTGCAAATGGGGTGGCAGTGCAAGACGATACGTGACGAGCCCAACCTTCTCTAAAATTTCAAAGGGTCCTATAAATCATGGCGACAACTTTGTCCCTTTCCCAAACTCGATGGTACTTTTTCTAGGCTTGATGCGAATGAACAATGCATCACCAACCTTATAGCTTCGGTCAACCCTATGCGCATCGACATAGCTCTTCTGTCTATCCTAAGCTTCCTTTAACGGCTGTCTAATCTGAATTACCTATTCTTCCATCTCCTAAATCAAGTCAGGTCCTATAATGACTTGATCCTCTAACCTCTCCCAACTCAATGGTGTTCTGCATGGCCTCCCATATAATGCTTCATATGGAGGCATCCCAATTGAGCTATGGTAACTGTTGTTGTAAGTAAACTCTACCAAAGGTAAGTGATTTTCCCAATGAGTCTGTTGATCCATGACATACATCCTAAGCATGTCCTCCATCACCTGATTCACTCTTTCTGTTTTCCCATTTGTCTCTGGATGGTATGCGGTGCTTAGGTTCAACTGAGTACCTAACACCAATTGCAAACTTGTCCAAAACCTGGACATAAACTTGGAATCTCTGTCCGAGATTATCTTCTTGGGAAACCCATGGAGACAAACCACTGCATTGATAAACACACGAGTGACATTTGTGACATCATAAGTCTCCTTAACTGAAATGAAGTGAGCAGTTTTGGTCAGTTTGTAAACGATGACCATAATGGCGTCATGCCTATGAGAGGTAAGAGGCAATCCCACCACAAAGTCCATGGAGATAACTTCCCATTTCTACATAGGATTGTCATGTGGTTGTAATAGTCCTTCCAGGTGGTGATGATCAGCTTTTACCTACTGACACTCAAGACACCTAGCGACAAATTTGACCACGTCGCTTTTCATCCCTGCCCAAAAGAAGAGTTGCTTCATGTCTGCATACATCTTCTTTACACCCAGGTGTGTGCAATACATTGCTCTGTGGGAATGCTTAAGGATGGTATCTCTAATATCTCCCTCCTCGGGAATATACATCCTCCCTTGATACCGCAACATACCACTGGCTTCCAACTCATAGCCTTCAAACTTAGGCCCCACCGGTTTCCCATTCTGGAGTGCCGATGTGACCTTTAGGTACCAACTATCCCCGGTTATCTGTCCTAAAAATATTTCCCTCAAATCAACCTTCAAAGGTATAAGAGAGAAAAGTCTTGGTTTTCTGCTTAAGGCATCGGCTACCACATTCTCCTTCCATTTGATGTATGAAATCCCAAAATCATACTCACTCATGAATTTACTCCATCGCCTTTGCCTAGGATTTAGGTCTCTCTGAGTGAAGATATACCTTAATCTTTGGTGATTAGACTTGAGCTCAAAGCTTCGTCCAACAAGGTAATGTCTCCAAAGCTTCAAAGCTAGCATCACCGCAACCAACTCCAGGTCATGGGTAGGGTAGTTCTCTTCATGTGTTTTTAACTTTATTGATGCATAAGCTATTACCACACCTTCCTGCATCAACACTGCACCCAAACCTTGTCTTAAGGCATCTGTGCAAACTGTGAATTCCTTCTCCATATCTGGAACTCGTAGAATTGGTGCACTCGTCAATAGTCTTTTCAACTCGGTGAATGCAACATCGCATTCATCCGTCCATTTGTACCTAGTGCCTTTACGCTCCAGGGTAGTTATGGGTTTTGCGATTTTTGAGAAACCCTCAACAAACCTTCTATAATACCCGCCTAACCCCATGAAGCTTCTCACTTCATGAGCATTCCTTGGCACGGGCCAATCCATTATGGCATTCACCTTCTCAGGGTCCACTGAAATTCCCTCACCTGAAATTATATGCCCTAGATAATGGATTTCCTTCTGATAAAATGAGCATTTGGTCAACTTACCGTACAACTAATGCTCCCTTAAGGGTGAAAATGCGAAGCTGGGAAATAATTCCGTGACAACAGAGTGAAAAAAAAAAGAGGGCGCGCGGATGAACAGGGGAAAAAAAGTCAACCTCAAACTCTCGGCCGAGAGTTTAAAAAACTCTAGGTCGAGAGTTTTGAGAGTTCAAACTCTAGGCCGAGAGTTTGAACCAATCGTCGCGCTGTATTTTCAAAAAAAATCTTGGACGAGAGTTTGAACTGATCTCTCAGCCGAGAGTTTGGAAGGTATTTTTCGGCCGAGAGTTTATGCTCAACAAAACCTGCGAAAATATCAGGCATCTTTCTGGAACCTGCACTTCAGCAAGCCCGAACCCCTGCAAATACCAAGTATTATTTGTCGGACTTGGTAGCAATGGATTCATCTCTGAATCTAGTTTCCAATGATATAATAATTGTTTCATTTCAATTTTAATTACTATTTATTACTATTTTTTTTCTAAAGCTTATCCCTTAAGAATTTTATTACTCTGAAAATCACCCGAAATGAAAATTCAATATCATAACAAAGACAACACCAAAAAATTTGAAATTTCATAGAGACCATAATTGGCTCGTCCTCTTCAAAAGGGTACTTTTAGTTTTTCCAATAAGAGTCACATTTGAAAAAAATGTGAAGACAAAAACATGTGTCGATAATGCACCATTTTCTGAACATACGTTGTTTCGATAAATAATAAAAAATAGTTCCCGAGTCTTTAAAAAATCAAAATATAGTCTAGGATCAAGTGTAGTGTGTGCATATTATGAGCCTACAATGTTTTTCCCTAAAATGAATAACCATCTATAAAAAAACCGTTTTCAACACAGGTCACTCATTATCCATACCTAAAAGTTTCAAGTATATGCCGTTGGTTGACAACAAATTTGTCCTACGATATGTCCATAAAAAAAATTAAAAAAAATACGAGTAGAAAGCCAATTCAATTCTCTAAAACCTTTGTGTTTACTTCAAGTTGAAATTCCTAAGGGAGATATGGGTTTGAAGAGGTCGAAGTTGAAAAACATAAAATTTAGCAATTTTGTTCATAAAAAACAAGCCAAAATTGTTTCCCAACTTCATGTTTTCACCCTTAAGCATGACAACACTATCCGCAAGTGTTCCTCGTGTTCACTTTCATTATTGGAGTAGATGAGGATGTCATCCAAGAAGACTTGCACAAACTGATCTAAGTATTTTCAAAACACGCTATTCATGAGACTCATGATTACACCGGGGACATTGGTCAAACCAAAGGGTACCACTACAAACTCATAGTGCCCAAACCTTGTTCGAAAGGAAGTCTTAGGTATATCTCCTTCCTTAATCCGTAGCTGGTGGTAACCTGATCGTAATTCGATCTTGGAGAAGACTGTTGCCCCTTTCATTTGATCAAAGAGATCATCAATTCGAGGTATCAGGTACCTGTTCTTCACGGTGGCTCTATTCAAATCTCGGTAATCGATGCAAAGACACAAGGAACCATCCTTCTTCTTCACAAAAATTACTGGCGCACCCCACGGTGGAATACTTGGTCTGATGAACCCTAGATCTAGCAGTTCCTTCAACTGCATTTGTAACTCACTAAGTTCCGGGGCCTTCATCCTGTAAGGTGTCTTCGATGTTGGCTCCGAACGGAGTTTTACCTCAATGCTAAAATCAAGATCCCTCTTAGGAGGTAACCCGGGTAATTCCTTTGGAAAGACGTTTCCGAATTCGACTAACACTGGGTACTCATCAAAGGAGGGTCCTTTCTCATTGTTTACCACTTCAACAATATATAACTGGCATCCATGTCGCATACATTGCTTTACGTTCATCGTGGATATGAAACGTAGGGACACCTTCCGTTTGATACCCTGGATCTCGATGGCCTCTCTTTTGTCATCATTGGAAAGAAATTTCTTTCCATAACAGTCCAAGAAAGCTCGATGTTCCTCAAACCAATTCATACCTATGATGAGATCATAAGTTCTGAGGGTGGTGACGTACACCTTGACATGTGTAACACATACCCCGAGATCCACTACGCACTTGTCGACACTAGGTCCTACCGCTTGCTTTACCCCTGAAGACATTTCGACTAAGTTGAAATCGTCATGCTTGTAGGCTTCCAACCCACATTTGTCCAATGCATATGGTGAAATAAAACTATCTGTAGCACCAGTATCAAACAATATTATAAGCTTAACATTATTGACCGTACTTGATGATTCCACCACAGTGGATTGGTGCTATGCCTGATGGTTGTGTATTGCTGCCGAGATATGATGCCTGCTACCCCCACTCTCCATTGGAGCCTTTCCTTCTCGATGCACTATATTGGATCGTAATTCGAGACAGTCATGCTGGTAATGTGGACCTCCACATCCCCAACAAGCAACTTGTAATGGAGTTGGCGAAATAACCTGTTCATACCTCTGAGAAGGACCCCTTCCCCTACCGACTGATCCTCTAAAATTTCTCACACCTTGATGAGTTCTTGTGGCTGACAGGGGCACCTCCCTAGTTTCCACTGATCTGTCTACTATTGCAACCCTTGGTGTGTACTTGTTCCGTAGGGAGGTGGCCTCACATATCCTCCCCGAGGGTAGCTTCGAGGGGCCTTCCCTGCAAACCCTGATTGCTGAGAGTTGAATGAATTGATGGGATTTGTACCCAACATCTCCTCAGTATAACGAGCGCAATCAATCGCTTCGGAAACCGAAGTCGGTTTCCACATATGTACTTGGGCCTTGATCTTGGTATTGAGCCCATACACGATGCACTCAACCTGCCGTTGGTCATTGTCTAAGTAAGGAACACACTTGACTAATTCCATGAACCTTTCTTCATACTCCTCCACGGATAGATGCCTTTGTACTCAGGCATGAAGAGCCCCTGCTTGTTCCTCCTAGTAAGATGCGGGTAAGTACTTTCCCTTGAAATTTTCCACAAATAGTTCCCATGGGACCATGTCTAGTGTAAGGTGCAATTGCCTTTCTTGGTTTCCCTGCCAATTCAAAGCGACCCCCTTTAGTTGAAATATGGCGATATTGGAATTGTACATGGAAGTGTACTCTTGTAAGGTTAAGCACCTGGTCATCTCCTTCAACAAAGATTCAACTCGTATCCCTACTCGACCCCCTGAAAAATTTGAAAGCCTTATCTTCTGAAGCTACCTTGTGATATCCTGCCGCGGAGGTCTCGGTATTGTGTTCACTACTAATTCAGGAATTTCTTCCCTTAGTGGAGGGGCCTCCACTTCTATCTCTGAGGTAACAAGTTTCCCCTCTGTAGTTCCCGGAGTGTTTTGTTTATTGCCTCCAACGAGCGCAATATAAGGATGGTCTCTGGCGATGGCGCCGACACATTCGGCTCAGGTAATGTCGCCGCCTAACCTCGCCCCTGACCTGTTCGAGTCCTTACCATGTTTATCCTTGTAGCATGGCATAATATGATAATTAGCATAAGATGACATCAAGACTATGTTACTATTAAACTCAACAGTTAATTCAAAACGTGCGTCGAATGATTGTTTTTTTTTTAAACTCTAAGAGCTATAGTTCTGGGCGTTTCGATCAGGCCATCTTGAGGCCACCTGGTACTAAATCTACAACAGTATTTCTACGTAACTCATGTATCGGATTCCACACAATCCTCACTAAGTCACAACTTAACCCTACAGCTTGTTCATTGATCCATTAGTCATAAACTCGCCCTAACTTGTACTTTAATTTAAATTTTCTTAAGTGAACAAGTTAATGATCAATTAATTAATTTTCATTACCTCGTTTCTCATTAATAACTATTTATTAATGAAATTTACACCTTGATTTACCTTAACCCGAACTCCATTAACATTATACTAGCATTTTAATACTAAAATAAACCTTAATTATTAATGTGCATTAATACCCTTATACTAATCTCATTAATAATTAATAATTTAATAATATCATGACCTAAGTTTTAAGTCTAGGGTCGTGTTTATTAAACATATTTTTCATAGAGTAGAATCTATGTCCTAAAGATCAGCTCGTCATGCTGGCCTCTGTGGTGTCTTGTTTTCAAGATTTCGTGTCCGTCTTGCCCCTTCGACTATACGTCAAAGTTTCGACAAGGAGCATTTTCAAGAAGAAAATAACTAATTAGTGTTAATTTCAACTTACCATTAATGTTATCTAATGGTTATGTATTTAATCAAACTAACACGTAAATTTAAGTAATTACCTCACGTCACTGAGTTAATGATCAATTAATTAAACATTTTAAACATTATAATAATTAACCATTATTATAATTAAAAATTATAACGATTTAAATATATAAACCTTATAATAATTAATTCACGATTACAATTAAACATTAATTAATATATAATTAGACCTTACACTAATTAATCATAATTAAACAGTTTAACATTAATAATTAAACTAATTATTAATTAATCACTAAAGTAACCCTAATTTATTAATCATTACACTAGTATTTTATTTAATTAATGTAACCTTAACAATTAATCCTTGGTTAATTGTAATTAATCTTTGGATTAAGGTTTTAATCATTAACTAAGATTGATTAATAATTAATCTTAATTATTAATTCATAATTAATTTTAATTATTAATTAATAATTAAACAATTTATACATTAAACAATTTACATTAACAATGTATAATACATTATACATTTACCAATTTACCTTATACATAATACTTTATACATTGATACATTGTAATAGTACATTATACATTTAAACAATTCATACAATATACGTATTATCATACAATTTATATCATGTATAAATACATTACACAATAATACATATTATAATTCATTAGATTATAATACATCATACATGATATGTTAATCAATTTATACAACATACATTATTTATATATATATAAAGAAATAAAATAATTACCTACCCGAGTTCCAGCATGAAGGCCACGCGGCCGACATGCGTTTACTCCTTAATAAAATATTAAAAAAACATTCAATTTATAAGGGGCAAGCCCCCCTGATGCGGCTCATTTTCCCCTCCAATATTTGTTGTGCTCTACACTCGGTGAAGAGCTCTGCTCCGTACCCCTCGGCAAGGAGAAGCCCATCTAGGCCACCATAGCTAGCGAGAGCTTCGCTCCATCGTTGCACGCTTATCTGGCAGGTAAGGATGGCTCTCCCATCTCTCAGTTCCAGTGTTCTATGCATATTTGTTTTGTGCTTTGTGTTTTTATTATTATTTTGTATCTGATATTTTGATGATTTGTTTTTGTTTTACAGAGGGATTTGGAGCGGCGGTTGCTCAGCTGGGCGCCCCCTCCTCCCCTTCTCTGCACACACCCACCGGGCTACGTGCTCATGGCTACAACTTGTGCTGCTTGGCCAGTTGCGCTCAGGCCACGCTGGCCGAGCTACTGGCCTAAGGCCGTGCTTAGGCTATGCTGGCCGGCTGCCATGACCGCAGCTCAGGCTGTTGGCCGGCCTTGCCCAGGACGCGCCCTGCGGGCTGTAGGCCGGGTCGCTCACGACCACAACACAGCTGCTAGCCGGGCCTTGCCTAGGACGCAAACACCGCGGCTGCTGGCCGTGCTGCCATGGACACGCCCTGCGGGCTGCAGGTCGGCTTGCCCAGGCCACGCCCCTGCGAACTGTAGGCCGCACCCCTGCGAGCTGCTACCGGGCTACCATGGTTGTGTGCTGCGGGCCGTCTTGATCAGGCCACGTGAACTCAACACATTCCTTTTATTTTATTTAAAAAAACTATGTTCTAAATTTTTTTGATATAATTTAAAAGAAAATTTCATATTTGTTCATTTATTTTATATATAACAAAATTCTTTTTTGTTTGTTTGTTTGATATAGTTTTCTATTTAAAATATTTATATATATTTTTGTTTATTTATTTTATAAATAAATAATTTCTTTTTGTTTTCTTTCGATATATATATATTTTTATTTATTTATAAAAGAAAAGTTTATATATATATAAAATATCAATTTGATATAACTCTTTAGTTTTCTTTTTTGAAATTTCAAAAAAGTAAATTGAAACTCCCAATTAAATTTTCTTAAACAAAAATTGATGAAATTTTCATTTAATCTAATTGTAAAGGATTTTTGTTTTTGATCATTCATATATATATATATAATATTGTTTATAAGCATACTAAATTTATTTTTGTTGTACTAACAAAATCAATATTTTTGTTGTAAGCTTGAACAATTTCACTAACCCTCATCCTGGTTTTATGCAGGTCCAATATTTATGCAACCAGTAAACTTGCACAGAAGTCAAAATTTTGAATTGTTCATCTTATTAACTTCTCTTTCCGTCGTAGTAAGCCCTCTGGTTCCAGATTTGGAACCATGGCTCTGATATCATATGTAGGGTTCCAGACCTAGTTTTTCCTGTTTATAATTAAATAAAATCTATTCTTTTCTGTTTGCATACTTTGTCAATGTTTTCACTTCTGGTTGTGTCGAATTCATGTTTTGTTTCTAGTTTTGCTTAGTGTAAAAACCTCTAAAAATAATATTTTCATGTTGGTAAATAAGTGTGCTATTTTACTCTGTAATAATGCGTTGTTTTACTATTTCTAACATTTTCTAATTTGCAGTTTGCAGGTTCAACAAGTTATATACATATGTACTAATTTACAAAACTTCCATTATCAAATAAATAGCAATAGTAAAACTTACAGGGTTAGAAATGGATTAGTATACCTTTAGGAGAAATACCTCTTAATAGCTAGAAGATCCCCTTTGCTGCTTCTTTGCTCTGTTGTAGCCCTGCAACCAAAATATTTCCCCCAAACCTTATGAAACTCAACCAGCCCAAACAAGTATGCCACCCTGCCAACTGGTGAGGTTTCGCCGACCACCTAGCTCCAAAGGTACCCCTTTGGACCCTCGAGCCCAAACCGAGTACAAGCCAACCACAGTTTCTCCCTTCTAAAATTTCTCCAACCAAACCCCTTCTCTTCTGCTCTGCAATTTTTCTAAGTTCTCCTAAAAATCCAAACATGCAAAGAAAGGTCCCTTCCTGCTCATCCATCCTTTCACTTAACCCCCTCTTCCTACCGAGTATATGCTCCCCATTACTACCCTTATCCTCCCCATTAAATTCCAACTAATATGTCAGTCCTCATTTCCTTCCTCGAGACATGACCACATTCATTAATACTTATCAATACATTTATTAATTAATTAATTTACTAATGAATTATAAATATAATCCTTTTTAAATTCTTGATGCTAACCATATGTAAAAGTCATAATATTAATTATCATCGATTAATTAATCACAACCTAGCCATTTAACTAATGATTAACACACTTTTAATATGCTAATTACCCTTTTAATTATAAATTCAGAATTATCAATAATAATCCTACCAATATAACTCAGATCATTATGAATGTACATTTATATTAATTAATTAATATTAACTAAGACTTAATCAACTCCTTCCCCTAGTTCCATATTAATTACATCCTAGTTTATAATTAAACTAATTAACAACTATTGCTAATGATAATGATAGTTCTATTATCATCAATTAACATTATTAACACATAATTAATATTATCTCATCAATTTAATATTAACCTAATTGGCATGATAATTGCTTTTAACATTTTTAACCCTTAGTCTTGACTAAATAAATTTAATAACAATCAATCAAGCATTACTAATAAATTGCATTAGTTACTACCTAGGTTAACCTTAGGTCATTTATTAATCAACAATAATGAATTGTTATTCGACAATAATTAACATTATTATTCAACAATATTTCACGCAATTTATAAATATTTCATTTGAAATTAATTAAATCACTGTATTCATTCCACATTCATTCCAATGACAAATCCATGTTTTATTAAACTTATTTAAATTGCTGCACTTCATTACAAATGGCGATTCCAAACGTTGTGAGATTTAATATGAACTTATTTAAAACTCATAGTATTTGAAATCTGGGTGGGCGTTTTTCCTAGAATTCTTGATTGATATGTAAATTCGAAGTAATTAAATTTCCATTTCAAATTTATGCTTTTAGACTCAGTTCGCCAAACCGTCCAGGTTAAGAAATAAGTTCTGTACATTCATTCATCCTCTTTGTGTATTGTCATTTGAAACTCTGCTAAAACTCCTAAACTTGTGCTACCTCTAGTTATCAGCCGAGAATTCCGATTGTGTATCCTACCTTGCTGAGCCCTATATTATCTGCATCCCCAAAATCCACGACTTGTATCCTTTTCAAACACTCAACGATTTTAATGACTGCCCCCGTTTTAGAAACTGACTATCTGATGACGTACACTGGGACTAAGAGTAGGTTAAATCCCGGTTGCCACCTGTTGTAACATCCCGAATTTTCATAAAAATTTAAAACTTTTGAAAATAACATTAAGTACAATAATTATAATTGCGGAAATAATAATTTCTGATTACGACAACATTAAATGAATAGTTGTTAGTACTAAACATAATTTAATTTCTGTATTAGCAGCATTATGATAATGACGACTTTAACACACATTTGTGAATCTGATTAATGTAATTAAATGTATGAACAGGTCAAAATTATGATATGAAATTTGTAATATTGACAAGACACTGACAGTTTGAATTTTGATGAAAAGGATGTCCTACAAGGGACCCTGGAGCTTACTTAGCTGCAATGCTAAAGCAAAATGAATGTTCTATGTGCAGACGATAGGTAAGAAGTTTCATGGCTACATAAAATCAAAGTACATGTATAGTTCAGTTTCAACGTCGTAGATAAATATATTGTTAGAATTCTGTTGCGACTTACCATAAGTATGGAGGTATAGCTATAAATACTACTTTCAGATATTGTCTTACAACTCCACAATGTTGTTAAATTTTGAGCATTAATTCACAATACTCTAGGATCTTCACTGAGAGAATAACATATACAGTATATCAATGCATGACAATCACAATAAGCATCACAAGCATCACAAGAATCAAAAGCATGAGAGACACGAGACACAGAGTTTCCGTGGGGAAAACCCTAAGGTGAAAAAACCCACAACTTCCTCAGAGATAGAGAGAGCAATGGCTCAACCAAAGTACAACCAAAATACACTGAGATAGTCTCCTAGTAGCAGATGATCCTCCTCCTCACTAGTGCGCCACTTTCTGAGTGAGAGAGATATACTTTTCCGAATGATATAAATAGAGATCACCTGATCTCTATTTATACTAACCTGTTTTCCCAGTGACCTTATGGGGCCGACTTGTCTAGCTAGGTACATCCACATTATAATATATATATTTCAGGGCTAACCCCACACATGGTTGTCTAATAACCCATCGGTAAGTACACACACTTGCGACACTTGTCAATCCACATGACGACACTTCCTTATAGAGGAATAACACATCTCTAATAAGGGTACAATAAATATATATGAAATACATAGATGAAATACATTCCGAAGTTACATATACATCAACACTCCCTTTTAACTAGGAGGGTATTTCTCGACATAAATCTGCTAGACAAGTCTTCTTCTCGGGATCATCATCATCGATGCATCGTCATCATCATCGTCACTGCTACTGCTATCTCAACCAATCTATGACTCTACTCGTCATAGGAAGTTCTACAGAGCTAGTCCTTTTTCATACTGGATGTAGGCTCACCACCTGCAGGTCTTCGTCATCACTGGCCATACTGTGGAATCCTCAGGACTTATTACGTGTGTCACAAAACCTTGAAAGAGAATCCCAGGCTGTTACGAGCACACGGCTATACCTATAAGATCTCCCAGGGCCATATTATATGTGACCTCACCACAAAACCTCGCAAGAGCATCCCAGGCTGTTACGAGCACACAGCTCTACCTATAGGATCTCCCAGTGACATATTATATGTGGTCATGGCAAAACCTCGCAAGAGCATCCCAGGACTTATTACGGGCACACATCCCAACCTATCGGATCTCCCAGGGACAAATTATATGCCATAGGACAAAACCTCGAAAGAGCATCTGCCAGATATCCCAGGGCCAGATTATATGCCATAGGAAAAACCTCGAAAGACTATTTGCATATCTCCCAGGGCCAAATTATATGTCCTCCCAAAGCAAAACCTCGAAAGAGCATTTGCCAGATATCCCAGGGCCAAATTACATGCCATAGGCAAAAGCTCGAAAGACTATCTGCAAATCTCCCAGGGCCAAATTATATGCTCATCTGCACAACCTGATCCACGGCCATAGAGTATCAACCTGATACTCACCATACATCATCCTGATGTACACATGATCATCCTGATCATCATCACTGCAACATCCTGTTGCATGCCATCTGGAGCAACATCTTGAAGCTTGTCATCCATGATCATCCTGATCATCATCACTGCAACATCCTGCTGCATGTCATCTGGAGCAACATCCTGAAGCTCGTCATCCATGATCATCCTAATCATCAATGCATCTACCTGATGCATACCAAGTATCTACCTGATACATATCATCATACATGATCCACCTGATCATACAATGTATCCACCTGATACAAATACAAATTCATGATCAACCTGATCACACATGATACATATCAACATACATGATCCACCTGATACATATACAGATACATGGTCCAAGCATCCAACATGATGCATATACAAAATTACATACACATGATCCATCTGATCATATCCAGCATCCAACATGATGCGTACATACATATAAATGATCCAACTGATCATATCCAGCATCCAACATGATGCGTACATACATATAAATGATCCAACTGATCATATCCAACATCCAACATGATGCGTACATACATATATAAATGATCCAACTGATCATACAAAGCAGAAAATAGAACATCATCCTGATGCTCATCATCTAGCGCTTACATCCACAGCCATGTGAAGGATCCTCCTTCCAACATGCTTGGAATGGCTTCAACAAATGTGTCCATCACTTCTTCCTCGAAGTGTCATCAATATGAAGAACACCAAGCCTCTCCCTGAAGTACTCGAACTTCACCCTGGCTAGTGGCTTCGTCAGCACATCTGCAATCTGCTCGTCCGTCGCAACATACAGGAGCTTCACAGCTCCTCTCTGCACCATATCCCTGATATAGTGATATTTGATCTCTATGTGTTTTGACTTGTCATGAAACACTGGGTTCTCAGACAGCTTCACACAACTCTGGTTATCACAGAAGATACCAGTAGCATCCAACGGGAGATCAAATAACTCAGACAGTAGCTTCCGTAGCCATACTGCCTCACAACTAGCTGAACAGGATGCAACATACTCTGCCTCAGCTGTACTCAGTGCTACGCAGCACTGCTTCCTGTTGAACCAAGAGATCACACCTGATCCCATACTGAAGCAGCACCCAGATGTGCTCTTCCTATCTACAGCACTGCCAACCCAATCTGAATCAACATAACCTTGCAGGTTAAACTTTTGATTCGCCTCATACTTGAGCCCATAATCCACTGTACCCTTCAGGTACCTCAGAACATGCTTTACAGCAACCAGGTGAACACTCCTCAGATCTGTCAGGAACTGACTCAATGTGTTCACCTCAAAGCAAATATCTGGTCTCATGTTTGTCAGGTACATCAAGGACCCAATCATCTGACGATACATAGAGACATCAATCGGCTCAGATGAAGCATCACATAGAAGCTTCAGATTCGATGCCATAGGTGTGGCCATGGCCTTGCAATCCATCATCCCGAATCTCTTCAGGATATCTACTGTGTACTTCCCTTGACCAAGGAAGATCCCACCTATACTCTGCCACACCTCCATACCTAGGAAATAATGCATCATTCCCAAATCTTTCATATCGAACTCGGCAGCAAGCTTCCTCTTAGTATCTGCAATCAATATGTCATCTCCTGTTACAAATAAGTCATCCACATATAGGAGTAGAATCACAGGATTCCCTTCCTCAACCTTGTAGTAAAGGTTGGAATCCGCTTTACTCTTGGTAAAGCCAAAACTAGATAGGAAACTGTCCATCCTACCATACCAAGTTCTGGGAGCTTGTTTCAAGCCATACAAGGCTTTCTTCAATCTGCACACATATGACTCCCTGTCATGTATTTCAAAACCGAGTGGCTGCTCCACATATACTTCCTCTTCAACTACACCATTCAAGAAACCAATCTTGACATCCATCTGGTTTATTTTCCATTTCATTGCTGTAGCCAGGGCAAGTACTGTTCTGATGGAAGTATACCTGGCTACAGGTGCAAAAGTTTCTTCATAATCTATTCCCTCTTTCTGAGAGAAGCCACGAGCTACGAATCTTGCCTTGTATTTCTCTACACTGCCATCTGCAGCATGCTTGATTTTGTAAATCCATTTGGAAGTCACAACAGACTTCTCTTTAGGTCTTGGGACAACATCCCAAACATCATTCTTCATTATTGATTGGTATTCCTCAACCATGGCATCCTTCCATTCTTTCTTTTTCGCTGCTTCTTCATAACTGGAAAGCTCTTTGTTCATAATGTCACAGAGTAAAGCAACATAGCTGGTATGTGATCTGGTTCTCTTCTTTGCTCTGTGTTCTTCTTCTGAAATGCCAAATCTTTCTGCATCTTGAATGAGCTCTCTAGCCCATGCAGGTTTCCTCTTGTGAGAGTTATCCTCATGGGGTGGATCTACAAGTTCTTGCGGATCTTCAAACTCATGAACAACTTCTGGAACTGCTTCAGTCATGGTAGTGTCTTGAAATCTAGTTTCCTTAGGTTCTTCATAAACTTCGATAGGTGCCTTCCTTGATTTGATGAATGATGAGTTTTCATCAAATGTTACATCCTTGCTGACATCAATCTTCGTGAACCCTGGAAAGTATATTTTGTAAGCCTTTGAGCCTTCATTGCAACCCACAAAGATACCCTTCTTTCCCGAAGGATCTAATTTAGTCCTCTTTTCCTTTGGGACATGAGTGTATACTGGGCAACCAAATATTCTGAGATGGCTGACTTCAGGTTTCTTACCAAAAAAAACCTCTTCTGGTGTCTTCTTGTCCAATATCTTGTGGGGTGTTCTGTTCTGCACATATACAACTGTTCTAGCTGCTTCTGCCCATAGATGCATAGGTAGATCCTGGTCATGCAGCATTTCCCTTGCTGCTTCCATGATAGTTCTGTTCTTCCTTTCTGCACCTCCATTTTGTTGAGGATTATAAGGAGCATTCAACTCCCTCTTAATCCCTGAATCACTACAAAGCTTCTTGAAGTCACCTGAGGTGAATTCTCCACCATTGTCGGATCTGAATGTTTTGATCTTCTTGTCAGTTTGATTCTCCATCAATGTTTTGAATTCCTTGAACTTATCAAACACCTCATCTTTGTTCTTCAAGAAGTATACCCAATTATTCCTGGAGAAGTCATCAATAAATGAGACATAGTAAACATACCCACTAAGAGAACTGGATGACATAGGACCACATACATCTGAGTGGATGATTTCCAGGATATCTTTGGCCTTGCTTTCACTACTTGGGAAGGACTTCTTAATGTTCTTACCTTTTTCACATCCTTTGCAAAAACCTTCATGTTTGGTCTTGATTTCAAGAAGACCTTCTACAGCCTTGCTTGCAATTGGAAGTGCCCTATAGTGCATATGAGCAAGTCTTCTATGCCAAAGTTCAATTGGCTCCATGGATTCATGTACCATGGCATGTTCAGGTTGTCCCTTCAATTTATACAAACCTCCCTCTTGCTCTCCAATCATTATTGCATCATCTATGGTCTTTTCCTTTGGCCGCATTAGGACTTGGCCATCCACAAATGCAACCCTCATACCTTTTGCATCCAATGTAGAGATGGAGAGTAATTTCTTCTTGAGCCCAGGTACATAAAGGACTTCTTTCATCTTCAAATATTTTCCAGAATCTAGGTTGTAGGAGGCTTCACCACTTCCTTTGATTGGGTATTGATAATCATCCCCAAGTTTCACCTTATGGGGTGATTCATGTTCAGATAGATTCACAAAAGATTCCTTAAACCCGGTCATGTGTTTGGAAGCCCCACTATCAATCAACCAATCCTTACAACCATGGGAGATAGTACCTGTGAGAGCAGAGATTAGAACATACTCTTCTTCACTTGATGAGTCATCATCACTTTCTGCCCTAGCCATCTTCTTTGGAGGTTCATCATCCTCGACAGCATGAGCATGGAACTTTCTTTTGCTGCCCTTCTTCTTCTTGTTGAAGTTGTTGTTATTATCCCTTTTGTTCTTGGGACAATCTGAAGCAAAGTGACCCTTCTCATTGCATGTGAAGCATCTTAGATCCTTCTTATTCTTTTGATAGGATATTTTGTAGCAAGAGTGCTCCTTCTTGGGCTTGCTTCTTTTGGTGTGAGTTGCGAGAGCTTGATCTTCACCTCCCATCTTTTCCTCTCGAGCTACAAGTCTATCTTCTTCTTGAGAGCATTCCTCCCATAGTTTACTGAAAGAGATCAATTTCTTTCTTACACAGATTTCTTGAATAAAGGAGTCCCATGACCTAGGTAGGCCATTCAGAGTGGTCATAACTTCACCATTGTCCACTACTTCATCCACAGCTTCAAGTTGCTCCTTGATCTAAGAGACCTTGGAGAAGTAAGATTGAATGGTTTCTCCATTCAACATCTTGACCCATTTCAATTGATTCCGCAGAGTCATCTTCCAATTTATGTTCTTCCCTTCAAATAGCTTGGTCAAAGAGTCAAACATCTCCTTGGGTGTCTTTAGAGAAGACACATGGGGTATGAGATGGTCTTTGATAGAATCAACAATGATTCTCTTTTCCTTGACGAAGTTCTTCTTATGCAATACCTTGGCCTCTTCATCCTCTTGGATAGGGATGTCTTCTTTTATATATGAGTCCAACTCATTCTCTTCCACGATTAACCCAATCCTATAATTCCAACCTCAGAAGTTATCAGCCCCTTCAAGCTTATCCTCAAGCTTGGTGTGGTGAGACATCTTAAAGAGTACTTCAAATGGAAATAGAAAAGATTTAGGTCTTACCACTTGAAATGCTGAAAACTGGATCTCGTCTCGGATTAGGGTTTGTTGGAAAAACCCTAAAAATTCAAAATGTGAATTTCAATTTTTTGAAAGGATAGAAAGATGCGCTTTGATGAGCTGATCATCCTGGTGCATTCAGAAATTGAGATCAACAAAGTTTTACCCTTTAGATTTGCCTTTTTGTCCTCCCAGGTTCACTAGGGAGAGCCCTGAATTAGGGTTTGAGTTTCCCGGAGATCTACCCAGCCAAAAATCTCGATCCAAAGCTCTAAACTTCGATTTTTGCAAGGAGCTTCCAGCTATGTATTCAGATTTCAGAAATTCCTATTTTTGTGGAAACCCTAATTTTTAGGGCCAAATCTAAAAATGCTCAGAATTGAATTCTGATTGGACAGATAGATTCACCTTGATGATTAGAGTCAATCTACTATACTGGTTTTCCAAAATATGTGGAGAGAAACCTAAGAAACTCAAGTTTCCGTCACTGCAAAATGTCTTCTTCTCAGGTTAGCTCTGATACCATGTTAAATTTTGAACATTAATTCACAATACTCTAGGATCTTCACTGAGAGAATAACATATACAGTATATCAATGCATGACAATCACAATAAGCATCACAAGCATCACAAGAATCAAAGGCATGAGAGACAAGAGACACAGAGTTTCCGTGGGGAAAACCCTAAGGTGAAAAACCCCACAACTTCCTCAGAGATAGAGAGAGCAATGGCTCAACCAAAGTACAACCAAAATACACTGAGATAGTATCCTAGTAGCAGATGATCCTCCTCCTCACTAGTGCACCACTTTCTGAGTGAGAGAGATATACTTTTCCGAATGATATAAATAGAGATCACCTGATCTCTATTTATACTAACCTGTTTTCCCAGTGACCTTATGGGTCCGACTTGTCTAGCTAGGTACATCCACATTATAATATATATATTTCAGGGCCGACACCACACATGGTGGTCTAATAACCCATCGGAAAGTACACACACTTGTGACACTTGTCAATCCACATGACGACACTTCCTTATAGAGGAATAACACATCTCTAATAAGGGTACAATAAATATATATGAAATACATAGATGAAATACATTCTGAAGTTACATATACATCAACAAATGTTTAAAACAGAGTCATCTAGGAACGTCATTCTACTAAAAGTTTGTCGCTGTAATCCTTGTCGTTGTTATAGCTGGCCTTGTCGTCGTCTTAAGATATTTATTTATCTTCACAATACTGATGTAATGGTTGTATAGCAAAAACATTAAATGTGTGTGAAATGAGAAAATATGGTAAGAACACATAACATTTATTTAGTTTTCATGTTGATCAGTTATCAATGGGTTCATTGAAACATCTACCATACATACTATCTATTTTTATAATTGCGATAAAAGAATTTATATGAATGCAGTCAATGATAATTACAAAGATAGTGTTAAAGTCTCTCATGTATGGACTACACTAATTGTAGTCCTACAATATTGAACTAGATGTGATACTTATAAGCTTTTAAGGCTTATGTAAAGTATCATTTAATGTATGAATCTTATGTAAATGAAACCTATGTTGACTTTGTGACCATGGTCATCTAGCAACTAATACATCAACCAACTTTTACTTAAACCATATATTTGATATTCAAAAACTACAGAGCTTACCTTTGGAAATATATAAAATGGAAATGTTATTCTATATATTAACATAAATCTAGAATGCGACCTAGACTTGGAACTATATGAACTATGTATCGTCGTTGGTCAATATAACACCAATGTGTGTGGTGGAACCTAACTTAGAACCCATACAAACTTGGAATTCGAATTAACATAACATATCCTGTTATAAAGTTATATATCAAACATTTGAAATCATAACGTTGGAAAAAGAGTACTGACATACAATTAAATCGATTGACAGGTTGATGGTTTACAAATGATATGAATCAACATTGGTGATTGTGATACAAGCTTGCATTAATGGCCGTCAATAATGTACTGTGTGACGAGGTCTTACAGGCTTCCACGTGAATGTAAACGAGTGCATATGGTGACTGTGAATGTTGCCATGTAACACTTCTTATTGATAGTCCTCCGAGCTGGCTGTTTAGCTATCCACTGTGTGCAAGAGTTGGCATGGTCGTGCTATGGAAATAAATGGGCAATTAATGTGATTTTTTTTCACTCCAATGCAAAAAGCGTTGGCATGTTCATGATCGTTGATCAAATTTGATCCGGATCGTTGGATCCAACCCTAACTTTGCGTCGAGTGTTGGGTTGATAGAATTTATTGTGTTCTATGCTTTTGCTATTGTTTCGGTCTGTTAGGGCCGATAGGCCGCTGGTTTGTAGAGATAGAAGACGATGTAAAGGGTTCGACCCTGCAACATGTAAGTTTTGTTTAAAGTAGTGCAGGTTTCATCTTTTTTAATGGCGTGAACATTGTTGAGTCTTGGGTTCACAATGTTGTTGAGTTGACAAGTTAGCTGTATCGTTCTCTGATATTTTTAGTGGAAGATATCTTTCTGCAACCTAAATTGAATAGTACTCTGCTTTCGTCCGAGGAAGAGAGTTCTTCGTGTGCAGGCGTATGTACAAGCTTCGGCCTTCAATTTGTAAAGGTAATCGATTTCCCAACTCAGAATTCAAATAACGTTTTAATCAAAGTTTTAATAGGTATAATGTATAACGTTTGAATGTTTGTTTTGGCAAGCACCGGTTCGAAAAGAGGAACACGCACCAGGGTTTGGAAAAAGGATGGCCACGTTCCATTCTTGGTAAGCTACCTGTATTCCAAAACCCTCGTAGGTGCTCCTTCAGTCTTGAATGATGTGGTTGATGTGGTTTCATGAGGATGAATAACCAGTCCTTAACCAAGCTTCGACAATGTCTTTCAGAGAAAAACAAATATGGAAGATCCTTCTGTTTATTCAAATGTTTGTTTGTACAGGGTTGTGCCCTTCGTTTTTTTGTATGATACTCGGTCTTGAACCTTGATGTCTATCTCGTCAAACTGGGAGTTTTGTTACTCGTCGATACTGAGGGTTTTGGGACTTGTTTGAAATGTTTAAAGTTTGGGAAATAACCCTGTGCGATTTCATTTGGAAACATAATGTAATGTTTTTATTTCTAGGAACACTGGTTTCAACTTTGAGTTGAGATTTGCAATGGTTCAATCCTTGAGCACGACCTGCTGTTTTAAGATATGAGAAAAGAGATAAGAGGAAAGAGCTGAGGCTCGTCTAACTGTAGATACCATGTTTTATTTTCGGTAATGAAATATATATTTTATGTTTCGTTCTGTGCTAAATGTTGGTGTTATACAACTTAATGTTGTAGGTTGATATCGTGATTTCTCGAGCTAGGTTTTATGTACTCTGTCGTAGATGATAACTTTGTAAAGTGTAATCCTGAAATGGTTTGTCTCTTCGTTTGTATAATGGAAAAAGACCGGGGCTATACCCTAGTTTGAGTTTTGTTTGAATAGAAATGAAATGTTTGAAAATGAGCTTCTAAAGAGAGCTTTGGTGTCAGAACTAGGATTCGCTCCGTAGCCTGGGTAGTTTGTAAAGATTTCTGTTTGCAAAAACAACGATAATGGAAATCGAATTCTAACTAGGGTTTAATAAGAACCCAGTTTTGGAAATCAAATTTTGCAGTTTATAATATATGCGAATAAGATGAAGGATATCGAAACAAGGTTTATCATGTTAGTTAATATTTGATGGGATAATAATCAATGCAATGTTACTGTTAGGAATTATGATCCAAAAATATAATAAATAGAAGTTTAGTTTAATAAATGTAAAAGGGCATCTACACACTCACGTGATTATGTGAGGTGTCCCTTAGTTAGTTTTGGTAACGGTAAATTAGTTGTTACTCTTTGGATATTTAAATCCATCGAGTTTTCCATGTGAGGTAATCTTTCGGGATTTAGCCCTCACATCTCTGTGATGTAATTTTCCTTCTTCATTAATAAAGTTATGTGTCTGAGGACACTTTGTCAGTTACAATAGGGAAATGAAAACAATGTGTATGTAAAATGTTAAGGTGTGAAGACTTTATAAAAAAAATGTTATTTACAGTTTTGATATAATGAATACATTTATTTATTTACAGCTATTTTATTTATATTGCAGTCATAATATAATGTATAGGAATATGAATTCTATCTATTTCCTATGTATAGAACTTTAAAATGCATTGATTTTCTATATAAATCTCAGGGATAGGAAAAACACAATGAATTTTTACAGTAAAAAAACTATATTTATTTTCCATGAAAACAATGGAATATCCTACACTGTAATAAATACTATATAGTAAATACTACTGTTAATTATAGGGCAGAAACTGATAAACATACAGATTACTATTTATCTATCGAATCAATGGCAAATTGCCCATCTTCTCATCTATTCTTAATTTGCGTATCTATATTGGAGTACGATGCATAAAACAACATGTGGAAAAATGTAGATACTGGTTTATCAATTTAATCATCATTAAACATTAACATTCAGACTTTAAACAAATACACAAATGATTCTTCTTCCAAACAGAAAACAAAGATTATTAACTTTACTGAAAAGAACTATTAGCTGAGATAAAGTAGAAAATTTGTAAAACCTGGATTAATCTGTAGGGCAACAAACAACCCAAGAAGACTGTTCCACCCAACCAATTCCTGAAGACAGTCAAGTACTTTCCGTAGGACCCCCGAGCCTGTTCACTGAACCACCAAGAGGAAGAAACTTAGGAATTTAGGATCTCTTCTTACAGTAGTAAATAACTTCTGAATCTTCAATAGCTAGCAGTCCAAAGGACCTGCTCCAGCACCTCTGGTTCTTCTTAGCAAAATACAGACTTATGATTGCACTCAGAGCTAGCCTCCCTATTCGAATCTCTCAGTGATCACCTGATGCACATGAGGAAATATTCTAAAGAAATATTGTGTAAGAGTTGCCTGCTCAATTCGAATTTTCCTTATGTAGGATTCCTAGGACTTTTTCAGATGTTACTGGGTCATTAAATGAGCTGCCTGCTCACTCCCTCCACTTGGGGGATAATGCCACATTTTTAGGGGTAGTTGTCCCATAACCAACAGCTAGTGGTGTGATGCAATTGCTTCCATCTGTCCCATACCTTCCAACAACTTCCATTCCTCCTAGTGGGTCAGTGAACACCCATTTAACAGTCCCCTTGTGTGTTTGTCTCTTAATTAATTAATTTTAATAATAATAATAAGTAATTACATTCATCCTTGATCAGAATCGATCATAATTACAAAACTTTGTAATTAAATTTAACATAAAGTATTTTGCAATTAAATAATAATTTTCAGAAATTTTGGTAGCTGACATACACCCCCCCTTAAGTCTCAACATCGTCCTCGATGTTGGTTAATCAGTCCTTGAGTGTTCCTGAAACAGAGATGGGTATGCTGCCTGCATACTACTCTCCAAATCCCAGGTTACCTCTTCTGGGCTAAGGTGCTTCCATTGCACCTTCACTTACCCAATGCTGTGATTCCGGAGAATAGTTTCCCTCCTTCCGAGGATACAGTCCGGTTCCACCAGAAAATCTCCGTCTTGTCCCACCTGTACATCATTCCAGTTTACAACATGAGTAGTATCGTGTACATATTTTTTTTAAAACGATATATGAAAAACATTATGTATTTTTAAGTTTGGTGGCAAAGCCAGTTGGTATGCCACTGCTCCAACCTTAAACAATATTTCAAAAGGACCACAATACCTGGGTGCCAACTTGGCATAGCTCCCCAATTTCAGTGAACTCTTTTTCGGTCTTACCTTGAGGAATACATGTTCACCAACCTGGAACTCTTTATGTGTTCTTTTTGAATCTGCTTGACTCTTTTGCCTATCTTGGGCAGCTTTTAAATGTCCTTGCACCTGTTTCACAATTAGTTCTAACTCCTACAATAATTCAGGTCCTAAAACAACTCTGTTTACTGGATCATTCCACGAAACATGTGTATCACATTTCCTACCATAAAGAATTTCAAAAGGACTAAGTCTGGTTGATGCACGATAATGATTATTATAAGCAAATTCTGCTAAGTGCAAGTAGTCTTCCCACTTACCAGGCTGATCCTTAACATACATTCTTAATAAATCTTCTAAAACTTGATTTACCCTTTCTGTTTGTCTATCCGTTTGTGGATGAAATGTTGTACTGAAATTTAAGGTTGTATTAAACCCCTTAAACAATGACCTCTAGAATTTTTCGGTAAACTTAGAGTCACGATCTGAAATTATCACTTTCGGTATCCCATGTAGTCGAAAAATCCGTTTCATAAATATTTCTGCAATGTCTGGAGCTTTATGAGTAGTCTTCACAGGTATGAAATGTGTTGCCTTGCTGAGTTTATCCACTACCACCATGGTAGAATCATGTTGTTTCTGATTTTTAGTTAATCCAGTAATAAAGTCTATGCTGATCACTTCCCATTTCCAACTTGGTATCGGTAACGGTTGCAACAATCCAGCAGGATGTTGGTGTTCAACCTTCACTTTTTGACAATCCAAACATTTAGCTATGTACTCTGCTACTTCATCCTTCATTCTGGGCCAATAGTATTCTTTTCTCAACATAGTAATGGTCTTTTGATAACCTGGATGACCAAAATAATGACTTTTATGCATCTCATCTAATATCAAAAATTTTATTTCTGGTATGTCTGGTACATACAATTTGTTTTTATATAGTAATAATCCATTATCCTTCATGCTGAAATCTGTCATAAAATTTTCAGAACTGTTGTTTGTTGTCTTTTCCCTCATTTTTCTGTATTCTTCATATGTTTCACTCTTTTCAAGAATCTGATTTTCCAAATCAGTTGAATAAGTACTGATGGCTGAAATAAAATTTAGTTTTTCCTTACGACTTAAGGCATCTGCAACCTTGTTCTCCTTTCCTTTAATATGTTGAATTTCAAAATCATACTCACTTAAGAACGCCAACCATCTAGCTTGTCTAGCGTTTAGGTTTGTCTGATCTAATAAATATTTCAGACCCATGTTATCTGTCAATAATGTAAATTTTCTGCCAATAAGGTGGTGACACCACATTTTTAAAGCATGAATAACTGCCAATAACTCTAAATCATAGGTAGAGTAATTATTTTCATTTACTTTCATCTTTCTAGATTCATATGCCACTGCATGTCCTTCCTGTGTCAGGACTCCACCAAGTCCGTCATTGCATGCATCTGTACAAACTACAAAATCCTTGTTGGGGTCTGCTATCCTTAAGATAGGTGTTGTCATCAATAATTTCTTTAATTTCTTAAAACTGTCAGAACATTTCTGATCCCACACAAATTTCTTCCCTTTCTTCTGCAAGGAAGTTATGGGTTTGGCAATTTTTGAAAAATTCTCTATAAAATTTCTATAATACCCAGTAATGCCCATAAATGATCTTACATCCGACACATCCTTAGGAACTGGCCAGTCATTAATGGCCCTTGTCTTGTCAGGGTCAACCGAGATTCCTTCTTTCGAAATTATGTGTCCTAGATACGGAATTTTGTCTTTGTGAAAGTCACACTTACTAAACTTAGCGTAGAGATGATGATCTCTCAAAACTTGTAAGATAATTTGTAAATGTTCATCATGCTCTTCTTTACTTTTTGAATACACTAAAATGTTGTCTATGAACACAACAACAAACTTGTCTAAGTATTTATGCAGAATATTATTCATCAAACACATAAATACAGCCGGGGCATTAGTCAAGCCAAATGGTATGACTACGAACTCGTAATGTCCATACCAAGTTTTGAAAGCTGTCTTGAAAATATCTTCATCCTTAACCCATACTTGATGATATCCTGATCTTAGATCAATCTTTGAAAATATCGTTGCTCCACGCAGCTGATCAAATAGATCGTCTATGTGGGGCAACAGATACCGATTCTTGATCGTCATCTTATTAAGTTGACGATAATCTATACACAGCCTTAGGGTTCCATCTTTCTTCTTAACAAAGATGACAGGTGCTCCCCAAGGAGACACACTGGGTCTAATATACTTCTTATCAATAAGCTCCTTCAGCTGTGATTTTAATTCGTTTAATTCCAGTATGTTCATTCTGTATGGAGCTTTTGAATTTGGTACTACTCCTGGTATTAATTCGATGGTAAAATCTAAATCTCTTTTAGGAGGTAATCCTGGAATCTCCTTAGGAAATACATCCTTAAAATTCTTTAGGACAGGTATGTCCTCTAATTTCAGTTTGTCCTCTTCACCAATAAACTCATCATTTACTACGTTTACTGCAAACATCTCGCATCTTTTCCTAACTGCCCTCTTAACTTGCATGGCTGAAATCTGTCTAAGGGTTACCTTCCTTGGGATGCCTTTTATTTCTACAGTTTTCCCTTCGTCATTTAAACATGTAAAACTTTTTCCATAACAGTCCAGAATGACATGATGGGCTTCTAACCAGTCCATCCCAACTATAATATCATAAGATCCTAAAGGTAGAATATTCAACTTGATTTGTGTTTGTAAACGATTCATGGATAAAACACAATTTTCTATAAAATCTGATACTTTTCTCTTTGTTCCAGTTGCTAGTCTAACTAGCCAAGATTTACTAAACTTCTCAGTTTTCAATTTAAGACTTTCCACAATGTTTGGTGATATATAACTTAAGCTAGCACTTGGGTCAATTAAAACAGTAACAAGATGATTTTGTATCATACCTTCAATCTTTACCATAGAGATTTGATGATATGCTTGCCTGTTGTCGAGTGCTGCATTGATTCTAGGCATTTCCCTCGCCACATCTCCAACAGTAGGTTCAGTCTGAATAGAGTTGATGTTGTTTGCTTTCCGCTTCCTCAAGGGACATTCTGATGCATAGTGAGGACCTTGGTATTCAAAACATTTGATAGGTGCCTTTGGTTCATTAGTTTTGGTATTATTAGGTGCATTTCTGGGTGCTGTAGAATTCAGCTGTGAATTGTTTTTGGAATTATTCCCTTGGAAATTCCGATTCTAGAAATTCTTCCTTTGGAATCCGGAATTTCCACCAAATTTGAAATTCTTCTGTTTCTGCTCAAAATTGCTGAGCTTATGATTTTTCCAGTTTGACATTCCTTCTCTTTTCCAATTTGTGTCATAACAGAAAACTGCCTTTCTCATAGCCTCTTCCAAAGTTTTAGGACTGTCGTACTCGATTCTGTCCTTAATATTGAAAGGTAAACAACTCAAGTACCTTTGAATTTTTGGTTTTTCTTCTATGAGGTATGGCACATATCTCAGTAAGTTCATAAATTTACTGTTCATTTCCTTCATGTTCATACCTCCCAACTTCAAATCGTAGAACTCTTTGGATTTTTCTTCATAGTACTGTTCAGATAAATACTTCTTTTTAAAATATCGTTTAAAGGCACTCTAGCTTACATCTTTATCTTTGATGCCCTTTACTCTTTTGATGTCCTGCCACCAAATATCCACTTTTCCGATCAAGTTATATACAACCATTGTTTCCTTAAAAGACTCTGAATAGTTATAAATCTGGAAGTATTTCTTCATACTGGACAACCAAGCTTCAACTGTCTCGCCTTTCTCAGTTTCTTCATTGAAAGTTGGAGGTCTAATATTTTTGAATTCTCCAGAAATTTGCTCATATTCCTTATGATTTTTCGTTCTGGGTTTGAAATCTCCTTCACTGCTATCACTAGTGTAGTTACGTTTCTTTCTGCGTCTTTCAATAGCATCTCCTGATGAGGTTGAACTGTTGTTCACCTTACTGGTTTTTATTCTCTTGTTTTTATCAGCATGAGGCAGATCCTCAACTTTGGAAATATCTTCATTATCCTTCTCTTGCTCCTCAATTGGGAAATGTTCAAACAACACTTGGTTTAATTGTTCTTGTGCTTGCAGAATTCTTTCATTGTCTTGTTTCACAGATCTTATTTCTGCTTTTAATTCATGAAAAGCACGTAACAGTTCTGACGAACTGTTATTTAGTTCACCGTGACCTTCTTCTATATAGTGCTGTCCCGAGCTGTGACTGTTTGGCTGAAACCTGTCGTCTAATTGTTCAGCTGAGTTCTCCATACCTGTAACTAAAAATAATTTCTGGATAACGTAATAATTAAAATTTCAAATTAGTATAATTTTCTACTGTATAAAATTTTCTGCTGTGTGTTTTTGGACCTCTTTCAGGCCTAGAGTTCGAACATGAGTTCTGATACCACATGTAACATCCCGAATTTTCATAAAAATTTAAAAATTTTGAAAATAACATTAAGTACAATAATTATAATTGCGGAAATAATAATTTTTTATTACGACAACATTAAATGAATAGTTGTTAGTACTAAACATAATTTATTTTCTATATTAGCAGCATTATGATAATGACGACTTTAACACACATTTGTGAATCTGATTAATGTAATTAAATGTACGGACATGTTAGAATTATGATATGAAATTTGTAATATTGACAAGACACTGACAGTTTGAATTTTGATGAAAAGGGTGTCCTACGAGGGACCCTGGAGCTTACTAAGCTGCAATGCTAAAGAAAAATGAATGTTCTATGTGTAGACAACAGGTAAGAAGTTTCATGGCTGCGTAAAATCAAAGTACGTGTATAGTTCAGTTTCAACGTCGTAGATAAATATATTGTTAGAATTCTGTTGCGACTTACCATAAGTATACAGGTATAGCTATAAATACTACTTTCAGATATTATCTTACAACTCCACAATGTTTAAAACAGAGTCATCTAGGAACGTTATTCTACTGAAAGTTTGTCGCTGTAATCCTTGTCGTTGTTATAGATGTCCTTGTCGTCGTCTTAAGATATTTATTTAACTTCACAATACTGATGTAACAGATGTATAGCAAAAACGTTAAATGTGTGTGAAATGAGGAAATACGGTAAGAACACATAACATTTATTTAGTTTTCATGTTGATCAGTTATCAATGGGTTCATTGAAACATCTACCATACAAACTATCTATTTTTATAATTGCGATAAAAGAATTTATATGAATGCAGTCAATGATTACAAAGATAGTGTTAAAGTCTCTCATGTATGGACTACACTAATCGTAGTCCTACAATACTGAACTAGATGTGATACTTATAAGCTTTTAAGGCTTATGTAAAGTATCGTTTAATGTATGAATCTTATGTAAATGAAACCTATGTCGACTTTGTGACCATGGTCATCTAGCAACTAATACATAAACCAAATTTTACTTAAACCATATATTTGATATTCAAAAACTACAAAGCTTACCTTTGGAAATATATAAAATGGAAATGTTATTCTATATATTAACATAAATCTAGAATGCGACCTAGACTTGGAACTATATGAACATATGTATCGTCGTTGGTCAATATAACACCAATGTGTGTGGTGGAACCTAACTTAGAACCCATACGAACTTGGAATTCGAATTAACATAACATATCTTGTTATAAAGTTATATATCAAACATTTGAAATCATAACGTTGGAAAAAGAGTACTGACATAAAAATTAAATCGATTGACAGGTTGATGGTTTACAAACGATACGAATCAGCGCTGGTGATTGTGATACAAGCCTGCATTAATGGCCATCAATAATGTACTGTGTGACGAGGTCTTACAGGCTACCACGTGAATGTAAACGAGTGCATATGGTGACTGTGAATGTTGTCATGTAACACTTCTTATTGATAGTCCCCCGAGCTGGCTGTTTAGCTATCCACCGTGTGCAAGAGTTGGCATGGTCGTGCTACGGAAATAAATGGGCAATTAATGTGATTGTTGTTCGCTCCAATGCAAAAAGCGTTGGCATGTTCATGATTGTTGATCAACTTTGATCCCGATCATTGGATCCAACCCTAACTTTGTGTCGAGTGTTGGGTTGATAGAAGTTATTGTGTTCTATGCTTTTTCTATTGTTTCGATCTGTTAGGGTCGACAGGCCACTAGTTTGTAGAGCTAGAAGACGATGTAAAGGGTTTGACCTTGCGACCTGTAAGTTGTGTTTAAAGTAGTGCAGGTTTCATCTTTTGTAATGGCGTGAACATTGTTGAGCCTTGGGTTCACAACGCTGTTGAGTTGACAAGTTAGCTGCATCGTTCTCTGAGATTTTTAGTGGAACATATCTTTCTGCAACCTAAATTGAATAATAGTATGCTTTCGTCCGAGGAAGAGAGTTCGTCGTGTGCAGGCATATATACAAGCTTCGGCCTTCAATTTGTAAAGGTAATCGATTTCCCAACTTAGAATTCAAATAACGTTTTAATCAAAGTTTTAATAGGTATAATGTGTAACATTTGAATGTTTGTTTTGGCAGGCGCCGGTTTGAAAAGGGGAACATGCACCAGGGTTTGGAAAAAGGATGGCCACGTTCCATTCTTGGTAAGCTCTGGGTCTTCCAAAACCCTTGTAGGTGCTCCTTCAGTCTTGAATGATGTGGTTGATGTGGTCTCATGAGGACGAATAACCAGTCCTTCACCAAGCTTCGGCAATGTTTGTCAGATAAAAACAAATATGGAAGATCCTTCTGTTTATTCAAATGTTTGTTTGTACAGGGTTGTGCCCTTCGTTTGTTTGTATGATAATCGGTCTTGAACCTTGATTTCTATCTCGTCAAACTGGGAGTTTTGTTACTCGTTGATACTGAGGGTTTTTGGGCTTGTTTGAAATGTTTAAAGTTTGGGAAATAACCATGTGCGATTTCGTTTGGAAACATAATGTAATGTTTTTATTTCTGGGAACACTGGTTTAAACTTTGAGTTGAGATTTGTAATGGTTCAACCCTTGAGCACGACCTGCTATTTTAAGATATGAGAAAAGAGATAAGGGGAAAGAGCCAAGGCTCGTGTAACTGTAGATACCATGTTTTCTTTTCGGTAATGAAATATATATTTTCTGTTTCGTTCTATGCTAAATGTTGGTGTTATACAACTTAATGTTGTATGTTGATATTGTGATTTTTCGAGCTAGGGTTTATGTACTCTGTCATAAATGATAAATTTGTAAAGTGTAATCCTGAAATGGTTTGTCTCTTCGTTTGTATAATGGAAAAAGACCGGGGCTATACCCTAGTTTGAGTTTTGTTTGAATAGAAATGAAATGTTTGAAAATGAGCTTCTAAAGAGAGCTTTGGTGTCAGAACTAGGATTCGCTCCGTAGCCTGGGTAGTTTGTAAAGATTTTTGTTTGCAAAAACAATGATAATGGAAATCGAATTCTAACTAGGGTTTAATAAGAACCCAGTTTTGGAAATCAAATTTTGCAGTTTATAATATATAGATATAGTTTATAATATATGCGAATAAGATGAAGGATATCGAAACAAGGTTTATCATGTTTTTAATATTTGATAGGATAATAATCAATGCAATGTTACAATAGGGAAATGAAAACAATGTGTGTGTAAAATGTTAAGGTGTGAAGACTTTATAAAAACACTGTTATTTACAATTTTGATATAATGAATACATTTATTTATTTACAACTATTTTATTTATATTGTAGTCATAATATAATGTATAGGAATATGAATTCTATCTATTTCCTATGTACAGAACTTTAAAATGCATTGATTTTCTATATAAATCTTAGGGATAGGAAAAACACAATGAATTTTTACAGTAAAAAAACTATATTTATTTTCCATGAAAACAATGGAATATCCTACACTGTAATAAATACTATATAGTAAATAACACTGTTAATTATAGGGCAGAAACTGATAAACATACAGATTACTATTTGTTTATCGAATCAATGGCAAATTGCCCATCTTCTCATCTATTCTTAATTTGCGTATCTATATTGGAGTACAATGCATAAAACAACATGTGGAGAAATGTAGATATTAGTTTATCAATTTAAAATCATCATTAAACATTAACATTCAGACTTTAAACAAATACATAAATGATTCTTCTTCCAAAGAGAAAACAAAGATTATTAACTTTACTGAAAAGAACTATTAGCTGAGATAAAGTAGAAAATTTGTAAAACCTGGATTAATCTGTAGGGCAACAAATAGCCCAAGAAGACTGTTCCACCTAACCAATTCCTGAAGACAGTCAAGTACTTGCCTTAGGACCCCCGAGCCTGTTCACTGAACCACCAGGAGGAAGAAACTTAGGAATTTAGGATCTCTTCTTACAGTAGCAAATAACTTATGAATCTTCAATAGCTAGCAGTCCAAAGGACCTGCTCCAGCACCTCTGGTTCTTCTTAGCAAAATACAGACTTATGATTGCAGTCACAGCTAGCCTCCCTATTCGAATCTCTCAGTGATAACCTGATACACATGAGGAAATATTCTATAGAAATATTGTGTAAGAGCTTCCTGCTCAATTCGAATTTTTCTTATGTAGGCTTCCTAGGCCTTTTTCAGATGTTACTGGGTCATTAAATGAGCTGCTTGCTCACTCCCTCTACCTGGGGGATAATGCCACATTTTTAGGGGTAGTTGTCCAATAACCAACAGCTAGTGGTGTGATGCAATTGCTGCCATCTGTCCCATACCTTGCAACTGTAATGCCTCTAGAATGACTGTGGACCTTAAGGGCACCTGTCGCGTGACCCGGCTGAAAAACTTCGATATAGTGGTCTCTTGAACGTTGTTATGTCTTAAATGATTGAGGAAAACCTGAAGATGTGAATGACGACAATGATTGATAAATGAATTAAGGAATTAAATTCTATGTGTGGAGAGGGATAATTGATTGATTACATCTTGATTAATGATTATCCTTGATTGATCAAGTCAAAGTGCAGTGGGACAGTGACAGTCCTAGCTCTGCGACTTGGGGGGACGCAACTGAGATGCGTCATAGCTTTCTACATTTATTCTGAACTTCGAGACGAAGTTCTAAATAAGTAGGGGTGTATGTAGTGCCCCTAGACTACTGTAGACATTGAGAGGACCTGTTGAGTGACCCGACTGTTTGAAACATTAATAAAATAACCCTATGATTTTATTTTGAGTATATTTATGATTACGATTGATTGATATATGTGCATTTGGGTAGTTATTGTGAATGGAGGATTTCATGTTATTTAATGATTAACTTTGATATGAATGATGCTTAACGACTAGATGTTCAATTGATTATGTGATTAGATGAATGAGTAATGATTGAGTAAATTATAGATGCTTAATGAAGCAACAGATTTATAAATCAAATTGTGATTATTGAGGACAGTGCTACTAATTTACGTTTGTGAGAATAGTGTGTAGCGACAGGTGAAACGGTTCACCGACGGACACACAAAGGAATATGAAGGGTCGTAGAGTACGGGTAAATCACACACAAGGAGAGCGACGACAATGTCGACTTCCGACGGAATACCACGCTTGAGTAGATAAGCATTGATCCGCTTGCTCAAGAGGAAAGCGTGAGGGCGTACGAGGTGGGCCATGACGGAGCTGGTCACGTACGAGTTGGGGGGCGCGCAGTGAGAACGGACTCACTCCTCAACGCCATTAGTCCCTAATAGCGTGTAGACGAAGGATGGAAGGTAACGGCTCCTGAAATCCCTACATAAAGTTCCCGCAAGTCAAAACGGAAGGATGACGGCAGAAGGGCCCGACGGTGCGGTACCCTGCCGAGAACGGAAAGAACGGACACAAGGGCCCAACGATGTGGTACCTTGCCGAGGAATGGAAACTACGGACGACTGGACCCGATGGAGGGTGGTGCCATGTCAGGGAAATTAAATTAAGGAACAAGGAGGCCCAATGGTGTGGCACCGGGGTCCTAGTAAAAGTTGACTGCTAAACTTAACTGCATTGAAACGTATAAGTTTGCACCTAGAACATTACTTAGAAATGTATTTGAGTACTTTAGGCATTTGCACATAAATGATTACTTTGGCATTTAAATAATATTAAGTGTTATTTAGGCATTTGCACATGAAAGGATACTTCTGATTATTCAAAAATATTATAAAGATTTATTTAGGAGCAAAATGGAATCCTAGGCATGGACACCTAGTCAACTCCACCTACACCACAAATCTAGGAGTTAAGTGAAATATCTAGGGGACAAACTTGAGCAAACTTAGGGATGTTGGTGCATCTCCTAGAGAAACTGACGCATGGATGGGTGAGTTTTATTAATTTAATAAAATGAATATTTTTGCATGAAGCGACATGTGTCGCATGAGATTTTCCTTTATAAGGAAGGCATTGGGAATGGGTAAAGGACCAAGACCCTGGATGACTATCGTAATATTGAGTTACCTCATGACTTGCTACTATTGAGGGTTTGGCTGGAAATCTTGGTGGGGGGGGAACCCAAGCTGGGTTTCTTGAGAATTGTGTGTGAACTTTACGACCCGAAGCTCGGGGGAGGCCATGCGACTGAAAGCATGAGCCTATGGTTGGGTGGCGAAGCTAACGATTGCTTCGCCAATGGTTAAATGAGCTTTGTTGGAGGGATCCTACGGAAGAAGAAGGCGACAATGGACCAACTGGATCGGGTTGACAGGTTAAGGTTTTGCTTATTTTTGTTAAGTTATTCACGCTTTTTATTTTATTTTTCCAATAACTATGATGGCTAATTTGTTTGTATGAAGTTGTTAAAGTTTCAGGTTCATTTCAAGGGGACCCTAAATGAGGGGTCCTACAGCAACAACTTCCATTCCTCCTAGTGGGTCAGTGAACACTCATTTAACAGTCCCCTTGGGTGTTTGTCTCCTAATTAATTAATTTAAATAATAATAATAAGAGATTACATTCATCATTGATCAGAATTGATCATAATTACAAAACTTTGTAATTAAATTTAACATAAAGTATTTTGCAATTAAATAATAATTTTCAGAAATTTGGGTAGGTGACACCTGTTGAGAAATCTAGTAGAAACTTGGGCATGGTATGCCACCGACGACATGGCTTAGAAGTGACGAGTTCGATTTATTTCTCGGATGTATCCTATTCTAGCATTCCTTTTCCCTTGTATTGACTTAGAATTGATTTATATTTTCATAAACATTTGTTTTAGGGTAGGAGTTAAATTCCATTATTTATACATTTTATAACTAGATGAAATACTATTAGTTGCACAATTTATATTTAGATGTATATGTGGAATAGTTCGCTGATGAGAATTCACATTTCAAATGAAATTTGAAATATAGTACTTTATTTAAAATTCCATTATTTATGCATTATATAATTAGATGAATCCCTATTAGTTGTACAATTTATATTTTGATGTATAAGTGGATTAGTTTGTTTATGTCAATTCATACTTCAGAATATAATTGAAGTTTAGTGCTTTTATTTTGTGTCAATTTATAATTCATAAAACTGAAATGAGATGTTTTCATTTATGTCAATTTGTATTTTGGAGGTAGAATTGGAATACTCCTAGTTATGTCAAGTATATGTGATATGTAGAAGTTAACCGCATATGCTTACCTTTGTACTTATATGTCCTATGGTTTAGTTTTCATGTGTTGCTTATAAGTATTATATTACATAGGAAAAGTTAAATAATTTAGGTATTGTGGTAAGGGAGTGGTTTAAATAGCAGTTTCAAGTATTAAGTGAATGGTTGAAGTTAGGGCTAGAGGTAAATAAATCAGGAGTTATAATTGTTTCGTAATTATTATCTTATAATAAGATTTGATATGAATAAGTGATAACTGTCTTCTAGATAAGCTTATGATATACATTGCTTCGACGATTGACAAAAAAAAATTACACTTGTCGACGCACTTAAGGAAGGTACTTACAATTACCCTTTTAATTATAAATTCAAACTAATTTAATTTATCAATTATCAATAATAATACTATCAATATAACTCACATCATTATGAATGTACATTTATATTAATTAATTAATATTAACTAAGACTTAATCAACTCCTTCACCTAGTTCCATATTAATTACACCCTAGTTTATAATTAAACTAATTAACAACCATTGCTAACGATAATGATAGTTCTATTATCATCAATTAAAATTATTAACACATAATTGATATTATCTGATCAATTTAATATTAACCTAATTGACATGATAATTGCATTTAACATTTTTAACCCTTAGTCTTGACTAAATAAATTTAATAACAATCAATCAAGCATTACTAATAAATTGCATTAGTTACTACCTAGGTTAACCTTAGCTCGTTTATTAATCAACTATATTTAATTATTATTCGACAATAATTAACATTATTATTCAACAATATTTCACGCAATTTATAAATATGTAGGCGAGTTATGTAAGTGTAGCTACTGCTTACATACCTCGCGTAAGTACACTAACAGTACTAAATCACATACATCAATCATAATCATGAAATTTATTGTTAATTAACACATGTTTAACATAGTTTGGAAGGTACAGTATTTTACCTAACTGCATCTTATTAAGTTACGACAATTCATACATTACTGAGTTACGACACATAATCAATCAAGGGTTTTCCACACACACAGTTCAATCTTGTTTTCATCCCGACTTCAAGCTACACCTATCTACTTTCATCATCTACCTAAATCACAACTAACTTCCACATCCTATCCTTTCCTTTGCTGGACTACCCTGAAGCGTCAAGCCATGACCGGCTCCAGCTAGAACCCGTAAGTGGAAGTGTCGACTACATCTACCAAGCTTCCCCAGCAGGCAACCACCAGTCATCATCACACACCTTGGGGAGCACATCGTAGCACAACTCTCCCATGACTCTGGGTTTCGGGGATAAACGGTGGGTAAATCCTCCACCCCCCTAATGGAACAAGGGACTATGTCTACCCGACATAATAACCGCATTGCACTTGTATATAGTTTGTCATTGTATAACCAATCTGGGCGGTTGAGTTTTCGGAAACCCTACCCCATCCACACATCATAATAATCATGCGTAAGTAAATAATGCATCACTCGCATACCATTTATCTTTCGGAGTCCATGTCCCCTAGGCTCTCCCACCTCGTAGGATCCATCTATTACTCAGCCTTTTAACCTGTAAGTTAGTCTCTGACATACAGTCTAGAATATCGTGCATAAATCCTCAACATGTACACATACATTTCATCATAACATAACAACAATAAATTCATTTATTCGCCATGCACCTGGCATAACATTCATTTTATTCAACATATAACTGTAATGGTATCCATGTACCCATCATTTATTAACTAGCATATCTGAGACATAACTAACACATGATACATACATCCAAACATGACTATATATCATAACACTAACATCATACACACACATATATATCTCAGCAAAATAATAGAACCATATGTCCATAGTGTCATCAAATCGACGAAGTCTCACAATCAAGCAAATACAACATATAATAGTAGTTCAGGTAGCAATTTCAAAATGGGGCGTTACATAGTGGATGACAACCAAATACACATCAATTAAAAGATAACCTTATGGAACTGAATTTTGCCACATCCAACAAAGACACAAGAATAATTGTATGACAAAAGTAAGTATCTCAATTTCTACTGATTTGACAAGATCAGAGAAACAACAAACCAACTAAAACAGAAACCAACGGAACAGTAAGATTATCATCGATCTGAGTACTGATGGGCAAAGACTCCACAATAGTTGCCACTATGGAGATAAGGAGGGATGACAAAAGCATCCCTGTTCTGATTTCATAATAGCCAAAAGATGCAAAATAAAACATATACCTGCTTGCAAAGCACAAAACTAATATGAGCAAGTTAAGAATAAAAAATAACACATAATGGAAGACTGCATAAGATTTCTGAATACTTACTTCCTCTAACAATACATACCCTATAGAAAAGGTGAATCCCATTAGGAACATTGCAAAGCTGCCAGCTAAGGATTTGTTCTTGTTGTAAGGAAGTTTTATGGTTCCCAGCCTTCTTCCAACTATATCTGCAAAGCCTGTGAGAAGAAAGATTCTATCCTGTGAATATAACTACTTCAGCCCCCACTCCTAATCATGAGAAAAGGAGAATACAAATTAAAAACAAGACACTTTTACCATCTCGAGCACATAAGGTGGAGATTGTGACAGGGCCAATGGGAGAGGTCATCCAGAATATGACAGTAACCACTGTTATTGTACTTGCATAGTAAAGTGGTCCCTTCAAAAGTTCCCTGTGGCATGAACCACTAAAAGCATTGAGAAAATAGTAACATACCCCTTATACAGAACAAACGCTGCCATTTGTGCTCCTCCATTTAACTTTTACAATATTTTGGCTAGGAAAATCAGCCACTGCTTTCGGTATGTATCATGCAACACAAGGTATCACAAACTTGGAACATTGAAAAGATTTAATAGCTGCATAAAGCTAACCTGGCATCTCCATATCTGCTCATGGATTTGACCATAGCCTCGTTTTTCAATATTCCCAGTCCCAAGCCAATCATTCGGAATATATTTACTCCAGGTGTTAATGCTGCCAAATATGGTGCCTGAGGACCGGTGCTGAAATAGAGTATTTGGCTTTAAAATTTAAATAATGATATGTAACACATGAAAATGTAGTCTTCTTAAATTAGAAAAAAACAGCAAAGCCTTTAAAGAAAGATATGTCACCACAATAGATTCTTGTATAGACAATTAAGCAGATAATTGATATTAAGAGAAGAAAATTGGCATACCTGAAAAGAGGCCAAAAGAGCATGAAAACAAGGCCAAAGCTTACATGCACAAACTTGCGATTCAGTTTCTACAAACGAGAACCACGTATAAGGTGGCTGAAATAACATGTATATAATAAGGAAATTCCAACAAATTTTCAGAAAACTGAGCTCTCTATGAGTCTGAACAGTGCTCATTCCTGAATTTGTATGCATCTGTGAGAAAGCAAAGGAGAGAGGCAAAAGGGGGTTGTTTGAGTAGTGGGTAAAGGCAATTTAATTAAACTCAATCTAATTTAAGGTTTGCAAGAGCAGTGTAAACATTAGAAATGCTAAGACAATAATTAGTTTGATATGGGCTTCGAAATCCTACTTGTGAAGAATAAATTTCTGACAGTCAAACTTGTGATCTAAGATAGGTGAGTATGGAGAGAGATCCTTTTCATAGAAATACTAATTGTTTCTCATTCTTCAGCTTTTAATGTTGTTTGCCATGTTTTAGCCTTTTGATTTATGGTATAGTTGCCTCTATCATTTGGGATAGGACATACTTAAAGCATCATTAAGGACAGAGATTGTTGTAGCTGAAGAAAACAAAATGGAGAGATCTTGTTGGTAGAGAAATATGTTAAAAGGTTTAGTGGGATCTGTAACATTGACTGGGAAACAAGGTAGAAAGATGCAGAACAACTCTGCCTCAATTTTGTCGATTGTTTTCTCTCCAACTCAGTTTTATAACTCTACAGAACAACTGATTACACAAGCCAGAAATATTAAAATTTCAGTTGAGTATAATTTGGTCACATATTCAGTAATTTTTGAGGTCACACAACAGGGGAATTAACACAGAATTTGACAGGCAACTGAGTCATCACTGGAGCCTGTCCAAAACCTACAGATACAAAATCCATTTTTCAAATAGAAGCCTACTGCACTGAAATCCTAAAACACACTGATAATCACAGGCTGTTAAGAGAAAAGAGAACTCATAATTCATTAAAAAAAGGGATATGTAAACAGAGTGTATCCCTCTGAACTGTGCTTCTGAAAAAAAATTCTTCTCCATTCCAGTGATTACCATACATCTCCAGAAACAATTTCTCGCTATCAACAACTATTGAACTTTATTTAGAAAAAAAGAAGAACGTAAGATCTTCAGCTGTCCCTAAATGGCTCAACAATCAAGCCACTATTTCTCTATATTTAGCCTATAATTAATTCAACTTTTGGGCATGTTAAGTGCCCCAAATTATTACATATTAATTTCAGTTAATGGGCCTGCCATGTGGTTCATAGTGCATCCTCTTACATCATTCTCCCCATGTTCAGAAAAATGTTGAACCTCTCACTTGGGTCATTAAGTATACCAGGGTTGTATTTTATTTAACCAACTCAACTTTGGTGATACAAGTGTTATTTGATTCTGGTAGTCCCTTCCATTTCACCAAATACATCTGATATTCCTTGAATCTTGTGGCAGCAGTGTGTATATATATATATATATAAAAGTGAAAGGGTATATAGAATGGACTTTATAGCCTTTCCAAAGGAATATTAACGCTGAAATAAAATCTGAATAGGCTACTGAGTCTAAAACTTGAGCATCTTTGATCGTCCCTTGGTCAATAATTGGCCACATAGCACATAATTGGAAAGTGTGCTAACTTCAGATTAAAAAACAAACTTACATTGGATCTTCTAGATGGTGATCAAGGCAGAAACTCTCAACCACTGCCAAATCCTAATGAAGGATGAGCGAACCCAATAGCTGCAGTCACCAAACACTGCTGCGTTCCAGTGATTCTTGTAGCAGCAATCTTATTCAATTTTCTTTTGTTTCTTCCTAGGTAGATGCTTAGCCCATGTCTTAGTCATTCAGTCACCCAGGTCAACCTCCAAGCCTGCTTGATAAGAATACAAAACTGCTACACTAGAAAGGGATTGTGTGAAGGTTTTCTGGATATTACTGTGTTAGGATTTATATTTCCCAATGTTTTGGGTGGGTACTCCACTTATCATTAGTGGATATTTTGATTTTTAGTAGGACAAAGGAGGAGCATTTGATGCAATAACCACAAGTTATGGAGCAGTTGAAGAAGGCATGGATAAACTTGAAGAAGTGTACATTCATGCCAGAAGAGTTGATATATTTGGGGTTTGTAATTTCCCAAGAAGGTTTGAAGATGGACCCAAAGAAGGTAAGGGCAATAGTTGAGCGGCCTACTCCTAAAAGCATAGTAGCAAGATTCGAGTACGGATTCGAATACGATACGGAAAAAATACGTAACAAAAAAATCAAGTACGATTAAAATACGAGAGTAGACATCTTATAAATACAAAAAAATGCAATTTTAATTTAAAAAAAAGATTATATATAATCATTCAAAATTTTAACATCTCATTGGGTACTTTAAAAATAAAAATTAAAACTACACAAATATATTTTTATATAAAATGACTTAAAAAAATGAGAATAAAGAAACTACATAAATTTATTTTTTGATAAATAATAAATACTAAAAAATAAAATCAAAATAACAATTACATATAAAATAAAACTTAAATAAAAAAACGACATGTAATAGTAATAAGGCACATTATTTTTTGTTTGAATGATGGTAAATTCTTATTTTCTTTGATTCACAATTTTTTTTTGTTCGAAGGATGGTAAATTTATAAGAATTTGAAAAAGCATTTTAAATAATTTTTTTATTAGTCGACCATGCATTGAAGTTGGATGGAGTTTTATATTTTATTGTACCAATATGAATTCTAATTTCCGTACAACAACTGCCAATACAGCTGTATTTTGCTACTATGCCTAAGAGTACCTTTGAAGTCAGAAGCATTCATGGTTTGGCTAGATTTTATACAAATTTTATCATAAATTTCAGTGGTATATGTTCACCATTAATTGAATGCATGAAGAAGGGAAGCTTTTAGTGGACTGCATTGACAGAGAAGAGTTTTGAGCTTTCAAAGAAGAAGGTTACAGAATAACCAGTGTTAGCCTTACCAGACGGGGATTTGAACTTGTGACCTTCCATTTACAACTTCTCATCTCACTTACTCATTACCAATTACTCTACCCCCATGGGCAAGTTTTCCAAGTTGATTGTGATGCAAGTGGATTAACAATTGGAACAATGTTAAATCAAGAAAGTAAACCTATTGCTTTAATTAGCGGTAAGTTAAATGAAACAAAAATAAAATACTTTGTCTATGATTAAGAACTCTATGCAATAACATAAGCATTGAAGAAGTGGAGACATTGTTTTTGCTTGAAGAATTTGTGTTATATATTGATCACGAAGAACTTCAATATATTTACAATCAGGGTAAATTAAATATTGATGGTTGATATAGTGTTCCGCAGAAGGAAGAAGCTCGGGAGGTAACATAGAGAGTTTGTGGAAGTCACATTGTGGAAGATTTTTGCGGAAGTCTTTTCAAGAAATTACGAAAAGCGCACCCGCAACCCACAATCCACACATTGCGGAAAGGAGGCATCCGCATTGTGGGAGTGAGGATTGCGGAAAGGAAGTTGCGGAAGGGATTGTTGTGGAAGGGCTCGTTGCAGAAAGACAATTGCGGGAAGGTGACTGCGGAAATATCATTGCGAAAGGACGCCCACAATTGCGGAAAGAAGACGTTTTCGCAAGGCTGTTGTGGAAAGTTAATTCTGACAGGAAGAACATTGTAGAAGGCCTATTTTGAAGGTAAGGCCCGCAATTGAGAAGGACTTAGTTGGTTTATAGCTAAGTTTAGTGGTTCGATTTCAGAGAATCACAATATTTCTTGGGGGAAGCGGGTTGGATTGGCTTTTGTCATTCCCACCTGCATCATTTTGGTATTAGAGCGGGCTATTCTTTGGAGAAGATCAAGGAGAATCTGCAGAGATATAGGTACAGATTTGGTGTTATAATTTCAACAATTAGTTGGACAAAACGATGAAAGTTTGGGTGTATTACCTCCTGGATAGTGAAGGAGGCAGGGAAGCTATTAAGGGTCTGCAACAATGGATTGCCGATAAGAAGATAATTTGATCAAGACGCAAAGCTAAGAGTTTCATGAGGAAGTGTAATAGAGAGAAATTTGATGGAGCAATTGTGACAAGGAGCCTTGCATAGCAAGGAGTGATGTGACAAATACCAATTAAAATTGGAAAGCAAAGAGGATGGTGAAGTTCCTGAAGGAAGGTGACTGCAAGAGGAAGCTTAAGAAGAGAATTGGAGGCTCCAAAGGTTCTGAGGAGAAAATAACCAATAGATGCCAAGATACCAAGCTCAGGAGGGATTTTGGTGAGGTATTAGTGGCAAGGTGAAAGAGACTTGATCACTGCAGAGGCTGAGATTGTAGTTCACAAGAAGTCCCAAGAAGTTTAGAGGAGAAAGGACTCAGAATTCTAGCATTGCAAAGTTGAGGAGATTGATTTAGGTAATGTGTTTTTTGTTTTTACTGAATCTGCGTAGATGATGAAATGTTGATCGCAGAGTTAGCTTGTGATTGAGCAAGAAATTTGAGGTGTTCTTAGAATATTTTCTACCTGGGGAGAGAGGTAGGACAGAGTGTGTTGAGGGAATAAATTTCAAGAGAGTGTTCTTGTTTGAGAGAACCGTGAAGACAAAAGTTGCAGCAATGGCATGTGTTGAAACATAATTTGGCCAAAGAGGTAAGGGTTTGTATTTATTAGTTACGTGGTAACGATATTAACTGATTGAGGTAGTGACGAGAGGAAATAAGTGATTGAGTGCAGAGGGAATAAGGAAATCCTAGTGGATAAATCAGAAGTGAAAGAAGGTTTGTGATTGAACCCAAACAACAAGGAGTATTGCTGGAGGAGGGAGGACGACTGTAGTTCTCCAAGAAAGGTGAGTAGTTGGAAAGAAGCATCCTAACAGCTTTGAAAGTTGAAGAGCAAGAGTGCTCAAGAAGAGGTTCCATGCGAGAACCAAGAAGAACAAGAGTTACGAAGAAGATGACTTGGTGCTGGTGACAAGTAGTAGACTTGTTACAGAGAGAGAAGAGGCTTGTTGCAGCTCACAAGTGGACCAAGATGATTCCACAGAGGAAAGAAGAAGAAATGACCATTGATGGTTATCTTAAGGGTTCAAAGAAAAGTTGCAATCTGGAGAAGGAAATTATCAGAGGTACCAATAGAAGACTAAGTAGGGAAAAGTTTAGTGTGGTATCTGAAGACAGGTTGACAGAGTTAACTTGTGAATATGGATTGTTTGCAGCTCATAGTGGGAAAGAAAGAGATCATGAAGAACATAAGGCTATGAATACTGATGGTCATAGTAAAGGTTCAAAGAGAGGCCATAAAAGATCCAATGGGGATGAAATTGATAGAGATTTAGCTCAGATGAAAGTACAGCTGGAGGTGATGAGAGAATTTGTACAGAGGAATATGGAAGACCAAAGATATGGTTGGATTCTTCAGAAGAAAAGAGTCAAGTGAAGTTTGTTGCAGAGTAGGCTGAGACACAAGACAAGTGTACAGCTAAAGGAAGAACTCAGAAGAGTTGAGTTGCAGCATAAGATATGTGCTGGGGAAGAGGGTTACTTATGTGAACCTGAACAAGGACCTATTCTCGGGGAGAGTAGTGATGATGATGAAGATATGGGACTAGTTAATAGTCTCATGGATCCTCTGGAGCATGAAAATCACTTGAGAGAGCTGATGTTTGAGACAACCAAAGAGGCTATAAGGCCTTATTATTTTGAAACTAATGATTGATGTGTGTTTGTAGGTTGCTCAGACATGAGAGATGAAAGTCAGTCCTTTGACACTGTCATGAAATTAGAGAAGAAGGTGACTATCTATAGTGATACAAGAAATCCATAGAAGACTTACAGTCAAGTGAAGGAAGATGTTTAGTTGAATGGCATCCAGAGGTCAATTTAGAAGGAGTTTGACAAAGAATTTATTGAGATCAAGGAAATATTCAGTAAGATAGAGAGACTGATTCAAGAAAGTAATGAAGATCAATATTTTGGATGGATAATGAGAAAGAAGAAAATGCAATGGCATGCTTTGTAGCAAAATCAAAGACAACAATCAATGGCTTGGTGGAAGAATGAAGAACTCAAGAGAGCTGAGCTTGAGCAAAGATTGACAAAGAAGGAAGGAACTAATTCATGTGAATGTGGAACAGGGGGTTTTCTTAAGAATACTGATGAAGTTGATGCAAAACTCAAAGAGCATTTGATGATGTGTTATGGCAATGACAGTCAGCAAGAAGAAGTGGTGATGAAGTCATCACAAGAGACCTTAGGGTCTCATGGTTTTAAAACTAATATTTTGTGTGTGAATGCAGGACATGCTGAAGAAGGACAACTATCTCTTGTTATCACATAAGAAAAGAAAAGCAAAATTCTATTTTTTCAAGAGATGAAAGGAGGTTCACAGAATCTTGTGAAGGAGGAAAAAGAGTAGTTGCTAAACATTGTTGTGGAGGATTTTGCAAGTATCGGACAATCACCGAGGACTGTTAATCTTGAAGACAATCAGGATAAGGGACAATTGCTGATAGTTGTTACGGAGAGTGAAGATAGTGAAGACTGTGCAGAATTCTTGGGAGAAATTCCAAGTGAGATGGTAGACTTGTGCCATGAGTTAAGTATTTTAGAGAAGAAATTAGAGGAATAGGAGATATGTATTCAAGCTGTAAAATCAAAGTTGAACGAAAATGAAGAAATTGTCTTGGATGACAAATGTGAAAAAGGAATTGCCAAGAATGTTGGCATACATAGAAAAATGGGTAAATATTTTGTGCTTGATAGTTTGAACAAAGTTGATGGAAATCTATATGCAGAAACAGGCCAATATGTAGTGAATTTGAAACAGGAAATTGATTTTGAAGATCAAGCTGAAATGGAGAGAAATGGGGCTCTGATGTCTCATAATGAAGATGGAATTATGTTGCTACAGTATGGGACTCTTGAGCAGGAGATTGTCTTGAGGGACAGTGGGAAAAATGAAGCATAGAAGGTAGAAGATCTCTAGCAACACAGTATTGTTGAGATAGGAGATGAAGTTAGAATGGAAGCAAAAAGCTATGATTGGCACAATGATAAAGAATTTGAAGGATGTCAAAGGGAATTTGAGTTGCTGAAGTATTTGTTGGAGAAGCCCGAGTATGGAAGTAAGATAGCAATTAGTGATATAAAAATGTCTCGAGTTTTGGTTGAGATGGGAGTAGATAGGTCTAGCTTTGCAAAAGGAAGGCACTTTTAACCTTCTCCTTTCGTAGGGGTATAATGTGTCACTAGAGCTAGAGGAATGATCCAAAGAGATCTCCTCTCAACTCCAGTGCTCTGCATAGCCTTCCTACTAGGGATGGGATAAGCTAAGGGTGTTAACGGATCTTGTTTTGTACAGAGGTGCTCACACAAAGGCCACTTTGGTGTGGCAGAACTGTCCCCAAGTTGTAGTGCTAGATGCAAATCTTCGGGTTGCTGAGTAGTATCCTGTTGTAGTATTTGTTGTGCTTCAATATGCAATTTCAACATTGTTACAATTGTTAGGGCTCTCTGAGGAATGAGAGCATGGCCCGTGCTCCTTGTTGCTTGTTGTTGTTGTTGTTGCTGCTATGGAATCTAGTGCTCTGTGTCTGATTTATTCATCTCTGATATTGCTGCTAAATGAACGTAATTTTATTGCGCTCGACTGGTGGCTTTTATGTACTATGTTAGTGAACTGGACTACTTTGTTCTGATTCTAAAGAGACTGTTGAACTCAACGTCTTGCTAAGTTACATCAAGTTGTTGGTGCATCAGATAGTCGTAGTGGATATTGGTTAATAGGGACCAATCTGCAGTTGAAGAAGGCCATGAAGACATCGTTGCAGTGGAGATTGGAAGAAGCCATTAAAGCGACAGTGAAGGTGCTACCTTGCGGTGTAGCCCTACAGTGCAAGAAGGTGGTGCAATAATATCTGTGCAATAATATGATATATAATTCAGTATGCATTCAATGGTTGGCGTGGATATAAAGCATTCCGCCCCCAGGTGGGCAATAAGACCTTCACTATTCCAGTTAATAGGAGGGAAGCTCAATATCCGCAAACATAGGATAGTGGAGACATATAAAATCATCAATTTGGGAACTTTGGTTAAAGCTTAAAAAAGTTTGGTTAAAATTTAAAAGAAAAAATTAACTAATATGCGGTTGACCTAACTAATACTCAGTCATTGCATATCAATTACAATGATACACTGCCTTCGGCGGCAGGTATAATAATAAGTGATGTTGGTAATTAGTCACTAAAGTAGTTAGCTATAATAAAAACAAAATCAAACTTAAATGTCCCTATTTTGTATCCAACCAAACTATCTATAAAAGAAAGGTATTCTATGTTAAATGGAGGTTTGAATATATACAAGTTTAGTTCTGTTATGTTCTAGTTCATTACATATAGATTGTTATCAGAGCTAGTTTCCATAGCCACAGCAAGTTATCTATTCCCTTCTACTACATGCCTTTGCAGCCTAACAAGGATCCACTCCCTTTAGATTCAACATGCTTCTATAGTATTCCTAGGGGGATCCATGACCTCTTTTCTATAGCAATCCCCCTCTTTTCTGTAGCAATTTGTTTAGTCTATAGCAAGACACACAGAGGGCTCAACACCGTCTATCACACTCTATATCCGACATCCATTTCCAAGTTCTAATAGGGACAAGCTCTCTTTAGGCATCAAGTTAAGTTAAGGGCCCACAACAAAAGCGTTTGCACCCATAGTTTTTCCAAGTGTCACACATGGAGCTTCACCAAAAACAACTAAGTGAAAACATCTCTCTCATAGATTTGTAGATTCAGTTTTTCAAGTAAAAATAGTTTATTCGACAACACATTTATGTTATCGTTGGCCAAGAAGATATCAGATCTAAAACATTCCTCAGCCACATATAAGCTAGCACCTCTATCTAGTATTCGCCTTTCTTTTGTTTGGGTTCCTTCTGGTACTTCCTAATGGATCCATAGTGGCTGGATGTATCCACTAGCTCTAAGGGCGAATTGGCTTGCACAGCTACGCCATTGGATGATGAGGATTGTGATGACAATGTTGGTGTTTCGATTGAGGGGCGTATGTCAAACTCATTTCATGGAAATGATCGGGCTACATATGTTAAATTTTATAAGAAAAGAAGAAACAAGTAAGTAAAGGATGGAACACGAGTGGTTATATTCATTGCCTTCTCATTATTAAGCATATTAAGCTTATATAGGATTACATCACACCAAAAACCACGCGTAAATACCATGGGACAGATAATACTATGGGACATCAAAGTGTCCTAGTCTAACTAACAAACTAATCACGCACTCAACTAATTAATGCACTTATGACGAGTAGTGGACCGGTGAGATTACAATTCTTAACACACCCCCTTAATCTCAATCGGGGCATTATTCTTAGCACTACCAATGCAAAAGGAGGCCTGCTGGTCTATGTCTCTGCTAGGCTTACATTTTATTCAAAAAAATTCATCTTTACTTTCTTCCTTGATGTGTACTTGGACTGCTTCTTCTTTGTCTTCTTGAACTTGATGCTAAGTAGATGTTCTTCAGCGCCTTCTTTAGTTTCTGCAAAATAAATAGTTTCATTGATTTTCATTGGTACTGGAACATAGTGCAAGTCTTCTTCTTCATCTGTTTCAACATGTGTTATCTTGCAGTCCACTTTACTTGCACACTGAAAATTTTTGTGAGAGTCTTCAAAAACATGAATATATTTCAGCTCTTCTTGGAGAGCATCCACATCTTCAGGTTCCTCATTGTCGTGTTCTTCATTTTCCTCATCTTCCTCTTTTGTTGTTTCAATGGCAGCTACTTCATCATTCTCATTAACCCACTGTGCATCCTTTACTGCGTCCTCAAGAAATGTGGGCTTACAGGAAAACAAAGCATACTGTAGTTGCTCATCAGTAATAGGAGTCTGCTCATATATCTCCCTCAAACTTCTGGTTTTCTGGTTCTGTGATGAACTGTCTGCTGGTACAACTTCTATGCTGCTATCAACTGTCTCTTTCTCTTAGAGACTATAACTCACATCATTAGGGACTGTTACATTGACATGTTTGTTTTCACTGTCATCAACAAACAGAGCTAGATCAACAAGATTTGCTAGGCTTATTTGATCATTGGCTGCCTCATAAACACAGTCTTCTTGGCTGTCTTCCACTTCACTGTGGGATTCCTGGTGCTTTGCATGTCTTGCAAAGTCATCTTCTTCTACAACTGGTTCCTCTTCACTAAACTCGGCTTTCAATATATCCCATGCTTCTTTTGGAGTATAATCTTTGACAATGCTACGAAAAATGGAATATTCTATACTATTTTGTATGAGACTTAAGGCAACAACTTGTCTTCTTTCTTTCTGGTACTCTGTCAAAGTCTCAAATGCTTCTATATCAATATGATCCTCTTCAACTACAAAATGCCACAAATCTTGTGACCTTAACAAATTCCTTATTTTCAATGCCCATTGATCATAATTGTTTCCATCAAAGGTCTACCATGATCCTATTGATGTTAACAAATTTCTTACCTCTTCGATTTCTTTTGGTAGCTATTCTAGCACCATCTTCAAGATTTGATCTTCTTGGCCATTTTTCTTCCATATCAGCGTTCCTTCAGACTTCAAATCCTTGGAAACTTTGATGAAGGCTCTACCCTTTTCTACACAATCTCCTCTTGGATCGATCTCTGCAAGTGTCGATCTTCTTCAATATGATCTGAACAATGCTGGAATGTTGTCCAATCTTTTGGCTCAATGTCAGCAATAATTGCAATACTTGATCTATAGATTTGATAAATGGATCTAGTCTTACCGCAGCTAGTGGAGCTAGCATAGTACGTCATAGGGTGCGTCGGGAAAAATGTGTGTAAGTGAACAATGGTTGCCAGACTTTCCCTTAACAATAGGTGTGTCAGCGACGCACTTAGTCTGTGCAAAGAGCGCTACAACAACGTGCTTTTCCTGAGCAACAGGTGCATCGATGGAAGGGTGACGCGGTTCCCGATAGGGACAGGGTGCGTCGATGCTTCCAAAGGGAAAAATAAAAAAATAGACACTACCCTAGTGTTGTAAAGAAACTCCTCCATGCTGATGTGTTCCCATCTCGTGTGTGCTTTCCACTTTGTGAAAAGGCTTACCTAAATACATCAGGTATGGATGAGGCTATGCAGCTATGAAACCATGTTAAAGTTATAAGAAAAGAAGAAACAAATAAAGGATGGAACACCAATAGGCATATTCATTGCCTTCTCATTATTAAGCGTAAGCTTATATAGTATTACATCACACCAAAAACCACGGGTAAATACCATGGGACAGATAATACTATGGGACATCAAAGTGTTCTAGTCAAACTAACCAACTAATCACTCGACTAATTAATGCACTTATGACACGTAGTGGACCAATGAGATTACAATTCTTAACAACATATATAGGACAAAATAAAAGAAAAATAAGTCAACCCAAGTCATCTTCTCATCTAGCTAATAGCTCAGAAACTGCAAATACTACTGGTCCATCCCCAACTTCTACACCTTCGGCACCATCTACTCGTAGCAACTCATCTAAGACGTTGATAATGCATGGATTTGATGTACCTGGGACCCTTGCTTCACCATCCGATCCTCTATCTGATATAGATCACTTTGTGGAAGATGGGTTCTTGGATGATAATTTGGAGCCATCTCTGTGTAATGATGATACATATGCTAGGGATACAGTAGGCAGTGGATGGATGTTAACAAAGGGTTTTCATTTTTGGAGTTCAGGTGCATTCGGGCCATCACTAGTAAATTGTCTGTTGCCACTTTTCCCCTGATGGAAAATTACTAGCCAGTGCTGGACATGATAAGAAGACAGCGATGTGGAACATGGGAGTCTCAAAGCCAAAGGATCCCTTGACGAGCCTTCCTTTTTTATCACTGTTGTATGATTCATTACTAATTCAATACCAAAGTCTGGGATGCAGACAATCCAAACGATACCTTACGTACAGCTCCATCGTCTATCGTTATAGATTTGCAGGTATTCACATGGGTCACCATATTATTTTTGGGAGTTTGGGCAGGATGGGCAGGATCTTCTATGGTAACACTCCACATTGTTTAGTATTTTCTAGCGTCTTTTCTAAACCAAGAGGAAAGCAGGGATGAAACCTTTGCAGGTATCCACATGGCTCGCCATTTTTTGCAGTGTGGGCAGGATCGGTCATATCTTCTGTGGTAACACTTACACTTTCATATTGTTTAGCGCGCTTCGTAAACCGAAAGTAGGGATGTTTTCTCGAAGAATTTGATATAAAGCGGGGATGTTTTGTGGAGAATTTATATGGAACGTGAACATACTTTTCTAAAGCAACGTTTTTCTAAGATTATTAGAACACACGTAAAGCAACGTTTTTCTAAGATTATTACAACACACGTATAGCCTATGACCATATAATTTGTGGTGGTTGAACGCTGATAAGAATCAAATAACATTATTTGAACGCTGAACGCTGATAATTTGTGGTGGTTGAACGCTGAAGCCAGGAAAGACCTTCCCGGACGTTTCCCCAAGGGCACTTCTTTAATAACATTATTTGCCCAAAAACAGTCTCTTGGAATAGCAAAAACACCTGATTTGACACTATTTCAAACAATAAAACAGGGCTCATATTAGTATAGATTTAATCTTAAAGGGGATTTACCAAGCTCAGAGAGGGATCAAATTTCTCAAAGTGCAAACCCATTTTTAGAGTGCAAATGTTGAGGAAGCCTTTTAATTTATCTAATTTGTGTAATTTTATATATGCTGTTGTAAATGTTTTAAATAGCCCACATGTTATTTTTATAATATTTTATTATTTCTAAAAAGATAACTCTCAGATGAGCACTGAAGGAGTTACACATCTCTCCTTACTAGACTGTAGAATACTTAGACACAATTAGATTATTAGTAAACAACAAACAGGAATCATATTTGATCTCTCCAGTTTTAAGGTATGACCCATCATTTAAGAGATTGAGAACACTGCTTCACCAACTAAATTTCACAGAGTTTCCTCCTTTGACAAACTAATTCAATAATGCTGCTTTTTATTGAGGAATCCATTATACTGTTGCTGTTCTATGGAAAATGGTCATTGATATTCGTCGAAGTTGGTCCAAATAATTGGGTTTGAATCATTCGTCTAATACAGAAATATCCTTTTAAGCTCATTCTTCGAAAGTCGGGTCACAAGTTCGTTTGCCATCGACACAAAGGAAGAATAAAAATGAAAAAAAAAACAAGAAAAGAGAAACGATCCCAGAAAAATACCAAAATACCTGATCCAATACATCTCGCTTGGCCATCTCGTCCCAAAACCGGAGGCAAGCAAGAGCTACTAAAGCTGTGAGAGCTGCTGCTATTATATCATGTACTATTTGGTTCTGTGTGGATATAATAGGAATAGTGAACCCATGATTAAACCATGCCAAATCCATCAAATTCTCGGCTTTTGCAGAGCAGGTTCCATGTCCACCATTCTCAGAGCATCCCACTTGAAAGTCAGCCATAACAGCTCTGATCAATGGACTGCCCCTGATGAGTAAAGACACACTAAAATGGCTGATGTAGAGGGACCTGAATGATTGTTTCAAACAAATTCAGATGAGGGAGTTCAGTGAGAATTTTCGTACACAGGAGAGACCTCGTGAATGTAGATTTAGCATGTCATGGGGAAAGAAGTTGTAGAATTGACTAGCAGTGATGTCGACGACAGTTTAGCATAGGGGCGACTTAAGTGGCTGCGATGAGGAATAGCAGGTGCCAGGACTGAGGGAGATAAGATCAGTACTACGATTGAGAGGACTACATTATATGTGGTCCGATGGTGTAAAGATTGTTTGACTTGTGAAAAATTATAAACCCAAAGGTCCCCACATTCTTCCCCAATGGTCCAATCAAATTGCCATGAATGGGGCCAGAATGTTGCACATACCCATGAATTTGGGAGAATTTCCGTTTTAATACTATAAAGATGTTTTCACTGTTTACTTTGTTTTATCTGATATTGATATTTGTTTTGTTTCACAAGAAGTTAAAAATAGGTTTTATGGTGTTACCTACATATTAGTTTTTGAAAAACACAATATTTTTTTTTTGACCTTGTATCAAAAACCACATTTAATAATATTAATGTACTCAAATGCATTGATAGTTGTGGTTGAATAGTTGAAATTGATAGTTGTGGTTATTATTAATAATAGTTAAAACAAAGGAATATCTTCACAATATTAGTAATATTATATTATAAAATAATATAACTATAAATAAATTTATATTAATTATAATGTTATATTATAGTATACTAACCATTAGATAATAAATGGTCCATTGAATGTAACTTGATTGGTTGAGAGAAATGATTGTTAGCCTCCTCACCATTTAAAAAACAATATTAAATAATAAATATATTACAATAATATTACATATTATTTATATGAAATAAATAGTAGGAAATAGTTATAATAGGTCATGATATTAGAATAATTTAATCTAATAAAATATTACAATATGATATTATATTAGGTTAATTAATTTTTTGGGATCATTGTAATATTAGTTAATGTTATAGTTATTAGATTATACTTAAATTGTGCGACACATCTAGCTCTCTCTTAGATAAGTGAATTGTACCCACTTAAATATTTCTACTGTTTACATTAATAAAGATAGAATTGTGGAGTTTTCCTCATGGCTTGCTATAGTGGTATCAGAGGGTTGAGTCTTTAAACTCCATGTTGAAATTGGTTTGTAGAAGAGTCTTTAATATTGCATATTTGTTTGTTTTTGCTCTTTGTATATGCAACCAAGATTTCAAGCAGAATGATTGGTTATATCCGTTGTGGAATAGAGATTGGATGCAGTTTTTTTTCTTCGAATCCATCGTTCATCTAATCCAGCTTCGATTGTGGTCATGAGAGTATATATGGAGTTTAACCTTATTGTTACTTGTATTCATGCACTAACCCCAAATACTATCATCTGCAATTAATGTTTGTTTGAAGCCTAGTGAACAAGAATTTAACTCTGCAATATTTGTGCACATTAAATTCCAAAATTCTTTAATTTCAATTGTTGGAATAATATTGTCTAGTAAAGAAAATTATTAAGAATGGTTTCGGAAAGTAAAAAACACTCTAATTTTTAATGACATGTGGGATCATATTTGTGAAAGCAAAGATGATCGTGAGCCAAAGCAGCCTACAAACAATAAGGAGCTTGCAATCTGGAAGAGTAAAGACAAAAAGGCTTATGCTCTAATTGTTGCTTCTGTTAGTGAAGAGGTAAGTAGGCATATAATTTCCTTTAAGACTGCGTTTACAACAAGTTTAAAGAATCTCAAAGATCTATATGATTCTCCTTCAGAGCTTGAAATGATTCAACTGTTAATGAAGTTATTCAATTTAGAGATGAAGGATAATGATCCAATGAAGTTAGATTATGAAATCAGAGCTCTTTATCATGATATTGAAGCTACTGGTGTAAAATTTGATTTACATCTCACTGCTTTTATTAAAGCTCTATACCATACCTATTCATAGTATATTGAATCTCTTCAACCTAGTGAAAAGATGAAAGACATGACCTTTGTTAAACTTGTAGACAAAATTGTAGAGAGAGAAAAAGCCTTTGGGAAGGAGTCACTTCCCAATGTTGAGACTCCGTGTCTTGCAAAGCGGGGGAAGAAGTCCAAAGATGAATTTGCTAGACATGACTCTAGCATCAGAGGTAATGGCAGAAGATAGTTTAGAGGCAGGGGGGTAAATATCATCAAGGTGAAAGACATTCTTAGCAACAACATCAGAACGATGACAAGCAATATATATATATATATATATATATATATATATAGTGTTATAAATGTGGCAGAGCTAGTCATACTGCCAATCATTGTAGAAATCCTTGGGAGAAAATTATTAACAAGAAAGAGCAAACACAAGACAAAGGTAAGCAAACACAAGACATAGGTAACCCTCCTGAATCTGCATATTATGTTGTAGCACATTGTAATATTGGAATGGAAGAAGGTACTTCATTTTCTTCTTGGAATGACACTTGGTTGTTAGATACTGGATCCACATGTCACATGACATTTCAAAAAGAATTTTTTGAGACATTCAATGATCAAGTTGATGGATTAGTTCGTTTTGTAGACAAGTATCAGTTAAGACCTCCAAGAATTGGATCTGTTAGACTTAAATTACTAGGACTTGCTGATTACATACATTCTGATGTTATTTATCTTCCACAATTGAAGAGAAAATTTGATGTCTCTTTTGCATATTAGACAAACAGGTCATTCAATACATGTGTTTGATCATATCATTGAGATCAAAAGATATTTTGATCATGTGATTGTAATGACTGGAGTGGAATATGACAAGATTTTAAAGTTGTAAGGTAGCTCATTCAATTTACAAAATTATGCAAATTTGGCTCAACATAGTGGTAATTTGTCTTCCAGCTTGCTATCGCATGCTATATTTGGTCACATTAATTATGATAGTATCAGACTTATGAAAGTGAAAGGACTTCAATGGATTCCTACTATTCCAAGATAACTTTCCCAATGTGGTGCTTGTATTTTAGGCAAGCACAATAAACAACATTTTCATGAATCTATGTCTTGAGCTTCTAGAAAGCTAGGCCTTATTCACTCGGATTTGTGTGGGCCCATGCCTGTTCCATCAACAAATGGTAATAAATATTTAATGAAGTTTATTGATGAGAATACAAGGATGTGATGGGTTTATGTATTAAAAGCAAAATCTCAAGCTTTTGATACATTCATAAATTTTCATTTGTGGATTAAAAATGAAACTCATCTCAATATTGAAACCCTTAGAATGAATAATGGTGGTGAATACACATCTCAGGATTTTGAAAAATATTTGCAGGACAATGGTATTAAACACCATACCACTGTTCCGTATAATCCACAACAAAATGGTGTGATAGAACGCATGAACATGCCACTCCTGAATATGGTAAGATCCATGATGTTTTTTAAGAATGTTAAGTTAATGTTTTGGGGAGAGGCAGTTCTGTAACATCTCCGAGATTTGCATGTTAGTATTTTGGTGAAAATTAAAATTTCTTCCCTTAAAGATCTTCGCAATAAAACATTATAAGGAAAACAGCCAACATGTAATTAATTCTTGTGCATACACTTGACATTCTCATGCAAGTCAATTTGCTTATGTTATTGAGTATTACCATTGCAAATCCTTGGGTCTCCTTTCAACCATACATTTATCTCATGACATCAAGAAAATTCCCATAATAAATATATCAACAACAATAACACACATACACATAAGAAGAGAACAATTTCAGGTGGTTCACCCCTATTGGGCTACGTCCACAAAGGGCAGGTCTTTTCATTCATTTGTCGAGACAGCAAATTACATTTTGCAACATCTTTTGTTGCATCATTGTTGACACTTTCTTTACTTAATGGCCTTCTCCTAGAGAACCCTTAAGGTAGAGAAATTACTTTTCAACAATCAAAACTTACTTTACACTTTTACAACAACTCTCCTTGAGAGTACTTTCGATACATTCCTAAGTCCATACCCAAGATATGACAGGGATCCACAAAACTTAATGAGAGTTCCTTTAGATTTTCAATCATAAATCAACAACATTCCTACGAAAACAAACAAAAGTAAAGTTTTCTTACCATAGAATATTATGGGTCGGCCTTCGTGGTCGTCCTATCATTTGATATCCAACCTGTACATATCTTCATATATATAAAATATATTCAACAATAGATAAATTCGAGCTAGGACAGTATGGATCGGGCCCTTGCGGCCATCCTACCCTCTACATTCAAAACCCAGTTTATATTTATATATATATTTTTAAAAACAAGGCTTAAATATCTAAAAGATACTCAATGGTACCTACTTCATTCATCTTTGCAGCATCAAATTTTATTCATAAAAGTAGACCTTTACGTCCGCAACACTCTTGTTGCATTAATCAATTCCACCTTTCACAGCTGCTCTCATTGAGAGCGCTTTCAAGACAAGCAACATTAACATTACTACGGCTATAACGACCTAACTCTGATGATAAGGAAATAACAATGTTATTTCTGAATATTCAACCCTTCATCACTATTCATCAGTTTATAACTCAACAAAGTCTTTCCGAATGTACAATACTACATTAATTATGCGGCAGTCTATAACTTGACAAAATCTTCCTAATATTCAATTACTACAATACTGTAAAAGAGATCTACATATAATTAAAGGAGTGGGGTTAGGGATCTATAATATACCGAGAACCTTCCAAAATTTACCGCCTGCGCTTTCTCTTCATAGACTAGTACTTTTCGGGGAGCCATCTTATATAAAGATATGACTTGTTCCAGGAAATACGATTCCAGCATTCACATTCATACAGAAATAAAGACTCGAGTTCCAGGCATTCCATCACCATGCAGTATAAAAAGATCTCGACAGGGTTTGCTCCTAAAATGGAAACCGACAGGGTTACAGCTTCATAATGCATTCAACCTATATGAAGATTTAAGAAGAATATCTATAGAGCATTCGACACGGCCAAAGATCTAAGAAGCATATCCAAAAATGCATAACGCATTCACTCAGTTGCAGATCTAAGAAACGGTTTCGTAATGCATTCAACATAGATATAGATCTCATACGAAACGATACTCTGTCAAGCAATGTGCAAGCATAGATAATATTAAAAGATCTCTGTACAGAAAACAAACTCCATGAAGCAGATTAGTTATAATAAAAAAAACGCTACTGTGCATAGGGATTCTAATAAAGTATCCAGTTTATGGGATCGGCTAGCTCCTCATAGCTAATCCGTCACTTTCTTCTCAACGTATTGGAGAAAAATAGATCTCATACTAAGCAATGCTCTATCAAGCAATGTGCACGCAGAGAGGATACTAAAAGATCTCTATAAAGAAAACAAACTCCATGAATCAGATTAGTTATGCTAAGCAAATCGCTATTGTGCACAAGGACTCTATCCCAAAAATATCCAGGGATTGATCTTCACCTCGGAGATATCACCCCAAAACAATGTACCCACTGAGATAAGATGAAAACATTTAAGCAGGTGATAAATGGCATTCGTTAGCAAGGAAGGTCAATGTGTAGGGCTGAGTCCAACTTTGCCAGTCTATAGTGTATGGATCCCAACCTTCAGGGGTTTAAGCCGAGCACAGAGATTAACTCAGTAAATCCATAGCATATGGATCTCAAATCTTAATTATCAAGCTGTGCAAAGGTGTGTTTAACCCAATATTCAGATATAAACAACCCGAAATACTATATAAAGGAAAACACATTATTCAATGCAACCATAACAGACATAAACGGTTACCTTCTTCATGCAGAGATGGTCTTTCTCATTGTATTGTAGAGTGCACTTACAACCTTTCATATCACCGAAGTCGTGCCTCCATAATGTTATTTCCAAGTTCAAACTTTGTTGTAGTGATCGACTCACACCGAGACTATTTCGGGTTTCCATCGCAGAGAGCAATTCTATCTCTCTCGCAGCAAAGAATTTTCCATTTCCATCGCAGCTAGAATTCAATTTTTCCTCCCGCAGAAATCCCATTCTAATTTCTATCACTCAGAGCAAATCTATTTTCGCAGGGAAAATTTAACCGTGCAGAAGGAATGTAAAAAGGAGATCGCCACCGCACTCTAGCTCGGCGATCTATGCCCTCCCATACAAATCAGGAAAAAAGAAAACTCGACGCATCCCCAGAAACTCTTGTAAACACCAATCAAATACTCAAATGCAATGCACCAAAAATGATCCACCGTCACGCCCCCTCCTCGCAGATATTTAAAAATGCTTCCATTACTAAAGAGGAGAAGGAAATTTTTCCCTCCCGAAATCCCATTTCTCCCCCCTTTTACTGGTTGCGACTGCATTCTTCTATACTCGGCTTACCTACCCTCTCTTTGGAGACTTCGCCCATGCTATGAGGGAATCCCTCAATTTAAGGTCGGTTCCCAAAACAAATCACACCATCATTACTCCAGGAAGATCGTGATGGCTGTTAGTTAATGTCGAAGAAGATATTACATGTGTCCAATCCCAAATCCAGGAAAGACAACGCCATGCAACAAACAACTTCCATAACTCGAGGGTGTTACCTCTGCCGTCGGCGCATTTCTAAAAGTGTAAATCCCTAACAATTATTCTTCTCATTACAAAATATACTTTATAGAAATAATCCTTAATTCCCCAAGGAGTCATTTAATCGAACTGGACTAAGTAGATATCACCTTCTTACATATAATATGATTTAGTCTCTACTTAATATATAAGGGTATTTTTCCTTACTTCAGTTTGCTTTCTATGTGTCGAACATATGTTGGTCTTGTCTAGGATTATATTAAAATAGCAAGCAGATGTTAGTCCTACATAGGTTTGGACCTTACCATACTTTTTGTTCCAAGTATCCCATGCATGAGGTGCCAGAATAACTAGATCCTCTTGATTTCCTAGTCATTAAGGTCTCCCCTAGAGATTATAACTGGAATTCCTTCGACATCTTTCCCATTAGTGGATGGGTTATCCTGTCGTTGGGTTGCATTATTATAATTTTATTTTATTTTTATAATTTATAACTTAGGAAGATTCGTCGCATAAGTTACGAGGCTTACTGGTGGGGCCTTAGCCTTGATCTCCTCACCAGAAACCCATACAATAATCAATTACAATTACAAGGCGTAAAAAGAGGGATATTACAAGTTCTTTGTGATTTCTACATTAAGAACAAGAGCCCTTCTATTGCACTATAAAAAAAAATTCCTTATGAAATGTGGCATAACCATATTCCAGCTGTCAAGCATTTTAGAATTTTTGGTTCCACCCGTTATGATTTGATTCCCGCACAACAAAGAAATAAATTGGAAGCAAGAAGTAGAAAGTCCATTTTTGGGATATTGTAATACTTCCAAAGATTATAGATTGTATGATGAAGCAAATAGAAAGTGTATTATTTCTATAGATGTTATATTTCTTGAATTTGATAAGGATGCACTTGTTGTTCAAAAACAACTTGCTCATCTTGATAGATTTCACTCTAAAAAATTCTATCATGAATGGGATAGTGAAATTTCAAATCTTGAAGGGGGGATTCCTGTTCTAGATCAATATTTGGAATTTCCTTCCAAAACAACAGCTTCATCTTCCTCTGATTCTCCATCAGAGAATGAGGATAGTTTGCATGAAAAGAGAGATTCTGAAGACTCAGAGCCAACACTTGAAGAACCTATTCTTCAACCTGTTAAAACTCTTGGAACTAACAAAACACCGCAACAACCAGTACATAAATCGAATTAGACTATGAAATTTCCAAGAAGGTATGATGATTTTGTCACACCGGTTTCTCATATAGATGAACTTGGAAAAACAAGGACAAGAAGTTTTTCCAGACAGAATAAATAAAATGAAGGATATGTTACTTCAAGCTGACAGGTATTAATTTCCATAGTTCTTATGATTTTGAATTAATTTTTTTTTTTTTTTTTTTTTTTTTTTTTTTTTTTTTTTTTTTTTTTTTTTTTTTTTTTTTTTTTTTTTTTTTTTTTTTTTTTTTTTTTTCTGTTTTTTTTTTCTGTTGATGAACCCACTTCCTTTCAAGAAGCATCAACTAGTGATGCATATACAAGTGTAATGCAGAGAGAGTATGATGCTCTCATAAAAATGGAACTTGGAGGTTGGTGGACTCTCCAATTGGAACCAAACCTATTGGCTACAAGTTGGTATATAAGAACAAGTATAAAGATGATGGCTCACTTGAAAAACACAAAGCGAGACTTGTAGCAGAAGGATATGCTCAGAAATAAGGTGTTGACTACACATAAAATTTTGCTCCTACAACAAAATGGGGCACTATTCGAACTTTGTTTTCTTTAGTAGCACATAAAGGATGGAAAATACAACATATGGATGTTAAGACTTCCTTCTTGAATGGATATTTGAAAGAAGATGTCTATATGACTTAGCCTGAAGGTTTTCTATCAAATTTCAGGAGCAAAAGGTATGTAAATTGGTAAAATATTTGTATGGCTTTAAGTTCAGGAGTAGAAGGTATGCAAATTCTCAATCAAACTATTAAAATAGAAAACATGGGAATTAAATTGTTGTACAATGGAAGCTCAATGTAGATTTTTTTTTTAATCATGAGTAAGTACACATAAATATTAAAAATATGTTCATTGAGGAGCTTATCTATTTTGGCTTGCATGGAGTAGATCATCATTGGTATAACTTGTAAAAGAAAAAAGAGGATTAGAAATGAAAATTTTATTCAATGTATTTGAGTATTGTTGGTGAAATTGAAGGAAACATAAATAAGTTTGTTTGGAATAATGAAAGCATATAGGGAATGCTAAAAGAACCAACCTTATATCAATAAACACTTGAAATTATATGTGTTTCATTTTTATTGTTATGTTGCAATCCATAGTTATTCCTCACATTAGAAATACAATCAAATGTGATTAAATTGTAATAAAAAGGAAACATAGAAACACATGATTGTAATAGAATAAAACAATGAACTAACTTGTTTGTATCATCACTGAAATGGTTATGATGAGATGGATTGCAAGCATTGTTCTTCTTTCTTCCTAATTGCACAATATGCACTTTGACTCATCTTTGCATACCTTTCAAATGTAAATGGTGGGGATATCCTTAAATCATCTATAGATTTGACTCTTGAAATCCCCGTGAATGCCAAACCTTGTCTCTTTGCATTTACAATATCAATTGTTGCATTTTCTAAAGTCAAACCTTGTGATTTGTGTATGGTGAGAGGACAAGCCATATGCAATTGGATTTGCTTGCAATTTCCTCTATAAATACTTGTTATTGGTACAATTTTTGGAGTTATGATGTCCCATGGTATACCAATGTAATTATAAAAAAATTGTAGTGCACATCGACAGTTTTGGCGGTTTAGATCCATCAAAATAATAAATGTTTTGAACTATCCCAATTGATCCATTTACTAAAACTGCTTCGATGCAAAAGTTACATGTCATCATGACACACTCACCAGGATGTACAAGAACTTCATGCTGAAATTGCTCATCATCTGCACCATTACATTCTTTATTCTTTTTATGTTCAGAGATGCATTGTGCTATATGAGTATTAAGTGATTTAAGCATGCATCTATTGTGTAGATAATGGGTTTATGTGGACGCTCCTCTAAAAAAAGACCAAATATCCATTTATAATGGAGGTCGCTAATGAGGTGAGCATGCAGAGGTTTTAGTGGATGTTTTTATATGATGCTTTTATACATATGAACCACACCAGTGTATAGATGCATCGGTGCATTCACAAATAAAACACACCAGTATAAAAAATCCTCATTCAATGGGGAGAAAAAATATTTCTTTTCTATTTCTACCGCTAACAATAATTGGTGCGTTTAAAATAATTGGATGCATCGATGCATCAACATAATTAACACACCGATTTCAACCAAAAATGCAACCCCCTTCCTAGAAAAATATGTTTTTTTAAAGAAAAAAAGAATTACAATGCATTCTATATAATATAATGCATCGATGCATCATTTAATTTAGAGCATTGACGTTGGGTAAAATTATTATTATTTGTAAGTAAGTACCCACAGGGATTTGAACTTGTGACCTTCCATTTACAACTTCTCATCTCAATTATCGATGTGTTGTGTAATTGGGAGCACCAAAGCATGGTGAAATTAAAAAAATGAAGGATGAAAAACTATTTTTTATATTTTTATATTCACTAAGGTGCGTTTATATCCCTAAAACACACTGTTGCATTGTCTAATATTACACACCTATGTAGGGTAACATTAAAAAAAATTCCGGATGGAAAAACTATTTTCTATATTGTTATATTCATTAATGATGCTTTTTTTTATCTTCACAACGTGTCGGTGCGTCATGTAATTTGGAGCACCGAAGTAGGGTAAACTTGGAAAAATCCGGATAGAAAAATATTTTTAATAAAATTTATATTCATTGATGGTGTGTTTATATATCCTAAATGCACCGACCTATACCATAATAGTGCGCATTGGATTAGGGTGAAATTAAAAAAGTGTGGGACGATTTGTTTTTACTTTTTATATTCATTAACAGTGCGTTTACGTCACATAAACGCACTAGTGCATCTAATTATCGGGCACACTACAACATGGTAAAATAAAAAAAAAAATCGGACGAAGAAACCATTTTTACCATCGTTTTGTGTTGTAGACCACCTAAGCACTGTTACTACATTTGACTCCTTGAAGTGCCCTGCCATTAGTGCTCTACGTGGTTGGATTTCTCTCATCTGTTTCTTCCTATGCGGGTTTGGAATTTTTCCAAATGGTGGGAATTTTTTTTTTCATCTACATGGCAACCATGCCTCCCCAATGCACAAGTGTCCAAGTAATGTCTTTGTTGCCTTCCAATTTAAACTTTTAGTGGATTAAAATTTGAAATTCACCTTAAATTTGCACATTTTAATTAAAAAATAAAAAATTCTTTTCGATGCATTCGAGTTGTTCAGATCGTACCACCCAATCTGGTGCTCCCTGAAAATTTATAGGGTGCACTGCTAATGGTGTTTTATTAAACTATAGCGCACTGCCTGGATGGTGCACTATAATTTTAATAACGCACCGCTATAGCTAAATAAAACATTTTCATAATATGCCTTTCCAGTACGTTCCACAACCTATAGAGCACCATCAGTGGTGTGGTAATATACTAATATTTCCGTGCTGATAGAAACCTAGATCATCGTGTAACCAATGCTTTGTATGTTGATAGATCACACACCACTAAGAGAACTAACAAATTTTTTTTTTATTTTTCACCACATATACCAGTGCATCATAATAATACATCTACACCGACTAGTCGGTGCACTTATGTTTAACATATGCACTGACTTGGCCTTTGAAAATATATTTTTTCACCACACTCGGTGGTATTTTTACACATAGCCGTGTTGATTAGGATGCGCTCTAAATAACTGTGTGCACCATTAACGGTGCGAACACCTATTTGTAAAGCACTGGTGCTCCCAAATGCAAACACATAGATATATAAGATTTCTTAAAAATTGTGGTGTGTTTTAGTATCACACACACATTGTCCCCATGAGCAGGTAAAGAGATAGTTGCACCAAAGCAATGGAAATACAAAGAAAGTGTACATGATAAGAAGAGAGTGAAAACTTTTGTTGAAGGAAATCTTGTGTTGGCTCATTTGAGAAAAGAAATATATCCTAAAATCACTAATAATAAATTGAATTTTAAGAAGATAGGTGTTGTGCGGTTTAATAAACTATGATTGGGAAATGAAGGTCACCAACGTACATCAAATTTTATTGCAGAAACAGAAAAGCAAGTACATGTAACATTCAACACTTCTTTCCATTCAGAAAAGAAATAAGATTCAAGATGAAGTTCATACCTGGATAATCGATAGTTGATCCAAGCTTTCAAAATCCAATCTTCTTGATCCACTGCTACATTGCTCTAACTGATGGACCTGCAAACAAACATACTACCTTTCTCAAAGAAATTTGACTAAATAAAGATAAACAATTGAAATTAAAACTCATATATAAATTCATATGATTGATTCAAGCATCAAGTTTATACTAAGACAAGTGCTATTGGAAGGGAAATCTATGATTTTATTTGCATAAATAATAGCTAGTTATACATGTCCTGCAACTGGCACTGTTGTAATCAGACCTTGGGTTCCTGCTCCTCTCTCTTGAGTAAATATTCCTCCAACATTTATTTATCCAAAGTTGGATCCCCTTTCTCAATCCCCTCCCCTTGTATTTATGGCAAAGCTAGGAGGATAGGCTCGAAAGGCAGTTGGTTTGGGAAGTTAAGGTAGTTTGAATAACCACCCTAACTAATCCATAATTAGTCGTTTTATATATTTTTTCAAGATTTTTAAAAACACCCGCGAGTATACCTTTGGACAACCAGCGAGTATCTCGTAGCTCTTATGTCTTGTAGCTAGCGGGTGAAACATTTCAGATGATACCTGTGGGTTGTCTGTATAGACACCCGCGGTTAACCTGTGTGTTGGTAAATATCAAAGTTACGGTTATGTTTCAAAATAGTTACAAAAAATATGTTTATTGAGGATAATATTGCAAAGTTCAGATACAAATCATTTAAGGTCAAGGAAGCTCTTCCATCCAAAGTATCATTTTGTGTGACCGACAAGGAAATGTGGTCACGGACGGAGAAGTGATAATTTGATTGATAACAGATGCCCCCTAATGTATGAGGTCAGAGGGAAAACAATGACCGAAATTCATTACAATACAGGAAGAGGAGGAGCAAAGAATCCACAGGATGAGATCACAAACGGTACCTGAAACAAAAACAAGGTCGATGAGCAATTACAATCTTGATCTCAGGAGGTGTTTAGAATGGTAGAACATGATCTCCAATACATAACAGGAAAATATGTATATAGAATGGCTACTGAAATACAAGCGTGGATCCATGTCAAAATAAGATATCATAGCCATAACAAAGAACTGGATCTATGTCTCATCAAGAAACAAAAATGGGTGTGGCTCAGTCTTGCATAGCTTGGGAAATAAAAAAATATGATGATGCTATTATAGGCCCAAGGTATTCGTCCAAACCATCTCAAGGTACGAATCCTAACCAAGTGAATAAATGAGTTGATGTGGACCGTTAAAAAACGCGAGGGAACCCACCAATGATGAAAATGGGGCCCAAGGTACCTAGTACATTCTAACAAGTGTGAATAAGGGGTCTTGAAGTCGAACACCTAAAGAATCCATTGAGTAGGAGACATTGATGTATTCCCACTACCCAATAGCGAGGGAAATTACCACTGATGACTGCAATCCCCAAGGTACTACCAAAAACTATAAACTTCATTCCTAGAGCAATATGAGTTTAAGTCAATGGGAAGAAGTCCGTTGGAAGGGAGGCCTTAAGGAATCCTCCATCATCCAACATGGGAGACAATCAAAGGTTGATCTGATCTGGAGTAGGACTGAGTACATGATGAAACATACTGATACCAAGGAATGGCCGACACATGAGGTCAAGGAAACTACAGAATGACCGACACAGGTTGTATCCTTGAATAGTGAGCATGACACAAGAGTGAATTAGGCAGCTTTGAACACAACTGGACCATGATATAAATTTGCAATGTAGGAGACATTAACAGATTCTCCATATGATTGGAAGAGTAACCAATCAAAGGAGTTTTGAGATCAGGTTTATCCGAAGGCCAAAAATAGAACCCAACTTGTTTGATAGACTAAAACAGGTGCTATGTTCAAGGATAGACTGCTGCCATAAATGAAATGAAATAGCAGAGATTTCCCTTCCCTTTCTCTTTTTGTTAAAAAATTTCTTTTCTTAGTTTTAACGAGCATGAAAAGATTGAAAATAAATATTGATAATATCTTTCTTGTTGATTTTACTGAGTCCAAGAAAGAAAACTCAATAGTCCTTCTTCATTTTTAAAACAAGCTCGAAGAGGGGAGAGAAGAATGCTCGGTGTAATTCCAACCATGTGTAATTTAACGAGTCCATGGGAGGGAAACTCAGGACCTTCTTCATGTTTTAACGAGTTTGAAGAAGAGATAGAATAATACTCGATAGTTTACGGATCCGTGGATTTTAATATCGAGCCCAAATCTGTTTATGCTCGCCGGTTTTTTCATATTTAAGGAGTCTAAAAAACTTAAACAAAAACTCCATACACCTACTCGTGGATTTTAATATCGAGCCCGAGTTGGTATGTGCTCACCGGTGTTTTCATATTTAGGGAGTCTAAAAAACATAAACAAGAACTCCATACTGTACTTTTTCGTAAAGTTAGCCTCTTCGCCCAAAAAAGTGTAAAAGTGTACGAGAGAGGACTCTTCTAATCATCATGAATAGAGTATAGCTTTTTCGTAAGTAATCCACAAAGATACGGAAAATGGGTAAACTTATATCTAAGTGGATATCTGTTCAAGTCCTTTCACGAGTTTGAACAAGACAAGTATGCTTGGCAATATTGTTAATTTTAAAGAGTCTAACAAGAGAATGAAAAGACTCCATCGGAACATGGAACTTAATATTAGGTAAAATTGATGTACAATGTATAAGTTCCTTGATATGTTAAATGACGGATGGACTGCAGATAGAATTAACGTCAACGGATTAGCATAAAATGGTCGTTGAAAGTGAACAAAGGAGGTTCAAAATGACATAAAATGACAGAATACATCTAATGTGTTGAGCTAAACTGACATGTCAAAAAGAAAACAAATAATCACCTTTTGCAACTGATAGTGAGAAAAGTGCCTTTTAAAGCTTTACCTATTCAAAACAACTCAAAAAGGTCATTTAAGATTAAATAAAATTAAAAAAGGATTTGAAACTATATAAAGGGGGTAAATATTTTGAAAATAATTTGTATAAATAGTGTCAAATTAGAAGCATAACTCACAAAACCATTTTACCATTGGATAAAAGGAGAAAAACCCTCTTACTTCAAACATCGATTGCGATCAATCCTAGAAGCAAAATCTAACTCCGTCACTTACAAGTAAGCTATCTCTTCCTGCTCTATCAATTTAATCCATTTATTTAAGTTTTTAAATATGTTTTTGGGGTTTTTAATCAAGTTTTAAAACTAGGGCTTCGTACCCGCGAGTCTGGCTAAATAAAAGTCGCGGGAACATGAAATGTGCGCGAGTTTTACATAGGGAGACTCACAGGTACTCGCCTCTATTGAAAGGGTGAAGTCGCAGGTACCGCAGTTCAAAAGAAAAAACCAAAAACTAATGCATGAAATGGAAATGGTTGATACATGATGGTTTTAACTTGGATAGAGAGGGATCATGATGCCATGGACAAGAATGCAATGGGGGGTCCTCTTACTTTGAATGCATTAAGGAGGTATGGGCTCTTAAATTTTTTCTGTACTACAAAAATGCGAGCACAAACACATCTACTCCAAATGCTCATGGGATATTGGGATGTTGATCATGGCATGTTTAATCTCCAAGGGGAGATGTTGGATATCACCATTGACAACATATACTTCATAACTAGGATATCTCGATGAGGTGAGGTGGTGAACCTAAAAGGGACATTTAGAAGAGTTGGTGTGTTGTCCATTCAGGATTACACAAACACCTACTCCGTAGCTGGCACTGAAAAAAGAGGGAGCCAAGTTCCAATTGGGAAAATTGCAAGTTTCCCACTAAAAGTGATATTAAGTACAATAAACAGGATCAGAGGAAGTGTGACACAACACTTGGCCTCACAAAACTATATGCAGATAGGCGTAGAATGTCTACGCAATGTTATCTTCGACTGGTGCTCAGGATTATTGGTAAACATGAAACATCTGCTTACAAAATGCAAGACGGGGAAGAAAAATAATTATGGATATGGTAGTATTTTATGCACCTTTTTCTTCGAGAGAGTCCCCACTCTTAGTTTGGGGATGGGCCTATGAGTGTTAAACCCCCACGATCCATTGATGACTTGGTGGGGCGAAATCTTCTTACCTCAGGGTGGCGGAGAAACAAGCTTGTCATATGCGAACGAGGATTATCTAGGGTGGTGGATCCGCCAAGTACCAGTGCTAGAGAAGTTTCCTTATGCGAGCATGGATTTTTGAGGTGATCCTGGGCTCATGCTTTCTCCAGGGGAGTCCTGGGAGAGATAGGTACCAAAATGTGTTTTTTTTTGAAAAATTAATTAAATTATTTATGTTTTTTGTATATATAATTGTTATGATGAGTATGAGTATTGACAGTACATAAATTATGCAGATGTGGGGACAACGATACCTATTAGGCATCCTAGAGTATACACATGGATGACCAAGCCAAGTGGTGCGGATACCATGCTGAGGAGCATTGAGGGGAAGATGAGTCAGTTGACTCATGATATCCCTACATACAATATAGAGCGAATGTCGTTCGATATGCAGGAACATGTAGTAGGGGTGCCCCGAGCTTGGATCCGGTTACTTAGGAAAGCAACCAAGATAGTCATTTATTATAGAGAGGTCGTAGCAGAGCTAGCTGAGGCTCCTCCCTCTTCATAGGGAGAGTGAAATATTATTTTTTGAGGTTGTTTATGCCCACTTTGTATATTTTGACAGTAGTTGACTCAAACTCATATGTATTTTTTGGACCAGATATATATATATATATAGACAGTATCAGTTATATACATGTTATCTTATGTGTTTTACATGTTATTGTGTATGATAAAAATTCCATTCAAGAACATAATTTGCATATGCATCAACTAATGTATTGAAATTCCTTGAAATATGTTGATATGTAATGCAATCAAAATGTCTTTCAAGCAATCTAACTCATAAAAGCTGACGTAGCAAAGAAGGATCTCTAACCCTATACTCACCTGTCAACTGAAGTACTACTAATTGCGAATCGAGTCTAACCTCCAAACATGAAATGCCGTGATGGATAGCATCTCAGAGTAATTCGATAACTGCACTATACTCATCTACGTTGTTCATCGTAGGGCCCAAACAAGCACCTCTTGAAGAAACAAGTTGGCTAGAGGGTGAGTAAATAACCTAAGCTGCTGAAGCCAACTGACGAGTGTGGCGATTATCTCCATTGACGAATCCTGTGAAGCACTCGGTTTTCATCTAAAATCACAATACAGAAGACACATAAGATGATAAATACAAAAAAGGACTAATTCTACAAAAAATGTACAACTATAGTATAGGAAAAAGTATACATGCCTAAGCGTAATAATTTTTCAAGTAGAGCCCATTTCTAGGCTCGGGAAACTTATAACCATCATGATCTGTCAACTCGTAACATCCCTTATTCAACACTTTAGAAACAATATAAGGTCCAAGCCACATGGACTTGAAATTTTCTGCCCCTAAGGGATCCTTATCCTGGTCGTAGACCAAAACAAGGTATCATTATGAGAAAACCCTTGGTTTTACAGACTTATCATACTGATGTTTAACTCGACTCTTATGAGCTTCATTCATAGTGAGTGCATCACGACGTTGCTCATCTAAATTCTCTAAATGAAGCATACGCTCTTCCAAAGTAGAAGTTTCGGGAAGTGGTTGGATAACCAACTTCAAAGATGGAATCTCGCATTCAACCGGTGTGACTGCCTCCAACCCATGAATGAGTTGAAAAGGTGAAAATACCGTAGCAGTCTTAACATTGGATCGATACGCCCAAAGAGTCAGATACAACATGATGTTCCAGTTTGATCTACTGGCATTGTCGGTACATTGAAGAATAGTTTTCAAAGTTTTATTGACCGCTTCGACTTTCCCATTCTCCTGTGGATAAAAAGAAGATGAGTGTTCTTGTCGAAAACCTGACATAGTGTATAAATCAGTCATCATGTTGTTCTGGAAATGTCTACCATGGTCGATGACGATCTCCTAATTAGGTATACTGAACCTAGCAATGATCTGATTGAAAAAGAAGTAAGCTGTCGTTTTTTCATCTGCTTTCACAATACGCATTGCCTTGGCCCACTTCGTAAAGTAGTCGACGGAAACGATGATATGGTGATTTCCTCCAACCAAAATTGGATTACAAGTCATAAAATAAATCTCCCACTTGGTAAAGGGACCTGCTGTGATAACAGGGTGAAGAGGATCTGTGTGTGCACGCATTTTCTTTTTGAAAAACTGACATGGTTGGCAGTGTTTCATGACTTTCACGCAATCTTTAAAGATGGTGGGCCAAAAATACCCAGCACGCAGTATTTTCTGGGTTGTTACCAATCCATAAAGATGACCCCCACAGGATCCACTATGGGCATCATTCAATACCGACTCGGCTTCATCCATAGTCAAACAACGACGTAATATGGAATCTACCCCGTGTCTATAGAGTGTGTTAGAAATAATGAGGTAGTTATTGGAATGATGCCTAATATTTCGTCATTCGTCTTTGGAGAAAGTTGGTGGACACTTCAAAGTCTGGAGATATATCAAAATGTATCCATAACATGGTTCAAAGGTCTCAATGATACAAATATGTTCATCAGGTAATGACGAATCTTTCTCATTGCTCGTTACATCACTAGGAAACACGGAGATAAGCTTGGAGAACACCAAAGACTTTTTTGACTTAGCAGATTGGAATGTTAGGTCAAATTCTTGGAGAATGACAATCCATTTATTAAATTTCCCTTCGATGATTCGTCAATTTAATACATATTGAAAATGATTGACATCTGCTATAACTGTGGTGGTCCGCAACAAAATATAATGACATAATCTATGAACGGAATAGACAAAATCTAATGCCAATTTCTCGACGTGAGAGTATTTAAGTTCAGGAGTTACAAGTGCGTGAGAGAGATAATAAATAACATGCTCTTGGAGCTTGTCATCCTCCTGAACCAGGACTATGACGATTGTGGAAACATACGCCGCTAGATATAGAAGGAAATGCTTAGTATAATAATAATGCTTTTTTCAAAGCTTCAAATGAAGTTTGTGCAGCCTCATCCCATAAAAAATGGGTATCTTGCTTAAGCAATCGCATGAATCCTTTAGTGATCTTTGCATAGTTGATAATAAATCGTTGTAGAAAATTAGACATGACCTGCAGGATTTGAAGTTATCTGATGGTGTGAGGAGGAGGAAATTTGATAATAGCCTCAACTTTCAGAGGATCGACCATAATCCCACGACTAGACACAATGAAACCTAGTAAATGTTCAGACTCGACGCATAATACACATTTGCTACGGTTTAACCGGATCTTGTAGTATCTTCATCATTCAAACATGAGTCGTAAATGGTGAGGATGATCTCATCTCTTACGAGATTGTGTGGGGATATAATCCAAATACGGTTCGAATACGTGTTTGATGTCATGGAAAGCAAAGTTCATAGCTCGCTGGAAAGTAGCTCCAACATTATTCAATCCAAACAACATTTTCCTATAGGAAAAGGTACCCCAAGGAAAAATAAAAGTTATCTTGTGTTGGTCTTCGGGTTTAATTTGGATTTGGTTATATCCTGAAAAAAATGTCAATGAAAGAGAAAATTTCATGGCCTGCACACGCATCAATGATTTGATCTATGAATGGTGTGGGATAATTATCTTTCGGACATGCTTTATTAAGGTCCCTAAAGTCCATACATACACATATGGTTCCTTTTTTTTTATCGACTGGGGCTGGGTTAGAAACCCATTCTGTCATGTCGATATGATAAATGAAGTCGGCCTTAAGGAGCTTTTTAACTTCAGCCTTAATGGTCGCAACTTCCCTAGGGTTGACCTGGCGAATTTTTTGTCATATTGGTTTCACGTTAGGATAAGTCGTGATGATGTGCTCAACGATAGAGGGGTCAATGCCTGGAATATTATCGTAAGACCAAGAAAAAACGTCACGGAATTCCTTAAATAATTTGGTGTACAAAGTGATCTCCTATGGAGAACAATTTGCTCCAATGAAAATGTTTTCCACAACGTTAGGTTTGGTGGAAATATCGATCGGTATAGTCATCGAAATGTTCACCATATTACTTTCAGTATAAATCGTTTGTTTCGTGGGAGTGATGGAAAAATCAATATTACCACCAGGTATCATTAAAAAATATCCATTCTCAATCTTGTTCAGATCTCGAAGAAAATAGGATCTGTGATGCATATGTTCCCATGGATGATCCAGACCTACCATAGCTTCCAGGTTGGATTCGTCATAAGCAAAAACAATATCTAAACAATCAAAAGAATGTGTGGAGTTAACTGACCATGCAGGTGCATAATCAATATCCGACTCTGTTGATATTGATAGAGTCGATATATAATCTATCGCAACATTTTGTGATGCTTGGTAAGCCACTTCTGCAATGGATAAGGGCACGATTGGTTCTTGTTGAGTAGGAAGGATCCATAGATCAATTGTTTGACTAACCGTAAAAAATTCCCGAGACGATATGTCGGTGGTACTCATTAAACCAATATAGTTTACAGGAGCAGGTAGATCAAATGTTCCCATCCAATATGAATACATACCTACTCCTAAGCTCTCACTGGGCAAATGAGCTTGATCAATTCAAGGGATGTTTGAATCTGACGGAGTTGTGTTGTTTTTCTGAGCAGAGGATAGTTGATCGATTGTGATGATCTTATCTTTAAGAGGGAACATAAGCACTCATAAAATAGATGAGGGAATGGCTTGCATGGAATACATTCAAATTATTCCCAACAATAGATTGTAGTTGAGAGAAGCATCCAAAAATTCTACCTCCATTGACACTACTTTACCGGTAATCTAAATCTCAAATGAGGGTAATATTTTGTGCGGACGGAAAGATATCCCGTCAAAAGCTGTAAGTAATGTAACCAAAGGATATAACTCAGGAGAGCCCAAGGATTTCCAACAAGATATAGACATTACACAAGTTGACACACCTTCATTTACTACCGTTCGTCCAATGGTATTTGAACCATGAACTACTTCGATCTAGAAGGCCACGTGGTAGGGAAACCGGGGTTTGATATTTGACATACCAAATATAGCAAGCATACTTGATGAATCCATGCTACCTATTGCTGCTAAAAGTGCGTTGTGCTGCGATGGGAAGTTTTGCAATACTTCTAGGGAAATACTTCTGTTACACCTAAATCTCGTCATCATGAGTCCCATGTTAACTCAGTGCCTCAATCCCTGAAGTTCCCTTGATCAAGAAGTCATATAGAGAAAGTTGATGCCCTTTGTCCACAACCTCTAGTTGGGATGGCACATGTTGTATTTGAGCAAGAAGTGCCCAACTAGGTCTGATGCATAGTGTATTCTGCCAGACTACATCGATGACGCATCATTGTCTTTGTGCAGCCTGCGTTTCCCCTCTGAGGCGCTGGTTGTCTTCATGCAACTTGCGCCGAGGTTGGTTAATTTGGATAAAGGTGGCTTTCGAGCAATTTCTAGAACTTGGGTGAAGTGGATTCCTATCCCTAACTCCTAGGTGAGTTGTCCTATGGTTCCCTAACCTCAAGGGAGGATCCCTTAGTCCTCTCCCCATGATCCTCAACCTACTCTAGCCACTTCGTCCTATAAATACAAAGCTCCTATCCATTCCAAAGGGAGGAAGTCTGTAGAACTTACATGCTGGTGGAGTTAGCCTAGGTGATCCCTATCCATCTCTTGGGAGTCTTACATTTCCTTTGGAGGCTTTGGCTTGGCTTGGCTTGTTGGAGGAGGATTACAGCGTTAAGGCTTGGGTTGTAATCATCTCTATACTTTGTATTTCCTATTCTTTAAACAGTAATATAAAATATTTCCATAAATTTTATTGTGTTGATAATGTTTATAGTTTACTTCCTTAACTGTTTACTTAGATCAGTTAGTGTATAGACATGTTTTATTGCTTGTATTGTTTCCACATGTTTTAACAGGTCTTGCAGCTATGGATCTAATGAGCACGGAGCTTGGAGAAATAACGAGGAGAAAGATCTACAAATATGAAGGTAAGACGTCTAATTACTTGATATCTAACTCGATCTAGGAAAGTAGCTTCTGTTATGTTTATATTTGTTCTAGATTCACATTGAACTAGGGAGATCTGGCTCGCATCCACTTGAGTAGATTTTCCAATAACAAATATGGCAACCATACTGGGGAATACATTTGTTTTGATTTCAAGTTTGAATGTGTTATTCTTTGATTTCTTAATGAGTCATTGCTTTGCCTCTTGAGCCTATTTTCACCATCAGTTTCTTTTCTTTAAGAGTTTGCTGACTTTCTTTGGGTCTGTTGAACCATTTTCAATCCATTTACTTAGTCATTGTTTGGATTTTTTCATTGTTTGCATTGATTTATTCTCCCAATGCACCTGGGTAGTGCATCTAGTGCGCCTTTCTATTCAGAGCGCATTTTGCCTTTGAGCATACTGTGCCATCGGTGCTTTTTCCAATATTACAATTTGCGCCGCCGATGCTTTTCCTCTGTATACAACTTGCGTCGGGCGCTCTGTGCCTAATCATAGCCTGTGTCGAGTTTTAAAACTTGATGCTTGAGTCTTTTTCTCCATTTTTTATTGTTTTTGGGTTGATCAACAGACACCTTTGCTCTCTACCTTCCAGGCAGAGATACTTTTACTTAGCATTGTTTGATTTGGTTTGTTTGTGTTGGTTTTTCGGTCATTTTGGTCAAGTGAGAGTTTGATTGAAGTGGTGGGCAATCTCAATCCCCCACGGTCATCCACTCCATGTTGTTCTTCCTAATCACCTCACTGGATCTATCCAGCATGCTAGATCTGATTCCAAACCATGTTTGAGTTTAGTAATCATTTGTTGGCTTGCATTTTATTGTTCTTGAGTGATTTTTTGTCTTTAGGTCATTGGAGTTCTTGTCATTTTTCTTTGAGAGTTTCTGAGTCATTAGAGTGCTGCAAGTAATCTCTTTTTTTTCAGCCATTTACATTTAAAATCATTATTATTATCAGGTTTGTCTTGGTAAAAAATCAAAAGTGCTTCGTTTTTACCATTTTCAAGTTCATTTGAGAATTGTTGTAAAAATTATTTCATGCATTGGAATTCGTCATTCATTGATCTTTTGGAAAGTTTGAAAAGGAAATAAATTGTTTGTGTTTTTCATGAATTATGAGTCACTCATCTTCTTGAAAAATCCAAGTAAAGTCAATTTTTGCAAAGTGATTCCAAGCTTGAAGGAGTTATGTGCATTTTTGGTTTTCACGCTTTTAGGCTATCATTGTGAAAATCGAAGAGTTAGTGCGCTCTAATTAGAAACTCTCATTTTTCATCATTTAGTTCCATCCTAATTGAAAAAAAACAAAAAGAAATTTTTTGATTTGGATTTGATGTGTTGTTAATTTTTACGTTTTGATTGAGAAATGGAAAAGAATGCTTTCATTATCATTTTTGGTAGCTTTGGAGTTTTGTTGAAATTTACTGTTTTGTGAGACCATTGGAAAAAGTTTTTTCCTTCCCGTACATAGATTTCATCAAAAGAAAGAGTGCATTTTCATGTAGTTAGGGTGCATTATGTTTACATTTATGTACTCACCTCATGCATTCACCTAACCGTCTAGATAAAATTTACCGGTAGAACTAGGTTAAAATTTACCGGTAGAACTAGGTTAAAATTTACCGATAGAACTAGGTTAAAATTTACTAGTAACTTGTGTGTTAATTTAGAAACGTGTTCCGGGTCTTAAAACGTGGAAGCTGTCATTACTTGCTTGCAATGCATCCCAGGGGCACTGTATTATATAGGAAGGCTCTTTCACGTACCTTAGGGTATATCGAAAGGCACTTCACATACTCAGTAGTATATAAGAAGGCTCTTGTTGTACGGTTGTGCATTAGAAAGCACCACTATGGATTTGAGCTCCCACGTACCTTGAGCATATCGGGAGACACTCCTAGGATTCCTGAGACCAACTGAGCTAACCATTTGGCTGTCTTGGCAGATAAATACACCAAGAACAACACTCGGGGAGCTACTACGCACGTACTATAAGGTAGTCGGGTTACATGGTTAGGGGTACAGTCCTAATCCTCCTTGGTTAGTGCTCTGAAATATTGGGCCAAGTATAACTGTTGGACCCTAGAGTATATCGTAAGTTGCGAAGCCTTGACAATCCTGTGAGGTTCGAGAATTTTGAATCCACACCTATCACATGAGTGTGCTTTCGACCTTAGTTTGTGTATATTTTTCTCGATTGCTTTTCTTCTTTTTAGAATACACTTAGGAGAATTTCTAGTTCGGTCATTCTGGCTGAACAACCTTTGAGAAGGTCCTGCAGAATTTTAAACTTACCACCCGAATATCCCCTCAATCGGGAGGTAATTTCGAGGGTAAGCATGGACCCTCAAGTCACGGTTGTGTCACCTCAAGTAGAAAACTCCACTATGCAGTCCAAAGCGAATATGTTTCCTCCTGGTTCACCAACCTATAACCCATCAAGGGATGAAGATGTAGAACCTCCCACTTCACGAGACACATCCTTCCACCGCATGATGGCAGGAGAACTTTGATCTATAGAATGGTTAAATCCATCCCAGGATGACCCTGTATCCACAGCATTTGGTCCATCTGCATCGTTTTGGGACACCTCTCTCGGGCAATAATGGTCCCACTTGGCTATCGATCCGGGCACCAAAACCCCCCCTCTTTGGGCTCCTCATGCCCAACGTTTGGCTCCAGTCTATGAACTCATGGACCAACTACACCAACGTGGTGACGAAATTCAGCACCAGAGTCTCTCACGGAGAAGAAACATCCCGTAGACACCCATGTTTCAATATACTCCCATTCATTCATTATCTCTTGATTCACCGGAAACACCCGTACATAACGTGAACACCTATGAACCTCGTCAACCCTCATTTCCTATGAGTACACCTATTAATCAAGAGACCAGTTCCACACCCCAAATGACTCAACATGTTGAGGGACAACAGTCCAACACTTCTCCTACCACTACTGGAACATTACCCACCCCTCTCCCACCCCAAAAATCACGGGGAGGATACTCTTTACCTCCTAATTTTATTACGAGTAGTGTTCCTCCAATAGTAAGTAGTCAACAACCCATTTTGAGTCAACCATCCATTAGTGATCAACACGTTGTTACTGGGGGGCAACCCCCATTTTTTAGCCATAGTATGAGTGGAGGACTGCCAATTGGTCATTCCCTTGGAAACTCCTTACCCGTTGTGGGATCCACCTTGGGATTACATCCTGTTGGGGGACTGTCCAAACCAAATCAACCACTATGGAGTCACACGTATATTACAGGTCACTTTAATCCTGTGTTGGGACAATTCAATCCTGGAAACGTACTCCACGGGATACCTTATCCCAGAAAATCATACACTCCATGGGGACATTTTAATGTTGCACCAATTGGACCCCCACTAAAGTTTCCTCATGTCCCACCACCCCCACTCTCATCTAGTCCACCTCCTTCCGGAGGGGGAGCCCTCCACCTCCTGGAGGCAGTGAAGGCCCACCTCATTTCATAGGAGAAGCCCAACCCCATTCCAGTGGTGGAGGCCCACCTTATTCCGGTGGAGGCGGAGGACCACCACCTTCTCGCGGTGGAGGACCCCCACCCTATGGAGGAGGACGAACACCTTCTAGTAGCAGCAGACCCCCACCAGGATGACAGCCACCTTCTAGCGACGGCGGACCCCCACCCTATGGAGGAGGACCACCACCTTCTCACGGCGGTGGATCCCAACCCTATGGAGGAGGACCACCACGTTCTGGCGGCGGTAGACCCCCACCCTATGGAGGAGGACAACCACCTTCAGGTGGCAGTGGACCCCCACCTTATGGAGGCAGACCACCACCTCTTGGAGGTGGTGGCACACCCTATTCTGGTGGTGGAGGTAGTGGCCCACCCTATTCTAGTGGCAGAGGCAGAGGACCCCCACATCCTGGTGGAGGCCCACCTTATTTCGACGACATCCCACCCTATTATGGAAACGGACCTACATACGGTCCACCACCCAACCCCGAAGGCCCACCCCCTTATGGCCAATTCCCACCAAGAACACCTTATAATCAGTCGATTCAAGGTCCTACTGGTCCATATATGCCATATCAATACTACCAGTATCCACAGCTGAACCAACAGCTACCATTTTTGGCTACTTTGGACCTACCCGACCTGTCTCGTCTAACCAATGATCCCATCTTACACGGCTATAATTGGCCACCCATTCCAGTCAAGCTACCCTTTGATATTCCCAAAATTTGATGGCAATCCCGGTGAGGACCCAAAAAACCATGTGATCACTACAAGAAAAAAGGTCATTGGTGAGGGTCCTACATGTGACAAACCTTTAAGGGTTTTCATGAATGTCACATATGATGACGGTCCTTAAAACATCGTCGTTATAGGTGCCTTTTTAGATTGTCCTTTAAGGTTCATCACCAAATCCCTTTCTAGTGACACTTTTAGTGAGGGTTGTTAAAGGCCCATTATTGATTCTCTCTTTGGTGACACTTCTGGATACAATATTTTATTATCCCTCACTAATACTTGTTTATTTTACTTTTGGTGAGTGTAGAAAATGTTTGTCACCAATTATCATTATAATTGGTTTTTGATGACACTATGTGAGCATTGCTATATTTTTCGACAAAAGATAACGGTTTAAGACAGCTAGTATTGTTATGGATTCTTTGTAATTAATATGTTTCCAAGGTCATACTAGTCACAATACCCACTCATAAGGTCTATAAGAAATCTCTAGTGGTTTTCCATAAGAAACCCCTAGCAATTTATAAGTACCATTCCAAAATGGATCCATAAGCAATCTGATCTTTTGGGTATTCGACATCAACAAAATTGATTCATATATCCTGTTAGATTGTACTTCGATGCTTTGACACTCATTGAAATTAATGGAGGGATGTCTACTCGTCCATGTTCTACTCCAACACCTTAATTCACATGGTTTGGATTGCATCACAAATGGTTTGGTTGAAGAATTTGCAGTTCAACATGTTTTAGCAGACAATTACAGGCTTGGCTCAAGCCTGTAGAATCTCCAGTTTCTGTGTTTTTAATATTTTCAGTAAAATCCTGATGATGAACAGATTGTTGGTAAAATGGAATGTCTCATGTATGGGGAAGGGAATCCTGAAAATGAACAGAACCTTGATACTGTCTTGGATTCATCCCTCCCAATACAAGCAAACTTTCAGTCCTATTTGGAATTTTTCTTTTCAAGTTGCAGATATAATGATTTCTTCAAACAAAGTTATATCTTTAAAATCCATGGAGGATCTGTATTTGCATGATTGGAAGGATTGGATCTCGGTTTTATCCACTACTTATGTGGTATGCTATTCAAATTCTTCTCTGAATCTGCACAAGTATTGTTCTGGTAGGGTTAAATTCAATATATTTTTCCTAATAATGTGTATAAATTCTAGCATATAAGAATGATTTGTATACATTTCAATTAGATTTTCAAGGTCATTTCATGGCTTATTATATAACGTGACCTATCATACCAAGTCTTTTTGTTCAAATCATTTCCATAAATGGAATAATCGTTAACTCATTGCTTTTTGGACGAATGGGTATATGCTGATTTGACCCCATCAATTGTCGTAATTAGCTCTAGCCTTTTGTCCCATGTCTAAACAATTATATTTATACCTGATTTGAAAGTTGGATTTCTTTGTTATGCATAAGTTTGCATGAAAATACCAATTTGGGTTAAAGGATACCGGTTTGATCACCTAACTTCCCTTTAGCAGAGAAATTTTCAGTTGGCATGGTTGTTGCACGTAGGGAAGAGCCATATTCCACTGAACTGTTGGATGAAGATCCCTCTAGTAAGAGGATTTTTCAAAAAATTGGATTGTATGCATTTTTTAGTAAATTTCGAGGGCACAGCGAAGATGTGACCAAGGAATTTGCTCTCAATTTCGATGGATCTTGTTCTAACATTCGGGGGTTTCTTCTTCCAGTTTCAAAAATGCCCATTTCTCTCACTGTAGGCTTACCACAAACAGGGGAAAGATGGTTTAAAGCTGGTCATTTGAAAAACCCTGGCTCTTGGAAACAATTTGTGAAAGTGGCTAATTCTAGTATTCATTGGAAGAAGGGAGTTGAATGCAACTATATCACTATTGAATGGGGTAATGCCATTTTATTTTTGCAGAAATATTTGACTTGTGAAGGACGATATAGCCTTGTCTTTATTTATCATATTCAACTTCCCCTTCACATTAAAGGAGAAGAATTGATGAACATTCCATACTTTTTGTGGAAGAGCCTATCTAAAATGGCTTCAGTTGCCCAAAAGCAGCCTGATCAACGACTCATTAATAGCTTGTATCATCATGGATTAATTAAGTTGTTGATTGTGGAGGAATTACAAAAGAGAAACCTGACATGGGAACAATTTTTAGTGGAAAAAGGGTTTCAGGAGCAGGTTAATGATGATCCTCAAGATTCTGTATCACCCCCTCCAGCAGTTCGGACAAAAATTGATCCAGCACCAACATTTTCTGAACCAATTCAAACCCAACCATCTCCAAAGAGGCATAGAGATGATGAATAGGTTAATAAAATTTCAGGTATAGTGAGAAGAAGATCTGCAAGGTTAGAAGGCATTTCTGAACAAGGTATTGAAAAAGTTTGAATGTCTGAAGATATGTTATCGACAATACCCAAACGTTGAAGAAATTGTTATACACAGAGACATAGTTTGGAGTCAACACCCCAACAAGAATTGGAAGCTAATAAGTTTCAAGACCAAGCTCAGAGGGAAGACGACGAATATAATTAAGTGGTAAGGCCTGATTCTCCTGGTTTAATTTCAAGTAAGTTACAGAAGAGGATTAAGAAACTTAATAAGCAAGTTCGTGAATTTCAATTTTTGGATAGATATGTTAAAAATGAAAATGAAAAGTTAAAACAGAGGAGTAGACAATTACAGAGAAAGTATGATGTTGTTAAGAAAAGACTGAAAATTTGGAGAAGTCAGGCTCACCGATGGAGTTTGCAAAACAAAAGGTTGAGGAAACAAAATAAATTGCATAGAGATAAATCAGTACTAAATGAATTAGTACGACTGGTTGAGGATAATACAAGTTTGGAATTATTGGCTACAACAACTGCAAAAAACATTCTTCCTTCTTCCTCTAAAAGTTCTAAAGATAAAGAAAAAGTAACAGAAGTTCTCTATGAGTTTTTTAATCAAATTCTTGATGATGTTTGGACTTAGACCCTCACTTTAGCATCAACTTAAGTAAATACTGTTAAATGGGTTGGAAGAAATGATGAATTATATGACTTGGGCCTTATTTATCAACAACGATATAAATTTGAAGTACAACGTATGCAGGAAACTTGGTTTTCTGCTTACTTGGTTCAAGAACAAAAGTGGAAGTCCAAGATACAGTCTTTACAGCAGCAATTAATGATTAAAGAAGAAGAAAAGAGGTAAATGTTTCAATTTGCTGAGCAAGCCATTTCTTGTAGAAGTATTGCTAGAATTTATTCAATGCACATGCATGAACAATGGGTAGGCCTTTAGATGATGAGATTGAATAGTAACAAAAAAGTTCATGATAGGAAATGTTTATGACTTTGTGGATATTTATAATGACTCATCTACAAGGGAATAGGATTTGTTGTGAAATTTATCAGTTTAAATTCTTTCTAGAACATGAATTGGAATGGAATCCCAATCCTGTAGTAGGATATATTCAGTTGCGAGCCTTTTCATCTTTTATTCAGAATCAAATTAAGTGGGAAATAGGGAAATTAAAATTCCCGGATCATAATTCTCTTGGCCATCATTATTTACAACTCTAATCCTCCATAGGTTTGTGGAGTCTCTCCTATTTCTTCTTCTTCTAATTCTGATCCAGAACATGATGAATTAGAATTCCTGTGTATAAAAATGATATATTTTTCCTTCCCATCTGATATCACTGCTGAAATATCTGAACTCAATGACGAACTTGCCTCTATCCCTGTTCAGGAATGTTACAAAAAACACTCTTCATCAACGTATACATTCTCTCCAACAACTTGCATGCTCAAGCGTGGTGTATTCTCTTCATTCTTCTTCTTTTTCTCCATCTCCACAATACAACCCCATTATTCCTAAAAATCATGTTCCTTTCCATTCCTCGTTACTTCCAGAAAGGCCCTAGTATTCAACACACTCAGCATACTAGTCATCCACACAAACATGCAGACAACACCAAAGAGAGTCAAATTAAAGAATTAGAGCAAAGGATTAAAACCGAGCATTGACATCTCAGACAATTGGCATTTGATATTGCAATCCAAAAAGAAAGACATGAAGTGCTTCGATTAGAAATAGAGTAATCATTTGATGAAGAATTAAGCAGAGTATATGAGAAGTCCCTAATAGTTGAGAGGACCAACTGGAAGAACATAGAGTAATATCTGAACCAGAATGTTTATGGAAAGATGGAGAAAACACAAAAACATCAAAATTGGCATTGAATGGAATTAAAGATAGAGTAGTAAATCTCATGTCCATCAAAATCAAAGATTTATAAGTCTAATGAATTGGATGCTCTGATATACAAAGGATCAATGCTCTCTTGTGCTAAGAGAAAAGCAATCCATGGATTCTATTGGGAACATACTAATAACAAGGTTAGGGAACTAAATGGTGAGCCTCAAAAGATTTATAGGTATGCAAAAGGATTTCCTATATTTCTTGATGGCATTCAATGCCTTGCCACATTTTATGAATATAATATTGGTGTCGATATCCTCCTTGGTCAGGATTTTGTGTATAAGCATTTATCATTTACTTTTGGCCCCAATTTTGTACAGCTATCAATAGAAGATGTGAAAACACATGTACCATGTCGAAATGCTATAATTTCCAAAATTCGTGATGATACTCCCTCTATTAAAGAAGCGAATCCAACACAAGGAAACATAACCACGATAAGGAAGATTGTCAATAATGCAAAACTCTATGCACAAGAAGTATTGGCTCCTATCTCTGAAAAAATGAAGAAATATTGTACTACTGAATTGCCTGATGGCTTTTGGCATGAAGAATAGTACTTTGTAGATTTTCCTTACAAGGAAGACTTCAAGGGAAATCACTGACAAGTAGATTCTTTGGAATGGTAGTTTCTGAGAAATCTCTGATTAGCTTGATTGAAATGGTTTCTAAAGATTTGCTAGGAATGGTTGTCCTTTGAATTCAAGTAGGGGGTGGATGTGAATATGATTTTGAAAGGTAAATGGCTTTAGGGATCGTCTTTTTTGGACCCTAGAAGATGGAGCCCATGCTTCGATGGACTCCAAACTTGTGCAAGATGCAAAAAATGAGCATCCTAGTGGTTACTGTGGCCTCTCTATATAAAATAACAAATAAAGAACATTTGGACTCTTGGAGGACTGTCCCAATTTTACAGGTTTCATTAGAGAGAACTAAATGATTATGAAATACTATCTGTTAATGCATTCAAGAAATATAAAATCCTAGCATCCTTGCCTCCTTTTTCAATAATTGATGAAGGTTATCCAATGTCCTATTCATAACTTTCTTCACTCTGGAGTCTAGTTTAATGAATAACACTCGGGAAGTAAGGTCCAATTTCACAATAATGAAGTGGGACAAATTCAAGGAATGAATCCCCTATGTGCAAAATATTGGTTTCCTTAACCTGAAGTGGTTAAAGGCTATATTTCTTCAAGGAATGATTGGCCATAAAAATCACCTGTATAGCCCAGAATGGGATTGTCATATGATAGCAACAAATTAATAAATTGCTTGCAAGATTATTTGTAGGCAAAAAGAACCGGGAAAAGAGATGGTGAGTAGATGGCATTAAGATTACCAATCATATGGAACAAGAAATGGTGTTACCTTCACAAGTTCACTGAAACATTTTTCACTTAATATGTGTTTATTTCTTCAGTAAAGAAAGGATGCAAGAATATTTTAAATGCAAAAAATATCGTGTGTTAGCGCTCAAAATGTACCATTAAAACTTTTAGCGCCTTCATCAATTCGTGCTCGATTCACCAAATTCTCAAGGTCTTTTTCCTGTTGTCATAGCCTCCAAATTCTCCATCAAACCTTGACAAGCCCCCATTGATCGTTTTTTGTCCAGTAAGCTTGTGATCCTTGGCTTATGACCTGCATTACAAAAAAATAATAAATTGTTATTTTTCCCAGATCCTAAGTTTTTTATGTGTTATTATATTTTCAAATAAAAAATGAAGTTTTTATGTGATATTATATTTTCAAATAAAAATGAAGTTTTTATGTGTTATTATATTTTCAAATAAAAAATATTCATTTTTTATTTGTTGCTTTGGCCAAAAGGTTGTGTGTGCTCAAGTGTTAACCATCATCCTAAGTCAAGTGTTATTATATTTCCGAATAAAAAATATTCATTTTTTATTTGTTGCTTTGGCCAAAAGGTTGTGTGTGCTCAAGTGTTAACCATCATCCTAAGTTAAGTGTTATTATATTTTCAAATAAAAAATATTCCTTTTTTATTTGTTGCTTTGGCCAAAAGGTTGTGTGCGCTAAAGTGTTAACCATCATCCTAAGTCAAGTCTAGCACATATTACCAAGCCTATTCACTATCAAGCCTATTTATCATCGAGTCAAACTACAAGTCGATACACAATATAAAGCCCTGCGCTAACCACCAAGCGCCTAGCCCACGATACTATTCCATACAACTCATCGAACAATATGGGAAGCATTGCCATATATAAACATATTTTATTTGTTTCTTCCCAATCAATATGGGATATATCCTGTAGAACAGAAAGGTTAAAACAAAGCGCCAGCAAAAAAGTGTTTGAACTTTAAATGTTCCATGTGATAGATGCAAGCCTTTGCAGTTATTGAATACATTTGTATAGGTGCCAAGTTGGGATATTCATCATACGTATCAATGCCATGGGTAAATTTGTGTGCAGATCCTGGAGTCTTGGGTGACAAACGTGCAGTAGAAGACAGATTCCTGGACTCTACCATTCTTGTATGAGATCGACCTGTCAATTAAAGTATGATGAACGCCAATTTTTCATATAAACGAATATGCACCAGTGACAGTAGGAAGCAAATAAGGCCTGAATATGACTCTGTTCTTATTGAATTCTCGTCAGAGTCAGTTCTCTCCTTGGATCAGGAAAATCATCAAAGTGCAAATGTAAATTCGATAGTCAAGAAGTGGATCGCCTCAGTGAATGATCAGCTATTGAGATAGGAGCCAAATCTAGTTTCTATGCAGAGGTCGGTGCCCAAGTGGACCTTTTGATGCTTAAATTGGTTGAAAGGTTTAACAAAGATGGCAGAGCTAGGGATTTGGCGGTGCATCTACAAATTGTTTTGATTAAGAGATGGATAGAGAAGGCACGACTGTCACTGCCAGCGCTAGAAAGGGCACAAATGACCTGCAAGAAGGGTTAATAAGGATCAAATCATCTTTTCATTGCGTTCTGTAACTTCTTTAAAAGGGGAGCTAGAAATTGAGAACACAGTAACTGAACCATTATTACGTGGTTGAATTCAATCTTTTTCCAGGTGGGATGGAGTAATCATGCAAAAATTAGGTGCATTGTTGCTTGAACTTGGTCGTGCAATTCTAATATTGCGTATGGGGTAATCTCATGCTGAATTTGTGGTAAATACTGGGCTTGCAATCTACATCTCTCTATCTGGGTCTAATCCTATCATGGTTCAGTTATAAGTTTTCCAGTATGCTGGAGCATTTGGTCCATTTTCCAATTGGAGCTCTTCAACCTAACTAAACAAGGAGTTCTTGCAGAGAAGATTGTAGGTCAGATAATTGGACCTGAGCTCATATAAAATTATGCAAGGCCTTATTTATCATTTTCGAGACTGCCTAACTAGGGATTTTCAAGTTTCGGTTCTGCTGAGATATTGGACATCTCCAAACTTTGGATTAGATAGTATGCCATGTTCTAGGGCTTCTTCAAATTAGCACTAGATTTTGCTGTTCATACAATTTCGGTTAAGGAATCACTATTGAGCATCAAAATTGCTGAGTTTAATCACTGATAAACTCAGGGCTCGGATCACAGAGGCTTGGATAGATTCAGGTTGTTTAGCAAGAAGAGAGCATGATATTCAGATCAATATTAGTCCATTTTTTACTCTGTTTTAGGGCTTTTCGATAGGTTCAATCTGATTAGCAAAAGCTATGATTTGACTGTAGCTTCCTGTAGCTTCATGTTGGCTGGTTGTAAGTTCATGTAGATTGACATTTGTAAATACTTCTTCAAACTGGCACAGTTCAACCAAGCAACCTTTGTTTGACATCAATGACAACTCAGATTTCCATCACCTTCGTCTTCTCAGTGACTCATTATACTTTCATCCTTTTCCCAATTTTGTCATGAATTTCTCCATCTTACCATTACCTTTCCATCTATCCATTACATTTATTTTTGAAAATGCCCAGGGCCCTAGACAAATAGACAACAACTTCAACACTCTACCTTGATGACTATTTGGCTAAACCAATCAATGTCTTTGACCTTCAATCATATTATGCCTCAAGCTACTTCATCTCAGCACCAAACTTTGTGCTGAACTATACCCAAACTCTGATCTCTGCCTCACTCTGATTTCTACAAACTCTGATCTCCGCCTCACTCTGATTTTTGCACATTTATGTATTCAGCAATCCACCTTGATGGTCACTATTTGGCTAAGCCAATCAATGTCTTTGACCTCCAATCATATTATGTCTCAAGCTACTTCATCTCAGCACCAAACTTTGTGTTGAACTCTACCCAAACTTTGATATCTGCCTCACTCTGATTTCTGCACATTTATGTAGCATGTTCCACTTCCCCTCATTCAAATTCATCTTTCATTGGACCATGATCCTAGATTTAAAAAATGTTTGCAGTTTCCATTAGCCGAATATTCATCTCCAAAAGTTGGAAAAATGTTTTTTTATAGGAACAACACCAATTATCTGCTCCTATGTTGGTTTTCCTACCACCCTACATCAGTTTAATGGTAAACCCTATAAGTTGGAAAATAACATCAATCTCCAACTAGACCCAAGGGTCGGTTCAATCAGTTGAACCATCTGCCCAAGGCATGTTGCGGACGGGGAAGCTAAAGGTCACAAGTTCAAATAATCCAAGTCCCTCAGAGTTACCAACCACTACTGTGGTTGGTGGTTGAGCCACCCTCCATCCAGATATTCCAAACAAGAGAGGAAAATCCCACAAGGTTATCCTTGAGATCCAGATATTCCAAACAACAGAGGAAAATCCCACAAGGTTATCCTTGAGAGAAGAGAAGAAAAAATAATATAAAAAATTAAAAAAGCATCAACCTTCAACTGACAGATGCATGTGACAGTTTGTATATTCCTCGAGTGCTATGGACAGACTAGATGGCTCAACAGCCATGATGGTTACTACCAGACTGTTGTCGATAAGTATCTTTTTTTTTTTTAATGCTTCTCGCCAGCGGAAAGAATTTCACCTGTAGACTTGGTTTCACCTTACTGAATTATAGTCCCCCTTAATGACTATTTAGCTAAATCAATCAATGTCTTTGATAATCAATTTCATTGTCTCTATCTACTTCATCTCAGCACCAAACTTTGCGCTAAACTCTACTCAAACTCTAATCTCTGTCTCTGGTTTCTGCACATTTATGTGGCTTGTTTTGTAGCCTGCTTCCCCTTGAATTCAAATTCATCTTTCATTTCACCCTGATCCTTGGTTTAAAAAACATTTGTTGTTGCATCTATTCTCTGTGCATACTATCCATACCATATTGTACTTTTTTGTGTGTTCTATCAATTTGTTATCTTATTCATAATCATAGTTTCCACTGTTTGAAAAGTTCGGTAGGATTGGGAGGTGGCTAGATTTGGAAAAGTTAAGGGTTCTTAAAAATTTCAAAAGTTTGGATAGAGGTTTGAAATTATGAAATTTCTAGAACAATACAAAAAATTATGCAAAATTATACATTTTATTCAGAATGATCACATTAAAAAAGTATAATCCTCATTTTGGAAGTTTTCACGAGGGGAATAAATTCAAACCGTCTCAATTTTGAGTCCCTTTTTTTATTAGTGCTAATTTTCAATATCTGCACAATGGCTACAAACCCTATATTTTCAATATTCTACTCTATATTTTTTATTTGCACAATGGCTACAAACCCTAATGAGATTCATTGGACAAGCACCAATTGTTGATCCTATAAATCATATATGAATGACCTACTCATGATTAAATATCTTTATTGTATCACAATTAGGCTAGATCCCACATCAACAAATAACAAGAGGCTTGTGAATTAGTCAAATCACAATGATGAAGAAAGAGGCCTCATTAACATGTCCATCCTGAGGATCTGAAATTTAATATTCAGACATTTGATACAACACGAGGACCATGGTTTAAATATGAGCAACACTTCGAAAAAACCAATTTAATTCATGATCGCCAATTGGAAAAATAGCTCATTTCACTTGATCTAGAAAAATTGTCCAAAATTAAATCCTACATTTATATATTCAAGCTCTTAAGATTTCAACTTGGTGATTGTAAAATCACTAAGCTAGATGACCAAGCAAATCATAACTATTATTTTCAATCTCAAAGCTCCATTGATATTTTTTCTCTACATTTCAGTTCACTAACATCAGGTGCAAATTATATCATAACATCCTTTGAGCTTTTTGGTAAACAATAATCATGTGAGAAAGACAAGCTCTTGTACATGGAGGCACTTGACATATGTTCCAAAAAAATAATTATTTTTTCATAGTAATAATGACACCAAACAATTCAAGAAGTATTATAAAGGATCCAAATAGAAAGATTTGTTTTTTCATAGTAACAATGACACCAAACCCTTCGAGAAGTATTATAAAGGATCTAAACTGCCAAATACCATGCAAATACCACTAACTCTCTTTTAATGACTTCTCCTCCATAGTCATGCAAGGGAGACAAATGAAAGGAGAAGGAGCCAACCAAATCTTATTCTTTAGGGACAAAGATCAACATCACAATACACATTGTTGGAAGAAGATGCAAATATTGAAGGAAGTGATCCGAGTTTTTCTCATGATGATGTTGTTGATGATCATGGTGTTCCATACGGTACGTTAATTGACCTTCCATGTCATTAATGATGTCTCTTTTGTGACCACTGGAAATTGACTCATAATTTTTCGTGCCACTAGTTGGTTAGGGTTTCACCGCTATCTTTTCTCCTATCCTTTAATAACATCTTCCCACATTTATTCCAATCATGTGTTGGTGCATAGACATGCACCAAACTCAGGATGAGTGTAGCAATGGTCTTGCTTGAACAATAGAAGATCGCTACAACACCATGATATTTTACTTGTGGCTCACGATATTGTATAAAAGCGTTGGAAAAGACACCTTCTAATCGCTCCGTCGAAAATTTTCTCTTTTATAGTGTGCCATGATGGCAACCCCCAAAATAGGAAACTTGGTGTTTTGGCACACACATGTATACAAGTTGTTTTATATCAAATTGATGACCATATAAATTTAATCCTTGTCCCTTGGGAAAATGCACTTAATGCATAATCTCTCCCTTTTGATTTGATGAACAAAAGAAATTTTAAATGACATATAATATTTAATATAACATAATCTACTATGTTTGTCCCCAAAACTTATACCATGTAAAAAAACTCATGCATATGATATTATAATCCTTAAAATTCAACCTATATACACTTAACTTATCCCATATCAAGTAACTCATCCATAATATTTTAAGCCTTAAAATTAAACCTATATACACTTTTAAAAGGGCACGTGTCACGGTTCTAGACTTATATATATTTGGCAAACCATAAACATATAATTTAAATTCTTAAGACAAAATTTTCACAATGTACCTAAACACTTAGTTTGTTCTCAAATATATGATGTAAATTTGCATCACATATCATTCATGTAATTTAAGAAAACGATTAATGGGAAAATATTTATGTTTATTGGTAGGAGGCCTATAATCATTCATAAATCTCCATCACATATCATTCGTGTAATTTAAGAAAAGGATTAATGGGAAAATATTTATGTTTATTGGTGGGAGGCCTATAATCATTAATAAATCTCCCTGACTAATTTTTAATCAATTTTAAAATCATTATTTTTATATAAAATAATTATTTATTTATTTTGAAGTACAAGTATATTGGGAGGATGTTGTTGTTGATTATAATATTAAGATTACTTGCACAAATCTAACAAATCCTCCTACTAGTGGAACCCTTTAGTAAAAATTGTTGATGATTCATGTTGATGGGGCTCACATGTCATGTTTCATCGCTTAGGAAATCACACATGTCCATAATACATAAAATTTGGCCCATGAGTTTGATATGGTGGTGATTTCAAGGTTTGAAATATTTGATATGTTTCTCTGGTACAAGGACATAGTTTGGTGTAAAAACCTTGGTTCTAAGTCTATGGAATCTATCTCTAAGCCTTACATGTCGTGTGTGGGGGATTAAGCCACAAAATAGCCCTTGCATAGCTAATATTTTGCATGTGAGTAATATGTGGTGTCACATTTGGAGTTTTAGCACACCAATGATGGTTCTCACGACCCAAGTCGTGGCCCAGGGTGAAGATCTAGAGTTTTATCCCATAACATATGGCTTTCGGGTTTTACATAGGCCATCCATGAGGCCCTAGCCCATATTTTCCATATGGTAGGGATATGGTGGCCATTTTAAGGTTTGTCACATCATGGATGCTTCTTGGTAACTAATCCATGGGTTGATACCAAAACCCATGTTGTTGGGATAGAACATTTGTCTATGGGGCTCATGTTCTTTGCATAGTAGCCCACATCATTGCATAGGATCTATATAGGGAATCCTTAGCGTACATGTGAGAGATGGTCACTACGTTGAGGAGCGACACACTAGGGAGGGATCTTGAGGACCATTCCATGGTATAAGGAACAATCTAGGGCCTTATGCTGTAGAATTTTACTATGGAGCCCATGGTCCATGTGTGGGTTCCCAAACCACCACAAAAGACTTTCCATAGGGAATATTTGGCCTAGAAGTGGGATATGGTGCTCATTTTGAACTTTAGAAAACTAGATATGGTTCTTAGTGCACGTGATGTGGTTCAATGCCAAATTCTAGGGTATTATACCATAATATTTATCTATGGGGCTAGTGAGACATCCTTGTGTCCCTTGGACACCACATAGGTCCTGCAAAGGGAATCTTTGTCATGTGTGATTAGGATATGGTGGCCATTTTTAGTTTGGCACATTGACATTGGTTATCATGACTTTAGACATAGTCCAAGGTCAAAATGTGGATTTTGAAGCCATGAAATTTTCCTCTAGGACTCATAGGCTATGTGTGGGCCCCAAGCCATCATATAAGCCTTTGCATATGGAATTGTTGGCCTACAAGGATATGGTGTCTGTTTCAATATTTGTGATACCTCTTCCTCTTAAGTTAGGCTCAATTATTTCATCCTTGTGTGACCCTTCAATCATGCCTATAGGAAGCCAGAGAGCAAGCACAATGGTAATGTGGAGACCAAAGTGACCAATGGGGAGGAGGTAATGAATCCACAAGGTAACACATGGTAAAAGACAAAAGACTTCAAATAGTTGGATTAATCACATGAAAGCCACAAAAGTTTGTCCTTAACAAACTTGTATAATTAACAAGCTACCCATTGTAAATCATCATCATCTAAAGAAGTAACCAGAGTAGGAGAAATATGAGGAGGTGAATAAGAAGAAGAAGATGATGTCACAAGCGCCAAATTAGGCTCGCGGGCCAATATATATTCATCAAATTTGATGTCTCTTCTTATAATTATATCATGAGAATGTGGCGAAATCATCATCCTCATCCTTGCCATCATCATCTTCATCATCATCATCATCATCATCATCATCATCATCGTCATAATCATCATCATCCTCATCATCATCATCATCTTCATCATCTTCATAATCATCAACATCTTCGTCATGATCCTCATCATCAGTGTCATCTTCATCATCTTCGTAATCATCAACATCTTCGCCATGGTCCTCATCATCAACGTCGTCATGATCCTCATCATCTTCATAACCCGGCTTTCACTGAATTTGTCAAATAACTTCTTCCATGCTTCATTACTTATGAGCATGTGTCTGAGGAAAATAGATCTAAGTTGGATGCTAAAAATACTAAGTGCATATTTATTGGATATCATGTGGATACAAATGGTTATATGATATATGACCCTCATGGGAATAAGATAATAGCGAGTGTGGATGTAATCTTTGATGAAAATATATATACCAGAAAAAGCAACCTCAAATTGACTTAAGGAAAGATAAAGGAGATGAAGTAGTAATTAGTGAAATTCCTAGATCAACTGGAGCAAGATCACCTAAGTTGAATGGAAATAAAAAGGGACATAGGTTGATAGAAAAGAGTCATCCACCAAATGACACATTGGATACACATTTTGAAAGGACCATTGAATTACAGGTCAATTTCTTAGATCCTAAAAATATTCTACTAGAATCTCTACTTTCATCCATTTGTTTTTCATCCTCAAATGCTCATAACACTTATGTCAAACATTTCAATAATTAGTTCTTCAGACAACTTTTCTCTTCTTGAGTATTTATCGTCCTTTAAGTGAGACTTCTCATGGTCTTTGCCACATTGACAAGTACTTCAAGGGTTCATCATTCATTTGAATTCACTTACACATATTCAATATTACCTATTACATTATAGCCCTATGCATTAAATGAATCATCAATGGTCGAAAATCAACCTCCACCTCAACTAGTCTCAAATTTTTTAGATCGTATTATGTTTTGTTGTCAAATTTTGAATTAGTTTGCTAGTATAGTTTGTTGAGTACCTCAATGTCTATTGAGTCCACTTTACACTAAAGTCATACTAACAAATAGGCATTTTGAGGCACAATGCTATATTTTAAATATGTCTTTTGAAATAGGTACTTGGCTTGAAGTAATTATATCCACTTCTCTTTACACTAATTCTAGAGTGAGGACTCAAGGATTTGATATTTGTAAAAGCTCTAGTCATTGTTTTGCAACTGACTATTCCTTATATTACTGGATTTGCTTTGTTTAACAATAAATGTAGACTTAAAACAAATTTCAAGTCATTTTTTATCACTTCATCTTGTACTATTGAAAATCATCACATTGATTTTAGAGGAATTTAGTGTACTTACTTCCATCTCCTCTTTAGTTTGAAAACCTTAATTTTGAATTTGTTGAAGTCAATTTTACTTGTATAGAATTCACCTTAAATATATTTCAGGACACTTTAAATAAATTTACCTTAAACTAAAAAAATAATAGGTGAATTTAGTTTACTTTGAGTTGGTTTTCACTAATGTCACTATAAACCAATCCCCCTTACTCCACATTCAACAACATAAAAATAAGAATTTAGGAATTTTTATTGTCTCACCTAGACACAAATATGAGACTTTGATACATAGGTACATTGGGTATTCATATACACATTCTCATTAATAATACATAGAATCCAACAATAAAAAAATCATATAGAAATATTATCCTAGCATGGGCGCGCTCGAACCAAGGCTATTGAACTGTCAAAATCGAAAATCAAACCAGTGAAAAATCGAACTCGTCAAACCAAGCCAAAATTGCTCTCTCAGTGGATGGTGGAAGAGGTAGTTTCGTGGACGGTGAAGCAGTAGTTCAGTGGACGGTGGAAGCGGCCATAGACCAAGTTGAACACAGGGCTTTATCAAGAACTATGTCGGTAAGGGTTTTCTCCACTATATCCTTTTCGTCCAGTTGCATCATAAGGGTTTCTTCCAGTAACCAATAAACAATGATAATTTAGGATGTCATTTCGTATCGGGGCATTTCCGTTATTGAATACTCTTCTATTAGCATCATTTTTTCTCTAGCATATTCTTCTGATCTATTCACTGTTATTCATATAATGTTTTCAGATTCTTCCCCAACATAGTTTAGTAGCTCCTATTCCTCCACAGCGGCCTGGAGAGCCTGAATGTACGGTGAGTAATTTACTTCTAAGTGTTTTCCTTGTCCATATATACATTTATGTGTGCATTGGCTGAGCTGTTTGGTATAGTTATTTTTCCCCATTTGATGATTGAGGGACATGTTTGGTCTAGACAGGTAAGTATAGAGCATCGACAGAAATTTGTCTTTGGCTAGGATCATGTGAAGAGTGGAATACAAATATGAAGGATGAAAGATGAAATTTGTGATCAATTCTTATGTACTTAATATCTATTTCAGGGATTTTGGTATCCATTTCTAGTCTTTGTTAAGAGAAAATGCTATAACAATATTAACAAATTAACTTCTCCCAATGTCAACATTCTTGATTTTTTACAGGGTCACTTTTGTTTCAAGTCTCTACAGATTAAACCCAGCTATTAAAACATCTTGAGAATTGTATCTTGCAGCATATTTTAGACACGAGTTTTAGAAAGTCTTGTAGCATATTAGGTCATTTTCCATATTATCCTATTTCTTTGTTCAGAATGCCCAACTATGTCAGCTTACTTGTTTAAAATTCCCAGCCATGCTAGATTACTTGTTCAACTTCAAAATGCCCATCAAAAAGATGATTCATTTTCAGTGCTTGTGGAAACAACTTCAAAATCTGTGTTAACTTCCAGTCATTGGGTTTGCCGAATTCTTTGGATCATGGATATGGTATGAGATTTCTTTTTTCCCGATAAAACTGGTTGAATGCCCATCAAAATACTGATTCACTTTTAGTGCTTGTGGAAACAACTTCAAAATATCTGATAACATCCAGTCATTGGCTTTGCTGGATTCTTTGGGACAAGGATATGGTTTGAGATTCCCTTTTTCCTGAGAAAACTAGTTGAGCAATCCTATAGGTGATCCGACTTTAGAATTGGACATCATTATTGTGTTGGGAATTAGTGATTGCCATGTAGAGGTTCTATTTATCCTTTCTTATAGTCCTTCCATGTTAGGCCCATCGTCCTTATAGTAATTTATGACATTCTAAAGCCTGCTGTTTGTAAATTCATTATTATGACTATGGACATATTAAGCATGTAACATGGATTTTTTGCTTCTAGAGGTTTGTCATGTACTATGTTATCTCCAAGTTTTCAGGTGAGACTCTTTTATAGAGGATTGATTGAGATATTTGTAGTTGAATACAAACGTACAATATTACAGTAGTGCTTGGATTTTCTGCATGAATGTGTCCTATTAAATACACGTAGTCAGTAATTATTTTTAATTTGGAGGACTGCCAAGTGGATTGAATTCATAGTAAGCCTTTAAATTTATAACCTTGACTCCAGTAGTCTTTAATTTATATCCCTGATTCCATTAGTTTTTAATTTATATTTTGAGTCTGTCAGTCTTCCAAAATTTGAATTGTTTGCTTCCCCACGTTGCATCGAGAGAAGCGAGGTGCTCTACAGCCCAGTATGGGGTGGATGTTGTCACATAATGTAGCGTTATGTCAAAAGTAAAAAGTAATTAAAAAATCATGTTGCTAAAAACTAAAAAAATTAGAACCAAATGAAATGTAATGAAAAATATGTTTGTCGGCTCACAAAACAAAAAAAATTAAAACCAGCATAGATTCATCTTAAATATGGATTTATCAAGCACCAAGAGGGATCACATTTCTCGAGGTGTAAATTTTTTATGGATGTGTAAAAAATTTAATATTAAAAAAAATTACACCACAAGAAATTGGATCCCTCTCGGTGGTTGATAGATCTGGGATTAAGATGGATCTATGCTGGTTATCCCTTCAAATTTAATGTGTCAGTACACCTTTATTTTGAAAATGTATGGTTGTCTGTAGTGTTGCCGTGTTGTGTTTTATGGTTGGAAGTAGGTTTTCAATTACAACATGTTCAAACCAATGGCAACATTTAGAATGAATCTCTTTGTTGTTTTATAGTGCACTAAGTTATGACTCTTTTTATTGTTCAGTTCTACATAAAAACTGGTGAATGCAAATTTGGACCCTCATGCAAGTTTCACCATCCACTGCATAGACCTGATCCATCTGTGAAGCTGAATCTTGCAGGCCTTCCAAGGAGAGAGGTATACATCTAAATCAAATAAAATGCAATTTTTTTTGCTGAAGTTCCCTCTTATTGTTGTTGTTTGTCTTATCCTATCATAACATTTCACAGGGTGAAACTATTTGTCCATTCTATCTGAAAACTAGGATTTGCAAGTATGGTGTAAACTGTAAATTTGACCATACTTCCCCACGAGAACTTGACACAGCTCGTGCTCAGCCACCTGTGAAATTGACTCTTGCAGGATTTCCAAGACAAGAGGCATGTAACTTTGTACGACATTATGCTATATCGGATGCATTTTTTGATTCAAAGTTTCCTTTTTCATCATGTTTTTCTATTTTCCTTACATTTTCGAAATGGAATGGTTTGCGGGGCGAGGCTGTCTGCCCATTCTATATGAAAACCAGAACTTGCTAGTATGTTGCAACTTGCAACTTTGATCATCCACCTCCAGGAGAAGCTGTAGCCAAAGCTGTTGCAATGGCTGCAACCACTGAAGATATTCCAGAAGATAACAATAAGATGGATTCAGGTATCGCATGGTTAATATAGAAATCACAGGATTTGTCAGATTTAATGGAAGAAATATGAAAATTAGTAAATAGAAAAACGACAGATTAAATTTGGTTAATTACATCAAATATGAATAGCCATAAGTGATGGTTGTTCTACCTGCATATGAGAGCCAAGTCATGATGCAGTTAATTTATCTTGATTGTTAATTACTGCCTAGATGGATATATATATTGAAGTAGTTTTATTGTGATGTGTGTATCTTTGGCTTCATTTTGATTTTACCCTGCATGAGTTTAAATGTCTGTGTTGTTTGAACATCATTGTGCTCTCCATTAGATGAGATATCTGTGTGCCGGAATGATTGTGGCTGAGAGATTTGATGTTGGATGGGCAAAGAAGGAAGTGTTGAAATTGCATTTTGCATTGTTCAAATCACGATTTTAAGGAGCTGGGTAGTTTTAAAATCCATCATTTACTCTAAGAGCGATCATACTGATTGCTGAAATTACATAAATGAAAAAATTGAATTTTCAGGGGTGATTTTAGCTGGATTCGATAAAAATCGCAGAAAGCCGGGGCGTTTTGGTTGCTCTTTATCCTACATGGAATTTATGGGAAGGGTTGATTCCATATTTCTTATTTGGTTTCTTCCATTTGTTTGTTTCCATTAGGAGTTTGAAATCACTTAAAACTAGAAGCCCCTCCTTACCTACATTTCTGTTGCAACTTTTATTGTTGTTAACATGATCCACAATGCAAAAAATTCTGCACAATTGTTGTTGCCATGATCAACGCCATACTTCATAAAAAAACAGTGTGCATTATCCATGAAAAGGATGGATGGGGATGAAAAGGATGGCTCCTTACCTGGTGAACCTTGGCATTCCCCATCGAAGTATCCCCAAGGACTGGTGAAGTCTATAATGGGATGCTGTAAGTTTCTTGGAACTTTTTGCTTGGCAGGCTTTATTTCTTCTCCAAAAGATAACCTAATTTGATGAGTTAATCTACTGAGATGAACATTTTTTCCTTCAAATAACAGTTTGTTCCTGGTTAACCAAATACCCCATAAGATATAACAAGGAAGTGCTTTATAAGATGCCATTGATCTGTCTATCATCTACGATTCGATGCATTCAAGCACAATTAATTTTTCCCAATGGTTTTGTATATTATAGCTACATTGCATCTCCAACCAAACAGTCTTAGGGAATGGACATGTTACAAATAAATGGTCCATTGTTTCATTTTCCATCTTACACAAGCAGTACCATCCTGGACCAATCTGATTCCTTTTTTTATCTATTTTCCCGAGATAGCACTTTTTTTGCGTATTAATTATGAAACCATAGAATGATAAATGATTATGTTATACTATGGTATTAATTCATTTCAACATCCCAATAACATAAATTAACAAGTAGGAAACAAAAATTAAAAACAACAACTTAATTAAAGAGGGCTTGTGGATGACTGGATCAACTAAAATAGATGCAATCGAACAATCTAAATGATATAAAGAGTGGAGGGATTTGAGAACCCTTGACCTCCCTATTATAGTGAAATGAATAAAATAAATGAAAGGGTTATCATAATATCATTTGTTTCATGACTTATCGACTGATTGACGGTGCAGCTTCTCAATATGATACTGTTGGAGAAAATTTTGTAGGTTGTGCTTGGTAGATAACAATCCAGGAAGAAACATGAACCCTGTAGTAAATTTGAGGACCACACACTATGGAGCCTCTAAATCCATCTACTCTTCAGTGCCATGGTATTCCATCTGGGATTCATTGTAGGTGCAAGGAGAGTCTTTTATGCAATATGGAATACCATTTTTTAGAACCATAATGATGAATTAGTTTATTGTAAGTTTAATGCTAGAGTCTTCAAATCGGTCCGTTCATCTGAATATTCATTTTAAACAAGGATTTAGTGGGAATTAACTTTTGTAGATCCTTTATAGTCAATCTATGATATCTGAGAAGGGACTTTAGTCATGCTAGTATCCTACATTGTCTATGACCCAGATTTATTGTCCAAAAGTCCTTCCAATTTGAAAATTCCCTTCTTTCTCAATTAATGTTTGAAGACAAGGGATTTTAACAATGAACTGTTTCTGGATATTCCAACACTAGACAGGATCAAGGGTGAGGTCCCTCTACTACAATTTGATGAACGTGATAAAAATAAAAATTCCTCACAAGAATAGTCTCATAGAGTGGTTATATTTTATAACTTCATCCTTTGTCAAAAGATCACATGAAGAGCATAGTTATCTCCAAATCTAATTAGACAATCAGAAGAAAAAAAAAACGCACAAATAATTCCTTAGGCCAACTAATTAGGTTTTTTCCTAATATGAAAAATGATTAAAATGTCCCCCCCCCTCCTACGTCGGGAGAGCGGTTTCACACCATTTGATGTAGATTTAACATATCCCTTAATGGATGAGGAACCCAATATAAAAAAGAGGATACTCTAGTTAGTATCATTGGTTCTCCGTGAAGTTTATCCACCCATTTGAAAATGGGTTGGAAGTGATCATGATACATAAGGTGCAATGGAGCTTGGGCCTTGGGTGAGAAACATTGGAAACTTAGACAATGTTTTACTTTTTGTTTGCTCGGGATAGGTTCTAATTTCAAGTATACTTAGTTGGAACTTTCCTTCTTCAAACAATCGTTATATACCTGGATCTATTTTCGTATCGAATTGGGGGGAGGGATTTTAACCACAATTCATTCTAGATGGTAGAGCTACATCCCTAAAAAATCCAAAGGTCATCTCTCAGGTATGATCCACTGAAATTGTCCAAAGTCACCAGAGGATTATAGATTCTTAAGAACTCCAAGATACTATGTGTAAATATGTGAATTTGAACAGAGGCATACATATTTTATTATAAGAGTTATATAATTACTCATGAATATTTGTAACTATTATTTACCTATTGTCATTCAGTGAGAGATAGTGTAGAATGTGTCTTGAGTATAAGTCGTTGGAATCATTACTAGAGAATATGTAGAAAAGAAAATCATGGTTTTGATGCCCCCTATTAGTTGAACATTTCTTAACCAAAGCAAGGATTTTTTATTACAAAGCTTATAAACTATTTGAGAGAAATGTTACAAAGTATTTGAGAAAAAGTATTTGCATATTCGGATAGGTCCCTGATTTCTAGGGTTTGAGATTTGACCTGTTATTCTTGTGCTATTGAAGGACATCCTCTTGATATCGATTTGGATAATCTTCAAGATTTGCTTGCTATGCTGGAGCTATAGTTCACCTGGATGCCCAAAAGTTAGAAGATTTGACTGAATTTGTTCCTATCTGCCAGTAAAACCATCTATGAATTCACTGTATTTACCATCTTCATTGAAATATAAGATAATTTCGGAGTCTCTGGCCTCTTTCGAATGATACATTTGTTTTTTCCTAGAAAAATATAATAGAATCCATAGGAAAAGGAGTTCCCTTGTAGAATTATTCCCTCTTCCACAATTCATTTTAAATTTAAACTCCACATAACTATTAATCTTTAACATTATTCCAGCTCCACACTTCATTCCCAAGTCTTGTGAAGCACCATCAAAATAACCAACAAGTATATTATCAAGAAAAGTAGGAGATCTAGGAATCCTTGTCCTAAACCTTTCTTTTTCTCTGTTAATTTCTCCATATCCACCTATGGCCCTCAAATATACCTACATAATAGATTTTTTCCTTCCTTCAAATAAAATTGAATTCTTATGTTTCTAGATCTCCCAACAAACATAACAGTTCTTTCCAAGAGAAAGCCCTTACCAACCAGTTGAGAATTCACTGTTTCAGCATCTTCATTGAAATATAAGAGTAAGTTCGTTCTCAAGATTTTCTGAGCATTTCACAGGTGAATCTTATGCTACAGGTTGTCACTATGTGATCTGCATGAACATTGCATAACTGACCTTCTTCGTTCTCAAGATTTTTTGAGCATTTCACAGGTGAATCTTATCCTACAAGTTATCACTATGTGATCTGCATGAACACTGCATAACTAACCTTTTGTGGTCTATCAATAATTGTCACCCTCTTCAAAAGTTACCTGATTACTTGGGGTGGCTCAGTTCTTTAAGAATGTTAAGGGTATCTTCAGGTCTAAGTCTGAAAGAGCTTCCAGCATCTATTGGAAAACTTGAGAAGTTGGAATATCTTGACATATCTCTACGTGAGTGCTTAAAAGAACTTCCAGAGGAAATACAACAACTAAATAAAATCAAGGATCTTGACATGAGAGTGCTCTCGGTTGAGGAAGCTGCCTAAATTAGTTGGAGATATGAGATCTCTAAACTAAAGCATGTTATCTGTGATGAGAAGATTGGACAGCAATGGAGTCGTGTCAAGAGCTCTGCCATCATGGAGCTTAGAGTTGAGGTCGTAGAAGCAAATTTCAGCTTGGATTGGATGGATGCAGGTTGAGTAACCAAAGACATTTCTGTTAACTTCTACACTTGCCTACCTGTTTTTTGGCAATGAAACACTAGGTTTCTCTGACAACCTTGCATTTCTAGTAATTTTGCTAACATAAAACATAATTATGCATCTAAACCTTACTTTCTCGAGACCATAAAATTTTGGAACATAGTTCTAAGGGGTGTACTAATGAGCCCAAAAGTGATTTCTAGTTTCTCACTATGCTGCTAATAGTCCAAAATTTCTGTGGCGTTATTGTATGTGGATTAGAATTACCAACAAAATGAAAATCTACCAATGATTGAGGTAAATTTGAACCAGAATTTGACTTTTACCTCCATGTGCTAAAATGAAAATTTGGTGTTGTACTGGATAGAAAATGATCAAAATTTATCAATAGCACCTGCAAATTTCATATTCATATAGTCTTTGCACATCTGATATTTCTGAAGATAAGTCTCTCCAAGGACTATTAAATGACCATCGCCAGGAAGTATTGGCCTCTACTAGACATGAAACGTCTAACAAAAGAAGAATCACCAAGCTCGAAAATGTTCCATGGAAAGAGGTGCCATCAATGAGCTGTATTCCATACGAAAGAAACAACAAACCAATAGTAGCAACAACTAATGATAGCTCTATGCAGTGCACTCCAACAAGCCTGTGAAGATATAGTATTAAATCAGCCAAACCCTTGTCAATCTTAGAATCTGGCTCCATTTTAGAAAGGCACCTTGATGTCTTTAAATATTTAAGTAAACAAAATAGGGATGCTAGGTTAGTTCTCTCTGGACAATATAGATCTTGTCCTTTGTTGGTTGTGCTAGAAATCATTCCAAGGATGACAGACGCTACTAGCCAACGCAATAAATTATCCATAAATGCATCTTGACATCCATGATCTTTCAGTAAATTGCACTGCTTGTCAACAGGTCTTTTCCTTTCAGAATTTGAAATGCATTTACAAGTCACTATAAAGAGCCCACATGCCTAGTTTAAATAGCTTTAATTTATCCACAACTGTCTTGATTGCTGGTGGTGATTTTCCTCGATGACTGCATACCTCTTAGAATAGTTAATATATGGCTCTTCAGTTGTACATCTGTGAGTTCCTTTGCATCCAGATATTAGAAAGTTAATTGGGAAATCCTCCAATTGAACCTCTGCAAGGAAGCCAATCGAACCATTGTCTCTTGGCACCTTATATGTGGGTGTTATTGTAGAGTATGCTACCTGTGAGATAACAATTTCCACCTTGGACTGTCTTTTTGGACACCTATTGACATTTAACACCTGGATGAAAGATGGCATGAAAGCTGTTTGTAATCATCCTTTGTTGTCTGTGGTAATGATGACCTGTAATCCTTGGCTGTCGATAGACTCAACACCTGGGCAGTTGCCGTCTTTTATACCTGGGTTTTGTTGGCAGAGTTAGATGCTCACAATGGCCATTATTTACCATTTTATGCATTGGATTATATCCCATATTCGAGCCGAGAAAAGACTTGTATGGTGTTCATATACACCACTACTTCCAAAAATACTTGATGCGTTGAGCACAAAACTATGGGCTCTTGGGATCCTCCTTCCTCGGGGCTTGCACTTGGCGTTTGTGCTGGTGCTTTGTGCTATGACTTGGCATGTGTGCCACGCTTTACAATGACACTTGTTGCACTTGCGATGCTAGGGCTTGATATAGAAAAACCAGTCATCGTAGACTTTTGCTATAAATCCATTTTGGAGAATTTTTTGGTTCTGAAACTTTTACAAGTAGAATATCAGATCCCCATGTACCTTGTGTCCAAAGGACTGTTAAATTTTCAGAATTTACTTCAATCTGATCTAGGATCTTAACTGAGAGAACAACATGTACAACATATCTACAGCATATCAATCATGGAGACAATAATGCAAGCACACAAGATACACAAAGATTTACTTGGGGAAAACCATAAAGGTGAAAAACCCCAATAACTTCCTCAGAGATAGATAGAGCAATGATACAACCAACCATAAGAGATAGACACAACCTAGCAGCAGATCCTCCTCCTCCATAAGTGCGCCACTCCTCCTTGAGTGCATGTGTGAGAAGTGAGTGAGTAAATAGAGTGCCTCCCGCACTCTATTTATACTTGACTTGACTTGCCTTTTACCTAACTCATGTAGGCTCGAACTTAACCACATAACATAATGCTGACTGGGCCGACCCCCAATAGGGTGGTCTAATAACCCTTTGACCCACATGGCCGACCCCCAATAGGGTGGTCTAATAACCCTTTGACCCACATGACTTATACAGGGCCGACCCCAAACAAGGTGGTCTAATAACCCATCAAGTATAAGTTACGACACTTACAATAAAAATGACGACACTTCCATATAGAGGAATAATAACATCTCTATAGGAATACAATATACATATATGTGAAATACATTCCGAAGTTACATATACATCAACACTCCCTCTTAACTAGGAAGGTATTTCTCAACACATTTCTTCTAGCACAAGTCATCTTCTCTGGATCATCATCACTGGATAATCGTCATCGAGTCATCATCATCGTCACTGCTGCTGCTATCTCAATCAATATCTGAATCTACTCATCATAGGAAGTTCTACAGAGCCAGTCCTTTTTCATACTGGATGTAGGCCCACCACCTGCAGGTCTTCATCATCACTGGCCATACTGTGGAATCCTCAGGACTTATTACGTGCGTCACAAAACCTGGCTGCAGCATCCCAGGCTATTACGAGCACACAGCTCTACCTATAGGATCTCCCAGGAGCACATTACATGTGACCCATCACAAAACCTGGCTGAAGCATCCCAGGCTGTTACGAGCACTCAGCTCTACCTGTCGGATCTCCCAGGAGCACATTACATGTGATCTCACCACAAAACCTGGCTGAAGCATCCCAGGTTATTACGAGAACACAGCTCTACCTGTCGGATCTCCCAGGAGCACATTACATGTGGTCATGGAAAAACCTGGCTGAAGCATCTGAGGCCTTTTTCATCCTGTCCAGATCTCCCAGGAGCAAATTACATACCATTGGACAAAACCTCGCAAGAGCATCTGCTAGATATCCCAGGGCACCGAATTACATGCCATAGGCAAAACCTCGAAAGACTATCTGCAGATCTCCCAGGGCACAAATTACATGTCCTTCCAAGCAAAACCTCGCAAGAGCATTTGCCAGATGTCCCAGGGCACCGAATTACATGCCATAGGCAAAACTTCGAAAGACCATCTGCAAATCTCCCAGGGCACAAATTACATGCTTTCCTGCACAACCTGATCCACGGCCACAAAGTATCATCTGATACTCATCAAACATCATCCTGATGTACACATGATCATCCTGATCATCATCACTGCAACATCCTGCTGCATGTCATCTGGAGAAGCTCGTCATCCACGATCATCCTGATCATACAATGCATCCATCTGATGCACACCAAGTATCCACCTGATACATACATAGATACATGATCCACACAATGTATCCATCAGCATACATGATCTACCTGATCATACAAAGATACATGATCCACACAATGTATCCATCAGCATACATGATCTACCTGATCATACAAAGATACATGATCCACACAATGTATCCATCAGCATACATGATCTACCTGATCATACAAAGATACATGATCCACACAATGTATCCATCAGCATACATGATCTACCTGATCATACAAAGATACATGATCCACACAATGTATCCATCAGCATCCAACATGATGCGTATACAAAATACATACACATCATCCAACCGATCATATCCAGCATCCAACATGATGCGTATACAAAATACATACACATCATCCAATCGATCATATCCAAGCAGAAACCAGAACATCATCCTGATGCTCATCATCCTGATGCTCATCATCCAGCGCTTACATCCACAGCCATGTGAAGGATCCCCCTTCCAACATGCTTGGAATGGCTTCTGCAAATGTGTCCATCACTTCTTCCTCGAAGTGTCCTCGATCTGAAGAACGCCAAGCCTCTCTCTGAAGTACTCAAACTTCACCCTGGCTAGTGGCTTCGTCAGCACATCTGCAATCTGTTCGTCCGTCGCAACATACAGGAGCTTCACAGCTCCTCTCTGCACCATATCCCTGATATAGTGATATTTGATCTCTATGTGTTTCGACCTGTCATGAAACACTGGGTTCTCGGACAGCTTCACACAACATTAGAAGATACTAGTAGCATCCAACGGGAGATCAAATAACTCAGACAGTAGCTTCCGTAGCCATACTTCCTCACAACTAGCTGAACAGGCTGCAACATACTCTGCCTCAGCTGTACTCAGTGCTACACAGGACTGCTTCCTGCTATACCAAGAGATCACACCTGATCCCATACTGAAGCAGCACCCAAATGTGCTCTTCCTATCTGCAGCACTGCCAGCCCAATCTGAATCAACATAACCCTGTAGGTTAAACTTTTGATTCGCTTCATACTTGAGCCCATAATCCATTGTACCCTTCAGGTACCTCAAAACATGCTTTACAACAACCAGGTGAATACTCCTCGGATCCGTCAGGAACTGGCTCAATGTGTTCACAGCAAAGCAAATGTCTGGTCTCGTGTTCGTCAGGTACATCAAGGACCCAATCATCTGACGATACAAAGAGACATCAACCGGCTTAGATGAAGCATCACATAGAAGCTTCAGATTCAATGCCATAGGTGTGGCCATGGCCTTGCAATCCATCATCCCGAACCTCTTCAGGACCTCTAATGCAGAATTCCCTTGTCCAAGGAAGATTCCATCACTCTGCCACACCTCCATGCCAAAAAAAAATAGTGCATCATCCCCAAGTTCTTCAACTCGAACTCGGCAGCAAGCTTCCGCTGCGTGTTGGCAATCAAAACAGGTCATCCAAATAGTAGTATCGCTGGATTGCCTTCCTCAACCTTATAGAAAAGGTTGGAATCCGCTTTATTCTTGGTAAAGCCCAAGCTAGATAGAAAGCTGTCTATCCTACCATATCAAGTTCTGCACACATATATGATTACACCATGCTGTCTTGAAATCCATCTGGTGCATCTTCTATTTCATCACTTTTGTATTTCTCAATGTTGCCATCTGCAACATGCTTGATCTGATAGTTCTATTTGGAAGTCACAACAGACTTCCCTTTAGCTCTTGGGATCGCATCCCAAACATCATTCTTCATGATCGACGGATCATGGCATTTCATTTCTTCATCCCATATCCTAGGAACTTCAATATCTTCAATATCTTCAATAGATATCTTTGTTGCTGGAACAAATGTTGTAGTTCTTCTTTTGTAGGAGATGGCATACGATCTTTCCTACACAACAAGTTAAATTGCATGATTAGAAAACATCTCATAGTTTTCAAAACAAATTCTTACATAAAGAAATATGTCATACAGCCATGCAATTATCTTTGCCAATGCTTCAATACAACATTTATCCATATCCCATAACTTTCTAGATGCCTTCCAATCTCTACCAGAACATTGTTAAGAGTGTGCACAACTCCCAACATGTCAGCAAAGAGGTTTCATTCTAGATAAGTAGCAATGGAATGTTGTACAGTGCCATAGGCCACTTACCCATGTATATTAGTAGTATACTATTCATAAATGCAACTATTCTAATATGCACAATACATATCCTAAGTCTAGGAACATGAGCATATACATCATTGAACAATTTTATTTAAACAAACACATATGCAAGAAATGATAATTAAAATACTTATCTTTGTTTGTTCATTGGGTGGACTCCCTCTGAGTCTTTGCTTCCTTGCAGGAGCTGCTGGAGTCCTAATCTGAAGTAGCTTCTTCTACACCTTTCTGTTGTGGAATGTAGAGAGATGGACAACTCCCTCTGAATATCTGCATCCTTTCATAAACCACTGGAGTGTACTCCCTCTTGATCTTTGCTTCCTAGATTACCTGTTCTTCAACTCATATTCATCCTTGGTCCCTATGCATGCTTATTAGTATCATGATTGAGTTATCCTTGTGATCTCATATAAAATCATACATTCATTAGTATACTATTAAAACACAATAATCTCAAGCATGTATAGCTATGATCATTTCAAACAGAAATAATAAGCATTATCATTCAAGGTTTATGTAGGATTCTTATGGTTAGTCAAATCATAAGAAGCATAACATGTCTGAACCTATAATTACTCAAACCTATGACTCTTCAGGTTAGTTGAATCATCAATCAAGATAAGAGATATAATATGCATAAAACCTGTGATTATTCAAACCTATACCTTCATGATTCTTCTGGTTAGTCATATCATCAATTATGGTAAGAAATATAATATGCATACAACCATGACTTATTCAAACCTACGACTTCATGAATAATCATTATCAGACAACACAACAGTATAAGATCCTAACACAAGGTAGGATTCTATCTTGATATAGGAAAAACATACCTGGATTAGCATGCTAGCTATTTATGTCTAACATACTCACATGATGTCTTCTTGTTCTTCTTCAATGACTTGTGCTAGTAACCTGTATATCTCATAGGTTAACTATTACAAAATCAAGTTATACATACCTCGTAAATGGATCTTCTATGAGATCCATGACAATGGATGAATCTTTGTCCTCATGTTATCATGATCATATGTTCTTGGACTAGAACATGATTTGTCTTTCTTGGTGTACCTTTCATGTTAGTAGATAACATAAACCTCATACAACACCATAATGTATTAGTACAATCATAAGTGTCAACACCCTAACCAATGAATATCTTCTATCATGCATTCATAATTTTGTTAAGGTGATACGACAAATCTAAAATCAAAATTGTACTAACCGTAATAACATGAAGACAAACATACCATAAACTTAATCATGGACAAATATCGAAACATACCTCGATGAGTCATACCTGTCGAGATCGCTTGTAATCTTCTTATGTAAGGCCTTAGCCTCATCTCCCTCTGAAACAGGAACTTCTTCACTCATGTAGATGATCAATCCATCTTCTTCTAGGATTAACCCAATCCACTTGATTTGCAAGAACTGGACTTCGAGATGGATATGGGTTTGTCAGAGAAACCCCAAAAATTCAAACTTTGAATTTCAACCTTCTGACAGGATAGAAATATGTGTCTTGATGAGCTGATCAAGCTGGTATATTCAAAATTTGAAAATTGCAAAGTTTCACTCCTCAATTTTGCCTTTGAAACTTTCGGATTCACTGGACGTGACCCTAAACTGGGGTTTGATGAAGCCCACTCTTCTACCCAATCAAAAACTTTGAACCAAAGCTCTAAGATTCTATTTTTCTGAGGAGCTTCCAGCCGTGGTCATAGATTTCAAAAATTCTCATTTTTACAGAAGCCCTAATTTTCCACTTTTCTGATGAAAGTCCCGAACTAGGGTCTGATCAAGCCCGGCCTTCTACCCAACCAAAAATTCTGATTTTGGTCTCTAAATTTTTATTTTGATGAGTATCATTCAGCCGTGGTCTCCGATTACAAAAATTCCAACTTTCTACGAAGCCCTAAATTCCGGAAGCCATGAATGAAGGTACTAAAAAATAATTCTGTTTTGACAGAAATATGTACCTGATTGTTTCTAGTGTACCTCTGAATTTTTCGATCCACAGGGTCTGAAAAAGTTTCCTGAGATAGCCTGACCTGTTATCTTTCCATCCTGATAGGTCTGACCTCAATTGGATTCTCTGAGAGAGAGTTATGCCAAATGTCGCAACGTGGCCTGTTTTGGGATAAAACAGGAGAGCGAACTTGTACGGCGTGCCACGTGTCACTGTTTTAACTTCGGTCTCTGAAAAAGTTTCTTGAGATAGCTCGGCCTGTTACCTTTCCATCCTGATATTTCTGACCTCAATTGGATTCTCTGAGAGAGAGTTATGCCAAGTGTCGTAACGTGACCTGTTTATGGGATAATACAGGAGGGCGAACTTGTATGGCATGCCACGTGTCACTGGTTCACCTTCGGCCTCTAAAAACGTTTTCTGAGATATTGCAGTCTGTGTACTACCTGTCACTTTTTACGAAATTTCATTTGGAGCTTCCTATCCCAGGTTATGACCTTTTTCCCAAGGTCACCTGATTTTAACTCAGATCTGGAAGAGGCAGAAACCCTATATTGCACAGATCATAAATCACAAAGTACAACGAATTAGAGGTTGTCCTTTGGACACAAGGTACCTGGAGATTTAATATTCGTCCTGTAACAATTTCAGATCCAAAAACTTTGCCAAAACGGATTTATAGCGAAAGTGCTACGATGACTGGTTTTTTCTATATCAAGCCCTAGCATCGTAAGTGCAACAAGTGTCATACATGCCATATCATGCCTTCTTTCAGGATAGCTCTGATACCATGTTAAATTTTCAGAATTTATTTCAATCTGATCTAGGATCTTAACTAAGAGAACAACATGTACAGCATATCTATAGCATATCAATCATGGAGACAATAATGCAAGCACACAAGATACACAAAGATTTATTTGGGGAAAACCATAAAGGTGAAAAACCCCAATAACTTCCTCAGAGATAGATAGAGCAATGATACAACCAACCATAAGAGATAGACACAACCTAGCAGTAGATCCTCCTCATCCATAAGTGTGCCACTCCTCCTTGAGTGCATGTGTGAGAAGTGAGTGAGTAAATAGAGTGCCTCCCGCACTCTATTTATACTTGACTTGACTTGCCTTTTACCTAACTCATGTAGGCTCGAACTTAACCACATAACATAATGCTGACTGGGCCGACCCCCAATAGGGTGGTCTAATAACCCTTTGACCCACATGGCCGACCCCCAATAGGGTGGTCTAATAACCCTTTGACCCACATGACTTATACAGGGCCGACCCCAAACAAGGTGGTCTAATAACCCATCAAGTATAAGTTACGACACTTACAATAAAAATGACGACACTTCCGTATAGAGGAATAATAACATCTCTATAGGAATACAATATACATATATGTGAAATACATTCCGAAGTTACATATACATCAACAAGGACAACTTCTAATTACTTGTACTTTGTGTTTTATGATCTGTACAATCTATGGTTTCTGCCTCTTCCAGATCTGAGTCATAAATAGGTGACCTAGGAAAAAAGGCCATAACTTGGGCTAGGAAGCTCAAAATGAAATTTCGTAAAATGTGACAGGTAGTGCACGGACTGTAATTTTGCAGATAACTTTTTCAGAGGCCGAAACTGAACCAGTGACACGTGGAATGCCGTACAAGTTCGCTCTCCTGTTTTATCCCATAAAAAGGTCACGTTGCGACATTTGGCATAACTCTCTCTCAGAGAATCCAATTGAGTTCATACCTATGGAGTTGGAAAGATGATAGGTCGGGCTACAACAGGTAGATGTTTCAGACCTCGTGGATTCGTAACTTCAGAGTTACACCAGAAACAATCAGGTGCATATTTTTGTCAAAACAAAATTGGATTTTGAGTACCTTCATTCATGGCTCTAGGAATTAGGGTTTTGGAGAAAGTTGGAATTCTTGTAATCGGAGACCACAGATGAATGCTACTCATAAATATAGAAATTTAGAGACCAATATCATATTTTTTGGTTGGGAAGAAGGCCGGGCTTGATTAGACCCTAGTTCGGGACTTTGATCAGAAAAGTGGAAAATTAGGGCTTCTGCAAAAATGAGAATTTTTGAAATCTGTGACCACGGCTGGAAGCTCCTAAGAAAAATAGAAGATTAGAGCTTTGGATCAAACCTTTTGATGGGACAGAAGGGGGGTCTTTATCAAACCCTAGTTCAGGGTCATGTCCAGTGAATCCGGAAGTTTCAAAGGAAAATTTGAGGGGTGAAACTTTGCAGTTTTCAAATTCTGAGTATACCAGATCCAGTTCCTGCAAATCAAGTGGATTGAGTTAATCCTAGAAGAGAATGGATTGGTCACCTACATAAGTGAAGAAGTTCTTGTTTCAGAGGGAGATGAGGCTAAGACCTTACATAAGAAGATTACAAGCAATCTCGACAGGTATGACTTATCCAGGTATGTTTCGAGGTTTGTTCATGATTAAGTTTATGGTATGTTTGTCTTCATTAAGGTTAGTACAATCTTGACTAACTTTAGACTTGTCGTATCACCTTAATAAAATTATGAATGCACGATAAAAGATATTCATTGATTAGGGTTTTGAAACTTATGATTGTACTAATGCATTGTGGTGTTGTATGAGGTTGATGTTGTCCGCTAACATGAAAGGTACATCAAGAAAGACAAATCATGTTCTAGTTCAAGAACATATGACCATGGTGACATGAAGAGAAAGGTTCATCCATTTCCATGGATCACATAGAAGATCTACTTACGAAGTATGTATAAATTGGTTCTATAATGGTTAAATTATGAGATATGCAGGTTACTAGCACAAGTCATTGAAGAGAACAAGAAGACATCATGTGGGTATGTTAGACATAACTAGCTAACATACTAATCCAGGTATGTTTTTCCTATATAAAGTTAGAATCCTACCTTGGGAAAGGATCTCTTATATAAGTATACATGGCATGATTGATAATGATTATTCTTAGGTTTGAATAATCATGGGTGTATGCATATTATGTTTCTTACCTTAATTGATGATATGACTAACTAGAAGAGTCATGAAAGTATATGTTTGAGTAATCACGGGTTTAGGCATATTATGTTTCTTACTCTAATTTATGATATGACTAACCATAAGAGTCCTTGAATATTAATACTTATTATTTCTGTTTGAAATGATCATGACTATACATGCTTAAGATTATTGTGTTTTGACAGTATTGAGAATATACTAATAAATGTATGATTATGTATGAGATTTCGAGGATATCACAATAATTATACTTGTAAGCATGCATAGTGATAGAGGATGGATATAAGTTCAAGGATAGGTAATCCAGGAAGCAAAGATCAAGAGGGAGCACACTCCAATAGTTTCTGCAAGGATGTAGATATTCAGAGGGAGTCGACCACTTCTCACAGTCCACATCAGAATGGAGTTGCAAAGATTCAGAGGGAGTCCACCCAACAACCAAACAAAGATAAGTATTTGAATTATCATTTCTTGCATATTTGATTGTTTAAATAATACTGTTCAATGATGTATATACTGATGTTCCTAGAATTAGGCTGTGTATTTTTGGCATATTAGAATAATTGCATTAATGAACAGCATACTACTAATATGCATGTAATGGGTAAGTGGCCTATGGCACTGCAAAACATTCCATTGCTACTTATCTAGAATGAAACCTCTTTGCTGACATGTTGGGAGTAGTGCAAACTCTTAACAATGTTTTGGTAGAGATTGGAAGGCATCTAGAAAGTTACAGGATATGGATGAATGTTGTATTGAAGCATTGGCTAAAATAATTGCATGACTGTATGACATATTTCTTTATGTGTAAGAATTTGTTCTGAAAACTATGAGATGTTTCTAATCATGCAATTTAACTTGTTTTGTAGGAAAGATTGTATACCTTCACCTACAAAAGAAGGACTAGAACATTTGTTCCAGCAACAAAGATATCTATTGAAGCTATTGAAGTTCCCAGGATCTGGGATGAAGTAATGGAAGAATTCCATGATCAGTCGATCATGAAGAATGATGTTTGGGATGCAGTCCCAAGACCTGAAGGCAAGTCTACTGTGACTTCCAAATGGATCTATAAGATCAAGCATGTTGCAGATGGTAGCAAGGAGAAATACAAAACGAGGTTTGTAGCTCGTGGCTTCTCCTAGAAAAAGGGATTGAATATGAAGAGACTTCTATACCTATAGCCAGGCACACTTCCATCAGATCAGTACTATCTCTGGCTGCAGTGATGAAATGAAAGATACACCAAATGGATGTCAAGACAGCTTTCTTGAATGGTGTAGTCGAAAATGAAGTGTATGTGGAGCAACCACTAGGTTTTGAGACATATGACAAAGAGTCACATGTGTGCAAACTGAAGAAAGCCCTGTATGGTTTGAAACAGGCACCCAGGACCTAATATGGTAGGATAGATGGCTTCCTATCTAGTTTGGGCTTTACCAAGAGTAAAGCGGATTCCAGCTTTACTACAAGGTTGAGGAAGGCAATCCAGTGATACTACTTTTGTATGCGGATAACCTGTTTGTTACAGGTGAGGATAGATTGATTGCCGACACGCAGCGAAAGCTTGCTGCCAAGTTTGAGATGAAGGACTTGGGGATGATGCATTATTTTCTAGGCATGGAGTTGTGGCAGAGTACAGATGGAATATTCCTTGGACAAGGGAACTATGCAGTAGATATCCCGAAGAGGTTCGGGATGATGGATTGCAAGGCCATGGCCACACCTATGGCATCGAACCTGAAGCTTCTGTGTGATGCTTCATTTGATCTAGTTGATATCACTATGTATCGTCAAATGATTGGGTCCTTGATGTGCCCGACGAACACAAGACCAGATATCTACTTTGTGGTGAACACATTGAGCTAGTTCCTGACGGATCCCAGAGGTGTTCACCTAGTTGCTATAAATCATATTCTGAGGTACTTGAAGGGTATGGTTGACTATGGGCTCAAGTATGATGCGAATCAAAAGTTTAACCTACAGGGTTATGTTGATTCATATTGGGAAGACAGTGTTGCAAATAGGAAGAGCACTTCTGGGTGCTGCTTCAGTATGGGATCAGGTGTGATATCTTGGTTTAGCAGGAAGTAGTCCTGCGTAGCACTGAGTACAACCAAAGCAGAGTATGTTGCAGCTTGTTCGGCTAGTTGTGAGGTAGTATGGCTCCGGAAGCTACTGTCTGAGTTATTTGATCTCCCATTGGATGCTACTGGTATCTTTTGTGACAACCAGAGTTGTGTGAAGCTATCTGAGAACACGATGTTCCACGACAGGTCGAAGCACATTGAGATCAAATATCACTATATCAGGGATATGGTGCAAAGAGGAGCAGTGAAGCTCTTGTATGTTGCAATGGATGAGCAGATTGCAGATGTACTGACGAAACCACTAGCCAGAGTGAAGTTCGAGTACTTCAGAGAGAGGATTGGTGTTCTTCAGATTGATGACACTTTGAGGAAGAAGTGATGGACACATTTGCAGTAGCCATTCCGAGCATGGTGAGAGGAGGATCCTTCCATGGCTGTGGATATAAGCGATTGATGATGAGCATCAGGATGATGTTCCAGTTATTACTCTATATGTGTATATATGCATCATGTTGGATGCTGGATATGATCAATTGGATCATTTATATGTATATGTATGTACGCATCATGTTGGATGCTGGATATGATCAGTTGGATCATTTATATGTATATGTATGTACGCATCATGTTGGATGTTGGATATGATCAGTTGGATCATTTATATGTATATGTATGTACGCATCATGTTGGATGCTGGATATGATCAGTTGGATCATGTGTATGTATCAAGTGGATACATTGTATGATCAGGTAGATCATGTATGTTGATATGTATCAGGTATGATCAGGTGGATCATGTATTTGTATATGTATCAAGTGGATACATTGTATGATCAGGTAGATCATGTATGATGATATGTATCAGGCAGATATTGTGTATGCATCAGGTGGATGCATTGTATGATCATGGATGACAAGCTTTAGGATGTTGCTCTAGATGACATGCATCAGGACGTTGCAGTGATGATGATCAAGATGATCATGTGTACATCAGGATAATGTATGGTGAATATCAGGTTGATACTTTGTGGTCGTGGAACAAGTTGTGCAGATAAGCATATAATTTGTGCCCTGGGAGGTTTGTAGATAGTCTTTTGAGGTTTTGCCTATGCCATGTAATCTAGCCCTGGGGTATCTGGAAAATGCTCTTTCGAGGTTTTGCTTTGGGAGGACATATAATTTGGCCCTGGGAGATCTGCAAATAGTCTTTCGAGGTTTTTACTATGGCATATAATTTGGCCCTAGGATATCTGGTAGATGCTCTTTCAAGTTTTTGTCCTATGGCATATAATTCGGCCTTGGGAGATCCGATAGGTTGATCTGTGTGCTCGTAATCAGTCCCGGGATGCTCTTTCGAGGTTTTTCCATGACCACATGTAATAAGTCCTGGAGATCTGGACAGGATGAAAAAGGCCTTAGATTCTCTTTAGGGTTCTTTCTTGGAAAGACACTCTTTTAAGGTTTTGTGGTGGAGGTCACATGTAATAAGTCCTGGAGATTTGGACACGATGAAAAAGGCCTCAAATGCTCTTTAGGGTTCTTGCTAGTCAATATACTCTTTTAAGGTTTTGTGACAGTCACATATAATATGTCCCTGGGACATCTGATAGCTAGAGCTGTGTGCTCATAATAGCTTGGATGCTCTTGCGAGTTTTTGTGACGCACGTAATAAGTCTTGAGATTTCCACAGTATGGCTAGTGATGATGAAGACCTACAGGTGGTGGGCCTACATCCAGTATGAAAAAGGACTGGCTCTGTAGAACTTCCTATGATGAGTAGATTCAGAGATTGATTGAGATAGCAGCAGCAGTGATGATGACGATGATTCGAGGACAATGAGTCGCTGATGATGATCCAGAAAAGAAGACTTGTACTAGAATACCTGTGTCGAGAAATACCTTCCTAGTTAAGAGGGAGTGTTGATGTATATGTAACTTCGGAATGTATTTCACATATATGTATATTGTATTCCTATAGAGATGTTATTATTTTTCTATACGAAAGTGTTTGTATTCCTATAGAGATGTTATTCTTCCTCTATACGGAAGTGTCATCATTTATATTGTAAGTGTCATAACTTATACTTGATGGGTTATTAGACCACTTTGTTGGGGTCGGCCCTATATAAGTCATGTAGGTCAAAGGGTTATTAGACCACCCTATTGAGGGTCAGCCATGTGGGTCAAAAGGTTATTAGACCACCCTATTGGGGGTCGGCCCAGTCAGCATTATGTTATGTGGTTAAGTTAAGGCCGACCTAGTAAAGGTTATTAGGCAAGTCAAGTCAAGTATAAATAGAGTGTGGGAGTCACTCTATTTGATCATTCTATTCTCTCACACACCCTTTGGAGAGTGGTGCACTTGTGGAGGAGGAGAAGCTGCTGCTAGGAGATGTCTATCTCGTATGCTTGGGTTGTATCATTGCTCTATCTATCTTTGAGGAAGTTATTGAGGTTTTTCACCTTTATGGTTTTCCCCAAGTAAACTGTGTGTCTCTTGTGTGCTTGCATTATTGTGTCCATGATTGATATGCTATAGATATGCTATACATGTTGTTCTCTCAGTTAAGATCCTAGATCAGATTGAAGTAAATTTTGAAAAACTAATAGATATGGATCACCTCTTGCCACCTCTTTACTAAAAAGTAAATTGGCAGTATATATATTGGCATTCTCATCTCATAGAATACATTATTATCCCATTGCCTCTTTGATATTTCCAAAATAGAAATAAAGAAATATAGTAATGTCCACAAGAAACCACAATAAGTCAACAGGACTAGAAGAATGGATAACGAATCATTATTAGTGGGAACCATTGTAGCAAGAACAAAAGATTAAGACTTAGACGATATGGATATAAATTTATAAATAAGGAAAGAATATTTTTATATGATATTTTTCTTAGCTCTGATCTATGAATGTATTGCTACTATCCATCTTCATACATATCAAATATTGTCACCATTGTGCAAAGCAATGGTGACATTTCACCGTTATCCTTTAAGGACCATTATAATTTTTTTTTTTACAATTTTAATTGAAATGGCAACGGTCCTTTATGTTGCGTCATTAAAAGATTTTCAAAATGAAAAGCGGTGATAATTTCATAGCGATTGTCACCATTAGTGAGGGTCATTGCAAGGCCCTCATCATATGTCATTGGCGACATTCAGTTTTTTGGTGATGGAGGCCCTTAGGTCCATCACTAAAAATTCATATAAATTGGTGAGGGTCATTGTTTGTCACTAATAATCCTTATTAGTGCTGAACATTGAATGTCACCACACCACCTCTTCTTTTGGGGACACAGTCGTTGGTGACATTCACATTTTGGTGACGTCCACCTTTTTCACCATCATCGATGAGATTATGGTGACATGTCTCAACCCTCACCAATGATCGGTCATTGGCCGTCACCATATATGCATCAAATGGTGAGGGTCAAAGCAGGTCCATCACCAACACTTCATAACGATTGGTGACGGTCTCAACCTGGAATAATCATAATTATTAGTGGTGGGCCTTGAATGTCACCACATACCCCCACTTAAGGTGACGGTGCATTTGGCGATGCTCAGGTTTTGGTGACGGGACCCCTCTTGACCATCACCAAATGAGCTTATGGTGACATTTTTGGACCCTAACCAATGACCTGTTTTCTTGTAGTGGATGACTTACCATCTGTGGTGCTCATCCAATTCCTTGATGGACGACCGGATCAGTCTAAGGTTGTTTCAAAGGACCGTCACTACCCCAACTGCCAAGTGGTATATTGAATTACCACCGCACTCCTTTCCCAATTTTCGCTCTCTTACTATGTCTTTCCTGACTGATGCATGCCTAAGTCTAGACCTGCCTTCACCAAGGATCATTCACTAAACACTCAACCATCGTTGGATTTTCTGTCTATGAATCCTCCGACTGCCTAAGCACCATAATAGACCATAACGCCTATGTGCCCATAAATGCTAGGATTGGTCACGCCTCACTTGTGCAGGCTCGGTTCTATTGTTGGGTTGGCAATATTCAGCAAGGTATCGAAACCATTAACCCAATGTGCCAATGTGGATGCAATACACCCTGCAACAATGGCCAACACATTCCCTTCTAGATTTCGATGGATATCCTTCAGTCTCGACTGCAAGAGGGGATTAATTCCTCGAATTGTTCAAACTTTGTCACGATTTCAATTAATTTATGCGTTGTAGATCTACACCCAAGGTTATTTTGAAGTTGGGACCTTCCATGATTAAGATCTAAACTATAAAACCTGAATGCTCATCATGAAAAGCCACACCTTCATTAATAATATAATGCCTAGCAATTTAGTTCACATTGATCTACGCAAAGCAATTTCTAGCCTGCGCATTCTTAATATAATTTCAACACATAGATAAATTGGGTTCGTACTCTCACAAAATTTTGTTCCTATCAACGAGTCTATTCATGTCTATTGCTTGACAGAACTTTAATAAGCCCAACTTTACCCAATCTACCCAATTCGACCTCTTGAGGAATTCTTCTAAATCTTTAAAAGAATACTATGATTGTAATTTCACCCAGAAATTCTACCCAATCAATTTCTCTACACACAGCCACGCCGAGTTACAAATGTACTCGGTATTCCATCAGGATTCATGTACAGTGTTAAATTCATAATTCAAACTAACTGACATTCAACAGATTCAAACGCATTCATACGTAAACACAGAGCTACATAAAATAATACACACAAAATTTCTTGAATTTCTTCCTCTTTTCATTCATAATAAGAATTGTACACATAATAACAAAATCCTGAAATGCTTCCCTATGGCCGTATCTTCTTCATGAGGCCAATTCCTCTATGGCTAGGCTCACAATTGAACCCTCCTTCGAACTCTTGAGTTCTCAATTTTCTTGAACTCTCTAGTTGCCTCCCCCTGCCTCATAGGATTACCATATAAACTTAAAGAAATCGATGTTTCTAACACAAACCTGACCACTTCCAGTAACTGGTTACTAAACTTAGAAACTGCTCCTATCTTTTTGGTAACTGATCACTAGTCCCTAAACATGGTATTTTTTAACTCATAGAATTCTGCCTACTAATGCAAATTTTAGTTACAACAACTATTTCCTAGCTAGTGACTCATCACACTCGACTAACTTTTCACTACTTTTAAAACCTTCCAATTTTAACTTCAAAAATTCTAGCTTTTACATGGCTTTTATAATAAACTCACTTTCTTGGGCAATACTAAGACCCCATGGTCTTGATTAATATTTGAAAATTTTAAATGAGCAAGATGCTCCTGCATCATTGACTGATTTCCAGTTACCCATACACTACGAAACTAGTATAGACCTACTCACTTCGCTCTGTCAAACCACCGCAACTCATATTTCTGATCATATCCATGAGTGGTGGAGGAGACGATGTCTCATTAAGGCTCCTATTCCAGACAAAATCTTAGCTGATTGGTTCACGAAGTCTCTTTTTCCCACCGTAGCTCAAGATGTGGCCATGGGAGGGTCCATCATCGAGGAACAGGCTATTGCCCGTGCCCATTACTTAGACCTTGTCTATGCTCAATCTAGCACGTTGCATGACATTGTTCTTGACACACCCCGCTCTACATATGACCCTACAAAACCACCTAAGGGACCTCAGGCCAACAACATTATCGATTCCCTTAACTCCCAACCTTCTACTCAAACTGGTGGATTGTTGAACCGCCATGGTTCTTACCCATCCCCACCACTGGCTGGTAGCAGCACCACCAAGTCATGCACTCCTGCTTTCATTGAGGAGGTGAATTATGTTCAATCAAGTTCGCCTCAGAAGTCCGGCTGAAAGAAGAAAAACAAAGGTAAACCCAAGAAATCTTCCACTCAGCAGGAGCACAAGAACACCCCTGAAGACACCAAACAGAAGAGGAAGCTAAAGTATCATTGTTTACTGTGTGGTGGTGACCATTTTTCCAAGGAATGTCCCCACCAAGATGAAGTGTAGAAGTTTCTCAAGGGAGACCCCATTCCCGTAGTTCTCAATGATCCCTTCCCCACTTAGAACCAACAACTGATCGCTTAGCCCTCTCCTTCTCACAGAGAGGCACCCTCCACCGCACATGTTCTCATGATGCGTAGTGAGATGGATAACATGAACACATGATCGCGTTCATACGACTCAGTCCCTTCGAAGGAACCTGTTGGAAGTAATACTGAAAAATCTTCCACTTCTATTCCCGATGTTATCGTACCACAGGCTCCTCTCACCATTGAGAAGCCTTCTTTAGAGTTAGTATTACGTCCACCTAAGAGAACGATTTGAAAAGCAGTTTTCAATCCCAGTGCTCGGATAGCTCAGAACTACAACTTTGTGGAGGTCTTGGCGCAGGATCCTTGTGCCATGTCGATGCTAGAGGTCTTGCAGAATTATCTCAACCAACGCAAGACTCTTCTCGCTGCCATTGGCGCGGTAGATCTGGATTCCTCGAATACAATCATGTTTCGATTTGAGTACTTTAAACCGAGGATTTCCCACCAGCTGGCATTCCAAGTTGCTACGAAAGTTGCTGGGGATATAGTCCATCGTATTGTACTAGATGAAGGTGCTTCTACCTCGGTCATGTCACTATCTTGTTGGAGAGCCATTGGTTCTCTTGAGTTAAACCGTTCTCCTACTACCCTGAAAGCATTCGACGATCGTGGCTTTCAACCCCATGGGCTACTACAAGCCTTAGCAGTAGAGTTGGAGGGTAAGAATGAAACCATTAACGTGGAAGTGGTTGCAGCCCCTTTGGATTATAATCTCTTACTTGGTTGTAATTGGTTTTATGCCATGACTGCGGTCGCTTCATCTGTCTTCCGCATTGTACAATTCCCCCACCAAGGCCAAATTTTCACTGTCGGCCAACTGGAATTCTGTACACCGTACACTGCTACTCATCCTGGTGATAATGCCCCATTACTCAGACAATCTTCACATCTATATGAGAGCATGGGGGTCATCCTCATAAAGGATTCATCTCTTATGGCCGTTTTTCCAACCCCAGATCCCCCTAACCATGTTGCCATGGGGAACATGATCTCCTCTGTGATTCAATCTTTTCCCAACTCTATCAATCAATGGCTCGTACTTGATGAAGCCACCATGCATTTGATTGGAGATACCATGCCTCTTTCACCTGTTGAAATCACATATGAGGCTATCCAGTCAGCACCCACGAACCACTTGGTTGTGGCCTCTACATCTTGTTCTCTACAGCGGACGTCATCCTTACTAGATCCTTTGCTCCATACTTTCCATTCTGACAAGTCCATTATGAAAATTATGAGTGCGGATGACCCTCCATGGGAAGACCTCCACCATCGATCGTCTTTCCTACCCCCATTGGATTCTGTGGAGAACAACATCACCACCATTTTCACATTGGATGTCTATCCTTGCCCCCAGTCACCGATACGGACGTGTCATACGATCACTGAGGGAAACCTGGAAAACATTGAACCCACCATTCCGGTTGGCATCTCGGTTACCCCTGGTTTCGTGGAACATATTCATTTAGGCCAGAACTGTTCTCCTGAAGAGATATCCACTTTCACAGCCTTATTCAAACAATTCCGCGACGTATTCGCTTGGACCTACGAGGAGATGCCTGGGATAGATGCTACCAATGTTTCGCATGAGATTAAAACTTATCCCGACGCTAAGCCAATCTGTCAAAAGTTAAGACCGATACACCCTCGAAAAATTGCAGCAATCAAAGTAGAAATTGAAAAGCTCCTGAAGGTTGGCTTCATCTACCCTGTTCCGTTAACAGAATGGGTCTCAAATGTTTCCCCTATGGCTAAGAAGGAGGGAACCATCCGAGTCTGCATTGATTATCAGGATCTGAACAAGGCTTCTCCTAAGGACAACTATCCTACTCCCTTCATCGATCAGATCATTGACAATTGTGCCAGAAGTGTCATCTTCTCATTTATGGATGGATTTTTCGGTTAAAACCAGATTGAGATCCACCCAGCTGACCAAAATAAGACCAATTTCATCTACCCTTGGGGTATGTTTTCATATCGTAAACTCCCTTTTGGTCTTTAAAATGTTGCTTCCACATTGCAGCGGGCCATGTATTACGCTTTTCATGATGTGAAGGACTTTTTGGAGCCCTATCTTGACGATCTCCTTGCCCATTTGTAGCAGCGTGAGTTCCACATCGATCATCTAACGATAGTATTCCTCAGATGCAGACAGTATAACATCCGTCTGAATCCTTAAAAGTGTATTTTCTGCGTCGAGTTCGGACGCCTCCTAGGTTTTATCATTTCTAAATATGGGATCTGCATTGATCCCTTGAAGGTGGAAGCCATTGTCGCTCTCCCACCTCCTACTGACATTACGGAACTACAAATTTTGCAAGGGAAGGCAACTTACCTATGACGTTTTGTCTGTAATTTTGCTCAGAATACACAGGGCTATATGCAATTATTGAAGAAGGACATCCCGTTCATATGGGACGATCAAGCACAACAATCCTTCGGCAGTATGAAACACGCCATTACCCACTCCACTGTGCTCCATCTGCCCAATTACTACAAGGATTACATCCTTTATATTGCTACTTCTGTCACCACGATCTCCATGGTATTGGTCTAGGAGGAAAACAATGCCCAGGAACATGTGATCTATTACCTCAATAAGAGTCTTATTGACTCCAAAACGCGTTACTCACATGTTGAGAAACTCGCTCTCACGAAAGTCATTGCCATCCAAAAGTTTTGTCATTATATATTGCTCCTCACCATCACCATTTTTGCTAACTCGAACCCCATGTACCATGTCCTTACATGTCAGGTGCTTGGGGGAAAGTATTCATGCTGGATTGTGATACTTCAGGAATTCAATCTCCTCTTCGAGAAGGCCAAGTCAAAGAAATATTTGGTGTTCACCGAGCTCATTTGTGATCTTCCCCATGTTGATTTAGGATCTGAGCCCAACGATTCTCTTCTTGATGAGTCGTTGTTCCTCATCATCACGTCAGACCCATGGTATGGAGATATTACCTTATATCTTCAAACCCAATGATTCAAACCCCAACTGTCTCGGGACGATCGTCGTCGTATATGCTACCATGCCAAGTATTACTTGATCATTAGCGATACCTTGTATCATCATGGTGTTGATTCTGTTCTTCGTCGTTGTCTGACGCATGAGGAGGTTGAACACATCTTGAACGACTGTCACGTTGGGGCTTGTGGCGGTCATCTCTCTGGGATGGCTACGACCCAGAAGATACTATGTGCGGAATATTACTGGCCATCCATCTTCAAAGATTGCATTGAGGCCATTAAGAAATGTCCCCCATACCAGCACTTTCAAATGAAAAAGCACTCCCACCTTGCCCCTTTACACCTAGTTATTGCCGTGGGCCCCTTTTCAAAATGGGGCATAGATTTCATGCACTGTAAGCCTACCTCGATCGGGGGGCATGGTTACGTCATAGTACCTGTGGATTATTTTACTAAATGGGTTGAGGCTATGCCTACGTACAATGAAGACGAAAAAACCGCCACACTCTTCATGTTCAACCACGTCATTGCACGGTTCAGAGTTCCACAAGCCATAGCCATCGATCACGGATATCACTTCCAGAACCATATGGTAGATGAATTGAGTGCCAGATTGGGTTTTCGTCACGAAAAATCAACCCCTTACTACCCACAGTCCAATGGACAAGTAGAGGCCATTAACAAGGTCTTGAAAACCATGATTCAATGCATGGTGGGTACACATAAGTCAAACTGGCATAACATGCTCTTTTCCGCACTATGGGCGTACTAGACCTCCGTCAAGACTGCCACCCGGATTTACACCTTTCCAATTAGTCTATGGATTGGAGGCAGTCTTACCAATAGAGTGTGAGATTCCATCTCTCAAACTCGCAGTTGGATTTCTTCCAAACACCATTGCCGAGGAAGAACGCTTTCTCTACCTAGCGAAACTCGACGAGACCCACCGCGATGATTCTCTTGCCAACGAGTCACATAAGAAACACATCAAAACTCAGTATGATAGGTTGGTTAAACCTCGCGTCTTCAACGAGGGTGATTTGATCCTCACATATGAACAAAATCACAATAAGCTGGGGGCAGGTAAGTTTGAGTCCATGTGGCATGGGCCCTACATTGTGAAATGTGTTCTGGAGAAGGGAGCTTATGAACTAGAGGATTATAATGGGTTATCTTTAGGAGAGCCTCGCAATGGGCTCTACCTAAATAGGTACTATGCCTGATTTTTTCACACATAAGTATCTTGTATATACTGTACATGGAATGTGTTTTTTGTGGTGTGACGCTTTGTTTTAGTGTGTCTGAATTTTGTTTCCCTACTTATACCATGTTCTGTCTGCATGTGCAGATGGAAACTTTCTATGGATTTGTGGACGGCGCCAGTCGGCATACCCATGACCTTTCTTCGACATCCTGGGTACTTTATTCCCCCACTGGTGAGCTTATCAGCTTAGGAGGAATTTGTCTAGGATATGCGACCAATAACGCCGCAAAATACCAGGCGGTGATTGGAACCCTAACCCACACTCTTTCCTTGGGTATGAGCCATGTTGTTATCCATATGGATTCACAACTAGTGGCTTCTCATATTTACCAGATCTACGCTATCCGTGACCCCACTTTTCTCTGTCTCTTCCAACGAGTTCATCTCCTGGAAAGGTCCATTGAATCTATTCAATACCTGCACATGAGATAATAGCTATTCAAGCTCATGTAACATCAAAGGATAATGACAAAAACTAGTTAGTCCTACAGCTTCTAAAAATACATACATAATGTCTGAAAGATAACTTGCACATAATAAACATACTAATTAGAGAGCATATAATTAAAACCATAGTTTACCAATTCACCATCAATCCATTCCTCCCATATGAGAAGACCTTCCTCCTCATCAAGAGTCTCTTTTGATAGTGCATCTGCCACAACATTAAGTTCTTTGTAGATATGATCTATAGACCAGTCATAAAAGCAATCCAAAAATGCTTCAATCCTTTGGCACCAGTGGTGTAAAAGGAGCACATTCAGCAAGTATAACTTCTTATCCCAATTAGCAACCACTTGTGAGTCACCCAATATTTGTATGCAATAAATACCAAATGAACATGCAACTTTTGTTAAACGCCACAACGCCAGAAGTTATGCCTTTGAATTTGTACCCATTCCACGGTTCATTTTCAACTTAAAAAACCTGTCCTTATTAATGATTAGATGAACACCAACTGCACACCTTCCATTGATTGCCACACCATCGGAGAATCCACTGGCCCAATTTGTAGTTGAAATCTCCATAAGCTGCCAGGGTCTTCTACTGAGTATTATAAGCTTTAATCATATTAAGAGCTCTGCTGACAATCACAAATGAATTCATAGGTGTCCCCTAAAAAATAACCTCATTCCTCCACTTCCAAATCTCCCAAGAAATAAAATATGGAAGCATCTTGTACAATTTATGGGATTGGACCCATACTTGAAATGAAGACTCGATGTTCCCAGAACCCCAATATCTAGAAATCTTTAAAATATTACAGACTTGTTTCCAAATCTATTTTGTGAATTGACAGAAAACAAACATGTGATCCACAGATTCCCCATTCAACCTACACAATGAGCATATATTTGGACTGATCCAACCTCTATGCATTAGATTATTCCAAATCATCACATAGTCTTTAAAATCCTTCCAGATGAAGCATTTGATTTTATGTGGAATATGCCACTTCGACAACTATGAATACCACCATTTTGGAACACAGGGAGCATGACATTCAACAATTATAAAATATGCAGATTTTGCATAAATTTGCCTAGATTCCACATTATGGAACCAAATCAATTTATCTTCCACATTTGTAAGTCTCATACCTACAGAGTTTAGGAAAGATATATGATGTGTCCATTCATCCGCCAATACACTTCCTAGACCAATATCCTGAGCAATAATCTAGTATGAGCTTGAATTTGGTAACCAATTGGGACATTTGATGTGAGCTAAGGTCATGAAACCAAATTCTGCAAGATGATCTACGATGTAAGGAGACAATATATCAATTTTCCCCCAAGGTTCCGAGATGGAGGGATGCGGGTGAGGGGAGACGCACATTCGAGATGTGTGGAGACCACCCCCAAATTTTAGAGAAATTTGGGGGGGATGGCGGGATGCGAGAGTCATAAATTTTTTGAAAATATTAAAAATATGCAAAATATAAATCCCAACAATAACAAACCATCCCATGCAAATTAGTGAATTAATAAACACTACATTCATCATTGTACAATCATGCAATGTAAATGCAAAGTTCAAAGACATTGCACGATTCATCATGATTATATTAATACATGAATCTATGATTAACATGAACATTGTATTTCATGTTTGTCACTTTTGAGTCTTTGTCATTTGATATTTTAGTTTTGAGTCTTTCCGGAGTTTCGAAGTTTCGGGAGGGACGCCCACAAGTCTCGCCGGAATTTCAGAGTTTTGGGTGGGACGCCCACAAGTCTCTCCATAGTTTCAGAGTTTCGGGTGGGACGCCCACAAGTCTCGCCGCCCATCGAAACATTTTGCTGTGCATTTTGCCAAGTTTCTCCCAAAGCGAGACGTCCCGAAACATTTTGCATGGAGTTTCAAAGTCCCCAGGATGCAAGAAACACCGAAACGCGTCCCCGACCCTTCGAGACGCATCCCCGTGGAACACTACAATATATAGTCCTCATCATTGCCAATATAAGGATCAATCCCAATAAGACAATTTCTACCATTCCCAATCTTCTAGGCTAAGTGATTGTTGATCCAAGGATATATTTTATGAAAGCCATGCCTAAAAGATGAAGGATTCCTCACTTGTTTATTGGGCTTCCTAATCCATTGTAGAGTTTTCATCTTAATGTATTTACCATGAAGGACTTCTGACCAAAAATTCCATGCCACATGAACCAAAACCAAAAATTCCATGCCACATGCTCTTCATGCTTAGAGTAGAATTGAACTAGAAAATACTTTTAATGTTCCATCCTCCCTTATGTTTAGGCATAGATAGCCAATCCTATCTAACAAGGTGTATCCTACCAACATTAAAATTTCTTGACCACATGAATTTAAACATAATTCTTCTAATAAACTTCAAGATAGTCTGAGGAATATGAGCCATAGAGAACCAGTATACCGGCATACCAGTAAGAACTGCTTTCAAAAGTGTAAGCCTGCCACCTAGGGAAAGATACTTATAACTCCAAAATCCAATTCTCTTTACATACTTTTTCACTAGCCATAACCAATCATTAACCTTATAGCAGTTTGGTTTGATATAATAACCAATATACTTGAAGCCCTCATCAATCTTAGACATCTTATATGGAAAAAACTTGGAAATTTGATCTAATATATTGACATCAACATTATGACACATGAAGGAATATTTATTAATAATCACTTCCATTCCAGAGGCCGATCAAAATAAATTGATAATTTCTGAGAAATGATACCAATATTCCACAGATCCTTTACCAAAAAGAACGACATCATCAACAACAAGTAAATGAGTGATGAAAACCGAGGTAGAGATCTTAATACCTTTTAATTTACCTTCACTCCTAGATGCACAAATCATTCTGCCCAGCTCTTCAATAACCAGAACGAAGAGGAGGGGATATAGGGGGAATCCTTGCCTCAAGCCTTTTGAACTTCTAAAAAAGGAAGTGGGAGATCCATTTATAAGAATCGAGAAATTTGCAGACATCACACAAGCCATTATCTAGTTTGTGACATGGAAAGGAATGCCAATTTTAAGAACAAGAAGTTGTAGATAAACCTAGTTGACTCGGTCATATTCTTTGACCAAATCCATCTTAAGGATCAAAGAACTCATTTTTTTTTTATTGTATGCAAACACTCTTGTGAAACTCCAACTGCATCCAATATTTTCCTATTAGCTAAAAATCCAAACTGCTCTTTGGACATCAAATATGCAAGATTAGGCTTCATCCTGTTGGCAATTATTTTAGCAATAATATTGTAAACAAGATTGCATAATGCAATTGGTCTAAAATTAATAATTTTAGCAATAATCTTGTAAACAAGATTGCATAATGCAATTGGTCTAAAATCAGTGAAAGAGGAAGGTTTATTACATTTTGGAATGAGAGTAAAAAAGGTAGAATTTAACCCCCCTAAAACAAAACCTTCCACTCTAGAGTATTCAATCATATGTAATAAATCCTCCCCCATAATATAAAAAAATCCCAAGAATAGTTCAGTGGTCCAACCATCAATACCAAGACTCTTGTCCTTAGCAAAGTTTTTGAGTACCCTTGCAATTTCAACTAGAGTCACTAGCTTCCCAATATCCATACCTTCCTCGATAGAGAAAAAGGTAGGGAGATATCTAATGACTTTCTATTGATCATCGATCTGATATGTACTAGGATCTGAAAATTGTTTTGAGAACTGACTTTTTGCACCATATTCCAAATCCTGTTGTGACTTTACATAATTACCATTCTCATAATTTAAATCCCAAATAGCATTAGTATTTCTTTTATAGGAGGCAAAACTATGGAAAATTTAGTATTTTCTGTCGGTTGTGGAGCATGATCTTCCAGTCTCATAGATGATGTTGTTTTAGTCGTGTTTGTACCCCAGGTTTAGTTATGATCCCGACACGTGAAATAGAGAGTCTGGGGGCAGTTCCCCAGAAAGAAATTTTCTGTTATGGGTTGTTTTTGCACCAACAGATTACGGGCCCATGGTTTTGGGTAGCCCGTGGTATTTTCCCATGGTATTTACCCTTTAAAAGAAAGGCATTGTAATACGATTGTGTAATGTATTGTAGCATTGTAAAGATCTATGAGATCGTGTAAGAGAGACTGAGAGAGAGTGAAGAGGAAGTTGCAGCGGATGTGTTGCGAGTTTTATCCCTTCATTTGATAGATGGTATAATAATAAGGACTGGTAATTTTTGTGTGGACGTAGCCCATATTGGGTGAACCACGTTGTATTGGTGTCTCTCTTGTAATGTGATTGTGTAATTTATATTTGCATCTTGTTTTTTGTTATTGCTCTGCGATCCTGTTTTCTAACAATTGGTATCATAGCCAAAGGTATATTTGGAAGATAAACTCGCAGAAAACTAGGGTTTCTGGTTCGAGTGGGAGCAATGGCGGAAGAAGGAAAGTTTAAGGTCGATAATTTTAATGGCCAAAACTACTAGTTATGGAAGATGCAAATGGAAGACTATCTGTACTAGAAGGATCTATTCCTACCATTGGGGGGAAAAGAAAAACAACTAGCGACTATGAAGGATGAAGAATGGGAGGTTCTTGATAGAAAGGAACTGGGAACAATACGACTGTCCTTGGATTTGTCGGTGGCTTTCACTATCTCAAAAGAAAAGACAACGAGGGGTCTGCTGAGTGCATTGGGTAAGCTATATGAAAAACCCTCAGCCTCCAACAAGGTATTTCTAATGAAGCATTTATTTAATATGAAGATGTCATGAGGTGGTTCTGTTGCTGATCATTTAAATGAATTTAATACGGTTACAAATCAACTAAGTTTTGTAAGTGTGAACTTTGATGATGAGGTTAGGGCTATTCTAATCTTGTATTCATTGCCAGAAATATGGAATGGCTTGGTCATGGATGTAAGTAACTCTGTCTCTAGTTCAAATACCTTGAAATTTGATGATGTTGTTGGTGTTATTCTTAGCAAGGAAATGAGAAGGAAAAGAACAGACGAGACATCAGGTAATGCGTTGACCATGGAGAGTAGGGGAAGACAAAGGGAGAGAGGAAAGAGACAAGGTGATCGCAATAAGTGTAAAAAGGAAAGATCTAAGTCCAAACTGGGAAAGATAGAGTGCTGGAACTGTGGAAAGAAATGACATCTGAAGAAAGACTGTGGATCTCTAAAGAAGAATGGAGATGGACATCAGGAGACTACTTAGGAAGAAAATGTAGCAGGCGATGTGTTACAAGATGCTTTGATTCTTGCATTAGATAATACTAGAGATTACTAGGTAGTAGATTTAGGGGTTTCATGTCATGCTACACCCCATAGGAAATACTTTCATGATTATGCTCCATGCGATTTTGGACATGTTTTATTGGGTGATGATGAGCCATGTAAAATTGTTGGAATGGGTAAGGTATAGATAAAATTAAAGAATGGAACTGAATGGCTGCTGAAAGATGTAAGGAATATTCTTGCTATGAAAATAAATATGATCTCAATAGGGCAGTTGGGAGATGGCGGTTGTTTATCTATGTTTGGAGAAACGTAGTGGAAAATCACTAAAGGATCAACGTTGATAGCAAAAGGAGACACGATAGGTACATTGTTTTTATGTCCTCTAATACTGACCATTCTATCTCTTTAGCTTCCACAGGAATAGATACATCATTGTGGCATCATAAGCTTGGCCACATGAGTGAGAAGGGGATGCAGATTCTCCACTCAAGGAATGTTTTGCCAAATATGAAGCAGGTAAGTTTGGAATTATGTGAGAACTGTGTTTATGGAAAACAGAAGAGAGTCATATTTCTCAGGGTTAGGAAACACAAGAAGAATCAAAAGTTAGAGCTTGTGCATACAGATGTATGGGGACCGGCTCAAGTACAATCTCTAGGTGGCTCTCATTATTATGTTACATTTATTGATGATGCAACTAGGAAAACTTGGGTTTATTGCATTAGACATAAATCTGATGTGTTTTCTACTTTTAAGAAGTGGAAAGCTTTGGTTGAGAATGAGACAGGAAAAAGGTTGAAGTGTCTCAGATCTAATAATGGAGGTGAGTACTGTGACAAGGAATTTGATAGTTACTGTTCATACCATGGGATTCGTAGAGAGAAGATAGTCCCAGGAACACCACAAGAAAATGGTGTGTCAGAAAGGATGAATAGAACAATCATGGAGCGTGCAAGGTGTATGAGATTGCATGCATGGTTTCCCTTACAGTTTTGGGCAGATGTTGTAAATACTGTTGTTTACTTAATAAATAGAGGGCCTTCAAGTGCTTTGGATGGTGGTATTCTAGAGGAGGCATGGATAGGTAAAAAGATAAACTACTCATTTATGAGAACTTTTGGTTGTGAAGCATTTGTCGTATTGTAAAGAAAATAGAACAATGCTTGGAGCTAAATCCAAGAAATGTACCTTTATTGGATATGAGGTTGATGATTTTGGTTATCGCTTATGGGATTATGAAAATAACAAAATCATTAGGAGTAGAGATGTGATATTCAATGAAAAGGTCATGTATAACGATCAGTTGCAGGGAAAGAAACAGGAAAAGGAAAACACATAGTACATAGTACTTGATAAAATTAAAGAAAATGAAGTTCCAAAGGTGCCAGAAAATAAAGAACATCAGCAAGTAACTGAAACTCCTGCAAGTGTAAGAATATATACCAGGTTAAGTAGACTCCTTGAACAATACTCCCCTTTAATGTATTATTTATTGACGATTGATTATGGTGAACCAGAATGTAATGAAGAAGAAATGCAGGTGGAAACTAGAAAGAAGTGGGAGCAAGGCATGAATGAGGAGATGGACTCATTGGTGGGAAACTAGACTTGGGATTTGGTTCAGTTTCCTGCTGGTAAAAGAGCATGGCAGAACAAATGGGTTTACAGGTTGAAGGAAGAAGATGGAGGTAAGAAGCGGTACAATGCCAGACTTGTTGTAGAGGGGTTTACACAGAAGAAAGGTATAGATTTTGATGAAATATTTTCTCCTCTTGTTAAGATGACTTCAATTAGGACTATTTTAAGTTTAGTGGTGGTATAATATTTGCATCTTGAACAGTTAGATGTAAAAAAACCTTTCTCCATGGGGATATGGAGGAATAGATATATATGCAGTAGCCACAAGGGTATGAGGTCAAAGGAAAGGAGAATTTGGTATGCAGGTTGAAAAAGAGATTGTATGGCTTGAAGCAAGCTCCAAGGTATTGGTATTTAAAATTTGACAGGTTTATGACAGAACAAGGTTATAGTAGATGTCATTCTGAACACTGTGTTTATTTCAAGAGGCTAGATAATGGAAGATATATTATCTTGTTATTGTATGTTGATGGCATGCTTGTTGTAGGGTCTAACATGCAGGAAATAAATGTGCTCAAAAGGAAGTTAGCTAATTCATTTGCGAGGAAGGATTTGGGTGCTGCAAATCAAATCCTTGGTATGAGAGTAACAAGAGACAGAAAAAATCACAAATTAACATTGTCTCAGGGTGAGTACATACAAAGGGTGTTGGAGAGGTTCAGAATGCAGAATGCAAAACCAGTTAGTACACCTTTGGCCAGCCATTTCAAACTAATTAAGTAAATGTGTCCCAAGACACAGGAAGAGATAGATTACATGTCCAAGATTACCTATTCATCAGCAGTTGGCAGCTTGGTGTATGCCATGGTGTGCACAAGACCAGATATTGCACATGCAACGGGAGTTGTGAGTAGATATATGAACAATCCAGGTAAAGAACATTGGAAGGCAGTACAGTGGATTCTTAGGTATATGATAGGTACTACCACTCATGCATTATGTTTTGAAGGTTCATACATTGTTCTATAGGGATATGTTGATGTGGATATGGCAGGTGATAAGGATAGCAGGAGGAGCACCATAAGGTATGTGTTTACTGTAGGTGGAACAACAGTAAGTTGGATTTCGAAACTACAAAAGGTTGTTGCACTTTCAACAACGGAAGCAGAGTATGTTGCTGCTACAGAGGCTAGTAAAGAGATGATTTGGTTGCAGAGGTTTATGGAGGAATTGGGTAAGAAGTAGAAGGATACCAGGTTGTAATTTCAACAGACATCCAGAGTTCCATTCATCTTGCAAATAACTCAACCTTCCATTCTAGTACTAAACATATACAATTCAAGTACCATTTCATACGCTCTGTTCTGGAAGATGAATTGTTGAAGCTGGAGAAGATACATACTAGCCAGAATCCTGCAAACATGTTGACAAAGGTAGTGACTAGAGAGAAACTGAGTTCCTGCTCGGTTTTAGTTGGACTTCTAGCGTGAAGGTGAAGATGAGAAATTTTCCAAGTCCAAGGTGAAGCAAGTACAACAGCAATGGAGTTGTTGTGATCAGTCTCCAAGTGGGAGATTGTTGGTTGTGGATCCTGATCTTCCAGTATCATAGATGATGTTGTTTCAATTGTGTTTGTAACCCAGTTTTAGTTATGATCCTAACACACGCAACGGGGCGTCCGGGGGTAGCACCCCCATCAGAATTTTTTTGTTATGGGTTGTTTTTGCGCCAACATATTACGGGCCCATGGTTTTGGGTAGCCCGTGGTATTTTCCCATGGTATTTCCCCTTTAAAAGGAATACATTGTAATACAACTGTGTAATGTATTGTAGCATTGTAAAGATCTAAGAGATCGTGTAAGAGAGACTGAGAGAGAGTGAAGAGGAAGTTGCATCGGATGTGTTGCGGGTTGTATCCCTTCATTTGCTGGATGGTATAATAATAAGGATTGGCAATTTTTGTGTGGACGTAGCCCATCTTGGGTGAACCACGTTATATTAGTGTCTCTCTTGTGATGTGTTTGTGTAATTTATATTTGCATCTTGTTTATTGTTATTGCTCCGCGATCCTATTTTTCTAACATTTTCATCTCCCAAAGATACCCATGTAGTTATACTTTTTAATCTCCAGGCATTCTCCTCATATCTCAAAAGAATGGACTTATGTTATTCTAGTCTCTGTAGATCCTCTTTGTCTTCTTTTATGAAGATCCATCTGAGTTGAGATAAAAAATATTCCTCATTTGAGATTCAATCCACCTTAGCTCCTCACTATCTCTAGCTTTCCTGATTTTTTCCCACTTAACCATCTCATTTTTCAGGCATTTTAGCTTGTATACCAGAGAATCCATCGAGTTGTTTTCCTCAAGAACAATAATAGACTTCGAACAACTTCTTACAAAACAACAAAAGTATACTTCTTGCATCCAAGAGTTATTGAACTTGAAATGATGTTTCTTCTTAGATCTAATCCCATAAATCTGGAGAATAATGGCATGATGGTCCAAGATATTTGAAAATTAAACCGAGGATCTAAATTTATGAAGACAATTTCTTAGGGATTCTACTAATAAGAAGCAGTCTAATCTTTTGATAATACCATTATTGCCACTTCTTTTGTTGCTCCATGTAGGACACATTTTGAATAGAATAAAATCTATCAGATTTGAACTATGGATCAGATTGTTGGAATACCCAAACAGATCATTAGGTCGAGCAGAAGTGCCCCAAATCTCAGAAATTGTGAATGTAAAGTTTAGATCACCCGCGACAATCGGATTTGGCATTTTTAAAATACCACAATTGTCCAAAGCATCCCATAAAACCTCAATATCCTTATAGGGACCATAGATGTTTAATATGGCTAATGGCTGGTCAAATTTAATAAACTTCCCTTCCAATAATAAACCCCCAATTGTCTTGTAAGAATTAAAAATAGAGGTAGAAGAATTCCAACCCAATAGAAGGCCCCCTGATTGACCACATGCATTTATAGAACTATAATTCCATCCTGGAAATTTTTTAGAGAAGGTTTCAATTGCTTGAACATAAATCCACTGAGTTTCTTGAATCAAAAGCATGTTCAGGTTAGTAGATTTTAGGAATCTAGAGAGGGCCCTAACCTTACCATCCCCCTCGATCCCATGAATGTTGTAGGACAGGAAGGAAATTAATCCACCCCGATATCAGGATGTTCTACTCTAAGGGACTGTGAGGAATTTTTATCTTCCAACAATATTTCAGAAATTGGGATGTAGGAAGGATCAACAATTTCTAATGACTCATAAGAGGGGGGAATTGATTTACCTTTTTTTTTTTTATATTCTTATTCTGGATTGTGACATTTTGACATTGAATAGAAGGGATAGGGCTAATATCATGCAAGGGAGAGGGTTTTTTAGAAAATAATTCTAGAGGAGATTTATAAAATCAATCCACTATAGGGGGGATATTTTCCTGAAGCACATGAGGAAAGGTCAGAGATGGAAACCTATTTGCAGGGGGATGTGACAAACCCAAATGATTGTCATCCGAACAAGTATTATGACCTTGAAACTCAGAAATTTTTCGGATAGATGGAATTAAGGAATTTTCAAACTCATGAATCTAAGAATATGAAGAATTCAAAGTATGAACAGGTTGAGTAAAATCCCTGAAACTAAATTACTAACTTCAAAATATAAAGTGGGATTGTCACCATTAGGGATAAAGTGAAAATGCCCAAATTTGAATCGGTTTTAGGGTTTTGTGACACAAGCAAATTCATTTCCTCAATTTAATTCCTAAACTTAGAACAAATGATACTTTTTCTTAAATCTAAATATTTTTTGGCCGTGAGATAGAAATCAAGTTTCTCTTTAGTAACACCTTCATAATGGGTAGGGAAGCAGAACTAAACTTACCATAATGTTTTAGAATTGGAGTATGGGTTTGAACAAGTTCTGTCGGAGAAGAAACACACTGGTTTCCATAATCCGAATTAGCTTCTGAAGATGATCCATTAAAACCCTCACCCCACAACATAAATGGGCATCGATCTTTCACATACCCCATTTTCCTACAAAAATAAAATTGAAAAGGCACATTCCTGTAATCCAATTTCTGATGGAATTTCCTATTTCCCCATACAATTTCCACCTTAGTTGGCAAGCCATTATTAATATAAAATTTGATCATCATAGATGCAATTTTATTTTCCACTACAAAGACCATTTTCTTCTCTAGTCTAACAAATTTGCCTAAAAAAAATGCTAAATATTCAAATACATTGCTAGTCCAAAGTTCAAAGGGGAAGCCTGGCATAAGAACCCAGAGATGCCGATTCACCATCTTCTCCGTCACAAGATTGAAATTCGTATGCCATATTTTCAACACCAGAGAGCCCTCCTTGATTAACCATATATTCTCCAGAATTTTAGGAATAATGTCTGCTCTCAGAAAAATGAAACAGACCCAACCCTTGGTGAGACAAATTGTTCTAGGAGCTAAACCCAATTTAGGAAGCCATGTTTTATTCACCCATCCAATAAGTTCCATTCTAGAAATCTTGGTACCTTCAACCTTTCCAATGACTTCTCTTTTGGACAGAGTACTCATCCAATATAGATTAACGTCCTTACCCAATACAAATTGTTCCAACCTAGACTTCACCTTATAAGTTTTCAAGTTGCTTTTAGATCTAGCTACTTCACCTATTAAATTACCCTGCACATCCTTCCGACGATAAATTTTCCCCTCAGATGTAGGCATAAAACCAATTCCCTCTTGGTCTCTTTTACTGTCTGTGCTCAAAATCCTATTTTGCACAACATGTGAGTTCAAATCCTGTGGTGATCCATCATAGGCATTTGAAACCTTAACCCGATCAGTGTGCAAAGAGCTCTTTGAATGGAAAGTGGAAAAGTTAAAAAGGATAAATTCTAGACATTTGCTAATCACTGAATCCATTGCCCCCATCTACTAAAACCCTTGGCAATAGGATCGAAGACACATGTTGAAACCATGTGACGACAATTTGGTAAAAATGTCGTTCTATTTCTAGGTGTAAAGGATTCCAAAGATTAACCCAAGTACAATGACTTTAGACGTAATCAAATGCCAAGTGTAAAGGAAACTGTATAAGTCCCAAGACCACGGGAGATAGCCAACAATATGAAGGCAAATAGAATATAAAGGAATATTGAAGAATACAAAAATTCTTGAAAACAACCAACATAGAACTAGTATAGTAAAATAGTCTATTCTAGTTAGGGTTTGTAAGAAAACTACAACAAAAAAACATAAACAAGTTCCCTCTTTTTTCACTTAGTTGGTACTAGGCCAACAATGACATTGGCTTGACTCCAAGTTTCTATAGTTTTTAGAAAACCCTAGCTAGGGTTCTCTTCAAAAACCATTGCATTCCCAAGCGTAGACATCTCTCCTTTATGGATATTATTGATTGTAACACCTTATATCTATGATTCCAACAATTCCGATTAAATTTGGGAGAAAAATATAATCAACATTTGTTTTTAAGTTAAATTATGAAGAGATTGAATACCTTTGTGTGACATGATTAAAAATTAAAGGGACTATTTAAGGAAACATTGTTAACATTTCTATTTGTTTGAGCAACAGCATGAATCACATCAATGTTGACGTGATCAATCAATTGTTGATTCTTGGGACAAGCATAAAGGAAACGTTATAGTTTAGGAACAAAAAAAAATACAAAATAAATGATCTACTATTGATAGTTAATTGTTATAATTTCATATCCAAATTCAATGTCACAATTGTTTTTTATAAAGACACTGATATAGTTCTAGGTTCACCTTGGGTACAAACAATGTGTACTTTTGTTTTAAACATGGAGAATTTTTTTTTGACATTTTTATATAAGAAAAAATAACATTATACGACATTTCAATGAAGCCATACTCAAAAGTGCACTTCTAAGAAGACCCGGAGGACTTATCATAAGTGATCCTTCAAGATAGCCAAAATTCAATACAAAAGTTGTAGGGTCGACAAAAATAATTTGAAAAAATTATGATTGAAAAAGTGAAGAAATTACTTAAAAAATCATAATAAAAAACTACTTGCAAAAATCATGAAGTCCAAGGATAAGAAACAATGTATTCAAAAGTTGGAACAAAGGAATCAACATCTTGAGACTCGGTTATCGAATAAAAAAAAAAAAACCAACTACTTAATCAAAGGTTGTTTTGGCAAATCAAAACATTAAAATATGAGCAATTAACAAACCAAGATCTTAAGGATAAAGTTGAAAAGCTAGATAACAATGAAGAAATTTCATGCTTAAAGTTTCATAATCAAAGTTTACTTGCCTAAATCAATAAGTTAAAGAATGACAAGAACTTGCTATAGAACAAATTGGAGAAATCTGCTTGCAAGGAATCCCTAATTGATAGAGAAACAATAATCGATCTCAATGAATTAAACAAGTTGTAAGAGGTAAAAATCATGACATTGGAGAAGGGAACCAATGTTGGAATATTCTCACCATATTATTTTGGTCTTGCATGCTTTGCATGCCTACATGCATTCCATGCAACATTCCATGCATCCATGCATTAGCAGTTGAGTCTCCTAGTACCTAGTCCTTACTTTGGCCCCCCCCAGAGCTTGTTTTTGGCCATCATTAGCCCTCCTATCCACTTAGAGTGCCTTGGTTACATCACTGAAGTCCAAATTCGCCCTCATGCATGATTTTAGGAGTTAGCATAGTCAGTTCCATGATTTAGGGAACCTTGTCCCCTTGATTGCCTAGTTAACTGATTGTTACACCTAGTTTCACTGTTACTGAGTGCAGGAGCACATATTTTGACCACTAAAAGTCATTATTTATCCCCCTTGGAGTCTCCTCCCCTATTTTGGTGCCCATGTGATTCAGTTATACTCAGTTCTACCTCAGTTAACTGATTATTCATCATCGATGGCCACTGAACCTTATCAGGAGATGGTTCCAATGCAAACTAAGCCTATACTTGAGGTGAATTCGAATCTTCCCAAGAGTATCAAATTCATTATATTGTAACACTTTTTGATTGACAACTTACAACTGATTAATGTATCAACAAACAATTTTTCATTTGTGTTTCAGTTTTATGAGTGAATTAATCCATGTTTATGTCTAATTCTTCTTAGTAATAACAGTGTGAAATTGTGAGGTTTGTTCAAGCTTAGTGATCTATCCCTGTGGAATTTCACATGGTATCAGAGCTTGTGAGAGATTTTGAGTGCAACAGTTGTAGCAGTTGAAACAGTAGCAATAGTTCCAACAATAGATTGAGTAGTTGCTTTCAGTAGAGCACGAGAAGCCTCTGGATTTTCACAACAAATCCTAGTGCCATTGAATTGAATTCATTGGAAAAATCCTTTGAGGTCTAGCCAGGTGTGAAGGATCTGGATAAAAGTGCTTATTGTCCTAAAACAGTGTTCAATAGATTCAGTAACAATCCTCCAGATATTTTTCCATTGTTTTTGTAGGTAGTATACAACAGCTTCCATGAATTTGAAAGCAATTCCTCCTCTCTCTCTGCATTCAACTATGATGAGTGGAAACCAAAGATGATAGAATATCTGAAGAGACAACATATTTTTGATACATGTATTGGTCTTATGAGAGACTTTGCTTCCTATGAAGAAGAGAATGATTGGATACATGAATGCGATAGAGCCTTTGGAGCAATGTGTATTGCTATGTCTCCTAGTATGTGCTACCTCATGGAAACTGTTGAATATCCAAGTGATCTATGGGCCCAACTGGACAAAGAATTTGGAAAGAAGAATGAAGAGATTGGTGCAAATTATTTGGAGAACAATCCTAGTGATACCTCCTTAAGTGTTCTCTCTAATTATGTCTCGGCCTCAATCATCTCTCATGATGAAGTTGTTCAACATCAAGAAGAAGCTGCAGATTCAACCCAAAAAGTTCATGTTGAATACATTCCTTCCTCTGTTGCTCTAGAAGTTGAAGACAGTTTTGAATTGTCCCCTTCCCATGTAGCTGATGCATATGCAAGTGATACAACTAATGAAGATGATCCTTTTGTAGATATTATCCACTCCTCAATCATGTTCTCAATGTCTTCTATTCCGAATTCTAAGCAAGATAAGCCAGTTCAAGCTTTAGAATCTGAAGAGGTTATTAAATCCTCTATTTCACATGAGTCTGCTAGTATGCAGAATGATGATCTATTGAATGTTTTGGAGGTTAAATTAGAGTTTGGAGGTGATGCATTCACCCTCCTTGATCACATGCTTCCTATGAACTTCTATTCGATCATTGGAACATGTTCTCAGAGTTTCATTGAAGATGGAGGGCACTACCATTCGCTTGGGTTCAAGTCTCAGGCACATTTTGGCGATTTTGGTTTTGATCTCACCCCTGCTGGTTCAAAGGAGATCACAAGAAACCATCTATATATTCTTGGAGCTGATTTAACTTCCACTGATCAGAAGTTCAAGTTTCAAGAGAAATTAGATTTTATTGGAGCTGATCTTACCTTAGTTGGTTCGAATTATAGGTTCCAGGACGATCTTCATATTTTTGTATTTGTTCTCACCATGTTTGGTCTGAAGAGAACTTGTTCAGAAAGCCTCTATATTCGCTTGCATCCACTGAAGGAGAATACAAGCACATATTTTTGGAGCACGATCCACTTTTTCCCAAGAGGAAGATACCTCCAGACATTGAATCAAGAATCACACCTACTTGAGTCTTGAGCAACAATTTTTGGTGTGTTTTAGAATATCTTGGCATTTTTTTTTCTCACTGGGTTTTCCTTCTTTCCTCACTTTTTAGATTGTTGTACGGGGTGACCTTTGGTCTCAGTAACCAGGGCCCTAATTTTTATTTATTTATCCTCATAGTCTGGATTAAGGGGGGGTGTTGGAATATTTTCACCATCTTATTTTGGTCTTTCATGCTTTACATGCATGCATGCATTCCATGCAACATTCCATGCATCCATGCATTAGCAGTTGAGTCCCTAGCACCTTGTCCTTACTTTGCCCCCCCCAGAGCTTGTTTTTGGCCATCATTATCCCTCCTATCCACTTAGAGTACCTCAGTTACATCACTAAAGTCCAAATTATCCCTCATGCATGATTTTAGGAGTTAGCATAGTAAGTTCCATGATTTAGGGCACCTTGTCCCCTTGATTGCCTAGTTAACTGACTGTTACACCTAGTTTCACTGCTACTGAGTGTAGGATCACCTATTTTGACCACTACAAGTCATTATTTCCCCCCCTTGGAGTCTCCTCCCCTATTTTGGTGCCTACATGATTCAATTATGCTCAGTTCTACCTTAGTTAACTGATTATTCATCATTGGTGGCCACTGAACCTTATCAGGAGATGGTTCCAACGAAAACTAAGCCTATACTTGAGGTGAATTCAAATCCTCCCAGGAGTATCGAATTAATTCTATTGTAACACTTTTTGATTGCCAGCTTACAACTGATTAATGTATCAACATCAGTTTTTCATCTATGTTTTAGTTTTATGAGTGAATTGATCCATGTTTATGTCTAATTCTTCTCAGTAATAATAGTGTGAAATTGTGAGGTTTGTTCAAGCTCAGTGATCTATCCCTTTGGAATTTCACAACCAATACATATCCAATTGAAATCTTACCTAGCAATAAATCACTAGACAGATCAAGAGACGAATGTTTCGAGAACATGACACCAAATACAAGAATACCCTGTCATCATCCTAATTATGTTACATCGTAATTTTCCACCCTGTGAGCATCAGCACTATTTGGCCTATAGGATCCATTTCAGTGACTCAGATCCACTTATATCCTTCATAGATACTATTTTTCCCTATTTTTGTTCCTACCCACATGTTGCATCACTATAGCATGCGTACCCGCGAGTTGCATCATTATAGACCGCGGGTATCAAGTAAAATGGTAAAAACCACTATTAATTACTTTTTACTCCCAAAAAGCGGTCATTGGGTGACCTTTGGCTCTCCATCTACCCAAGTAACGTCTCGATGTGTCCTTTCACCTACCTTTGAGAGGACTATATATTGAGCACATATGGCTTATGGACGGGAGGAAGAAGAGAATAGTAAAGGAACTCTAGTGGATTTTTGTCCTATCTTGAGTCTGCACTCATTGATCCTTGTAGTTGTGGACGATTTATGTTCACCTTCCAAACTCCTTTCTAGTTTGAGTTTTCCATTCATGGAGGATTGAAGTGGTGGAGGCACAAGTGGATTGATCTAGATCTTGGTTCAGATTGGTTGCCAGCAAGAGTTCGTATCACTTTGTAATTCTTCTTATTCATTAATAGAAATGCTCATATTCTCGTGCATTCATGGTGTGAATGGTGTTTATTATACATTGGATTACATTTGCTTATGATACTATGGACCATTGTTATTGATAATGTTAATGCCAATTATATATTATTTGTACTTGTTGGATATTGGCTGTCAAGACTAATTTGCAGATTACAAGTGCACGGATTGAAAGCTCCAACGGGGATCTACATCAAATGTTTGGGTTGAGGTTGGTTACATTTCTCCATTATCTTAACATTGTCATTTATAATAGCATTGCTTTGAGAATTGAGTAGATTTATGGTAGTCATCTGTTTGTTGTGGTATTCCCAAGCCATAGTGAGTTTTCTCCAATACAGAAATGGTGACTCCGTTGGGGAAAACATCCATGTTTGGGAAATTTTTTGAGCATTAGTCCATAATTAGAGTTACTATTTATCGAAGCTCTATGTCACTGATTGGCCGTTAAGATACATTGTAGAAAACTTGCTTTTTCTGAGCCCTTGGACTCTTTATTTTCCCATTTTCCTTTCCTCACCCGCGGGCTAGCTTAGCTCAGCTCGTGTATACCCTTCTCTGTTTACACTACTACTCGCAGGTATTCCTTTGACAGTAGCGTGTAACTCCGACTTTTGTTGGTTTATGGATATTGGTTGTTGCTGGGTGATTTTGGTTGGTTCCCGAGTCTTTGTTGGCCTCTCTCTTGACTGTTTCATGCCTTGGTTGTGACCAGATCTCTTCGTTTCTCTTGGTTGAGCCTTCTTGGTTTTTTACCAATCTTTGGTTTTAGCCTCTTGGTTTCTTCCTTTTGAGCTCATTTCTTTGGCTGAGTCTTGCTGTTTAGGATATGCTGGGTTGTCTTAGTGATCTTCTCAGCACTTCAGTGACTGAATAGTAGGATTTATCTTGCATTTTTTCATTCCATTTATATTGAAAAAATACAAAAATATACATTTAGTTTTTTGCATTTTCCTTCTTGTTTATAACTGAAAATACAAAAATATTTTACTTTCATGTATTGCATCTTGCATTGATTGCTTGTTGCTTTCATTTAGGTTCTGCTTGTGCATCAAAAAGATAAAAGATTGCATCTTTATTTTAGAATTGTTGGTTGATTTTGCATATTAGTGACATTGTTTTATTGGATAGATGAATCTAGGATTGGACAATTTTGCATTCTATTGAGTCTACATATCACTAGTTTCACGATCATATCCCTTGAGTAATCACAGCCACTAAAATTAAGGCCTAATCTTAAAATTGATTAGACTGATTTTATTTATAGGGTACACCAACTAGTAGAGGTTTAGAGTCTTGGAATAGATCATTATGAGTTAACAATCCAAGACTACTAGACGAAACATTAGGTGTCTGACCAGGGAGTGGAGAAATCCATGGTATAGATCGGTGTTCTCAGGAAGCTCTACTCAATTCAGAGTTAATCACAAGGTCACATGAGGTTGGTTGAGGAGATATCCCTCCGATACCGGCTGAACGTGGGAGATATATCTAGGATTTGTACATGTCTGGGGGTACCAGAGGTTCATCCTCTTGTGCTTCGGGCTTAGCTACCCTGCCCATACGATGGGTCCCACCTGCGACTGTCCCCCTAAGCATTGGTTAGATTGTGGTGAACATGGTTTCCTTACCTAGGTACCGCACAGGGTACTTGTAGTGGTTATGTTGTTTGTGTCCTGAGTCAGATAGGGATTGGACAACACAGTTGTGTTCGTGCAGTGGACTTGACCCTATCGACACAGTGAAGCCTGGGTGTCTCTATAACTGATTTTGTTACCTCCAACTATAGTTTGGGAGTCTCAAGCCTTTCCTAGGTGAGACATACTAGCTCTAGTGTCGGGAGCTCATTTAGCCACTCTGTCTGTCTACTCTTGGCTATAGTTTCTCTAGGTGTGTGCTTTTGATTTACTTTTTTTTGATCGATAGTTGGCCTTTAGGGGACGTTGTGACTCTCTCTGGAGATAACGTGGCATGGAGCCCTACTCTCCGCCGGTCCCGTCATTTGGCTGGTTTAAAGCCACTCGAGGTTACACGCCGTATTGTTAGAGGACGCCGGAGGGCTCCCTCTGAGTCTTTGGATTCTTATGTGACTTACATTGAAGATTACATGGCTGCACATCTCGATATTGGGGAAAACCCTTTGACTCCTTCGGGTAGAGTTGAACATACTTCCGATCCCCATACTCCTTGTGAGGATTGGGGGGGTGATACACCTGAGACTCAACCTAGTTCTATTTGGCCTAATCCACTTGACCGGGATCTGTTTGATCCTTCGAATCCATATAATTATCCTTACGAAATGCCCGACTTAGATGAGGATGAAGAACAGGATGAGCCTTTCGTTCCTTCGTTTCCATGCAATTATAGATATGGGATGTCTAAGACTCATGATGATATTGGCCCTATGATCAATCCCACCACACTCTCTTTTGGTATGCCTAGTCATAGTATCGTCGAACCTTCCACTGTGGTTGGTACTCACTCCGGCACTAGTCAAAGTGTTAGCCATACTATACCCACTGGGGGCACTACCCTCGTTGGGGGCACTACGTTGTCCACCCACTCACATAGTATGGGGAATGGTCATGTTCCTCCTAACAATGCTAATGTTGGAAGATGACCACCTCCTAGGATTACCCAACCTAATCGGAATGCTGTTCAGAACACGACTCACCATCCACCACCTAATACATGTGTCGCTACTCGTCAACCCAGGACTACTTTTGCACATGATATCATTCCTCCCAACCACGGGGGAGGACATATACCACATACTTTTGCGTCCACTGCCGCCACTAGAGATGCTAATGTAGCGGGTGGGAATATTTCCTATCCACATGGACATCACACCACCAACCCTGCTACTAATCACACCAATGTTGGGGCTGGGAATACTTCTCATGCTTTTGGTCACCACATGACTACTCAAGCTAATCCTAATGCTGGGGGTGGGAACATACCATACCATTACGGTCATTACAACACGGTTCCTGCTATGAATAGTACATACATGCCCCATATTCATGGTGGAAACCCTTACTACAACACAGTCGGTGCTGGCCACCAGTATCACCCACCACTCCAATATGGTGCCCAAAACACGCATATACCTGCTTACTCTCAAATGGGTTAGCCAGGAGGAGGTTATAAATCCTATGGACATAGGCAAGCTTATGGACCGTCAGGTCCTCATTATCAGTAGTTTATTCCTCATGGTCAAGCTTTTGGTCCATCTTATAACACAGTTCCGTTTAACCAACCTTTTATGGGGGCTTATAATCAAGCTTTCCAGCCTCAGCTCCCGTTCCTTGCATGCTTGAATCTCCCGGATCTTTCAAAGCTCACGAATGATCTAGTGTGTCATGAACCTACTTGGTCCCCGTTCCCTACCAAGCTTCTTTCGGACATTCCAAAGTTTGAGGGGAAACGTGGTGAGGACCCGAGAGATCATGTCACGACGTTTCACCTTTGGTGCTCCTCCAACTCTTTGAATCATGATTGCATTAGATTACGACTATTTCAACATACCCTCATGGGGGCAGCCGCGAAGTGGTATGTGGAGTTGCCTGGAAACCCCTATAGGGGATTCAACGAGATTGCTTTGGTTTTCTTAGACCATTTCCAGTTACCGGTTCGTTATGATACTGGTACTGAGTTGTTGTCCACCTTCCGTCAGAATAAGGTCACACATATTTCTAACCACGTTGAAGAGTGGCATCGGCGAAAGAGATTAGTGAAAGCCAACATTCCTCTAGAGTTCCTGTTGGAATGGTTCCTTAAGTCTTTACTCCCATACATTGCTAAGGATGTTTCGATGTCCGGCATTGTGACTGAGGAACAAGCTATCTTGAAAGTCTAGCAGTTAGATCTACTTTACTCTCAGTCTGGCATTTTGTATGACATTATTCTTGATGCACCGAGAACAAGACATGAGCCCACGTCAGTTCCTCGACCACATGCCAATGGCATCATGGGGTCCGCATGCACTCGCCTTGTAGACTTGGTAGCTAATCAAATCCAAAATTTGTCTCTCAACCAGTCTGCTTCCAGACAAGTTCACACCTTGTCCGCTTCCACTCCGTCATCTGATGTACACAACGTGCAATCAACGAAATCGTCGGGTAACCAGCAACCTGGTGGTAAGAAAAAGGGGAGAAATAATCGAAGGGGTGGAAACAATGGAAGTAACAACAATAGCAATCGTAATACTCCTCGTAAAGATAATTCCAATCCTCCTCGGGAAGGCAGTAATGCTGGCGAGGATCGTAAACCTAGGCGTAAGGTGAAATTCCCTTGCAAGCTTTGTGGGGAGGATCATCTTACTCACTTATGTCCTCGAATTGAAGAAGCATTGAAGCATTTGGCACAGAGCCCAGCCATGTTGAAGGATCCTCTTCCTCATCACCAAAACATGGCTTCGCATGCTCCCACCATTGGTTATGGTACTAATGAAACATAAACATTTTCTTCCAATACTAGTGGTTATGGATGTGTGAATATGGTTCAGTTAGAGGTTTGTGTAGCTACTCGTCAACGCAATTATGGTGCACCACAACTGAATTTGGGGAATGAGCCTTCGCCTCCTCCTGACAATTCCTTTCATATCGAGAAGCTTTCCATTATGTCGTGGATATCGAAAGGTGTTCTCAAGTGCTCCACGCATAATTCTAATGCTCGAGCCTCCTAGGACTACTCCATCGTAGAAGATTTGGGCTAAACTCCGTGTGCCATGTCTGCTCTTGAAGTTTTGCAAACCTGTCCTTCTCAGAAGCATGCCCTTTTGAGTGCGTTAGGAGTTTAGGATGGGGGAAATCCCAGTGTTATCAAGTTTGATACTACTGATGTCCAAACTCGCTTTCCTTACCACGTGGCTTTTCAAATCTAGGTGGTTTTCCTTAAGAGCTTCGTCAAACGTACTATGGTTGATGAAGGTGCCTCTGCGTCAGTAATGTCGTTAGCTTGTTGGAAATCTCTTGGCTCTCCTCCTCCACTCACGTCTAGAAATACACTCACTGCATTTGACAGTAGATCTTTTACGCTGCATGGAATTATCCCTTTCCTTATTGTCTCCTTGGGAGGTAAGTCTGTGCCTATTGAAGTCGAAGTGGTTGATGCACCCATCGACTACAACCTTTTACTGGGTCAAAACTGGATGTGCGCTATGAAGGCTCTCGCATCTACTGTATTTAGAGTCATCTGCTTTCCCCATGAAGGAAAGATTGTGACGATCGATTAGTTGGATTATGTTGGCACCCCTTCCACAGCATCCACGGGATCCGTAGTCCCACAAGTTTCTAATTCTCAGCCGGCAACTGGGAACATAGGTGTTGGAATGTACCGCTCATTGATGGGAACTTTTAACCATTCTGCACCCGTGAATTTTATTGGAACCATTACCGACAATGCATCTCCTCCTTCAAATAATATGTTATTCCAGACCTCCTATTTAGATGATCCATGGACTTTACCATCCACGAATTCCACGTCTGGAGACATTGTGCATGTCGAGATGTCTATGCCTTTATTTGTAGCGGATCTCGCTTACGATCATATCCAACAAACCACTGCAGATCCGGATCTCTCTTCTTCCCAGATAGTTGAGGAAGATCCCATTATGCTACCAGTTTTGGCAGCCAACCTATCTTGTTCACATGATTGCCTTGATGGTATCCTACCTTTAGATGAATTTTTTATTGAGGCCATGAATGGTAATGACAAGCCTTGGGAGGATTCTCATCATCAATTTTATTTCCTTCCCACCCTTGATCTTATTGAACGAGATGATCCTATAATACAACCTGCCATCCATTTGAATTTGGATCCATTCACAGTCTCATCCAGCCTTGATTTGACGTTTGATCCTAATGAGTCTTTGAGCTCTCCTATAGATTTGCAAATCGGTGCTCCTGAAAAGTTTGATTCTATTTATAGAATTTCCAACTCCCGTGATGATGAATTTTCTCTTGCAGATTCCTTCACATCCTTCAGCTTTGCTTTTCATTTTGAAGATGATCATTTTGATCCCTCAGGTATTGGTACTATGGCACCTTCAGTGGTTAGCTCTACCTACGTTATGTCTGAGGTTAACAATAGTGAAGTTGAAAATGTTTCTACCGCAGTGACTTGTATCATATTTTTCTTTACATACGCTTTAGAGATGATCTTGGTACTTATGTTTCTTGGAGACAGGATTCTTAGCTGGACTTATACTTGGTTACGGGTCCTTTTCGACATTTGCTTCGGTCATGACAGGCATATTCAGAACCTTGCATATAGGTTTAGGCCTCTCTATTGTTATGATGCATTTGAGCCTATTACTATCCGAATTTGCAGACACCGAATTTGCAGACACCCCTTGAGTGTCCTTATCTTGCTCATGTTCCTTGCATTATGCATAGCTTTGTCCCATGTGCTTGGAACTAGTCTCGCATGTCCCTGACACTCGTCTGCCCTCATTATGAGCATTCCTCCATATCTCATTTGAGCTCGTTAAAAATAGTAAGGAGGTCAGGAGTTTACTTTTTCGGGCTCGTTAAACCTTTACGGAAAGGATTTTTATAAAGTCTTTTTTAAGCCCTTGTTAGACTTTTTCAAATCAAACAAGATCGCCGAGTATACTTGTCATTTCAGACTCGTTAAAGGATTTGAAGTGACATTCACTTAGGTATAAGTTTACCCCTTTTCCGGACCTTTGTGGATTAATTACGAAAAAGGTATACTCTAGTCATACATGACCAGAAGAGTTCTTCTCTCATTGTTTTACACTTTTTCGGGTGAGGAGACTAACTTTACAAAAAAGGACTTCTCAGTTATATCATGTTGTGATTGCATTGCATCATCCCGCTTGCCGCTTGAGCCTTGTGCCGGCTCCCGCTTACTCAATTGTTAGCCTGGTGCCTGAGCACTTTTCCCCTGTCGAGCCCTACAGAGCTTATATATTTGCCCTTCACAATTTGATGACCTTTTGACCCTAAGGGAACATACCCCCGAGTGCCCACATCCTGCACTCATCTCCTTGCATTGAGCATAGGTATGTTCCACTTCTTGGGACTAGTCTGCTAGCTATTTGACACTCGTTCCCTCACTTGTTGTATTATAAGCAATTTTATTCTTTTTCAAGCTTTACCCAAATATGAAAAAGACCAAAAAAATCAAATATTCCAAAAATCCGGATGGGATTATGGTCACTATTTCTTGTTGGTAGCTGTTGTGTCACCTTTGAACAAAGCATTCATTCCATTCTGTACATTATGAGTCGGGACTATAGTTGGGCCTTAGGAGCTGTACTTGTTTCTCAGCTTTCTCCACCGATTGGTTAAGCTTCCAGTCATTATGGAGCCCTCTGTAATGCCTCCTGCATTGCATAGTTTATGTCAAGTCTATGCTGCCTGAGTCTATCCATCTGCTCATGCTCTTGTTCAAAGGAAGTCCTGAACCAGTGTCGGCCACTCCTCAGATCTCTTGACTATTGCATGTCCACCATCCTTATTGAGTCAGTCCGTTTCACCTGAGATCTTCCAAAACTTTCAGCATTGCTTCTACCTCGTGCTGGTTGATGGGGGATGCCTTAATGCCCTCCTTCCAGCGAGTCTCGTTCCGTCAACTTCAACTCATTTATTCCGGGACTTGAGGCTTAGAGTTCATTTGAGTACCTTGAGGCTTGCAGTCATTAGTGGCAGGTTCTCTTGCCATCGATAGTTTTGGGAATACATCAATGTCCCTTGATTGATGGATTCATCCTAGTGTTCAACTTCAACCCATTTATTCACACTCCGATGATTGTGCTCTATGCCTTGATGCCCATTTTCATTATTGGTGGGTCATCTCGCATCTGTTAATGGTATACATCATTGACCGGTAATCAGACGATGTCTCATCAGGTTCGACCCCAACTCCTTTATTCACTTGATGGGACTTGCACCGTCGAAGACTTGTGTAGAAGACCCCAGGTGATTGTGGCATTCAATATGCTACATATGACTTTAACTTTACATCTGAGATATCACCTCTCAGATTTCAACAGTTTGTACCTCCAGTTTGCACCAATTGTCTTCTTTTCAGTAGAAGACCATATGTTACTGTAGAGGGATCATGGTTATGATCACTTATGACATGTATCCATTATATAATGCCTATTCATGGCCATTGTATCAGATTGTTGTACTACACCGACATGTATTCAGATATACTATTGTATTATGACGAGTGAGCTGCTCTTTCCACTTATGTCTCCATCACTCCACTTCTGAGTTTTATAATGTATCTCGGCCATTGTAGCACTTTTAGTCTCTGACCTCACACATTAGGGGGCATTTGTTACATCGTAATTTTCCACCCTGTGAGCATCAACACTATTTGGCCTGTAGGATCCATTTCAGTGACTCAGATCCATTTATATCCTTCAGAGATACTATTTTTCCCTATTTTTGTTCCTACCCACATGTTGCATCACTATAGCATGCGTACCCGTGATTTGCATCACTATAGACCGCGGGTATCAAGTAAAATGGTAAAAAACACTATTAATTACTTTTTACTCCCAAAAAGCGGTCATTGGGTGAACTTTGGCTCTCCATCTACCCAAGTAATGTCTCGATGTGTCCTTTCACCTACCTTTGAGAGGACTATATATTGAGCACATATGGCTTATGGACGGGAGGAAGAAGAGGATAGTAAAGGAACTCTAATGGAATTTTTCCCTATCTTGAGTTTGCACTCATTGATTCTTGTAGTTGTGGACCATTTATGTTCACCTTCCAAACTCCTTTCTAGTTTGAGTTTTCCATTCATGGAGGATTGAAGTGGTGGAGGCACAAGTGGATTGATCTAGATCTTGGTTCAGATTGGTTGTCGACAAGAGGTCGTATCACTTTGTACTTCTTCTTGTTCATTAATAGAAATGCTCATATTCTCGTCCATTCATGGTGTGAATGTTGTTTATTATACCTTGGGTTACATTTGCTTATGATACTATGGACCATTGTTATTGATAATGTTAATGTCAATTATATATTATTTGTACTTGTTGGATATTGGATGTCAAGACTAATTTTCAGATTACAAGTGCACGGATTGAAAGCTCCAATGGGGATCTACATCAAATGTTTGGATCGAGGTTGGTTACATTTCTCCATTATCTTAACATTGTCATTTATAATAGCATTGCTTTGAGAATTGAGTAGATTTCTGGTAGTCATCTGTCTGTTGTGGTATTCCCAAGCCATAGTGAGTTTTCTCCAATACAAATTACATAGGTCGTTAACGAACCAACCAAACAGAAAATAAATATGTAAAGTTAAGTAGAGATTCTACTTTGTTGATAAGAAGTTCAAGTATTGAATCATATCATTTTCCAAATCATGGAAGTCACTGCCAAAAAGAATCACAAAAGATCAAACTAGGTTGGCTTGACCTTTACACAGATCGACAAATTTGCTTATCACTTAGAAGATCGTATTGCCTTGTGTCCTCAATAATGATGAACCTAAGAATGCATTACAAGCCAAAATGAGGACATAAATTTTGTATGCTTTGAAGGAAAAACATTTTTAAAAGAGTAGGCAATGTAACTAACACACACACATATTTATGTTCATATATATATATATATATATATATATTCATAATAACTATATATTGAATGAGAAAATATGAGATGATGATACCATGACCATGTGATTGTCTACTTATAGCATTGACTAGTCACAATGGTTGGTAAGTCATGTCGTTTCAATAGGTCACGTCTTTTAGATAGGATGTATCCTTTCATTAATTGTTGTTATATATATATTAATGAAAGGACACATCCTATCTAAAAGACATGACTTACCAACCATATATATCTATATATATATACTATATATATATATATATGTTCATTATATATATATATATAATGTATATATTATATTCATTATATATATGTTCATTATGTGTGTGTGTGTGTCCTATAAAGGGCACATCCTATCTACATGACCTATTGAAAGGACATGACTTACCAAACACACACACACACACACACATATGTGTGTGTGTGTGTGTTCATTATATATATATATATAATGAGAACACACACAAACACACACATATATATAATGACTCATCATCCATAAATATATATAATGAGTGCGTGCACACACACACACACATATGGATGTTTGGTAAATCATGTCCTTTCAATAGATCATGTCTTTTAGATAGAATGTGTCCTTTATAGGACACACACACACACACACATATAGATGGTTGGTAAGTCATTTCCTTTCAATAGGTCATGTCTTTTAGATAGTGTGTGTCATATAAAGGACACATCCTATCTAAAAGACATGACCTATATGTGTGTGTGAGAGAGAGAGAGAGAGTCCTATAAAGGAAAAATCCTATCCAAAACACATGACCTATTGAAAGGACATGACTTACCAACCATCCATATATATATAAATGAATTACCATATATATACTTTTTCCATAGGAAAAAATCTTTTTATTCATGTAGAATAAACGTAAACTGCCCTTTCGGGCTTACATTTCCTTTGTGTCTCTTGAAGGCTACATTACATACATCTGGCTAATAGCCCTTCGTTACAAAAACTAGGCTCATGGCCTTCTCATCATATTTATTTTATCTTTAAACCTAAATCATCATAAACTGATTCGTGATCTGACCATTGTGTTTCTCCTCAACCTCAATGACCTCTGGTTGCTATGCTAAAGCCAATGTTGATAGAGAGTCCACTTCCATATTCAGTTCTCTATAAACGTGCGTGAAGGACACATCTTGAAAGGTAGAGAGTTTCTCACGTATTGTTTCCATCACATACTAAAGGTGAGGGGCATGAATATGAACTTTCCCTTTAGGCCAATTGATCACCATTTTAGAGTCACCTAGTAGATGTATCCTTGACATCTATTTATGCTGAGCTACCCCTAAGAAATACCCATAGTGCTGTGAGCTCTGCTTCATTGTTTTAATCTTGTTCCAACCCATATTTAATTTTGAGTTTAACTGTTTTTGAAATAAAGAGCACCCCTCCTACTCCCCCAAGAGGCGTCTCCCCCTGATTTTCCCCATCAAATAAGGCCCATGGGAAGCTTATGTTGATTTCTGGGTTCACTATCAGACGTTGCTTAATCACCTTCGGAGATTTTTTGTGTTCCTGGGTTTTCTGCAATAACAGGGACATTGTTATATCCGGCAGAATCCATTTGTTTTGAAAAATTGCTTTTTTCTGGGTTTCCCATATACTGTGAACAAACAAGGTTGTAAATGCTTCATAAAAGCATACCCCCTCATGCTTCCATCACTGTTGTGCACTCTGTTCCAGCGTTGCATCTCTGTGGATGATGGTGTTGCTTTTTAACTTATTTGAGGCTGCATCCCATACATGTCCTGCATACGCACAAGAGTTAAAAAAACGAGAAGAAGTTTACTCACAGTTCTTACACATGATGGATATTTTGGGACCTTCAAACCCTCTCTTTCTAAGAGTTTCCCACATTAAAATCTTGTTACTTAATGCTAACCATAGGGTAATCTTTGTTTTGAGAGGACCGAGAATATTCCATACTTTGAGACACCACCATCTATGATCTCCAAACATTTCTGCTAGTGCAACCTCATAACCAATTTTTGTCGAGAATTTTCCATCAGTGCTGTTAAGTTTTTCCAAATTAGTATATCTTGATCATCCCCATTCAACTGGATAAAACTGGAGACCAGATTATTAACAAAGCAATTCCATTCGACTACTGTCTCCCCTTGCAAACCAGACTCATGAGTTGATTTCCACCCCTCTCTACCTCGAATTTCTAGATGTTGGGACTGAGCATATGCTAAAACGCATATCCTTTTGGTTTTTAAATGAGTTTTTAATGCATTTGATATTTTATATTCCTCTCCTTCTCTTACCCACGGATCACGTCCAACCCTGACTCGTCTTCCATCACCAACCTTCCAAGCACACCAATTACCTACCAGTGGGAAAGCCAACACAAAAGCTTTCCATCCAATAGAGCCATTTTTATATGAGTTGTCTAGTTGCATGAACCATTCCACCACCGAAGAACCCAGAAAGTATTTGGGACACATAACCCTACCCCACATAGAAGTAGGGCTCTTCGCTAATCTCCAGAGGGATTTAACAACCAAATATTTGCAGAAAATATCTGGGTGTTTTATTCCCTAGCCTCCCTATTCTTTTGGAAAGGTTAGAGTTGTCCATTTTACCAATGGAATTCCTTCCACTTGTTTATCGGCTATCCAAAGGAAGGAGAAGCAATTCTTCCTTATTTTTGTTAGTATTCCTTTTGGAATGTAAGCTGTAGAAGTCCAATAAATCAGAATACTCTGCAACACTACTATTGACCAACGCGAACTCGGTCGATAGGGGTTCGCCTCACTGTCGACACATACCGCAGTATCCCTGGGCACTGGCCTAGGCAGGTTTGAGCCTACCCAGCAACATCCGCAGAGCGGATGAGGTCTCACTCAAGGCATCTAGGAAGAGTAGATAGAACCATGTTTCCGCTGAGGGAGGAGGAGAGTTGTGGCTGCACGAACTAGCTATATTGCAATACTTAACCAGAAACTTTAAGCATTCGACATGGAATTATAACATATTACTTAATCGCAGCATTTATCATCACAGCAACAGTAAGCAGATATTGCATCAATAAAATATAACAACATTCATATATCGCAACATTGCACAAAGATCGTACCAAAACATCATCATTATATTACTGTTGCAGTCGGATACCAGAAGCAAAACATAGATCTCCATACACATACATCTCCTTATCTCTCGCCTGCTATTCTTTCTATCTTCTATCTCTACATCTATATCTAACACTTACAATTCTCATCTATTTATAGGCTTCTGCCATTACAATATTTTTCCACTTACAACTGACTTCCTAACCGACACTATGGACAAATGACCCAATACCTAACTGACTCGGTCCAAATGACCCAAAAACCTGCATATTATTACATAACATATGGTCCAAGTGACCCAAAACCCGCCAACTGCGGTATTCTTTAACACAAAATACTCCTTCCGTGCCCTCATCCAATGTGTCGCAGCATTGGCGGTACTACGACATTTCCTCATCAAACCACCTTCCAACAGGCCCCCAACACAATCTTGTGGCTCACCCTCGAGCCACGTCAACTGCTGGACATAGTACACACTGTGGTGTTTACCTTGAAGTTGGCATACGGCTGTTCAACATTCCGCACCAGCATCTCGACCTCCGTAGCCACTACCTGACTGCTGATCACATCGTCGGCCGATGGGTGATCTGTAAGCTTGTCCATGACCTGCTGTCGATACTTCTGTACTGCTTGGAGAGCTTCACTAGCCTGCAGCATCAGTTTCCAGCCAATGTCCTGGAATTCTTCCAACTGCGCTGCACGTATCTTCAGTCATTCATCTACCTTGGCAACCTGTTGTTGCAAGTCCTTCAGCTCGTGCGACTTAGCCACTTGCTCTATTGGTTGCAGGGTTCTCATCACAGCCTTTAATGTGGCCACCTGGCCTTCTGCTTCCTGCCGGGATTTAGTGAGCTATTCAACTTGCTCATAGTGAACGATGCAGCCCCAAAATTGCACCATGTTGATGGTGAGCCTAGTTTCCTATGTTTCCAGCTCCTCCATCTGGGTGGCAACTTCCTCAAGTACCCTTCTTCATTCATCCACCTCGGCCTAAGGAATACCTGGTTTCAATTGAGCCTTCAAAATGTCATTCTCCTGTCGCAACTGAACAATGAAAGTTCCTATTCGCTGCACCCGCTTGAGCATGTCAGTCTCGGGAATGGGCTCCGGCGTATGCTGGCATGCATCACAAATCGCCGTCTCTAACTTCATGATGTAGTCCCACAAATGGGTCTTTTCTATGATAAGAAAATCCTGATCCTTTTTAAGTACTTCAAGTGCACAACCCTTCTCGGCCCACTCCTTCTTAATGTCGAATTCAAGGTCATCCACTGCTTTCCGTGCTGTAGCAGCGCTGCTGGTAAGCTCGTCAATAGCGATGGTTGTAGCTTCCTCGCTTGCATGCAATTGTTGATAGCTCTTGTTTATTTCATGCATTCTATCTGCCATTTCTTGGGAGGCGATCTTCTGCATTGTCGCCAGCGCCATTGCCTGCAGTTCATTAACATTGACAGTCACTTGGGCAACCGTCTGCAGCACAGTTTGCAAAGGCTCATTGTCGGTCACAACTACAGTCGGGGGAATGTCGATATTCTGGACCCGGGGCATGGTGCGGATTGTGACCATTTCCTGCATGGGTACATTACCGGGTTCCTTTTGTAAAATTGCATTACACAAAGAATCCATACGAGCAGCAATCACCGAGAATCCCTCCTCCGCCTTGATGGACCCCTTGTTGGCAGCCACTATGGCGGCATGGTTGAGGGCTATCATTAATTGGCCCAACTGCGCCTCCACTGGTAAATAAATCCCACTGATCGTCGCGTGCTCGTGGTGCCATTTTGACCAGTTTTCTTCAAGAGCACGGTCACTATCATTCGTTGTTGGTGTTCTGGTCGACTCGTGATCAAAATCATGATGACTCTGTTGATCCTGCGTTGATATGTGGTCCGCAGGACCCAACAGGGGACCTCGAGTGTCAATTTCTGCTGAACTCATGGGCTGTCGCCAGGCCTCCGATCACTCATTCACAATAACCTCCAAATATTCCGCTGTCACCTTATATCTGGTCTGCAACCATTGTTGATCAACATCACGATGAGCTTGGATATGTATGACACTTGGCCATATTGCAAATGCCATAATAGGTTTGAATCGTGCCACAGTATCTTCAGATATTCAGGACCTGTGTTGCTGCGTCACAAAGCATTTCCGAATACAACCAAAACTGCAATTAGCACTCCCGGATTCGCTCAAGCTCTCGTACATACCATAGATTCTGATAACATGCCCCTCGTCATTCTGCTACATCAGTCCATACCCTGGTAGGTGGCAGGCTCTTTCCATGCAACTAGAGCAATCAGCAGCAACAACCAACTATATGAGAAAGCGACTCTACCCACTTGGACCGTTGCGACATCCTCCATTAGTTGATTCAAGAGATATAGGGACCAGTTCATCTGGACTCCTTCCGCACATTGCTCTGCACAAGCAACTATTCCAGAATTACATTGGTTAGGGCAACCTCCCCTAATCACTTTATAGGATAGGATCTTAATGCCTATGAGTACCTCCTGATCATTACAGCTACTGGTGCGATACCCGTGCCCATCCGATTCCAAGCCATACTTCTGTGCCAATTGACGCACCTGCTTCTTTCATTTTCCTTTCCTTGAATAAACTACGCTAGATCAACGCCATTCTTAGGCAAGCCGGTAATGAAAGAAGTCAAGTCAACAGTGACCAGTACCTAACCACAATGAACCCCCATGGAAGCATGACAAGAGCTACTTTACACAAGCATCGACTTCCGTTACGCGCCCAAAATGCGGCATGTTAATTAGCCCTAACAAGCCGGCCTGCCGCAGTCCTCGTGCCCAGTCGTGTATCTCTGGAATTGGTGAATGGCGTGTCTCAGGCACATATGGTGCTGATGCAATTTCGAGGTGGGCCACCATGTTGTGGTCCTCGTAGTGCAGGTGCATTAGCGCTGACCCAATATCCACAGAGCACTCCATCCTAGCCGGGAGTGTGGGCATCTTCACATTGTATTTCTGTTTTGGTTTTATCTTACGCGGGGTGGCATCCGGCCGAACAGGAGGGATGTAACCAAGGATATTAATGGTTGACTATCCCAACCATTGGGCAGATGGATGAATGGTGTGACTAGACTGCCCCACCTGCTCCGAAGCTTCACCAGCCACCGCAAACCAAAGCAACCTCTTACTCTGCGGAGATTCAGAAGGCTGACTTCCTCAGCCCTTCTTAGCAAGACTTGATGCTCCCACCAGCATGTTGGCAACCTCAACTCCAATATCAACAGTGTCCGAGGACACAGCTTCTCGTTCGACAGCAACCAGAATGAATGGAGACTCCACTTCACTACTAATGTCCACTGTCTCCAGTTCGCCTGGCATACCTCACCACTCCTCATTATATACTTAACAACAACTGGCTCAAATCACTACAACACTCCTCAACAACACTTCTTACTAATTCCTCGGTGTATTCCGACTGATGCTAGGCCATACTTATAGCATTTACCCAAATCCACCATAATCATGACTAGATCATGCATTAACTCAACCAAATCCTGTATTAATGACGCAAATCCGCCGTCGATCCGGTCTACCGATCAGCCGGATCTGCCATTAATTCCCATCATTCAAACAATGTCGTTAATTAACTGTCTAAACTTTTGGCATTTATTACTGATTTGATCGGGTCGCAATACTGCCACGAGTCTCCAACTGCTCCAAACTTGCGGCACAAGCCTCCTTTCTTGCGTAGTCCTTCTTTTGTTGGTGCGCCATCTACCACCAAGCAACTTGCAACACACACACACACACACACACACACACACACATATATATATATTTTTTGATGTGACTCAGACATCGCATTGTTCCAAGCCCGATCGATAGTGCTTCAACCTATGACCATTTACCAGCTTGGGGAGCATCACCCCATCCAACCGCTGCAACTGAACCGCTCCTCTTGAAGTAATACTACCGATGCGATATGGACCCAGTCAATGCATCTGCAATTTTCTTGGATGTTTCATAAACTTGCTGTCGTATAATAGCACCAAGTCGCCTTGCTGAAATTGTTTACCTTTGATGTGGCAATCATGCCATGCCTTCTGGAAATCCTTCTCCACCCCTTGGTGAAAGCTAGCGATAAATCGATCCTCTTCCAGCTGCACCAATTGTGCTAGACGTTTATCTAAGGCTATGACATCATCCATGCCCGTAACAGCCGCAATGAGTAGACTCAAAACAATGTACTCCATTGGCATGATCGCTTCCTTCCCATATACCAGTTTAAAAGGTGTCTGACCAGTCAACCTTTTACATGTGGTGCAATAGGCCCACAACATTGCTGGGATTTTCAGATCCTAGTCATCACAGTTTGCATTGCACACCTTGGTCAGCACATGTTCCAAGACCTTGTTAAACGCCTCCACCATCCCATTCACCTGTGGGTGATAGGGTGTACTCTTCTTATGTTGTATCTGCAACTCCTCCGTTAATGTGCTGATGGTGCAATTAAGAAAGTGGCTTCCTTGATCACTCAACAAAATATTAGGACAGCCGAAACGAGTGACAATGTGATCGAACAAAAATCGAGCAGCCATTGCTGCGAAGCAATCAACTATGGGTGCAGCCTCGGCCCATCGAGTCAAGTACTTTGTCAGCGTGATGATGTACCACGCACCCGTATGTTTCCCTAGTGGATTGATCAGCCCGAAAAAATCCACAGCCCATTTTTCGAATGGTTGCAATGTCACTTAAGGTAGCAACAGCATCTCATCGCATCTGGATGGCTTTCCAGTGCGCTGACAAACATCGCAAGACCGCGCATAGTCTGTCACATCATTATGTAATGTGAGCCACCAAAGCCATGCATGCAGTACCTTCCGGGAAGTCGCCCGACTGCCATAGTGTCCTCCCATTACTCCACCATGTGCCTCAGCCAATATTTGCGCTTGCTCATGTGGCAAGACACATCTGCGCAATATTTTATCAGCACCCAATTTATACAACCCGCGATTAGCTGAAAGTCAGCAGCCTTGACAACCAACTGCTTCTTCTGAGTAGTGGTAAAGTCAATGGGCACGGTGCCGGTAGCCAGAAACTGAAGGATGTCATCAAAATATTGATCAGCGGCGACAACTTTAAATAGTTGGGCATCCGGTAACCTATCTTCGATATTAGTCGGTTCCTCCCCTATGTCAATCCGTGACAAATGATCTGGTCCAGCATTCAACCGCCCTGGTTTCAAAACAACTTCAAAATCAAACTCCTGAAACAAAAGTAGCCAACGGAAAATCTTCCCCCCCAACACATGCTTATTGACCAAGTACTTTAATGCAGAATGATCAGTGAACATTTTAAAGTGTCCACCCAATAAATAATGCCTGAATTTTTGCAGCACGTAAACCATGGCCAGACCTTCTCATTCTGTGGTAGTGTAATTGTGTTCTGCAGAGGATAGCTTCCGACTGGAAAAAGAAATGGGATGATCAAGGTCGCCTTCTCCAGGTTGAGCCAACACAACACCTAATGCGATCGAGGAAGCATCAACATGAACATGGAATTCCTTACTCCAGTCTGGAAAGATGAATATTGGTGCCGACGCCATCTTTGCCTTGATCGTTTCGAAGCTATCCTGACATTTCGGGCTTCACTGGAATGTTGTGTCCTTCTTCAAAAACTTTTGCATAGGGGCAGTAATCGCAGCATAACCCCGGATAAACTTGCGATATTATCCCGTATGACCCAAGGTCGCGCGCAACTGCTTAATAGTGGTTGGCGGTTGCAACCCCAAAATGAGCACAATTTTAGCTGGATCAACCAGCAATCCTGTTTACACATGATATGACCCATCGATATCCCAAACGGTGCACAAAAATACATTTCTTCAAGTTCAGCGATATCTGGTGCTGTCGACATCACTCAAGCATTAACCACAGATTGGCAAGATGATTGCAAATCAACCCATACACGGTCCAATCATCCATTTATAACTGCAATTTTTTTTGAATAAAATCCTTGAATGCGGCAACAACGACCTGGGAGAATATCGCAGGTGCATTCTTTAAACCAAATGGCATTACCGTGTACTGAAAGAAACCCCATTCAATAATGAAAGTTGTCTTATGGCGATCTTCCTTAGAAATGCGAATTTGATGGTAGCCAGAGAATCCATCAATGAATGAGTACATCTCCTGGCCACCCACTCCTTCAAGTACTTCATTAGTAAACGAGGTCGGAAAGGGGTCATGTAAGTAGGCATCGTTCAGCTTCCGCAAGTCGACGCAAATGCGCACTTCACCTATTTTCTTGTCCTGCACCACCATAGGATTGATCCATTCAGACTCTTCCACAGGTTCAATAATACCAGCATCCAACATGCGATCAAGTTCCGCCTTGACCTTTTCCTTATTTCATGGATTGAGCCGATAAGGTCACTGTCAGACTGGCTTGGCATCTGGTTTTAATGGAATCTTCATCTCTCCTAAATCACCCAGGATTCCCTTCATTTCAGAAAACTTCGTGGGAAGCACATCTTGAAACTCATGAAGTAACTCAGTAACCTTACTCATCATCTCATCATCCCAATAATCCCCAACGTTAGAAAACTTGGGAGTAGCCTCTGTGTCGATATTCATCTTGCGAAGCTGCAATGGTTGACTGAACAGATTACTTGGCACAGTAGGTGGGACCACATCATGACTTCCGTCATATTTGGGAATGTTGACATTTCAGGGATCATCGTCATCCTATGGCCCGCCGTTGATGTTGAAGCACTCCATGAGAGACTACATCTGACAATATGTGTGCGGGTCGATAAGGTAGGCCACCGGAACAACCTGAAGTACCACGTCGCGGATGAGCTATAAGGCATTATGGACATCATGATTGGCCTCCACAAAAGTGAACATATGAGTGAAACAGACCGTTAACTCCCCCCATGTTGTAATATCTTGGCACAACTTGGCTGCAGTGTACCATGAGCGCGACATCTCATCCAAAGTATGGATAAAAGCATGGACCCACTCATGTCTAGGTCGTACTACCCATAATCGTTGGCATTCCATCACATGATCACTGGGATTAGTCTGACCATCATACTTGCCAGTGTGATAAACCTCAGTATCGCCGAACCGAACCATCATCAACCTTCGACACTGTGACCAACCATTCAAGAATTTCTTATGTGTCGCCCACTAGCGTGCTCGAGCAGCCTTTAGTGCTTCCTCTAATGCCAACAATCGTTGTGGTTCTGAGACGCGGTCTTCAAATTCTATCAAAAAGGTGGTTAGGCCAGGAAACCCCTCATAGACAAGCAATGTGATCATTTCTGTCACAACACGACATAAGGATTGCGTAACTAAGCCACATTTCTAGAATGGTACCTCATGCAATCTGTTCTGCCAATGTTCTAAGGCATCATCAGAGTCGGAAGACGCAGAGCTCTCGCTGTGCCACTCCAACTCACCGTGGACAGTAGGATGAATATAATATTCAGAAATATTGAATGCATAGTCCCATCCTACGGGATCATAATCTTTTATAGGCTCAACATATCGGCGTCCTTCAGCCGGATCCAACGGGGCTATGACTCTGAAATCATGATTCTCAAAGGTCATCATGCGCTTCTTGAAGTTGATTACCGCTCCACTATCATTAGCCCATCCAATCCCCAAGAGCGCCGGATAAGAGCTTCCTCCCTCAACCACTTCAATGACATCGAAGTCAACATAAGTCTTTATGCCCTCAATATCGATTGTGAGTCGCGGAACTCACCCAATGGGTGTTACCTTCACATGGTTAGCCAATTGGAGCTGCACAGGAGACCAACTCAATGGGGGACTCCCCATCTTCTGCCATGCCTGCTTGGTTAAGATGTTAACATTCGAACCAAGGTCAAGAATCACAGAGTCAACATCATATTCACCAATCTGAATATTCATTTGCATCTCCTTGCCAGTCTTCCGTAGCTGTAGGGAGTTTACTACCGAATCCTGTCGTCCTTTCATAAATCGCTGCAACCATCCCTCAATCTCAACCAGGGTAGTCGAGTCTCGGGCCAATAACATACAGCTTTTGAGAAACTTTTGCAATGTCCGCAGTGGTGGCGATCGATCAGCGTTTGATGTAGTATCAAAGATAGGTGGCATATCGCAAATAACAACCTTACCGCGGTCTTTCTCCATGGTGCGATGTGCCTCCAGGAATGTCTCCCGCTCCGTATCAATGTCGAAAGGTACTGTCTTCTGACCAACCAACCGAATCAGTGGTCACGAACTATCTTCCCCAGTCATCTTGCCTCCACGAGTGACAACAACCATCGAAGCATATGGTGGTTGCGGTTCTGCAGAAATGGTCGCAATATTTGCACCCTGCTTCTGGTTCTGCTACAGATTCCTCGGTTGATTGACATTTGGATTGGAATTCGAAGGTGGTGGTGGGGGATGGTTCTGTACTGGTTTCTATCCCTAATTCTATACTGGTTTCTGTGGCTGGGCTTGATTCTGTAACGATGGAGCATTCCCAGCCTGCCATCGTGCAATCAACTGTGGACAATTCTCAATCGTATGATCATTACATAAACAGAACGTACATTGATTCTATAGTGGTGGGCAGTCGCGATGATAATGCCCCCATACCGCATAGTGGTAACATTGAACAGGTCCACGACCACCTCAGCCTCCTCCTCCACAACCAAATCCACCACCACGTCCGCCCATGTATCCTCCTCGGTAGCCGCCCTGCTACTGGTACTGAGGTTGGTTAAACTATTGCTGCATCGGTGCTAGTGGTATCCCTTTCCCTTGTGGTGCATACTGCGGTTGCTGTACATACTGTGACTGATGGGGAGTCATCTGCATTAGATTATATTGCGGCATGAACTGCTGTGGTTGCTATTGCTATGGTGCAAACTGCATCTGCGGTTGTGGTGGTGGCTAAGCTACCTGCGGTTGTAGTTGTGGATGTTGCATGGCGCGTTGATCGTCCTTGACGTAGAATGCATCACACATCCTCTCCTGCAGCAACCCATATGCACGGCAATCCTTGTCATCGTGACCCACTGTCTTGCAGAATATGCAATAAAGATTTTGTGGGGTTGTGACCATTTTCTGCATATATGGGAAATTATCGTGATTGTGCCCAAACACTTGGAAAACATGACACCACGACATACTGTCGCCATTCAACCGGTTTGGCGCACCTGACACCAAATAATTACAGGAATCCGGGCAATGATCCTTTGTATGCCCTTCTCCTCGGCATTGCGTACACCATACTTCATCGCGTTGTTCCCTATTTTTCTTCAAATCTTGCAACTGTATAGTCAGTTAGGAGCTGCGTCTGTATCTGCGACATGCTAGCTGCATTATTTCCAATCAGTGATGCCTCCAATCGCATTGCAATCTCTAGAGCTTCGCTAGGCATCGATATGTTCTGCTGCATCAGCGGCAGCCGAATGTGGGGTAGCAGTGCTGGAATGAACCATTCTTTATGTTGGACATCGCTCATATTGAAACTCACTTTTTCCATCAACATTTTGAATCGCTGATCGAAATCCCATACCGTCTCATTGGGATACTGCTTAATTTCCTTCAATTTAGTAATATATTGAGCCTCTGACTTAGGCCATCTAAATTCAACAATCATCCCATCCCGAATCTCATCCAGTGACTTCTCTGGGGCCCCCGTAGGGACTAGAATAAACTTCATGAACCAGTCTAATGCACGACCTCGCAGAGTCGTGGCTAACTGTCCTTTCTTAGCATTGGCATTAGTGATCTGTTTCATAGTCAAGACCGCTTCACACAAAAACCAATACTGTTCTGGGTTGTCTGTCGCACTTCCATGGAACAATGGTAACTTAGCATCATCGCCTGCCATTCTGGGCTAACTTCCTCCTATTGTTGTGCTACTACCAATCAACTTCTGCGTAATTGACGAACTTGGCAGTGTCGAAGTGGTATTTCTTGTTGGTTGCGAGTTAGTGAGAAGAGGTGTGGGTACGTTGGTGCCGGGGTTTGGTCCTGCCTCTATCCTGGGTGTAGCCTGGTCATCCCTATCAGGACTATGAGGTCGCTTCGTCCCGTGTGGTATTCCTTCACGGTTTTACGGTTTGATCGCAACAGGAACTTGTCTTGTCCTCTGCCTCTTCTCCTGTCGAAACCTTGCTCCTCCTCTTGTAAGACCACTTTCTTCCTCGGCTTTGCTCACAGTCTCCTAATGGTCTGCACCCATCTACCCCTTACCATTCCATGTATCGTTCCCCAACAGCCACAGTACCCACGACCTCCACCCACCAGGATGTCTACTGATCAAGGTGCATCTTTAATATACCCTTTTCGGAGATTAGCATCTTAATCGACAGTTGGAGCTACAACAAAAACCTTTTCTTTGGTCCTTGGAAGAAGTATCTTTAAGCTTCACTATAGGATTTCTTCGTGTCGACCGCAAATTCAGTGATATATCTGTCCAAGATGCTATCGAGCCAAACTTTGACAGCCCGCGATGCCTTGTTATCGACTTCCTGCAACTCCTAAATCAATTCCGGGGTCCAAGCCATCGGCTCACCACCCTGGAAATTCCTCTTTTGGAAGGTCAGCTTTGACAACCATTCGTACAGGATGACCAAGAATTCACAAAAAAACCATTCGTGTAGACCATCGTGAATATACCTTCCCAACCAGTGATCTACTGTTAGTCGCGTGTTCCGGCTTTCTTCTTCAGCAAACTCCCGCAACTTCTGATCAAACCAGCTCTGTATCTCCGGCTTCGTCGGGTGCCACAACATGACCTCCTTTCACTCTGCACATGGTCCCGACAACGGAACCATTTGTTGATCAACACAACCTCGGCCGACAGGGGTTTGCCTCATTGTCGACACATACCGCAGTCTCCCTGGGCACCGGCCTGGGCAGGTTTGAGCTCGCCCAGCAACACCCGCAGAGCGGATGAGGTCTCATCCGAGGCGTCCAGGAAGAGTAGACAGAATCATGTTTCCGCCAAGGGAGGAGGAGAGTTGTGGCTGCACGGACTAGCTCTATTGCAATACTTAACCAGAAACTTTAAGAATTTGACATGGAATTATAACATATTACTTAATCGTTGCATTTATCATCACAGCAACAGTAAGCAGATATTGCATCAATAAAATATAACAACATTCATATATCACAACATTGCACAAAGATCATACCAAAACATCATCATTATATTACTGTCGCAGTTGTATACCAGAAGCAAAACATAGATCTCCATACACATACATCTCCTTATATCTCGCCTGATATTCTTTCTGTCTTCTATCTCTCCATCTATATCTAACACTTACAACTCTCATCTATTTATAGGCTTCTGCCATTACAATATTTGTCCACTTACAACTAACTTCCTAACTGACATTATGGACAAATGACCCAATATCTAACTAACTGGGTCCAAACGACCCAAAAACCTGTATACCGTGGTACAACTGACTCACTATTACATAACATATGGTCCAAGTGACCCAAAACCCGCCAACTGCGGTATTCTTTAACACAAAATACTCCTTAACACAAAATACTCCTTCAGAGTCATGGCTAACACAAAATACTCCTTTCTTAGCCATGAATCTGCGGTGTCGCAGCGTTGACGGTACTGCGACATTTCCCCATCAAACCTCCTGCCAACAACTACTTTTAAAAGAACCAATCTCCCTCCTCTTGATAGAAATCGATTGGCCCATGTGGAAATCAATTGGCCCATGTGGAAATCCTTGCTTCCACTTATTTGTAAAGCCAAATCCAGTATTGAAATGAACAAGAGTTTTTCTTAAGGAAGAAGCCTAGATATTTGAACCCTTTAGACATTAAAGCTTGGGGGAAAGGAATGCCCTCTCTTGTACTCAGAAGCAACTCTTTCGTGAAGTTGTTATGAGCTAGGCTTGATTTTTCTATGTTGATTACCATCCATGTGGCCTTTTTATAAACCTACGGAATGGTAGCAAAAGCTCTGATGTTTTCTACAAAACCTTTCCCAAGCAATAATACATCATCCACAAAAAGAGTGTGGGTTATTTATTATGTGTTTGAAACTCTTACCCCTTGAATTTGTCAAGTTTACTTTGCGTTGTGGATTAACCAGCTCAAAGCTTCTGCTACCAAGAGAAACAAAAAGGGTGAAAGAGGGAATCCCTGCCTTAGGCCTCTTGAAGGATGGAAAAAAGGAGAGGGAGCTCCATTTATCAAGACTACGAAGGAGGTTGATTGTACACATCCTAAAATCCACTCCACCATATCCATTGACATCCCTATTTGAATCATAAGAAGTCTTATGAAAGTCCATCGTACCCTATCATATGATTTTGAGAGATCCAACTTAAGAGAAAAAAACACATTATTTCTCCTTTTTGATGGAGTGTATCGCTTCTTGGGCCAGTTAAACTGCATCATGGATCTATCTATTGAATAAAAACCCAAATTTTTCTTCAGAAACAATCTTGCTTAGGATCGGCTTCAACCCTTGTGCTATGGTTTTCGCTATAATTTTATAAATTATATTACAACACGAATTGGTATGAAATCATCAAAGGTTTCAACTTTTTGCTTCTTGGGAATTAGAGTGATAAAGGTTGTATTGATGAACCCCAACACTTTCCCTGATCTTTGTGATTCCCTTACCACTTTCAAGAGATCCTCCTTTAAGAGTTCATAGAACCCTATAAATAATTCTAGTGTGAATCCATCCGGACCTAGACTCTTTCCTTTCTGAAAAGAGTGAAGAATAAAGCTCAACTCATCCTAGGAGACTTCTTTTGTGAGCTCCTCATTCATCTCCGCCGATATTAATCTTGGGAAAAGTCTTAATACCTCTAGAAATTTTGAAATTGGGCACCCTTGAGGATTAGAGAAAAGAGATTTGAAGTGTTCCACCACCACCTAAGATTTATCCTAAAAAGAACGCGGCCTTTCCTTGGACATCCCTTATTTCCACAATGGTATTTATACTTTTTCGATGTGAATCAAATCCGTGAAAGTACTTCATATTCGTATCCCCCTCTGCAAGCCACAATGCTCGAATTTTCAATCTCCAGTATTGTTCCTCCTTATCTAACAATACACTTCTCTTGCGCTCTAATTATTTTAAGGTATCCACCTCCCCTTCTGTAAAAATCCCTGCACTGCTTGTTCTATATGTTTATTCAATTTTCCTCTTTACTCCCTTTAGCTCCTCCAAGGAAAATACTTTATGCTCCTTGTCCCATTCCTTGGATATTTTTTTAATCCTTTCCAGGTTGTCTGAAATTGCTCCATATAGGTGGACTGATGAGATTCTTCTGATGGTTGCCAATTTTTCTCCACTAAAATTTTGTAATCCTCCTCTTGCAGCCATAAAGGATTAAATTTAAAAGGGAATGGGGGTTTTTTCTCTGGCACTTTAACTGATAAATTTATTGGTATATGATATGACACTCCCTCGGATTCCACCATCGTTTGTATCAATAGTTCTTCATTGACTAGATTCCCTGATATAAAAAATCTGTCTAGCCTTTTGGATATTGCTTGATCCCCTCCTCGCTTGTTTCTCCAAGTCAGTTCCAATTTCAGGGGTTGCACATCAATTATCCCTTCCCCCTCAAATAATGAATTGTAAAACTGATTGAGAGAGTCACCTCTAGCGTTTCCCCCTAGAACTCTCCCATTGTGAGGTTAAGATTCAAATCCCATCTTAGTATCCAATTTGTCGCTTCCACCGCATCTGAACTACACAAATTTCCCTAGAATTCACGTCTCCCATGGAAAGGCCCATAAACATTTAGAATTGAAAAAGTGATACCACTCTCAGTGTCCTCCAAAACTGTCTTAATTACCGAATTGTATTTTGAGATCGAAATAGGGTTGAATTTAGGGCTCCAAGCCATGAGTGAACCTCCTGAATGGCCTTCTGAGTCTATGGTTTCCATTCTCCAATATTTTAAAATGGCACTTAAAATCTCCTAAGCTCTTAAACCTTCTAACATCATCTCCTAAATTAACAATACCGAGGGTTTTATATTATTTATCAGTCTTTTGAGGGAACTTAATTTTGGCCCCCCCCCCTAGCCCCCTAGCATTGAAGGCGAGGACTAACATTAAGCACCCTTACTCAGGGATTTTTCAACTCTAAGAGCCCTAACAATAGTTACTTGTTTTCCTTGTTTTATCTCTAGCACTGCTTGTTTTTGTGCTATCGATAAGTATGATTTTCTTCCAGCCTATGTCTTTAGAGGTTGATTTAGCGTGAACCCCCCATAAGAGACTAAATCCACCTCCTCCTTTTGAGAGATTTTGGATCTCAAATCATATACCCCCCCTGATACCTGGGGGTTTTGCATTCACCTCGCCAACTCTGCCTCTCTCTAAAGGACTGGATATAGGACAATTATGGGAAGAGATGACTTTTAGACTATCCTTCCTACTTGTTTCGCTTTTACCATCCACTTCTCGGCTAATGACCTTATTAACACAAATAAGGGAATTAACAGTGGGGTAAACGAGGTTAGTACCTTTTTTGACCAAAGTTTTGCTGGACCCATAACATGACCCTTCCTTTTCCATTGTCATGTTCTGGTTTTCGTCCTCTTTCTGCTTATCTTCTAAAATTCCTTTCATTTTCGGGGTTGCCACCATTTCCATGCATACACTTTCGACGTCTCTATCCTACTTCTTAATTCCATCGCCCCCTTCCGAACTAGCTCCTTTTGGTATGTTGTTCATTAGGTTGTTCGACATCTTCCTCACCCAAATATTTCTATATCGAGGTTTCTCTAGCCACTACGTGCAATCTTTTTCAAATGTCCAACCTTTCGACAATTCAAACATCTAAATGGCAGCTTCCAATAATCCAAACGATGTATCCAACAACTACCATGCATTACAATTTTCAATTCCTCATGCATACCATCTCTCATATCCATCTCCACCAAAACTCGTGCACATCTTCTATCAATTTTGGATTCCCAATATTCTTCTAAAGCAATGACCTTCCCCAACTTATTACCAATAGCCTCCAATATTGGTTTCTGCCAAAACACCATTGGTAACCCTGGTAGGATCACCCAAACCTATTGGTTATTATGTGGTTCCTTCCTCGCGTTGAAATCCACATGCCATTTCCTGAGTATCATACCTGATGGTCCCCACCTCCATCTTTGATTCAACAGCTTCAACCCATCCTCCTCCTCTCGCACTTTTAACAAAAACCAACCTCAAGGAAGAATATGAAATTCTAGCGAATATCCTAAGCATGAAATCCAGTTCGCATCCATCTACCTTTGAAGAGTGTCCCTTCTCGTCACCTTTCCACAAAATCCCCTGATCAGAGCTAAGGAAAAGTAAGACGGGATCTCTTCTATTTGAATATCTCTCACAATAGACAATTCTACGTATCTCTCCCAATAGACAATTCCGCGTTACCTTTCTTCACCTAAATTCCTTTGGATTTCCTTGGCCGTTGTTTCTGTTGCGCAGTGCATTTGCCACCAGAATCATTATCTGGTATGCCGTCTTTATTAGTTTTTGATATGGGCGAACTATCCTACGCTTCCTTATTATGAGTAATATTAGGTGGCATTCTTTCCTTATGGGGTCCTCCATGTCCTTTGTTGTACCTCATAAATATGCGTCTATACATAAGATCTGACCGCTTAACGTATCCTCTTCATAATCCACTTCGTCAATATACATATTGCAGCCTTTGAGCCTATCTTTGACGTCACCCAATATCTTCGGTGAAAAGATAAAATAGCTTCCACCTAATCTTCAATTAAATATGTCACTTTAAACCTCATCACCGCTTATAAGCAAAAACTTCCGTCGTAGACCCTAAAAAATCCGAAACACAAATCTCCATCCACTTACCCCACACACATATATATATATATATATATATATATATATATATAATTAACACACACAAATATATATATATATAACAACAATTAATGAAAGGACACATCCTATCTAAAATACATGACCTATTGAAAGGACATGATTTACCAACCATTATGACTAGCCAATGCTATAAGTACATAATCTCGTGGCCATTGTATCATCATCTCATATTTCCTCATTCAATATATAGTTATTACATATACTCGTCCTTTATGGATATTGACATATTGTCCTTTTTAATGGATATTCCATAACTAAATTATGTTCATAATTGAGAAACAAATATTGTTCATTTCAATTAAGGAAAATTTCAAATATTTTCTTATACTGATTGTGTTTTGTCATTAATGATCATATGCATTATTATAGGTCTTTTTATTATAAATTCATCTATCAAAATAAAACCAAATTTAAAAATTCCATAAACATTTCAAAGTACTCCGACATCATAGAATATATTCTACACAATAGGAAGGCCATTAATATATAATTTACTTAATTAAACAAGTGAAATAGTTGCAAAGCAGCTAGTCCCGCCATACAATTAAAATTAAGTTTATAGTTGAGATATAGTTTGTGTGCTTATAATTTTTTTTTAATATTTATGATATTATTTGTGGGAAGTGTAAATAAAAAAGAGATGAAAATGAAAAACACTTTCTCATTAAATGTCTTGATATTAAAAGGCAATTTCAAAATATTTGTTACAATATTGATTTTCCTATCCTTTTAACTCATCATAAATATTAAAGATTTTAAATTAAGGTTGATCTTATTAGACATTAATAACTTTCATCGTTATTATTGAAAATAATTTCTCCAAAATTATAAATAAAATAATATTTTTAAATTTCAATAAATTAATTATACATATATGTGTTTATATCTTAGAATTTTGGGTAAACTAGCACCTATGTTTTTCCTAGATTGCACGAAGATGAGACAAGTGTATTGTCCATATGTCAATCATTCCAAATTCGAAATGAACAATTACAAAAAAGAAAGAAAGAAAGAAAAAAAACCGATAGTTGATGCATGGATAATTTGTAGTTGATGGATGGATAACTCTTAGGTGATGCATGTATAACGATAGTTTGTGACAAATAACATATAACTTATTCATGACACTTCACTTGTGGCTTATAATTTTTCACCACCCATAAGTTAAGTGGTTGTGCTAATTTAATGATTATTAAAATACACCATACTTAAAAAGTAAATTCTAAAAGATGGAATATCAATTATGAATTTAAATAAAATAATTTAAAATGAAATCTTTGCACCTAATAATATTTAAACGATATATGATTGTTTCTGAAGGGTGTGATAACAATTAACATAAATTAAATTAAATTCATAATCCATTTATAAAGTTTAATTATTGTGAAGCTTTTAACGGAGTGTAATATTTCATGTAATTTATTTGGATAATGTAATGATTGTATATTTGAAATAAAACATAAAAACACATAAAACAAAATAGAGTGTAATGTAACCATAATTCAACTAGGAAAAACTCATAAATTTGTGTAAAGTTGAAGAAAGAAAGTATTAAAGGAAAATAGTGTATATATTAAAAGAAGAGATTATATATATAATTGTTATGTAAGGTAACAAAATTGATGAAAACATTAATTTGATTAATTAATTAACATGTAGTCTTTGTGAGCAAGAGTTGCTTGTATCTGTGTTATTTTTTATCTACTTATATCTACTTATTTTTAAGCTACTACGCTGTCCAACCAAGCAACGTGTTATTTTTTTTATCTTTTATCTATTTGTATCTACTTATTTTTAATCTGCGTATATCAACCAAATTATTTTTTATCTGCTTATATCCACTTACTTTTAATTTGCATATATCAACTAGATGCACTTTTTGAAATGTTTTAATTTTTTTATCTTAATTAAAAAAATCATATTTATTAAATTTTGTTCTCATCATAGGATTTTGATGGCCTCGTACATTTGGATGGCCATGAGGTGTGCATATCACTTCAAGCTGTATTTTTTTTATAAAACAAATAAAAATATTTTGACCATTCTCCGGTTTTGCGAGAAAGTACCCAAAAAAAAACCGTGAATTTACACAAACTAATTTGATTGATATCCATCCATACTTTACCTTGCCAAATATTGGTTAAAATGCATTGCACTACAGGAAACTCCATAGGTACAACCTAATTGTCATAAACCTTTTGGTAATTGCTTTTCTTCTAATCTTCAATAGATTATGTGCCCATATTTTACATATACTTTATCAAGTATAGTTTTTTTTATGAAAAAAAAAATGTGTCCATCGAATCTTCAAAGTTGTGTCCTTGAGTTCACTGTAGATATCTGTTTTCAATCTACAATGCTCATGATTAGTTACATGATTTGTTCTTGTACAAGTGCTAGGTCGATAGCCATGAGGTGTAGGACAATTGGCTTGAGTGGGGTTTAGTCCCCATCAGGTCACATGTTCAAACTTAATGGTGAGGGGTTGAGGGTGTGAGCCAGTGGTGGGGCCTATGGCTGACCCGATGGAAGCCCATGTTACTTTCCTTGCGAGTACCATAGTATTCTCTTGTGGGTGGTGCTTCCATCCTTTAATGCCTCGTATGACCACGGTGACAACTATACTTATCGTTGGACAGATCGTTCTCACATTCAATGTATAGGCTGGCCCCGACCCAGGTTTACTGCTTCCACTAGACTCAATGTTCTACTCCAGCTTTAGCTCCACTCATGTACAGATGTAGGTTTCCCTGAATGAGAAAATGAAAAATCTAAATGGAATTGAATGCACACGATCACCTCTCGGACTCGAAGCAGTTTCATCTAACGTTCTTTTTGTAAGAGGAAATTGATTAACATATAAGACAATGATATATTCCAAATGACAGGTATAACATTGAGTGGTATATGGTATATTAGTAGGTGGTCCATTTGCTATTACATGATGAACTTTACCTACAAAGTATTATTTTTTTGTAAAAACTAAATGCTTAAAATATACGATGACTAAAAATAAATACTCAAACATAATGGTGGTCATATTTCTTTAAAACTAAATGCTTAAAATATACAGTGATTAAAAATAAATACTCAACATAATGCTCGTCATATGGCTTTTTTTTTAATATTGTGAGGATTTAGAGTATTAGAGTTGTTTAAACTTTTATTGTTATTTTGGATTCTTTTGTTTAACAATAATTTGTTTTTATTAAATAATTATTATGTATTATTCAAATTTAATTTTTATTATAAAATTAATTATATAATTGGTTTTATTTTAAAAAAGGTTGTTTTGACTTATTTTAAATTTGCAATATGCTATTATTGATATCATGTTAATATTATTTACAATACTAATTTGATTATCTCTTACATAATCTTACATAAAAGGATTATATTATTTACAATACTAATTTGATTCTCTTACATAATATAACAAATCATTTTTTGTAGTAAAAAAATATATGTTCAAAATTCTATTAAAGAACGCCAATTTCATTAAACTTGGACTTATTCCATTCTAAGTCACTTTGAAGGCGGGGCTAAAACCACCTTTCTAAACTCCAAAATCAAGCAAAATCCGGTTCCAAAACTACCAAATTCAGGTTCCAAAAGTGCCAAAATTGGTTCCAAAAGTGCCAAAATCGGTTCCGAAAGTGCCAAAACCGATTCCAAAATTGCCAAAACTGATTCGGAAAGTACCAAATCAAGGTTCCAAAAGTGACAAAATCGGTTCCTAAATAGCCAAAAACCGGTTCCAAAAGTGCAAAATCCGGTTCCCAAAGTGACCAAACTGGCTCCGAAACTGCCAAATCCGTTTCCAAAAGTGCCAAAATCCAGGTTCCAAAACCATAAATTTTCTTTTGATATTTATGTCTGTATAATATGATGGTCATTTGAAGTTGAATTTCATTAACCAACACCCCATTTTTTATTGAGGCTCGAGCTAAATGAATGAAGGGGCGGCCAACCCTTCTTCTACCCATTATTATTTTCATTATAGTTCTAGATTGCAAGAAGGGTGGTTCGATCCTTCTTGTGTTCACCATTCTGGATACAGGTGAATTGTTGGATATTTGTGTTCTCAATTATCTACTAAAATAAGGGGCGGCCGATCCTTCTTGTCGGTAGTCAGGATAAATATTGTTTACATGTTATAACATAGGAAATGTCCCAATCCCTGCCACATAATGAGGAACGCAGTAGTGGGGAAATGTTGTCCCAACCTTCATAGATTAATTGTTCTTAATTTCTCTTTTAAATGAAGGGTCGACCGACCCTTCTTGTGATTAGTATTTTTGCAGTCCTTGACATTTAGGATATACATGAATTTGCAGACTATACTTCGTAGGTTGAATATTTGCACAATTCCCTCATAAATGAAGGGGTGGTCGACCCTTCTTCTGGGCAATATTATTTCAATACTAGTTCTAGATCGCCCGAAGGGTTGGCCGACCCTTCTTGTCATTTATATTTATCCAGTCTTGACCCTTATGGTTATACATGAATTGATCTCTATTTTGGAAGGCGAAAATCTCACACGTGTGAGCCTCAAAGAGAGAACTGACGCCATAGGAAGTGATGAAATGGCATGTATGATGACATGGCATCTATGATGATATGGAAAGTGTGCTGATGACATGACATGTATGATGACATGGCATATATGATGACATGGCATCGAAAGACACATGATGGTGTTTTGGTGTTATCATTAAGTTAGTGTTGCAATGTGACATCATTCTGGAAAAGTATGGCAAGTTTGTGAAACTTTGGAAATTGACAAAGTATGGAAAAAGTAGTAAAAAATGCTTGAGAGAATGCCCGCCAGAATTCATGGTTTCAAAAAAATGCACGCACCATCATATCATGCTATAGCTTGTTGAAGTGGCTATCTATAGATATACATGATTATGGATTGTGGGAACTGTTTGAGTAATGGATTTGCGACATGAGTTTCCGCAACCCGCAATTCGGATTGCGGATTGTGGGAAACTTTGGTTTGTTTGTATTCCGAGTAATAGTATCGCAACCCCCAATTGCGAATTGCAGGAGCGTTGTATATATTTCAAAACAGTTAAACCCCCGCAACTCATCTTCCGTATTCCCCAGATTAGATCTCAGCTGTCGACTTGTCTTAATCTTACGACCCATAATTAAGCCGACGGAATTAATAAATATGTTGATTTTGTTTCTATTTCCTTTTATTATTTTTCATCTTCGAAAATTACCTGCTGTGTGGATTTTACTGCCAAATCCGTTTCAAAAATTGCCAAATCCAGGATCCAAAACCATACCTTTTCTTTTGATATTGCCACTTTTGAAATTGGTTTTTGCGGTGTTCCGATATAATAATTATGACGGTCATTTGAAGTAGTAAAAAATATACAAATTATCAAATGAATCGGTGTCTGCATAATATGATGGTCATTTAAAGTTGAATTTCATTAACTGACAACCCATTTTGAATGAGGCTCGAGATAAATGAATGAAGGGTCAGCTGACCCTTCTTCTTCCCACTATTATTTTCATAATAGTTCTAGACTACAAGAAGGGTGGTACAATCCTTCCTGTGTTCACTATTCTGGATACAGGTGAATTGTCGAATATTGGTGTTCACAATTATCTACTAAAAGAAGGGGCGGCCGATCCTTCTTGCCAGCAGTCGAAAATCCTGAGAAATATTGTTTAGATGTTATAACTTAGGCAATGTCTTGATCCCTACCATATACTGCGGAACTCGGTTGTGGGGAATTGTTGTGCCAACCTTCGTAGATTTAATATTTTTTTGTTTCTCTTTTAAATGAAGGAACGACCAACCCTTCTTGTGACGTTAGTATTTTTGCAGTCTTCACTATTCAGGATATAGATGAATTGACAACTTATACTTCATAGGTTGAATATTTGGACAATTCCCTCATAAATAAGGGGATGTCGACCCTTCTTCTGCCCAATATTATCTTCATACTAGTTCTAGACTACAAGAATGGTCATCCGATCCTTCTTGTGTTCACCAGTCTTGATACAGGTGAATTACTGGATATTTGGATTTGATTCCCGCAACCTGCATTTGCGGATTCCGGGAAGATTATTGTAAATGTTTGCATTTTGCGTTTCCGCAACCCGCAATGCGGATTGCGGGAACAATTCGAATAATGGATTTGCGATTCTCCTCTCAGCATAGTTTGTCATTGCAGTGTCTTGATCAAATTCCTTGGTGGTATAGTGAAGAGGATCAATGGAGTTTTACGCATTCCAGGTTTTGTGTGTAACCTAGTATTATTAAGAAAACTTATTCATGTTCGTGTCAGGTTCCTTTTATCTAACAAAGGGTGTAAAATGGTCTAGTAATCTATGGTGTTTGCTAAGGGTGATTGTGTGGGAAATCTATTCAATGTTGATGCATGCATTGTTCAATGTAATAGTTATTCAATTTCTATAGTGAACAAACAATCACTAGGATCTACAACCTCACAATTAGAACCTGTACATACCTCTAATGGTCATGAATTTTAGGTACCTAAACAATCCCTTGCTTGAGAAATGAAGTTACCTACAAAGGTAAAAAGTCCAATGTCTAAAATATTCACTGATTGTTTGAATAGCCAGTCAATCGGCTAAGTTATAACATATAAAAATGGTTTTTTCCCGACTTCTGTTTTTCGACAAGAAGGATCGTCTGCCCCTTCTTTTCATAGTTAATTGTGAAAACATTTATCCAGCAATTTAGATATATCCATAATGGAGAACACAAGAAGGGTCAACCAACCCTTCTTGCAGTGTCGAACTATTATGAAAATAATATTGGGAATACGAAGTGTCGGCCAACCTTTCAATTACGAGGCAATTTTCAAAATAGAACACCTTGGATGTTTTACCATATAAAAATTGTTTCTCTCGACTTTTGTTTTCTGACAAGAAGGATCGACCACCCGTTCTTTTCATAGTAAATTGTGAAAACCGTTATCCAACCATTCATCTATATCCATATTAGAGAACACAAGAAGGATCAACCAACCCTTCTTGCGGTGTCAAATTATTATGAAAAGAATATTAGGAATAAGAAGGGTCGGTCGACCCTTCATTTACGAGGGAATTGTAACAATAGAAGACCTTGGAGAAAGAGCGGCTACTCTTTCTCTAAGAATATTTCCACTTTCCAACCAAGCCTTTGAAGCAAAACGTCTATAAATTTTGTTGTTTAAATGTTGATATCGAGTATCCCAGGGTGACACATGGAAGGATCATATTGTGACACGTGGCATATTTGATTTGGCAAATTTAGTATTAGAAATATAGTTTAATTATAGTATTGACTCGTATAGAATATTTTCTCCCCTAAGCACCACTAAATCCATGCTACGTTTTATTCTCTATTAAACACTATGTTTTAAATATGCTTGGGTGAACTGCAATAGGAAGTGAATAATTATAGTATCATTTGTGGTCTCACAGTATCACTGCCTCTCTAGCTGTTGGTACACCCTATTATCTTGGTCATTCACGTTGAATAATCTAGATACTTGCAATCATTGAGACCTATGGATTGGAAATATTGACACCTAAATCCTCCAAAAACAAAGGTATCGAAGGAAAAGACCATGTTTTGAATATTCTGTGCCTATGTTTCATGTTCTAATCGGTCATCAAACCCAAATGGTTTCATGCACCCAGCTTATGATCTCGCCATACTGTGATAATTAACATACTGTGATAATTACCATTGACCCCAACCAGAGACTTTGTTGGTGACAAGACATAAACATTATGTGGATTGAAAGCATGATGAGATTATTCACACGAGTGATACAATCCATCATTTATGTCGAATATTATTAATGCGCTGGCAGCAGGCATGTTGGCCATTTAATGCGTTGGTAGTAGGCATGTTGGCCGTTGGATTTTCAAGGAATCAATTGGAGTGATATGTGTACGATTACTCCAGCAAAATATGTAGTTGCTATAGATGATATATTTGACCACCATGATCCCGCCATACTGTGATAATTACCATTCCCCATCCATCCTAGAATCCCATCCCATTCAATCCATCAACGCAGTGGCCACTCACTATATATAGGCTAATCCATCAACACAGTGACCACTCACAACAAACTGAAATGGAATATTTCGGTTTGTTCGCCTTATATTCCCTGGGTATGCATGGATTTGTCATTATGTTCCTGCAACCAGGAGGGGACATAGGGACATTAAGAAATGTTTTCATATAGGTAGATGGTAGATGAAGAAACGTTCTCATATAATGGATCTATTGCACCATTTTCCTGTAGAGAAATTTGGGGAGATAATAGGTAGCTTGAAATCATTGAAGAATCTTGATATCCATATTGCAAAGCCTCTTCCTCTTCTCAATTTATTGGAGCAACTTCCTAACCTTGAAAGACTACATATCCACAAAAGGTTTTTCTCGGTAAGAAAGAATTTTTGTAGTCATTATTATACACACGTCTAATTTAAGTGTTTGCTTATCATTTGCAAAGTATATTTCATTGGTTGAATGCCTTTGCTTCCACTAACTATGGTGTTAGGAGCTAACCTGTCTAAGCGGGATGCCCAGACCAACTGTGTTAGGAGCTAACCCATCCAAGTGGGATGCCTAGACCAACTGTTATGGTACACTTGGCAATTTAGGAATAGTTTCTCTATTTTTAATGTGCATGATGATATGTGTGCTCACGCGTTGGCTGCAATAAAATGATTATTTTTGCATTTGTTTGAAATGATTTCTTTTTATGGCAGCGTGATAAACAGTTATTTGTTTTCTATGCAGGTATTCGAGAAAGATGCAATACCGTCGTGTCTAGGCTATCTTTGAATCTTTGTGCCTCTAGATCATGCTATCAGCTTCTTCTAACTGTGCATAATTTGTTTTACTCGTTTTAAAGATGCGCACCTCACCCATTTCCACTACATTTTATAGTCAGTCCCATGACAGTCGGAAATCTCGAGACTTTCCAGCTCCACAGAATGAAAAAATAGAATATTATCAATCGTTTATGTTTCTTCCTCAATGAATTTCAACTCACCAACTTAATTCCATGCATCATTGCTCTCCTTTGTTCTAAAATGTTCGGCAACTTTAAATTATTCTGAAGTTGAATTTAAAATAAAAAAATGCAATTGAAAAGGACCTTTTGAAAGTGGCAAAATTGGCTTTGAAAATGATGTTTTTCTATTAGAATTGTGTGTTTTTTTACTACTTATGAACCTTAAATTGCAGTTTGTTGTTATAAAACTATGAACTTCAATTCAAAAAGTGTGAATTTAAAATAAACAAATGCAATTTCTGATTTGAAAAGTGTGAATTTGTAAATGTTCTAAATTTTAAGGTGAGGAAATCAATGTCTAAAATATTCAAGTCACTTTGAAGACGAGGCTAAAATTTCCTTTATAAACTCCAAAATCAAACAAAATCCGGTTCCAAAACTACCAAATCCAGGTTCCAAAAGTGCCAAAACCATATCCAAAAGTGCCAAAACCAGATCCAAAAGTGCCAAAACTGATTCCAAAATTGCCAAAACCGATTCCGAAAGTGCCAAATCAAGGTTCAAAAAGTGACAAAACCGGTCCTAAAGAGCCAAAACGGGTCCCAAAAGTACAAAATACGGTTCCGAAAGTGACCAAACTGGTTCCGAAACTGCAAAATCCGTTTCCAAAGTGCCAAAATCTAGGTTCCAAAACCATACTTTTTATTTTGAACGAGGCTCGACATAAATGAATGAAGGGGTGGCTGACCCTTCTTCTGCCTACTATTATTTAATAGTACTAGACTGCAATATGGGTGGTTTGATCCTTCTTGTGTTTACCATTCTGGATACAGGTGAGTTGTCGGATATTGGTGTTCACAATTATCTACTAAAAGAAGGGGCGTCTGATCCTTCTTGTCAGCAGTCGGAAGTCGGGAAAATATTGTTTACATGTTATATCATAGGCAATGTCCTGATCGCAGCCACATACTACGGAAGTTAGTAGTGGGGAAATGTTGTCCCAACCTTCGTAGATTAATTGTATTTCATTTCTCTTTTAATTGAAGGGTCGACTGACCCTTCTTGTACTTAGTATTTTTGCAGTCTTCACCATTCAGGATATACATGAATTGATAGCCTATACTTTGTAGGTTGAATATTTCCACAATTCCCTCATAAATGAAGGGGCGGTCGACCCTTCTTCTTCCCAATATTATTTTCATACTAGTTTCAGACTGCCAGAAGGGTCGACCGACCCTTCTTGTGATTTATATTTTTCCATTCTTGACCATTATGGTTATACATGAATTAATCTCTATTTTGGAAAGGGAATATCTCACATGTGTGAGCCTCAAAGAGAGAACTGATGCCAAAGGAAGTGATGACATGGAATGTATGATGACATGGCATCTATGATGACATGGAATGTGTCATGAGGCTGGAAAGACACAAGATGGTGTTCTGGTGCTACCGTGTTATCATTTAGTCAGTGTTGCAATCTGACATCATTCTCAAAAAGTATGGCAAGTTTCAGAAACTTTGGAAATTGAGAAAGTATGGAAAAAGTAGTCAAAACTGCTCTGATAGAATGCCCTCCATAATTCACGGTTTCAGAAAAATGCACACACCATCATATTATGCTATAGCTTGTTGAAGTGGCTATCTAGTTATACATGATTGCGGATTGCGGGAAGAGTTTAAATAATGGATCTGCGACATGCGTTTCCATAACTCGCAACCTGCAAACCACATTCCCCAGATTAGATCGCAGCTGTGGACTTGTCTTAATCTTATGACCCAGATTTAACCCGATGGAATTAATAAATATGTTGATTTTGTTTTTGTTTCATTTTATTATATTTCATCTTCAAAAATTACCTACTGTGTGGATTTTATTACGAGTTTTTTTCAAGGGTCGTTTTTGCCATTTTTTCCAGCTTTAATGAAGGGTCAGCCTACCTTTCTTGTGCTTAGTATTTTTTTAGTCTTCACAATTCAAGATATACATGAATTCACAGCCCATACTTCGTAGGTTGAATATTTGCACAATTCCCTCATAAATGAGTTGGGAGGAATTATTCCTCGAGAATGGGGCAGCAACCCAGTTATAGACGAAGTAGAGAGAATGGGGAAGCTCCCCAGTTATAGATGGAGCAGAGAGAATGGGGAAGCTCCCCAGTAGACATGGAGCTCCCCAGTAGACACAGACAAGAGAGAATGGGGCTGCTTTGAATGCATAGAGGGTCGAGGTACCAGAGTAGCAGCCAACTAGCTGGTGAAGGAACCTGCTAGCAGTGCAAGAGCGGCACAACATAATGGCCAAGATTAATTACTAAGAAGTACAGGGTGTAGGGTATAGTATAACAAGCATTAAAATTTTTGAGGGGAAATGTAAATTCATGGACGTCAAATAGAACAATTCAGCTATATCCATAATGGAGAACACAAGAAGGATCGACCGACCCTACTTGCAGTGTCGAAATATTATGAAAAGAATATTGGTAATCAAAAGGGTCGATCGACCCTTCTTCCAGTGTCAAACTAATCTGAAAATAATACGGGGAATGGGAAGGATCGACCGACCCTTCAATTACAAGGAAATTGTAAAAATAGAACACCTTGGAAGTTATATCATATAAAAATGGTTTTTCCTGACTTCCGTTTTACGGTAAGAAGGATCTGCTGCCCCTTCTTTCCATAGTTAATTATCAAAACCTTTATCCATCAATTCAACTATAGCCATAATGGATAATACAAGAAGGATCGACTGACCCTTCTTGCAGTGTTGAACTATTATGAAAATAATCTTGGGAATAAGAAGGGTCAGCTGACCCTTCATTTAAGAGGGAATTGGAACGATGATATTGTGACACGTGGAACGATGATATTGTGACAAGTGGCATATTTGATTTGGCACATTGAGTATAGCGAGGTTACTAATGCGGGTTTAACCACAACATAACCAGGAAATGAAAATTCACTCATATCAAGATTATCCTCTAGAAATTGAATAGCAACACTTTTTCTATGGAATATGATGACTAACAAATTGCCCATATTGGTCTTTGTGTTTAAGAAGAGCATTAAAGATCCCATAATGATTAACTGTAATGAATTTCCAGGCAATTGCTTAGAACCTTTTGGTCTGAGAAATGCAATTATTACATTTGTAACAAAATAACATATAGCATGCGCCAACAAAATTTGGATTATTTGTTTTGGGAGGAAATTATTGATCATATATATAGGTAGCACAACATCGATGCAGATAAGCTTTCAAAAGATGCAATGAAAAAAGAAGTTGGTTATTTGTTTTGGGAGGAAATTATTGATCACTTATGTTTTGATAAGGGATCAGTAAAGTTCTTTGACTAAGCCATATTTTAGACTGCTTTTTGACCTAGAAGGGCTAAGTTTCTAAATAGCTGAAATTTTTTTATTTTTCTGGCAGAAGGATGAAATTCTCAGACTGTTTTTGAGAAATTATTGTAATTTTCCAGGAAGTCTTTTTTACAATATCTGGTTTACTTCGGCTCTCTAGTGAGTCAAGTAACCTCATGGAACATCATGTACTATTTGATTTAGTTTTGAATAACAATAGTATGTGTTGGGCACCATTTTGACCTCTTTTTGTCATCTAAATATCCTCCATTTTCCTCCATAAAACCCTCATACTAATCTATAAAGCTTTTAATTCACCACAGACTTTGGTTAAAAGGTATAAATGTCATTGCTTGTTAACAAATTGAATTTTGAGATTTTTAGAGCATTTAAACTAAGGTTTTTATTTAGGATTACAGGATGTGCTAACTTCCCGTAATGTCTCCAAAGTTGAGCACTTGCAAGCCAGCTAGGCATGAACTGAAAGATGGAGAAAAGATCCTCAGTGTCCAAGGATGGATGAATTTCCAACGAATAGATGATGTGGCTCTCACAGGTGGCAAGTCAAAGTCAGTCAAAGATGACCACCTGTGCTACCACTTAGCACAAAAGCAGGGCAGTTCCAATTTTGTTGATTGTCACGGATCTGATAGAGGATCTCAAGGACTATTGTTCATTAATTAGTTTCCAGGATAATAGCATTTCTAGTTTCAAGAATTTGTATAAGTATTTTCATAAAACATTGGATCGGGGATCACGATTTTGGAAAGAACGCATATTGCTTCTGAACTGCGTGGTTTTTACTGTGTAATTGATTTATGGTGAATACATTTAGAGTTTTAGTTCTGTAAATCTTCAACTGTGTGTGGAACGAGGCATTGGAGGGCCCCCATTGTTGAGTTCGCACACCCTTACATTGCCAGTGAATGCGATTTAGATGTTTGCAACGATTTGATTTGATGTAGGCGATTTAGATTGTGCCATTGGTATGTGTTAATCCCTGTAGTATCTAGTTTATTATTGCAGAACGAATTCAACTAGTTTTTAATTGGTTTTATTACAGCTCTGTTCTCTCATTTAATGGTTCAAGCTACGATTTCATTGTGCTACACATCACTTACCTTTTCATGAGCTCTGTCTTTTATTTTGTTAAATATTAAAAGAATGGTTCAGACTGTGATTTTACTATGTTATACATTGCTGCTCATTTAAGGATAAAATGTTTAGAACAATTATAAATTACGAACACTATCCTGTAAGAAAATTTAATGGTTAATTGTTCATTCAGCACTGGAATATCAGGCAGAGATTTGTAGTCTGTATCTTAGGGTTAGAGTTATTGTTTAATTGCTTTTACTATCTCAGTTCTTTCACCAATAGATTGCTTTCCTAAATAGATTGTTGTGTACTTGAAAAGAAACAAATGAAGTTATCCCTGTAAAAAGGATTTTTGTATCTTTAAGTTACAGTATTTTTCATCTGACAGTAGATTCAATTCACAGATAATTAAATTATCCAAACAAGTCTAGCTCTAAGTCCTAAAACTTGGATATGCCTCTAAGCTTACTGACCCGGATTGATATAAATTTAAGGTTTGATCTGCATTAATAGATTGAAGCCCAACATTTTGGCGCCGTTTCCGGGGAGGCATTGTAGAACCAGGCCTAGGAACTTTAGTTCTCAGATAAAAACAAAATTTTCTAAAAAAAACATAGAGTAGATTTTAGTTTTATGTCAAGACAAAGAGACGAGAAAGGAAGATTTATACAAACCCCCCCCAAAATAGAAGTAACAGGACCTTTTTTTTCCAAAAGGATTCATAACAAGAGTGGGTACTTTTAAAATGGATGAGGAAGAAACATCAAAAGGGCCAACTGCAGAACAGAGAAGGGAGTATGAGAGGATGTTGGAAATAGAAAACAAACACAGACAAGAGAGAAGGGAAGAAGAGAGAAGGGAAGAAGAGAGAAGACATGAGAGGGATGAAAGAACAACAGAAGATCAGGAAGCCACCTTTAAATTCTCTATCTTGGACACTAGCATTATCCTAGGAGAAGAGGTAAAAATGAAGAATATTCCACTATCTGTCTTACCAAACTTCTATGGCATGACCTCTGAAGATCCTGACTCTTTCCTATTCGAGTTTGATATCTTATGTCGAACTTATGGATACACTGATGACACCCATAAGCTTTGTCTTTTCCCTGCTACTCTTAAAGCAGCTGCCTTGAAATGGTTCATGGGTTTAGGAGAACATTCTATCACTAGCTGGGATGAAATGAGGAAGATTTTTCTTCGAAAATATCAGGCATATTGCAGATCAAAGGGTCTGAAAGATGACATTTTTGGAATGACTCAACAGGAAGATGAGAGTTTGGAGGAGTATTTGGAAAGATTCTCATACAACTTACAAAAATCTAAATACAATTCTTTAACACCTAAAATGATTAGAACAATATTTTTGAAAGGAATAAGAGAAGAGTATTTGGATATTTTGAATGTTATGGGCAAAGGTGACATCTCTTACCTTCCCTTTGATGAGATACAAGATTATGTCATAAATATTCAAGAGGAAAGGCTCGAACTGGAAAAAGGGATATCAATACCAAAGCAACTAAATCTGCAAACAGTGGTATTTCTAGAGCTGAGCTTGGAAATCTGCTAGAAGATTTCAAGACCGATTTATTGAGTACCCTGGGCACACAAGTCGAAGTAACAAAAACCAAGAAGAGGCAAGAACAACAGGACCAACAAGATCAAGCTTTGTCTATTTTTTGTCCTAAATGTAGAAAGAAACACCCACTTAGAGAATGTCCTTTAAATACTGTTGAAATTTGTGGCTTATGCACTTTTAATCACAAAACTGATGATTGCCCTAGATTGAAGGAATTGCAGGCAGCTCGAATGGAGGAAAATCACAGCATGGAGTCTCTCTACTTTATGGGACAACGGAGACCTTGGCAGCCACGATTTTCAGGTATGTCTCAAGATCCTATGCAGCAATTTCATACAAATTATCAAACTCCTATTCAGAATTCATGGAATGCACCCATGCCTTGGCAAACTTGGTCTCCTCCATTAGCTCAATCTGCTCCAAATTGGAGAGGGTATGCCCATGGTAACCAGACATATTAGCAGGCTTATTTGCAGCCCTATCAACAACCTTCTGCCTATCCCCAATATCAACAGAATCAAGTCCAAGCCCCATCTTTTCAAGTTCCATCTTTTCAACAACCCAACAACATGGCTCCTCAATTGGGTACACCACCTCAACAGCTTCAATTGCCATCCAATCAGCCTCCACCTCGGCCTACACAACTGCCAGCTCAGCGAATTCCAAATCCAAATAATAAAACAGATAGACCCATGTATAATGTTGATGATGGAATGACACTTCCCTACTCAATCCTACCACTGCAAAATATCAATTTGAGATATGGGAAAACCTTACAAAAAGAATTTCCTGTTATCTTAGAAGAACAATCAGAAACTGACAAAACTCCAAAAAAATTAAATACACAAAAATCTCAGTCAGAAAATCACAGTAAAAAAGGGAAAACAACAGTATCTTATACACCACCTTTTCCTGAAAGGTTAGTCAAAGAAAAACCTTCAATTTCCTTACCTGATTTTGATGTTTTGAATGAGTTAACAAATGTATATGTCAAAATTCCTCTACTGCAGGCTATAAAAGATATCCCAATTTACACTAAAGCAGTTAAGGAACTATGTCTTAATAAAAGAAGGAAGGATCCATCGAAAATTCATGTGGTAGGCAATCTAGCAGGATTAATGTCTAACACTGTTTTCATTGAAAAGTATGTAGATCCTGGAATTCCAATGGTTACAATTACTATTAATAACTTTTCAATCCCAAAAGCATTGATCGATTTAGGTGCTTCCATTAATGTCATGACACCAGAGACAATGAATTACCTTCACTTGACAAATCTCAGACCCACCACAACAGTCTTGGAATTAGCTGATAGGTCTAAAATTACACCAGAAGGAGTCTTAGAAGATATCATTGTTTCTTTAGACTCCTGGGAGTATCCTGTTGATTTTATAGTGCTACAGCCAAAGTCTAATCTAGGAGGTCACCCATTGATCCTTGGCCGACCCTGGCTGGCAACAGCGGATGCTTTCATAGGATGTAGGTCAGGAAGTATGCTCATTTCACATGGGACAGAGAGAAAACAGATTGCACTTTACCCTTCTGCCCAAAGACCTTCTACATTAGATCGGCTGTCATGGATTAATGAAACCAAAGAACAAGAAGAAGAAGTGATTCATCTTGTCCTGAGTATCAATCAGTTCTTTGATTTTCAGGAAGAAAACCACGAAGATCTGCTGGATTATTTCATTGTTGAACCTGATATTTCTGCAGAATTAAAAGATATGGAATATGCTGTAGCAGATCAAGTTTTGGGTTATAATTTTCAAGAAAATTGCACGGTACATTCCCTAGCATTAGCACTTCATGATGTTTTTAATGTTCATTCAATCACAGATATTCACAGTAAAACAGTTGAAATCAGTCCAGGCAAAACTTTGAAAATAAGTGCACATCTTACTACATCACAGGAAGAACAGTTGATTACTTTGCTGAATAAATATTCCCATGCATTTTCCTGGGAGTACACTGATATGCTAGGTATTCATCCTGAGACATGCACTCACCACATTTACATAGATGATAAAATCAGACCTCTTAGACAACCGCAATGCAGAATGAACCCTATACTAAAAGAAATAGTCAAGGAAGAGTTGCAAAAGTTGTTAAAAGTGGGATTTATTTACCCCATCTCTGATAGCCAATGGGTCTCACCCTTGGTTGTTGTTCCTTAAAAAAATGGCAAATGGCGCATATGTGTAGATTACAGGGAGTTGAATAAGGCAACATTAAAAGATTATTTCCCATTGCCTTTCATTGATCAAGTGCTGGATACCTTAGCTGGAAAATAATATTTTTCATTTTTAGATGGTTTCAGTGGTTATAATCAAATTAGTATTGCAAGCGAAGACCAAGACAAAACCACCTTTACATGTCCCTGTGGCACTTATGCCTACAAATTTTTACCTTTTGGCTTATGTAATGCCCTAGCTACCTTTCATAGGGCTGTCTTGGCCATCTTTGCAGATCTAATTCATGAGTGTGTTGAAGTTTACATGGATGATTTTTCTGTCTATGGACATACCTTTGAAGATTCCTTAGCAAATTTGGAGAAAATTCTAAAAAGGTGTGTTGACTCAAACCTTTCCCTTAGTAACGTAAAGTGTTTTATGATGATGATTGAGGGGATAGTTTTAGGGCACCACATTTCTTCATCTGGAATAAAAGTAGATCCTGCTAAAATTCAAGTCATTAAAAATTTATCTGAACCAACAACTCAAACAGATGTAAGAAGCTTTTTAGGGTATGCAGGCTATTATTGTAGATTTATTGCAAATTTTAGTAAGATAGCTCTGCCATTGTTTAAATTGCTTTCAAAGGATATGAATTGTAATTGGGATACTGACTGTCAATCTGCATTTCAGACACTTAAAGAGAAGCTCTCAACTGCTCCCATTTTAAGGGGACCAAATTGGACATTGCCTTTCCATATTTCTACTGATGCCTCTGCTACTGCAATAGGAGCCTCATTGGGCCAGAAAGAACATACTTTGACTTATGCTATCTATTTTATTAGTAAAAATCTGACACCTGTAGAGTTGAATTATACAGTCACTGAAAAAGAGATGTTGGCAGTGGTTCATGCTGTAAACAAATTCCGTCATTACATAACTGGCTATGAAATTTTTGTTCATACAGATCATTCAACTTTACGATATTTAATGAATAAGTCTATCACTAATGGTCGGATTACTAGATGGCTGTTATTAATGCAGGAATTCAATATCACTGTTCTAGATGGGCCTGGACGAGAAAATCAAGTGGCAGATTTCCTGTCTCGCTTACACAATACTGGTGAGGTCGTTCCTGTTTTAGATAGTTTTCCTGATGAACACCTCTTTGCAATTTCTGTTATCACTCCTTGGTATGCTGATATTGCCAACTACTTATCATCAGGCCAACTACCACCATCTATGACATCTAAAGAAAAAAAGAAGATTATTAAACAAAGTGCTAGGCATATATGGGTTAATGGTGATCTCTTTTACACAGGATATGATTTAATTATAAGAAGATGTGTACGACAGGATGAAGTCTTAGATATTTTAAAGGCCTGTCATGATGAACCGTGTGGTGGCCATTTTGCAGACAAAAGGATAGCATACAAGATACTCAATTTGGGGTATTATTGGCCTTCCATTTTCAAAGATGCTAAGAGGTATGTTAGAAGTTGTGATACTTGTCAACGAATGGGACGACCGGTCCGGTCTGATGAAATGCCACTCCAACCACAAATTCTCATTGAACCATTTGAAAAGTGGGCCCTTGACTTCATTGGTCCAATTCATCCACCATCACATGGAAAGAAGTACATTTTGGTCTGCACAGACTATATTACTAAGTGGGAAGAGGCCAAACCATTGCCAAGAGCCACCAAACAGACTGTGGTAAACTTTCTTTTTGAGGAGATATTTGTCAGATTTGGGGTGCCTAGAGAGATTGTAACTGATCAGGGTGCCCAGTTTACATCTAAATTAGTGCAGGAGATAGCAGAAAAGTATAAGATTAAGCATCGAAAGTCTACCCCTTACCATCCACAAGTAAATGGCCAAGTGGAATCTACAAACAAGACTTTAGAAGGAACCATTACCAAAACTGTCCAGATGCATCAGAAGGATTGGTCAGCTAATCTTACTGAAGCTTTATGGGCATACCGGATCACTTGGAAAAACAGTACTGGTTTTTCTCCTTATCAACTTGTTTATGGTAAGCAAGTCCTCCTTCCTATAGAGTTTCAAGTTCATACTTTCAAGTTAGCAGCAGATTTGGGCATGGATCTTTTAGAAGCTCAGCAAGAAAGAATACTTCAATTGAATCAACTTGATGAGATGAGACAGGCTGCCATAGAACACAATACTTTGATTCAACAGCAGAGAGCTCAATGGCATGACAAGTTTATTAAAAAGAAAAAATTTCACATCGGTGACTGGGCACTACTGTTTGACTCAAAGTTCAAAGACTTCAAAGCCAAATTCACAACTCACTGGCTTGGTCCATATGAAATTGCTGAGGTATATGACAATGGCTCAGTCAAACTTCAAACAATCGATGCTGCAGCATGTACAGTTGTGGTCAATGGCCATCGGCTCAAACTGTATACCAAGCCTATCAATAAGGAATATTTTATACAACAGATTTCACAGCAAAAGGAAATGCAAGTGCTGGATAGACACATCAGTGTTTTTCCTTCACCTGCTCCTTAGCTGATCTGATACAGCAAGCAATTAAAACAAAAAGATAAAAAGAAAATAAAAATCGAAAAAAAAAAAAAAAAAAAGGAAGTTTAGTTGTGAAAACCAGTTCACTGGCACAATATAAAATTGAATTTTCTCTGGAAAACCAGGCTTACCTGGCCATTGAAAATTCACAAAAATATCTTTTTCCAATTTCCTGTTTTGTTTTCCAAATAATGAAGATCTTGTTTGACTTGAGGACAAGTCAAAATGTAGGCCTGTGAGGGGGATAAGCATTTTCATGCTTCTTTAGAACCCTCCAAGTCTTTTCCATATGCAGAGGATTGTGATTTTTCATATACAGAAGGGACCTGATTTCCAGCAATACAAGTGATTTTTAAATACAGGGGGACCTGACTTCCAGTAAGGAAGAAGAAATCTACAGAAGGACCTGACTTTCAGTGAAGCTGAAAGAATTTGAGATGGTGGACAGAAGACATCAAAAGGACAGAAATGAATCAGAATACAAACCAACTTCATCAGGCAGCAAGCTCATCATACAGGAATATCAAGCAAAGTTTGTAAGAATTTTAGTTTTTATGTTTTAAAAGTTGCATGATTCTTTGTTTCAAGTATGACATATTTACCAACCCTTATAAGTTTGCCTACCTATTCCATTATCCTCACAATCTCTGCCAGCATTTCACAGTCTCTGCCAGCATTTCATTTACTTTCCATTATCCTACCCTAGGGGTCAAGATGGTGGTCAAAATCAAACCTAAAGTGCAAATTTAAAAAAAATGGCCAAAATATATATACTGCATTCTACAGGCAAGGACTCCTTCTCAGCAGAAAGTGTAATGTTTAAAACATGAAATTCCCAATGTTTTATATGTATATACATTGGTGCATCAAGCATTAAGCTAGCATACACATAGAATATATTCGGCCGTGTGAATTTTCAAAAAGAAAAGAGCCATTTTAGTTAAATGAAAATTCCTTCATAAGGGCATACAAAGAAATTGAACATGTTATAAACATCAAAACCTTACCTTTCATTTCTTTCTGAGCAAATCATTGGATGGAAAGTGGCCTGTTTATGAAATGATGAAAAAAAAAACGTGGTTATATGCCCCACGACAGCATACAAACGTGTCTAAGTTTGGTATTATGAATTGGGAAAATCATGGAGTGTGATTTGGTCATTCTTTTGAACCAAATCCAACTCATTTTTCTCTGCAAAAATCGAGTGCTGTGGGTGATAGCATTCAGTAAGAAGGGAGCCGTGGGTTACAGGAAGTGTGCAGACACCATTTGCTGAAGAAATCGTGCAGGGAGAAAGACAGTTAGCGAGAGGGAAGTTGTGAATATACCAATCGCTGTGGAAATCGTGCAGGAGGAAGTAAAAACAGTTGCACTAGAGAAGAGGTAAGATTTAAATCCCTTTTCTTGCTGAATACTCTGCTCAGACCAACAGAAATTTCACAATTTCAGAGTATTGTTGAGGGCATAGGAAGACAAGGGCAGAGTTAAAGGTTGAAAGGTTCCTGTTTTCTATTTTAATTCAAAATGTTATCTAGATTGGAACCATCAAAATTTAATTCCACTGATATTCATAAGACTTGCATGGATATTTTTGAAAATAAGCAGTGGGTAAATTTCTTTGAAAAATTTAATGGGCATAATGAGCAGGCTAGTCTAGATTTTGCTGAAACCTTTGATGGAGAGAGAGTTATAGTGGGGAACTTGCATTTTAGATTGTCAGAAGACATCCTAGCACAAGTTACTGGCCTGCCACAGCAAGGAGAAAGATTTTTCAAAACCAAGCAATTCAAAGAGAAATCATGGATACCCTTTTTGTGCAGATCAAGAGCAGGGTCAGTGAACTAGAAGAAAGGTATACCAAGGAGCTGGCTGGTTCATCCCTGGGATGAAATAGTTTATATTATCCAAAAATTTATTACTTGTGAAGGCCGATTCAGTATTGTTTACCTTTACCACATCAAGCTGCTGCAACATTTGAAAGGTGAATGTGAGATCAATATGCCCTATTTCCTGTTACAGAGTCTAACTAAGATGGCTAAGGCTGTCCAAAGGCATGAAAAAGACAAAATGACAAGCCTTTTTCACTGTGGACTCATCAAAATCATCATCAAGCACGAGTTACAAAAGCAAAATTTGACATGGTTAGAATTCTTAGTCCACAGTCAATTTGAAGAGCAGGAAGAATTGCATGAAGAGGTTTCAAAAGAAGGGGAATTGCTGATGATAACATACCCTGAGGCAACAAGTTCAAAACTGCCAAAGGAGAAAAAGAAGAAAAAGGAGGTATTGCTGATTACTGATGATGAAGACAACTCTAAGGCAACAAGTTCAAAACAACCTCAGAGAAGGATACGAACTAGGAGTGTAATGAAAGAAGATAAACAGTTTCAAAAACAAGAGCAAATTTTCACCACTTATCAGAAGAAGCCAAGGAAGTATAAGCAAGTTCGAAGCCAGCCAGCATTAGAAGATGAGGGACACATACAAACCTTGGAAAGTCAAGAAGAAAACCTAGCAGGTGAGATAGGGCAGGATATCCAAGGAACTGATGAAATAATAAAACAGACAAAGAAAATCAATCTCTTCTTGGATCAGCAAGAGAAAGAAAAAGAAAAGCCATTAGAAAATGAGGAACACACAAAAACCTTGGAAAGTCAAGAAGAAAACCTAGCAGGTGAGATAGGACAGGATATCCAAGAAACTGATGAGATGATAAAACAGACAAAGAAAATCAATCTCTTCTTAGATCAGCAAGAGAAGGAAAAGGAAAAGTAGTCAAGACAGGGAATACTAAAAGACTCGGCTTCTCTTTTCTCATAGCAAGAAACTGTGCAAGAGGAAAAGAAAGAAGGTTTAGTACAGGAAAGTGAAGAATTAGGGATGGACACCAATTCTATCCAGCTTTCAATGAAAAAGAAGAAAACTTCCAAGAACAATAAAGAGATTAAGAGGTTGAAACTTGAAATAAAGGAATTGGAGCTCAAGAATGAGAAATTGAGAAAAGACAATCGGAAGCTGAGAATTCAGAGGACACACATTTCTAAAAATGCATCCAGATGGTATAAGCAGAAGAAGATCTACAAAGCTAAGTATGAGAGACTGAAGGTCCTTTATGCATCTCCAACTTCAACAGATGCATCGTCTCAGTAGGAGATTAGAAGCAAGAAGATCAGCAGCAAAATTTTGGTTTTAAACAGGGTCAAATATTTTTGGCATGGGGACATGCAACAGCTTCCTCTTGGGGGAGATGTTGGGCACCATTTTGACCTCTTTTTGTCATCTAAATATCCTCCATTTTCCTCCATAAAACCCTCATACTAATCTATAAAGCTTTTAATTCACCACAGACTTTGGTTAAAAGGTATAAATGTCATTGCTTGTTAACAAATTGAATTTTGAGATTTTTAGAGCATTTAAACTAAGGTTTTTATTCAGGATTACAGGATGTGCTAACTTCCCGTAATGTCTCCAAAGTTGAGCACTTGCAGGCCAGCTAGGCATGAACTGAAAGATGGAGAAAAGATCCTCAGTATCCAAGGATGGATGAATTTCCAACGAATAGATGATGTGGCTCTCACAGGTGGCAAGTCAAAGTCGGTCAAAGATGACCACCTGTGCTACCACTCAGCACAAAAGCAGGGCAGTTCCGATTTTGTTGATTGTCACGGATCTGATAGAGGATCGCGAGGACTATTGTTCATTAATTAGTTTCCAGGATAATAGCATTTCTAGTTTCAAGAATTTGTATAAGTATTTTCATAAAACATTGGATCGGGGATCACGATTTTGGAAAGAACGCATATTGCTTCTGAACTGCGTGGTTTTTACTGTGTAATTGATTTATGGTGAATACATTTAGAGTTTTAGTTCTGTAAATATTCAACTGTGTGTGGAACGAGGCATTGGAGGGCCCCCATTGTTGAGTTCGCACACCCTTACATTGCCAGTGAATGCGATTTAGATGTTTGCAGCGATTTGATTTGATGCAGGCGATTTAGATTGTGCCATTGGTATGTGTTAATCCCTGTAGTATCTAGTTTATTATTGCAGAACGAATTCAGCTAGTTTTTAATTGGTTTTATTACAGCTCTGTTCTCTCATTTAATGGTTCAAGCTACGATTTCATTGTGCTACACATCACTTACCTTTTCATGAGCTTTGTCTTTTATTTTGTTAAATATTAAAAGAACGGTTCAGACTGTGATTTTACTATGTTATACATTGCTGCTCATTTAAAGATAAAATGTTTAGAACAATTATAAATTACGAACACTGTCCTGTAAGGGAATTTAATGGTTAATTGTTCATTCAGCACTGGAATATCAGGCAGAGCTTTGTAGTCTGTATCTTAGGGTTAGAGTTATTGTTTAATTGCTTTTACTATCTCAGTTCTTTCACCAATAGATTGCTTTCCTAAATAGATTGTTGTGTACTTGAAAAGAAACAAATGAAGTTATCCCTGTAAAAAGGATTTTTGTATCTTTAAGTTACAGTATTTTTCATCTGATAGTAGATTCAATTCACAGATAATTAAATTATCCAAACAAGTCTAGCTCTAAGTCCTAAAAATTGGATATGCCTCTAAGCTTACTGACCCGGATTGATATAAATTTAAGGTTTGATCTGCATTAGTAGATTGAAGCCCAACAGTATGATTTTTTCTTTTGAAAAAAAATGGATTATAATGTTCATGTATTTAATTATGCTTGATATGTTCAATCTGTGGAATGAAATTATGTGTAAATAAATGTAAGCCATGAATATGCTATGTTAAGCATGTTAGAAGGTTAATATATATTCATGAATGAGGTTTCTTTCAATTGCATAAGCTATCTGCTATATTAATTTTGTATGTGAATGATGAATGGCTAAACTCCATTTATGTAATACATGTATGCTTATGTTGTCACAACCTCATTGATGGATGGATGCCTCCTGTATGTTCTTAGAATGATAGGCATACGCCTAGTTATGAAACTGTTAATTAGATGCTTGATAACTTAACTTAGCAAATTAACTTAATATGATGATATTAATGACTGTTATGTAATTGCAGATTGTGAAACAATATGAATCAAGTAAAGAAATTTACTGGTGCATAACCTGCATATAAATCATATGAATGATAAATCAAGCACACATATTTAAATGTTTTATGATTTAACAATACAATTTAAATAGAGTTACATTTTCAGAAACCAAACTCGACACTTTACAAGAATTATAATCATAGTGAAATTGGACATACTAGTACAAACAAACATTCAAGTGTATTATTTAACCAAATACTTCCATTTTTATTTTATTCACAATTGGCCTCACATCGCCCACGCCATCCAGGTGCAGCAAGCAAGGCCATAATTTATCTAACAAAAATGTGTCATTGACATCATCGGAATAATTATAAGTTTTTGTTATAATACAGTTTCCTTCATCATTAGAAACATGTTTTTCTCCGGAGTCATCGACAATCACAATATTTTTCCGATCCCAACCATGGTTCAAAGTGTCCCAAACTATATTTAAAGGCTTGCGATATACATTAGGATTTCCAACACCCTGAAAACCCTCTCTGGGTACGAAAGAACAATTTTCCTGTGTTAAAATTAATCTAAATTGTTGTCTTTTCAATCTTGTTCTTTGTAATAATCTAGGAAAAAAGTTGTCAATGTTTTTTCTTTGAGTAGATGTCCATACCCCAACCTCAAAAATACGAAATCATTTTTTGAAAAATTCCTTTAAGCCTGGGAGTATAAAATAATACTTTGTTAATGTTTCGATGTCCGGTGGTTGTTGCAATCCGATTTTCTGTTTTCTATGTATTGCGTGTAACAAAATGCCATTGAAATAAAAAATGATCAATGGTTTACTAGAAACGAATCTTCTAGTACTATCTGCAAACAAAACACACACACACACAAACCAGTCAATAAAATATTATGGTTCAATGTTTCTAAGTATATTGCTTTCATGTTCAACAATTTTTTAAACACATTACCAAATACATGGTACGATGTCCATAAATAAGATGAGAACTGTGCAATAAAACTTACATCAATTAAATGTAGGAGTAACTGTAAAAAATATACAGATCACTAAATGAATTTGTTTTGTACAATGTGATGGTCATCTCAAATTCAATGTGTTTAACCAACGCCCCATTTTTGAACGAGGCCCGAGATAATTCAACAGAGCACACAACATTGTTTTTATAGTTATATCACTCTCTTGTGAACCGTCAAATTTCCAACTAGTTGGCATTTTCAAGCAGTTTTCCTTGCTATTATCTGCTGATTGATATTGCCATTCATCTATAAACAACATGTCTGTTTGTTTATTTATATCTCCATATTGGATAAGTACATCCTTGAAGGACATTTTGTATATGTTTGGTACTTCACCAACATTATAGTATGCAGACATTGAGTGATTATAAATAGTACTAGGTTTGCATTGCTCTCGACCCGAAATAAATACAAATTCTTCATTTTTCAACCATTCAAATACACCCATGAAATTTTTAATTTCCATGTTGTCGAGCCTGGAAAACCACAGAGCAATGTCGAAATGCTCTCTGGAAACACTGATAATTTTGTGGCTGAACATGCGTGTATAATAACGATAGCATTTATGGACAAAATGAGGTTGTTTGGAAGAATCTTCAATGTTGGATAACATCCGAACTCCAAAGAGCAATCCCTCTACTCCCAGGACCAATAGTTTCTTTTGCGGTGATATCCTCACTGCATACAAGAACAGTGACTATATATATAACAACAACAACAACACTTTGTTCATGAAGTTAATGATCACAACAGATTCAATTGATTTAATAAAAGCATCACACTGAACTAATAATATGTTACATTAAGATGAAAATAGAAATGTCTCCGGAAAAAAACAGAAAACACATTGAATGGTTTAAAATAGGCAATGATAGATTACATCTAGAAAATTTAGGCAATGATAGGTTACATTTGATAGTTTCTGATATCAACTGATTCTTGCATTTTATTCAAATGCTGCCAAAGTCCATGTACCAATTCAGTATCTGTTCGAAGGGACGATCCAATAAATGGCTTACACGAAATACAGTTTTGAAATGGAACTGCTTTCTCAACATCACCCTCCAAAACAATCATTGATGTATTAATTTCCGAAGTTTGCATTGGGAACTCCTTCCACACACTCTCCATATTTTTTTGTTTATTTCCTTCTTAATCGGAGGTACATTTGTCTGGAAACCAAATAAATAAAAAACTTTGCTCATATGATTTATCTTTACTGCATGCCAACAAAATTTTTGTAAGCAGTACCTTCCCCTCAGTGACACCACATTTAGACGACCAAATCCCAACATTGAATTTGGAAAAAAGAAAATCCAAAAATCAAATGGCATTTGTTCGTGACTCATATGAAGTTTTTCTATGTTTAAATTCACCATTTATTAGAGTAGTCTCTTCCCGCTTTTTTACTCTTTCCCCCTTTTTATCTCTTTTGGAGTCATTTTCTGTGACTTTCTTGCGAAATAGAAAACCTTCTATTTCTAATATCAATAACTTTTTTGTATGGGGAGCTGCACAAAAAATTGTTTGTCATTATATATACTTCGGAATAAATTTGTTTTATCAATTTAAGTAGAAAATATTGTCTTTTACCTGTCAATGGCAGGACAACATTTGACTGGTGAGTAACATTGTTGGAGACACCGCATTTTGACACCAAGGCACCCTCTTCAGGTTCAATACTGGCCAAGTCCCCTTCTTGTGCTGCATTGTTCAGCCTCTCTCCCTGTTCATTATTGTCCAAGCTCCCGCCTGGTCCCTTATTCTTGTAGGACCCCTCCTTTAGGGTCCCTTTGAACTAAACCTGAAACTTTAACAACTTCATACAAACAAATTAGCCATCATAGTTATTGGAAAAATAAAATAAAAAGCGTGAATAACTTAACAAAAATAAGCAAAACCTTAACCTGTCAACCCGATCCGGCTGGTCCATTGTCGCATTCGTCTTCCGTAGGATCCCTCCAGCAAATCTCGTTTAACCATTGGCGAAGAAACCGTTAGCTTCGCCACCCAACCATAGGCTCATGCTTTCATTCGCATGGCTTCCCCCGAGCTTTTGGTCGTAGAGCTCACACACACAAAAAAATCAAGAAACCCAGTTTGGGATTCCCCCCCCACCAAGATTTCCAGCCAAACCCTTAATAGCAGCAAGTCATGAGGTAACTCAATATTACGATAGTCATCCAGGGCCTGGGTCCTTTACCCATCCCCAAAGTCTCCCTTTTAAAGGAAAATCCCCTGTGACACATGTTGCTTCATGCATAAATAATTATTTAATTAATTCTTTAATGAAAAACAACTCACCCATCCAAGTGTCAGTTTCTCTAGGAGATGCACCAACATCCCTAAGTTTGCTCATGTTTGTCCCCTAGATATTTCACTTAACTCCTAGATTTGTGGTGTAGGTGGAGTTGACTAGGTGTCCATGCCTAGGATTCCATTTTGCTCCTAAATAAATAATTATAATATTTTTAAGTAATCAGGAATATCCTTTCATGTGCAATGCCTAAATAACACTTAATATTATTTAAATGCCAAAGTAATCATTTATGTGCAAATGCCTAAAGTACTCAAATGCATTTCTAAGTAAAGTTCTAGGTGCAAAATTATACGTTTCAACGCAGTTAAGTTTAGCAATCAACTTTTACTAGGGACCCGGTGTCGCGCCGTTGGGCCTGCTTGTTCCTTAATTTAATTTCTCAGACATGGCACCACTCCGTCAAGTCCAGTCATCCATATTTTCCATTCCTCGGCAAGGCACCACATCGTTGGGTCCTTGCATTCACTCTTTCCGTTCTTGGCAGGGTACCGCACCGTCGGGCCCTTCTGCCGTCATCCTTCCGTTTTGACTTGCGGGAACTTCATGTAGGGATTTCAGGAGCCGTTACCTTCCATCCTCCGTCTACACGCTATGAGGGACTAATGGCGTTGAGGAGTGAGTCCGTTCTCACTGCGCGCCACCCAACTCATACGTGACCAGCTCCATCGTGGCCCACCTCGTACGCCCTCATGCTTTCCTCTTGAGCAAGCGGATCAGTGCTTATCTGTTCAAGCGTGGTATTCCGTCAGAAGTCGACATCGTCATTGCTCTCCCTGTGTGTGATTTACTCGTACTCTACGACCTTTGATATTCCTTTGTGTGTCTGTTGGTGAACCGTTTCACCTGTCGCTATACACATTTCTCACAAACGTAAATTAGTAGCACTGTCCTCAATAATCACAATTTGGTTTATAAATCTATTGCTTCATTAAGCATCTATAATTTACTTAATCATTACTCTTTCGTCTAATCACATAATCAATTGCACAGCTAGTCGTTAAGCATCATTCATATGTACAGTTTTCATATCAAAGTTAGTCGTTAAACAACATGAAATTTTCCATTCACAATACCTACCCAAATGCACATATATCAATCAATTGTAATCATAAATATACTCAAAATAAAATCAAAGGATTATTATATTAATGTTTCAAACGGTTGGGTCACTTAGCAGGTGCCCTCAATGTCTACAGTAGTCTAGGGGCACTACATACACCCCTACTTATTTAGAACTTCGTCCCGAAGTTCAGAATAAATGCGGACAACTATGACGCATCTCAATTGCGTCCTCCCAAATGACAGAGCTAGGACTGTAACTGTCCTGCTGTACTTTGACTTGATCAATCAAGGATAAACATTTAAGCAAGAACTAATCAATCAATTATCCCATTCCACACATATAATTTAATTCATTAATTCATTTATCAACTATAGTCATGCACATCATCAGGTGATTCTCCCTTATTAAGACACATCCTAACTCGAAGGGCCACTTTATTGAAGTCTGTTCCGCCGGGTCACTCGACAGGTGCCCTTAAAGTCCACAGTCATTTTAGGGGCATTACATACACCCCCTCTTGTATAGAACTTCGTCCTGAAGTTTAAATTTTTGTTCTCGTACTTATGACACTAGGATTAACTTTTAATTTCCTATTCTCATCTTCTTGTGATTCTCTTCTATATTTCTCCAACAATCATGGCCATGATCACTAGTGGTTCAATCATTAGTTTTCTATATCACTTAGAATGGTTCCAATACACCCTCGGGACTTAATCGTATCTTTGCGTAATACAGATCCAATAATTCCTTCATAATTGTTAGTATCAAATTATATTTTCTATACCTTCTAGTCATCCACAAAGGTCTACAATGTCCAAATTACCTACAAGTAGCATTGCGTCAATAGCCACCCAATAGTTATCCAATCATTTTTTTTTTTTGTATCACATCTGATCAAGAATTCAAATCCATAGGCTATCTTTTCCTCCAAGATGAGAAGGTAAACGTCAGACCATATTTAGTAAAATACTGACGGTAAGTTATAATCATAGGTTTAACAAATCAAGAGTGATTACCAAATAGTCCAGAAACTGATTCCCATTAGACTACTCTAATCCTGTGTTGGAACTTAACAACTTAGTCGAACATCTTAAACTTTAACTTCTAGTCATTTCTTCAGTAATATCATGTCTTGATCAATGAGCTCATCATATCCTTAGCTCATTTCATCCTTTCTGTTGTCATTTGTCATAGGACCACTTCGGAAAATTCATCAAGTTGCACTAAGTGTGTTTCTTAATCTCATCGAGTTCTATCTCATGTTAGTTGTATTTTTGTCAAGGTTTGGCCATGTAGAAAATTTTTTAAAAAAAAAAACAAAATATCTCTGGTTTTTGCTCCTTTTTCCGGGTACATTTTCCTTGAATTTCAAATTTTTGCTATTGACACAATCTCTATTCAGCAATTTCCTTTATTAGAGTCAAGAGTTCTAACAAATGGTACAACATTTGATAATAAAATTTCATTTCTCATTTTCTACCATCATATAAATATAAACTTTCATAACTAAGAATATAATGTAGCAATCCTAGAGTAGTTCTCTAATGACTCACTGTTTGCAACCCTAAGTTTCCTATCTAGAAGCTATGACAATTTCTTATGCCTTGAATCAACTTACCTTTATTGGTATTTCAGAATGCACTCAACATTAGTTATCTTCCTATCGTACTAATAATTCACATTTATTGTTAAAGTAATTTATTCATTGCTATAACATCTTCAACAATCTAAAATCCTTCGTATGGCATCTCATGCCCATTGTCCCAAGCATTAATATCATATGCGACCAATTAATTGAATGTTATAACCACTATTTACCTTCTATTATATCTTACACATTATTTATGTCGGGTTACGATGTACCTTCATCTACCTTTCCCTAGATCTTCACATATATTCGTTCATTTCCACCATGTCCAACACAATACCTAAACATCCTTAAGATAGATATCCCATCCCTAAATAGTTCATGTATATTCCCCTTTTCTTTTCTTTTTTTTTTCTTTTTTTTTTGTTCACCCTGCTTTCTTAACACAATTACACACTATCTATCATAAACATATGGGTAATGGTGATGTCAGTTTTGTTTTACTAATACAATTGTTAAGAAACCTATTTCAATAGGTAAATCTAATGTATTAACACCATCAATTCATGATAACACATTTTTTATTAGTAATTATGTAGAGACTTCAAAGGTCATAAGATTTTTATTTTATTTTATACATAGCATTTCTCTATACTAAAGTAAGCTAATACCCTTGATCTCCTTGAATAGATGTTTACTAAAAAAAAAAGCCTTGAATTTCAATTTAACCTATTATTTCATTTAAACAAAATAATGGAAACCACATTCCCAACCATAATAATAATTTCCATCCTACATACATATAATCATCTTATTTCCCTAATATTAGCCCTTTCAAAATTCATCATACTCATAGACAATTTAACTCCATTTCAAACTATATCCCACCATTCCAATTTGATGCGTAACAATTCAACTCACAACTCTAGTTAGGCCCCTTTTTCATTTTTTTTCATTTTTTTTGAAACCCGGACAACCTAAACTAGAAATATACCTAATTACTTCCTACTAACATAACTCCTTATTCAATGTTGAGTTAAATATGAAGGTCCGTTTGAGGAATCCGTTACCATAGAAATGAAGATAGTTGAATCCTTATGTGAAAGCAATTATTTAAATTATGAACACAAGACCACTCCTTTATTTATATTTATATTTATAAATAAAATGGGTTCTAACTTAAACGTATTTATTATTATTATTATTATTATTATTTATACATATAGTTTTAATTAATTCCATTTTGAAAAGGTGTACATATAATCTCCTATTTAAGATGAAATATTAGTTATCAATTAATATATCATAAAATTGCATTTGAATTATATAAAGTGCAGTTTGAAATCTAAATTCATCAACTAAAATTCTGACAATGTTAAAAGTAAAGTAAACTCTCACTAGGTGAATATCTTCTAACATATGATAGTATTCCCATACTGAGATTGAATGAAATCATATTATCAATAGGTCGAAGGAGAACCATAATTCTTAGTTCACGAATCTTAACTAACGAATAAGGAATCATACAGGAAACGTAAAGCACTATCCTAACAACTTATAAAAGCATAATTTGACAACAAGATCGAAATCACAAAATCGACCTTCGCATAACTTAAAAACAGTTCTGGAATTAATGTGCATAAAGTACAGAGAAACAAAATTGTAGGAAACTACATGTCACGATTGATGTGGATCTGGAAACGCACCCTGCGTTGATATTTAAATTTGGATTCAAATAACAATAATTTCAGCTCTTAATCCACCCTGGAAGGCGCCATGGGATTGAAATTAACCACAGAGAATCTTAAGAAAAAGAAGGAGGTGCTAAATGGGCGTCAGTATTCACCAATGGAATGAGTCCAGTAGCTATAAAATCATACCTTCATGTAAATCCAGGTAGGATTTGTGCAAGCAAATGAATTAGCAAGGTTAGGTTGTGACACGATTCTGGAGGAGAGTGTCTCTTGACAGAAACGCAGGTGAAATTTAAAAAGGCCACGAGTGGAAGGGTCGATCTAGTCTCCAGACGAGTGGTGCATATCAGAACGCTGGTATCAAGAATTGATCAAATGGGTACTTAGAGATCTGTGGTAAACATTCAGAGATATGGTTTTAGAACAACACTAAAACCCAGAGATAGATACCACACGATACCCTAGTTTAGATTTAAACGAAGCTGCAGAAGAAATTTAAAAAAAACCGTCGTGGGATCCATATAGAGGTTGGAAATATCGATTTACAATCCCATTTCTCGAATCCTGACGCATTATCAAAGGGATCAATACAAACTTCAAGCTCGATTGCACTTGATTTGAAGATCTGGAAACGTTGGGTGGAAGGGATCGAGCCATAAGAAGATTTTAATACCATCGGATCGAACTCAATCGAAATGTCAATGTTGTAATTGGATCTGAGATCCATACTGTCAATAATTAAAAGATTGATTTATAGATGAACCGAGCCATACAAGATTTGATATACATAATCGGATCAAACTCGATTGGAATGGAAATATTATAACTAGATCTGAGATTCATGCTGTCAACAATTTACTCTTCCTCCATGTGATAGATTATTTACTCTATACACGACATGACATGTCGTTGTACCATACAATTTGGGCTTTGAAATTCACACCACTATAACATGAATTATGCGTTTTAAACTTAAGCGTTTACACCCTAATTTAAAAGGATTTAACCATTCCAAGGCATAGGGATACGGATCCGTTAACTCAAGTTTCAGTGGGGAGTCATTATTTTTACACCATATCAATTCTTCATACTATAGTCACGCGAATTTAAAGACTTTTTTTTTTTATTCCACAATAGACATGATGGGCACACCGAAACAATACTTTACTATAATATTGGCTAATAAAACGGAATCGACAGTCATGGAAACACCACTCTGATTGATCATAATCTCAACAAAATATTAACTGCAGTGTTCATCAAACACGGCGTAAATTTACATAACCATCTGAGATAGATGGAGCGGTGACTGTGGTTGACCATTTTCTTTTTAAAAGAAAACAATTAGCCAACAAGGACACAGAATCCAGTGGCACATAATTGATCAATAGTCAAAAGAAGGTAACTCGCGAGCAGATATTACGAAAATAAATGCATAACAAGGGAACTAGTCCTGGTCTGCTAGATAAAAGAGGAAATCGGCGCAGCAATAAATACTGAGACAGTATAATTCCGAAACTTACTGCAAGATCAATCAACAAAATCTGTAGGATTGAGTTAAAGGTAAGGAGGACTCCTTAAATGGGAGATGGGTTTCCTCTTCCTGACTCACCAGTAGGGCACCAATGCCATTCGGCACAACCATGCATCTTACATGGAAGAATTCCAGGGTTAGGTCATGTGACACAGAACTATTTGAAAACAAAAAGTCAATATTCAGAATTAAATAATTTACAGAGCATAAGCTTTTCCAATATCACTGTAAATTCCAGATCTAATTAATTACACAATTTGAAATCCAGCAAAACAAGTGGAACGGATCCTTCGTTTATCATACCAACCGAAAATATAAACACAAATCATAATCAGACCAGCAAGGGAACAATCGAAACATGGAGCGGATCCTTCGTTTTCTCACAACAAGCAGAAATATATACACAGACCATAACTAATCCGCAAAGGAACAATGGAAACACACTTGCAATCAGACTGGCAGAGCTACCATTCATCAAAAATCAAAATATGCAGAGATACACGATCTCCATTTAGCATACCTCCCATAGACAGAGATCTACCTATTTCAATTCAGCACTCATCAATTTAGTAACTATCTATTGTTTTCCATTCAACCTAAAGAAAATAAGCAGATCTACCATTCTCCATTCGACATAAATTAATACCCAGATTTACCAAGATGAAGTCGTGATACCCGACAGAGAAGATTATCTACTCAAGAATTACGATCTGAAATATTAATGTTTTAATCGGCAGAGATTGATGTAAGTATGCAGGAGTCTTACGATCGGATTGAATTATTACTTCTATCGAAGGTAGGAGTCACAGAGCACAGCACATCAACCAAATAATAATAAAAAGATCAAACAAAAGAAAGGGTTCCACGAGGAGGACGGTCGGGCGGTCATAACACATTGTGAATACCTGTGATCGAGTTGTAACAGATTTCAGTAAATATGATGTGGCTCCCCAAATCGATCAAGAAGGAGAAGTTCATATGGGAATCGTGCTGTGATTTAGTACTCCAGGTCAAATTATATAAGAGATTATTGATTCGTTTGAAAATGTCCGGGTCATGTTCAGATTTCACCCAAATACATATAGGCAGAGTATCGATCTTTTTGACAATACTTGAATTAAGCAATGATTTATACAGGGATCTTATCAGACTACAGTATCAGGGTTCGAAAGGAACAGAGGCAAGGGACAGAGTCAGGCGGATCGCAATTCTTATTGTTCTTAAAATATAAATTTTATTCACAATTTGAACCATAACAACATCGCACTGTCCATATATTCACAATCGACAGAGGGCAGATCGAAAGTTATTTTTCTAATAAAATGTAAACTCCTTCAGAATGTAAACAAAACTCTATAATTGCAATTAGTAAATAAATGAATGTAACCTGTTTAGATGGTTGATCCAGCTGCTACCAGATATTCAATGATCTAGCCGTTGCCGTTGGTCACCCTCAAGGCTCGACCGGCTCTGATACCAAATGTAGGACCCCTCCTTTAGGGTCCCCTTGAACTGAACCTGAAACTTTAACAACTTCATACAAACAAATTAGCCATCATAGTTATTGGAAAAATAAAATAAAAAGCGTGAATAACTTAACAAAAATAAGCAAAACCTTAACCTGTCAACCCGATCCGGCTGGTCCATTGTCGCCTTCGTCTTCCGTAGGATCCCTCCAGCAAAGCTTGTTTAACCATTGGCGAAGCAACCGTTAGCTTCGCCACCCAACCATAGGCTCATGCTTTCAGTCGCATGGCTTCCCCCGAGCTTTGGGTCGTAGAGCTCACACACACAAAAAAATCAAGAAACCTAGTTCGGGATTCCCCCCCCACCAAGATTTCCAGCCAAACCCTTAATAGCAACAAGTCATGAGGTAACTCAATATTACGATAGTCATCCAGGGCCTGGGTCCTTTACCCATCCCCAAAGTCTCCCTTTTAAAGGAAAATCCCCTGTGACACATGTCGCTTCATGCATAAATAATTATTTGATTAATTCTTTAATGAAAAACAACTCGCCCATCCAAGTGTCAGTTTCTCTAGGAGATGCACCAACATCCCTAAGTTTGCTCATGTTTGTCCCCTAGATATTTCACTTAACTCCTAGATTTGTGGTGTAGGTGGAGTTGACTAGGTGTCCATGCCTAGGATTCCATTTTGCTCCTAAATAAATAATTATAATATTTTTAAGTAATCAGGAATATCCTTTCATGTGCAATGCCTAAATAACACTTAATATTATTTAAATGCCAAAGTAATCATTTATGTGCAAATGCCTAAAGTACTCAAATGCATTTCTAAGTAAAGTTCTAGGTGCAAAATTATACGTTTCAACGCAGTTAAGTTTAGCAATCAACTTTTACTAGGGACCCGATGTCGCGCCGTTGGGCCTCCTTGTTCCTTAATTTAATTTCTCTGACATGGCACCACTCCGTCGAGTCCAGTCATCCATATTTTCCATTCCTCGGCAAGGCACCACATCGTTGGGTACTTGCATTCACTCTTTCCGTTCTTGGCAGGGTACCGCACCGTCAGGCCCTTCTGTCGTCATCCTTCCGTTTTGACTTGCGGGAACTTCATGTAGGGATTTCAGGAGCCGTTACCTTCCATCCTCCGTCTACATGCTATGAGGGACTAATGGCATTGAGGAGTGAGTCTGTTCTGACTGCGCGCCCCCCAACTCGTACGTGACCAGCTCCGTCGTGGCCCACCTCGTACGCCCTCACGCTTTCCTCTTGAGCAAGCGGATCAGTGCTTATCTGCTCAAGCGTGGTATTTCGTTAGAAGTCGACATCGTCGTCGCTCTCCCTGTCTGTGATTTACTCATACTCTATGACCTTTCATATTCCTTTGTGTGTCCGTTGGTGAACCGTTTCACCTGTCGCTACACACATTTCTCACAAACGTAAATTAGTAGCACTGTCCTCAATAATCACAATTTGGTTTATAAATCTATTGCTTCATTAAGCATCTATAATTTACTTAATCATTACTCTTTCGTCTAATCACATAATCAATTGAACAGCTAGTCGTTAAGCATCATTCATATGTACAGTTTTCATATCAAAGTTAGTCGTTAAACAACATGAAATTTTCCATTCACAATACCTACCCAAATGCACATATATCAATCAATCGTAATCATAAATATACTCAAAATAAAATCAAAGGATTATTATATTAATGTTTCAAACAGTTGGGTCACTTAGCAGGTGCCCTCAATGTCTACAGTAGTCTAGGGGCACTACAATTCTCCAATGTGACTTGCTGGCCAATCTCCAAGGACATCGTTGATGCCTGCTCTGGTTTTGGATGATCCACATGTTGACCTGGAAATGTGCAGGTATACATTTTATATAATTTTTTGCAGGTCACTATCCCCTTTCATAATTTACTTAATTTAACCACGATCTGTGAAAAATAATTTTTTACCTTCTTGTCTTGTTTTGTAGTTTTTTGTAGATTGTCTATCACCTTCAGTTTCGTCATCGAATATTGTAATTCGATTGGAGGATACTTGGGTATCCTCTTTATTTGAAGCTGTAGTAGAATAGAAATTTAAAGAAGTTATTGAACATAACTGACCGATAAAAGTAAAATAAAATCAAAGACATCTGAAAATGTTAATAGAAATACCTTGTTTGAGAAAAAATTAAAATAAAATTCAAAAGTAAAATAAAGTCAAAGACATCTGAAAATGTTAATAGAAATACCTTGTTTTATACCCAATTCATGATAGAAGTTGTTCATGAACATCTCTTGTTGTACTATCTCCACAATAGAAATAACTATTCTATCTGGAGACCTGGTCAATGAATGAAGAAGCCTACCTCTTGCGTACAGCGAAAGAGCTGTGCCTTCAGAAGAGACCTATCTGGAAACTATGTGATCCCAGAATTCCTGTGTCCTTTATTTTGGAAACACATGGCTCCTCGCACTATCGCTGTTAACATTGGGCCGAGGTAAATCAAGCATCGATAGGCCCTCATCTTTCCAATCCATATCAATTTCAGAGGTAGATAAAATATCCTCATCATTTCCAATGCACCAACATTGTATAATAGAGAATCCTATAAATAGGTCCCAGGAGAATTCTCTATATACTCCCACTATAGGATTCATCGTAACATGTTTTTTTTATTTCTTGCTCCAACTTGTGAAAGCTTTAGAAATCATACAAGAGTTCTCCATATCAGCTAGAAAAATACAATTACATTCCTCTTGATTTGTTTCTAAGTAGTACAAAAATGCCAGCATGTCTTCTTCTGTCCATGGAATAGCACAATTACACATATCCACAGCAACAAATTCATAGTTGACTGTCGCACCAAAAAATGGAATTGTTCTGAGTGTGGTGACCAAAGAATCAGGGTAACAACATTGACAAACAAACTGTGAACTATTTTAGACGTCTTCAATGGACATCCTCTCTTTATTGATATAAAAATTCAATATTTTCTGAGCATAAATTGGCATTTTGGTACCAGTGTCCACTTCAGATTCGTTCTTTCTCTTTTTACTCGGAGATTTTGGTTGCTTTCCCGAGCATAAAATACTGCACAGTTGCTTGAGATGGTTTGGTGCAATTTTATATATTTCAATGATGTTATTGTCAGTGGCATTGTGTGATTGTTCAGTTTGAACATCATTAACTTTGAAATATTCAACGATCGAATGCCTGGTTGACCTCTCGTCCTTTATTCATTTGCAATATTGACTTAAAGTTTCTATGCAAAAATTTTTATTGACTGATGTGCTCAACCAAACCGATCCGTTGATTATATTGTCCGCCACAACGGTCAATTCATCTTCATGAAGATCACGCAATGGTCTGAAAAACTTAGAGCCATAACTCTTTATTTATTTAGAGAAAAATCATCCCGAGTGATGGTCTTCAGCGAGCAATCCAAGGCACCACTTTTGTAAAGCTCGAATATATATTACCATTTGCTCCACAGTCATTCCAATGTCAAAACAGGAGTTAGCTTGTCTTTAAGGCTGCCCCTGTTAACAAGAAATATATCCATACATTGAGTTTGGAAAGACTGCAAACATATAAAATTGAATATTCTAGTTAATTTCCTAATTTCATAACACAGGCAACAATCTAAAGAATTTGATTGATAAGAAGAAAAATTTTATACCATCCAAACATCACTGGAAGTGTTTCCCTTTCCCGGGTGGGATGGAGAACCGCACAATAACCATCTCTCCTTTGCTTTTTCAATTGAAGAAATGAATGTAGTGTTTGCAAATTCTTTGTTTGACAAATTATGTTGTTTGCATAATTTGTTGATGATGTCCTGAGGAACGTCTCTATGTAGAAGATGAGTTGTTCGATGCTGATACCTTTTATGGAGCTATTTATATTAATCATCTGCAATGATTATTTTCTGCGCAGAAATAGTATGCTGCCCATCCAATCTATAAAAATTTACTAATGGAAGATCAATTTCTTTTTCATTTCTAGGAAGAAAGGGCAATCTGGTCTCCTTATTGAAAGCAATAGAATAGCATCACTCAATGTTGTTGTAAATGTATGGACAAGTTATACCACCATCTTTTGCACCACCTTCTCATCAACCTTTTGATATTGTAAGTGCGGAGGTGCAACAACACATCTTGTTACGTCAATGGAAAAAACTTTCTCATCAAACAAAAAGTGTTTGATCTGATATTGTTGAACTTCTTTTGAAGTTTCGAAGCTCTTAGTCGCTTTCCACAGCATCGCTTTAGGACTTCCTTTGAGTTGTTTCAAGGTAAATTTCCCCACATCTTTTACAATATATTGGAGAAATTCTCTTCTGTTGTACGTTAGAATATTTTCATGCATACCATTATCAACCCCTTATTAATATTCATATAATGTAATACAGAGGAATTTTTCCCAGCCAGCATTCTTTTCCTCCATTCCAACAAAATTCCTTTCTTCAAGGATGTCGGGGTATCAATTCCGGAACGATTAGAAACAACATAGGAGGGAAAAACCCACCCTTTCTTTGCACAGGAAATCGGATTTGGATCGGGACCATTTTTCATTAGATCTGGTTGATAATCAGAAACCATAAGATCACACTTTATAAGGCCATACTTTTTACTGATGATCGCTTCAGCTTGAATTCACAATTTTTTATCAGAATCAGCGGGTTCCGCATATGTCAATATCCCATCTCTAATCGGGTTTCCCTCGAAATCCAAGTAGAATATATATATATCCGGGTACAAATTATCTGGTTCTTCCATCTCAACATACCATCCATTTGTGAATGGCGGAAGGTAGTGATCTTTTGTCAATTCAAAGCAAGCGATTTCCTGGTAGTTACTGAGGCTCAACAAATTAGCCATGCTTTACTTGCAAAATAGTCAATATAAGAATGCATACAATGTCTATAATTATAAATAAGTGTTTTAATATTATATGTATACTTGCAAATGTTCATGCTAATCATCGATGGTTAGGGAACGACCCCTCATTTTCAAAATCAAATCTGCTAGCATTATCCATGAGAGATAGAATGCACATTTTATAGAGTCATTTGGGATAAGGATCGATCATAGAATGAGCGATCATCATAGAAGGGGCGGCCGATCCTTCTTGTTTATGTGTATGAGTTTATCACATGTTTTTTATTCGAGTTTATGTGAGTTTTTGTGCTTAATTTATATGTATGTGAATGGCAATTGCAAATTGATTAATTGGAATACAAGTGCGTGATTGTGAAGAAGAAGCACATAGTTTGATGAATTCGTAGCAAACTGGTGAATACATTAGAGATTCAGCATAGTTCTGTATACTGCAATAGCTACCAAGTGCGAAGTCATCTAGTGTTCTAGTTAATGTTAAATAGAATGTTATGCGAAGATGGTAACGACATCTGTGCATCGCCATGGTTAAGAGAATCTTGATTATGCAACCCCCATATTATCTTCAGTTTAGACTTCAACCTGTTTACAAGGTGATGCCGAAAGGTCGGTCGACCCTTATCTCAGTCTTCTTCTAGTGTTCACCATCCTTCATATACATGAATTGACACCCTCACCTTCGGAGGTTGAATATTTTTACAATTCCCTCGTAAATGAAGGGTAGGCCGAAACTTCTTGTACCCAGGACTCGTTTCGTAATAGTTCAATACAGTAAGAAGGGTCGGTCAATCCTTCTTCTGTTCACCATTCTGGATACGGGTGAATTCACAATTCTCTACTAAAGTAAGGGGTGACCAATCCTTCTTGCCAGATGTCGGGAGACAGGATGCGGACAGGGGCCATATTGACAGTTGATAATAACTACACAGATCCAAGGTGTGAGGAAGGCAGTATTTGAGAGATTGAAGACTGCGGAAGGCCATGGGGCTAAGCATGGAAGGAGATCAACGGTACTAGATCGATCATGCAAGATGGACGGTTCAGAGAAATTCCTTTATCCCTAGAGGTGCAAGAATGATAGGAAAGGATAGATAATATAAAAAATGGAATGCACGGGGATCTGAGTACTGTTTTATTCGGTTGCTCCCTTCCTCCCTTGGTCGAGGTCAAGGGGGAAAGTTAATTTAGAAAGAATCAAATAGAATCTAGCACCTTGGTGTATGTACATTCTATATGGGACCAAGTCCAACAAAACTGATGCAATAACTAAACAACTGGCTCAAAGAAAAATTCAAAGAATCAGGTAAGAGAGCTACAATGGAATGTCACATTACACATATGGAACAAAGTTATATTCATTTTGAATCTTTGATATAATATAAGAAAAATTAATCTAGGGGTTTAATCTTGCTCCCATGCATATTGCAAGAAAATTTCCCACTTCCATACGTATGTTCTTCCTCCATGAGATCAAATGAGCTAATCCTTAAAATTGGACAAAAGTATTTGCAGGCCACCCGATAATTTGAAAAGATTTATGGTATTAAGAATGGAATTTAGCTGCATTGAATAGATGGAAACCTTAATTAAGCTCGGACAATTATTGGACAACAAGCTCTACAAATCATACAAAGATAACAAATAAAAATTATTAAAGAGTATTGATTGGATTGTTTCTTATCTCTTCTTTCCCACCAGACCAAATCATTTTGACAGTAACTAAATGGCTACCTTTCCTTTGTTAAAAATTGAAATGCAATGAAGGGGTGGCCGTCCCTTCTTCTACCAAGTATTCTTTTCATAATAGTTCTAGACTGTAAGAAGGGTCGGCCAATCTTTCTTGTCTTCAACATTATGGATACAGGTGAAATCCTGGATATAGGCATTCACAATTTTATACTAAACAAAGGGGCGGCCGATCCTTCTTGTAGCCAATCTCCGTTCCCCACTATTTACAGTGGATGTAGGGAGTCAAAATTGTTGTCCCATCCTACAATCTACATTCCAAGTTGCGGGATAGCGGTATTGATGGAACATTTTAATAAATCTAGGTATCTGCAATCTGCAACATATTTGTGTCTTCGGTAAAGGCGATGAAATCCTCATGCGGGGTGCAACAAGGGTGGCTGACCTCTCTTGTGCCGAGTATTCTATTCAAAATAGTTCTAGGCTGCAAGAAGGGTCGGTCAATCCTTCTTGTGTTCGCCATTCTGGATACAGGTGAATTGTAACCTATAGGTGTCTAGATTTCTGTACTAAACAAAGGGGTGGCCGATTCTTCTTGTCGCATGTTGGGACAAATATTGTTGATATGTTATAACTTAGCCAATATACTGATCCCAACTATAATTTCATTGCGGAAGTCAGAAGTTTGGAATTGTTGTCCCAGGCTAGGCGAGTTTAATATTTTTACAATTCACTCGTAAATGAAGTGTCGTCCGACCTTTCTTCTGCTGATTATTCTGTTCAAAATAGTTCTAGACTGCAAGAAGGGTTGGTCTATCCTTCTAGTGTTCACCATTCTGGATACAGGTGAATGGTTGGATATAGTTGTTCACAATTTTATAATAAACGAAGGGGCGGCCGATCCTTCATGTCAGAGGTCAGAAGTTGGGATAAATATTGTTTATATGTTATAACTTAGCCAATCTCAGTTCTAGGATGAATTCTGCATTAATTTTGAAGAAAGAACATTGACAATATTTAAATGTGTGGATCAGAGCATATAAAATGGATTATAACTCAGGTATTACAGTCAACTATGAGGAAAAGCGATAAGATGGTGTAACACGAAATACATCCACAAAAGAGAAATTAAAAGACTGAAGAAAGTAAAAACATATGAATATCTGTTTCGGATATACTTTTACTTATGTTCTTCATTAAAGTCTTCAAAAAATATGACGTCACTGTATTTTTTTCTCTCGGATCCAACCCCTATTACTCTGTAAAATCAAAATTTATACAAAACGATCTTTGAAATCGTTGCTAAAAAAATAAATTTCAAAGAAATCTCTCTGATCCAACCCCTATTATCTTGTTCACATTTGAATAAATTTACCATTTATTTCAATCCTTCTACTGTTTGATGATCAAAAGCCTTGTTTCCATTTAGATGTCTTCTTTGCGATATAATTTGATGAGGATCATAATTCATCCTTTCAGCCTCTTGGAAATCCATAATCTTCAGTAATTTTTCTACTACAGATAGGGCTGCCTTATTCTTAATGATGAATGGACCAACTTTAAGGGGGAATTTCACATCAGATGCTTTTTTTGAAAGCATAGAAATGTTCTTCTGAATGCAACCTTTGTCTAATAAATTCCAAGGCAAAAACCCTCGCTGTTAAAAAGGTTGGCAATAGATATGGTGCTCCAGTAAAACCATACACCCTAATTATAGTATGTTCTCTATACAAGAACCAATCACCTATTTGGCCTTCTGGTGTAGGCTGCAAAGTTATTTTTTCTTCTAACACTCGGGGCATTTCAACATTAAAAATAATTCTGTAAATTTCTGCCATGATTTTATGGGTGAACTCAAACATATTGACCTGTTTATTAAGGTCATGAGAAAAGATGGTACCAAGAAACTTGGATTTCGAAATGTTTGAACAATATGACTGATACCTGAAATGGTTCAACTGGTTGAAATTCACCAACTGGACATGAATCACTTCAGCTAGGAATTCATCAAAATTAAAACAACACACCGGACTCAACTGTGACTCTGGTGAAATTACTTGGAGAAGGAAACCTAACATAACTTTCGTGATTCGACTTATCACTATCTGGACCTAAAATTTGACTCAAAAAGGACAAAACTAACTGGGTATCTTGTTCAAAGACATCAATACTCAATGGGAACGATAAATTTTCATGCGACTGACCATCTTTCAAGACATGTAATAAAAACTTGCCTTTTTTTGTAGGACTGTTGTTTCTATAAAATTTGCCAAATTTTCTTCGTTAAACGACTCAGGGCTTTTGGGAAATGTTTCAGGTAAACTTAGAACCTCACGGACAGTCTGCACATTTACTAGGTATTGAATTTTGGTTGTTTTTACATTAATGATTACCCTTTCGCCCTACGAATAATTCACCGCACACCAACAAACAAATTCAAGGAAGTGTAGGGTTTGTTCGACACAAAAATAGTATAGAAAAGAACAAAAAACATTAAATACATCCTTTCCTTGCGACTTAAACTCCATTAATTTCTCCTTAGACTGTGAAATACTAAACACACACAAAATAGGGTCGAAAATAGGGTCAAAAATAGGGTCAAATACAAGCTTCTCGTTTTCATCTAAACTTTCATTGAAGGGAAGAAGGTCTTGGGTTTTCTCCATTTGGGACACAAAATATAAACACTGAGGGTTTCGAGCTACTTGTGAACTCTGAAGTGAGCTTCTTGGGTGTTGTTCCAGTTGACGAAGACAACGACATGTTTCGCGCGGACCATTCTTTTCCTCCAGGTAATAAGCGACAAAAACATTTTTTAAAACTTCAAACAAACCTTTTATAGAACATATGCTTAGGTGGTTTCCAAACTTGCGATGAGCGGTTTAAATTTAACCGATTTTCATAGTGGACTCCACCAACGCTTGCCACGTGGTAAGCGATTTAATTTCCGCTCTACCTTTCCAAGTTTAACCACCGTGCACTTTCTAGCGCGGGAACCCATTTCCACCATCGATTATCTGGGTGTGTCGTCCAATTTTTTAGTTCCTTTTCCACCTCCGCCCTTGGAGTGAGAGACCTTATGTAGAGACCTTAGAATAGTGAAAATATTTGCATTGTTCCTCTCTATAAACATTAATAGCCCAAGAATCCATATAGAATAAATTTAAAAAACATAAAGACAAAAATGCTAACAATATGAAGAAATCACATGTTTGATGAATAATACCAATTCTAGACATTGTTTGTAGATGGGTTTGTAGAAGATCTAGTGTAACATGGGAAGAAGTCGATGAAGAAGAGGGAGAGATGACCATAAGAGATAAGAGAGGTCTAAACAACAAGATCAATCTTCCAAGATGGCATTGAGATGAAACATTAAATTAGGAAAAGAAGGAGACATCACATGTCGTAGCAATAACATCTAAGGTTGTGTTGTTTTTTTAAACAACCCATTTCATATTAGATCCATAATTATATTGTTCATGTTTGACTATTAATAACTCGAATGCTTCCAAATGGCTCCAAATGCTTATGATTTGGGTCTCAAGGTGTTTGAAAGGTATTAGGACATAAAAAGCGACAAAATTTGCATTGTTCCTCTCTACGGCTTTTAATAAGCAATGTCTAACCGAGATAAACCAAGAACCCATATAGAGGAAATTTTAGAAACATAAAAAATACCTAACAATTTGAAAAATATTCATAAATGTTGAGATTGAATTGACAAGTAATCAAACTTCGAATAGAAAAACCAAGGTTGGATGCAAATGGAATACAATCTAGGCAATTTCCAATGAATACAGAGATCGATAAACACAAAAGAGGGAGTGAATCTAACAAATATCTTCATGAATACAAAAAATATTATCTTGAATCACTTCATTAACAAACGCCACTCCTTTGAATCCCTTTGGCAACTTGAAAGTGGACAACAAAGTGAAAATGTAACATTAACCAAAGCTAAAGCTATAGCCAATTTGTGAGCCTTTAGACAGTTTTAGAAAGTGCTTTTGACAACTACGGGGTTTTATGCTTTTAGTAGGCCTTAATTTCTTTTGTTTTTCAACTGGCCTTTAAGGCATTATTTACGTTAAATTCTTGTGTAATGTCCCCAACTTGGAACTTTTCCCAAATCGATCAATTTTCAAAACTTGGACTAGTGAAGCCTCAAAATGTCCCAAATGATCCCAAATGCTTTCAAACTATGTCTAGAGTGGATTGAGGTGTAATATGACACATTTATGCAGCTTTTATAGGCATGGAAACTTCCAATAGACTTCAACCACTTGCATTTACAATTAGAGAATGAAAGGAATAATCACTAGGAAAATCTATGTTGAATCCCCCAAGGGTAGATGGCTCCAAAATACTCTTTAAAGTATTTCGAATTGGGTCTGAAGGTATATGGAGGGTATTAAGAAATAAAAAGGAACCTCATCGGTGATTATAGACTAATATCATAATACTTCTGTAACATCCATTTAACTTCAAGAGAAGTTGGGGAATTTTACTAGTCAAATCGAGGTTCAAAACCCCCAAGGGTAGGGGACGAACATGGATTGTGATAGTGACATCAATACAATGATACATGGATAATGAAATATAGGTACAAGGACATAGATACATGTATAGGTTTATGGAAACCGTGATACAATGGCAGTGGAGTATTGTTCTTCTTATTCATATTAGGGTGGTAGGATCGAGCAAGGATAGGAGATTGAAGACTCCTTCGGTTTGGTGCTTGTGATCTCGGGGAGTTGGGGATTCCATCCAGTTGGTGCTAGTAAAACTATTGAGTTGGACTTTACTGAGGTCTGGAGTCCTATCTATAGGTTGGAAATTATGAAAACCAAGGGGTTGTAACCTCGTTTTGTTAGCTTTTCATCATTTAATTCAATATGATCTAGGATCTTAACTGAGAGAACAACATGTACAGCATGTCAAACACAAGAGACAAGAGACACAAAGCATTTCATCGAGGAAAACCATAAAGGTGAAAAATACCACAACTTCCTCACAGATAGAATAAGCACCAATACAAAGATCACAAAGATGAAACCCCAAAAGATAGATGTCTCCAGCATTTCTTCCTCCAGGATCCTCCACTTGTGCGCACTCCTCTCTCTCACCTATGTGAGTTGGATGAGAAAATATAGTGGTGCAACCACTCTATTTATACTTTAAATTAACTTGAACTGCCTTTAATCCTAACTGGGTCGAACCCATAGGGGAGTCTAACAACCCTTCCACTTAACACATACTGGGCCGACCCCTCTAAGGAGGTCTAATAACCCATCAAATATAAGTTACAACACTTAGAATAAAACTTGTGACACTTGCAAATACAAATGACGACACCTATGAACGGAGGAATAAGAACATCTCCATCGGGGATACAATAAAGTACAAATGTAATACATACAATATAAAAGTGAATGAATATCTTTTGAAGTTACATATAGTACATTAAGACTCCCTCTTAACTAGGAAGGTATTCTCTTGACACAGGCATCAATACATATAGGCACAAGTCTTCAATACTGGAGTTGGATCATCAACACTGGATCACTGGAGCATCATCGTAGGTCTTCATCCATGTAGGTCTTCATCATCTCTGCGAGCAAGCCATCAAGTAGGTACATCGCAGGACTGATTACAATGCCTCTGCAAAATTTTGTGTACCCTAATGTCACCCCATAATCTCTTAGGACTGATTACACTGTCTCTGCAAAATTTTGTGTACCCTAATGTCACCCCATAATCTTCAGATCGTACAAGGATTTCTTCAGTTTGCACACATGAGTCTCCCTGTCATGTGTCTCAAACCCGAGTGATTGCTCCACATATACTTCCTCTTCCACTACACCATTCAAGAATCATGTCTTGACATCCATCTGGTGTATGATCTTCCTTTTCACGATCTTCATTATCTTTTGGTTTTACTTCATTCATTGTTGCATATCGATTCCTAAGTACTTTTGGTTCTTCAAAGTCTTCTTCTTGACTTCATCAATATTCTTGTCGAATCATTGTCACTTGTTCTTCGAAACAAGTCTCTCTTGTAGGTGATGGTACAAGGTCTTTCCTACGGGACAAGTTCAAATGCATGATTAGAAACATCTCATAGTATTCAGAACAAATTATTATACATAAAGACATATGTCATATAGTCATATAATTATCTTAGCCAATCATGCTTCAATACAACATTTATCCATATCTCGTAACTTTCTAGATACCTTCCATCTCTACTAGAACATTGTTAAGAGTGTGCAAGTGTACTCCAACATGTCAGCAAAGAGGTTTCATTCTAGATAAGTAGCAATGGAATGTTGTACAGTGCCATCGACCACTACCCATTACATGCATATAAGTAGTATCTTGTTCATTAATGCAATTTTTTTCTAACATCATAATATACTCAGGGTCGACCCCACTAGGGAGTCTAATAACCATATCACATACAATGATGACCTTTCCGATCGGAGGAATGAAACCTCTCCGTCGGAAGTACAATGTCATATGAGTACAATATAAAATATACAAGTGAAATACATTCCGAAGTTACAAATACATCAACACTCCCTCTTAACTAGGAAGGTATTTCTCGACACAGTTCTTTAGCACAAGTCTTCATCGTTGACTACACCATTCAAGAAAGTTGTCTTGACATCCATCAGGTGTAATTCTTCCACTTCATCACTGCAACTAGATCAAGTACCGTTATGATGGAAGTGTATCTAGCTATGGCTGCAAAAGTTTCTTCATAATCTATCCCTTCTTTTTGGGATAAGCCACGAGCCAAAAACCTTTCCTTGTATTTCTCCTCTTCCACTTGTGCACACTACTCACTTGAGAGAATGAGTGAGTGAATGAATGAATAAATAGAGAGTCTAATAACCCTACCTCCTCCACTTATTTATACTTGTCTTCCACTTTCCTTTTACCCTACATGGGTCGACCTCTCTAGGAGGGCTACAGGTGAAATATGATGAATTAATAAAGCAGGTTACAAGTGAGACCTCCCTGCAGGAAGCAAAGCAAGTCATTTGGGATGACATTATTGCGGAGGTAGAGAAATTGAGGCCATATCTCGATTTCATTCTGGACAAAGAGGGTGTAATAAAGTTAGTTAGGAAAAGCCTAACAACAGTCAAGGAAAAGTTCAACAAGAAGCCCATGGACTGTGCACAAAAGGCCATAGAATTTCTGAATGGACTGACAGAGGATGAGGTGAAAAAAACTAGCATAAACTTAGGATAGAGTGTCTAGTATTATTTGGGCAAAGAAGGTGGTGAATAAGTATCACCAGATGAACACGATTCAGGCAAGGATAGACATTTTAGCACATCAAGTAAAACTCTTCAAAGAAATGTTTGATCCATTATTCAAGAAGGGACTTCCTATCTTTTGGGAGGAGGATGGCACCATGAGGACACAGGAAGAAGAATATCAGGGCAAGTTGTGGGGATGTCGATTCAATTTGGATTATGTATAATTTAGGTAAATTTATTATAATGTTTATGTATTGATTCATTGTAATTTTTTGCATAATTAATGAAATTCAGTCAGTTTCTCTTGGCCATCTTTTTTGGATATTAATTTTTCAAATTTCTTTGAACTATGTTTTATGTTGCCAATTTAATGAATACATCGATTTGTAGGTTGGATTTCTATTAATATATGATTCATGTGTTATTATGTGTTAAATGAATTTATTCGTTTAACTCATTTTATCTATAATTTTCTAAACTGATGAACATCCACACATTTATATTGATGCTAGTAAGTGGAAAAGCACTCTAACAAAGCCAGTTGCTTGGATCTGCGTTGGATAAAGATAAGTAATCTAATGCATTTGATTCTAATGCATTTTTATTTCATTCTTGCATGTTGTGATTGTGTAATTGAAAGGTTTTTAATTATGTTGTGATTGTGTAATTGAAAGGTGTTTTCCAATGTGCATGTGCAGGTTGACGTGGAGAAGCCACGTGGGAAGGAATTCTGGCGCGGAGGAGACACATTAGAAGAAGCCTCGATGTGGAGGAGTTGTGTGGGAAGAAGGTGTGATGTGGACCGGCCACATCATATCCCCACGTGCCAGGGACCGTGAAGGATGGGTGAAGGTGGTTTCACAAATGGAGGACGATGGTTTTCCTTACCGCCCTTCCAACTTGCAAAATCATGTGGTGCTGCCACGTGGAGAGCGGTTTTAGATTCCGCAACCACCCATCCCCTCATCCTAGCGTGCATGTTGGGGATGCAGAACGGAAGTGGGACCCTTGATATTTTGCCGCCCGATTGATCTTTTCCACCATTTAAAATGGTTTGTACTTTGGCATGGAGGTGATCTTTTCCTTCATTTAAAATGGTTTGTAGGTTGGCATGGAGGTGATCTTTTTCGCCATTTAAAATGGTTTGTATGTTCGCATGGAGGTGATATTTTCCACCATTTAAAATGGTTTGTACATTCGCATGGAGGTGATCATTTCGAACATTTAAAATGGTTTGTATGTTGGAATGGAGTTGATCTTTCCACCATTTAAAATGGTTTCTACAGCGCTAATGGTAAATGATGGATTGTATCACTCGTGTGAATAATCTCATCACGTTTATGAGGCACCTGTTTATGATGGATTGTGTTTATGTGTCATGACATACAGATGATATCCCTCCACACTGTGATAATAAATGTCACGAACTTTTCTGCATTGATATCACGCCACACTGCTCTTCCCACCCACTGGCTACATTGAAACTTATCCTGCCACACTGCTCTTCCCGCCCACTGACTACATTGAAACTTATCCCGCCACACTGCTCTTCCTGCCCACTGCCTACATTGAAACTTAAAGTTCAAACTCTCTGTGTTTGCCAGCTTGGAGCTATGTTTTCTCTGAGGACCGAGGTTTGCTTTTGCTGAGGTGGAACCAAGAAGAGTGTTGGGTGGGTAGAGTAGTAAGATTGGTTTGAAGAATCGACTGCTAGTTTTTCAATTGGTAGGTATTTATATTATTCAAACCATAAATCTAAATTTGTAACAGAGCATGCTTATTCAGTCTCTGGGCTAAAAATCCATATCTTCCATGGTTGTAAAAAATCAATGCAATGACAGTTTGAAGTTCACAGTAGTTTAAAGTCATTGAACGTTTTAGATTCTTCAGATTTCCATAATTTATTTCCTTCAATTCCGGGTAGTTATCTTCTTACAGTCCATTAATATGAATTCACAACGTTATATTTGCAAAATCGGGCGTTACTCATTAATGCCAATTCCCGCCAGCTTGCATATGTTTTCTGTCTAGTGATGTAGCATATTATTTTCATATATTCCATATTGTTTTCTGCAAATCCTCTAGCATTAATTTTGGCTAGGTTTGTTGGAAAAAGATAACGACAAATGAACTCGTAAAATTGAAACATGTTTTTTCTTTTTAATATCATTTGCAGTTAATATTCACTATAGTATACTGATCTATGTAAACGTTAATACTTTATTTGAAATTGATAATTTATGTCTTAATTTATATAATATTGATTACATTTCTTTTAATATAAATATATATAATTTAAGTATTTAATTTAATTGAATAAAATTAAGCAATCAAATAGCTTTAAACAATATTAAGGTATAATTGTTTGCCAATACAGTATCTTGGCTAGAAAAGTCCCATGTATTGTGTAGTTGGACGCGGTGTATGACTCAAATTGTTGGATGCAATGAGAACACATGTGAGTCTTGCATATGATACCAAGGAATTTAGTTTCAGAGATAAAGCTAATAAAAAATTTCTTGAAATTTAGGTAGGATACCGTGTTGGAAAATGAATTTAACAGTGATAACAATGCAGATATTGATGCCATTAGTTGGAAAGATTCTGACTGCGATTAACCAGACAAACATTCTTTCATACTTTTGGGCCGAGACTGTGGTGAATGATATAGTAGCTTATACTTCACTGAGTGTAGCACAGATCAATTCTGGAATAATCAAAGCCACGTGGCACAATCTGAACGTTCCACGTGTCACCCTGAAGACTAGATTTCGACATTTGAACAAAAAAAATTACAGACGTTTTGCTACAAAGAGTTTGCCGTCAAGTCAAAATTTTGTCAATGAAAGCGAGGTCACTCTATCGTAAGGTTGTTCCATTTCGGCGTGTTGGAAGTAGATGCTAAGGAGAAAGAGCATCGGCTCCTTCCTCCAGGGATGAGTTTTCGAAGTGGCTAAAGTAGATATCGGCACTCTAAACACATATTTCATAGGAATATTGCTTCGCACATTTTGGTGGAGAGTGGAAATATCCAAAGAGAAAGATCAGTCCCTCTTTCTCCAAGTTCTATTTTTAGAATTCCCTCGTAAAAGAAGGGGCGGACGATCCTTCTTCTTCCCAATATTCTTTTCGTTATAGCTTGAGACTGCAAGAAGGGTCAGTCGATCCTTCTTCGTCTTCACCATTCTGGATATCGTTCCATTACTAGATAAAGGTTTTGATAATTATCTACTAAACGAAGGGGCATCTGATTCTTCTTCTCGAAAAACAGAAGTCGGGGCAAACAATTTTATATGTTATAACTTAGCCATGCTCAGTGTTATTCCAGTGTTCACCATATTAGATATAGATGAATTGACGTACTAGCCTTCGTAGGTTGAATAATTTTACAATTCCCTCATAAATGAATGCATGGCCAACCCTTCTTCTGCCCAGTATTGTATTCATAATAGTTCTAGAATGCAAGAAGGGTCAGTCGATCCTTCTTTCTTTCGACATTCTGGATATAGGTGAATTACTGGATATAGTTGTTCACAATTATCTCCTAAATGAAGGGGCGGCTAATCCTTCTCTTCGGAAAATGGAAGCCGGGGAAAACATTTTTATATGTTAGAACTTAGATGATGTACGAGTCCCTACTATTTACAGTGGAAGTTGGAAGCCAAGAATTGTCGACATAGCCTTCGTAGATTAAATATATTTAAATTTATTTCATAAATGAATTGTCGACCGACCCTTGTTGTGCTCAATATTCTTCCCTTGTTCACAATTTTGGAAATACATGTATTGATGTCCTAGCATTCGTAGGTTGAACATTTTTAATATTCCATCATAAATGAATGGGCGGGAGACACTTCTTCTACCCAGAATTATTTTCGTAATATTTCTAGACTGCATGAAGGTTCGTTCGATCCTTCTTGTGTTCGCTTCTTCTACAAGAAGGGGCGGCCAATCCTACCATTCGGAAAATTGGAAGTCCGGACAGCCATTTTTATATATTATAATCTATGTTATATCTTTGTTTAAAATAAATATGATTGTTAATGTGCTCCTGTTATTTTATATTTCATAAAACGCTTATGAACTGGATTTTGGTTCTGAACAATGTGTGATGTTATTTTATATTTCAGATATTATTTATGAAATGGATTTTGGTACTCAACAATGTGTGGACCTACTTTTGAATGGATTGAAAGTTGCTGAAGGAATCTCGTTTCCAGAAAGAAATTTTTTGCATAATATCAGTATTAATGAAGGATGTATTATTGTAAATGTTACCAAGTCTTTGAATGCAAGTCTTCCATTGCCCTATCGATCAGAAGGTGCAGATACATTGTCAGAGGCTATTGGTGGTTATATTCAATGGCCTGTATCTAAGATCATTAACCAGATTGGGTCCGCTCTTCGCAAGAATGAGGTGAATGATATACCATCTTCTTCTTTGATGAGTGTAGCACATATCATAACAACTGAGAATGAGTTGAATGATATACCAACTTCTACTTCGAAGAGTGTAGCACATATCACAACAACTGAGAATAAAACTTCTTTTATTATGAGAAAAGTTAAGTTGTTACATAAGTGTTTAGAAAGAAAGGATTGCATTTCCATAGGTTTTGTAACAAATGTGAGTGAGACTGATTTTGTTGGGGGAACATTTTTGGGTGACTTCTCCTTTGGTATTCTGGTCGATGAAGTAGTGTTTTCTTGTATGGCATGTTGTCTAGGGGTGAGTAGTGGATCTTTTCTTGTATGGCCGATTAAAAGAATCATCGATTTTAATACAGAAACATTGCTTTCTGCTCCAAGAGCTTTCAACAATAATCAATATGAATCTACTAGTTAATTTGATACATCAATGTTCTTTAAAGCCACGGTATGTTGCTCGGGGATTAGTGTCAACTATTTTTAAGGGAGACATTGTACAATTCAAAGTACTAGATGCTGGTGAGTTTGGTATTTTAGTTCATAAAGTCTTCCACAATTGCGAGGATTGTGGTGTATTTGAAGGCTCTATTATAAGATGGCCTACAAACACTTTTCTTGACCTCGATAATGTTCCTTTGGATGTTATACATTTGGAATGTTTTTGAAGAATGTCCTTTACAAATGGTCCTTCCAGGTACTCCCCGCTGTGAATATACACATGTTAAAGGTAATCGAACAAGGCTATACAATTCCGTAAATGAGGTAGCACATATCATAACAACTGAGAATGAGGTGAATGATATACCAGCTTCTACCTCGACGAGTGTAGCACATATCACAACAACTGAGAATAAATATTATTTTATTATGAGAAAATTTAAGTTGTTACATAAGTGTTCAGAAAGAAAGGATTGCATTTCCATAGGTTTTGTAACAAATGTGAGTGAGACTCATTTTGTTGGGGGAACAATTTTGGGTGACATCTCCTTTGGTATTATGGTTGATGAAGTGGTGTTTTCTTGTATGGCATGTTGTCTAGGGGTGAGCAGTGGATATACCAGCTTCTTCTAAAATTTCCGAATGAAATTTAAGATTGTTACCTTACATGCCTGTAATAAATCAAGGTGCACACCTTTCAAACATTGGCATCGAACATTGTTGCTCAAATTTTTGTATATAAAAAATTCCACTTCAATCAATAGTTGAATGTGCTAAGAAATTTGATAGTTGAATGTTATAAATTCTATGGGATCAAATTCTCCTGTGGCCAAAGAAGGAGATGACATAAAAATAAGCTTGTTTACAATGAGATTAGACACAATAGACGTTTGTCAAAATGCATGGTATAAATGCCATCAGATAAAAAAGAGCACTTTGAGTAAGGCGATTGGTGATATTTATCAGGAGTCAGATGCTAGTACTGTCATATTGGAACCATCGTGTTTTTTTCCAAAACTTATTTTTGATGGGCACTTTATTCTCTAAACTGTCATTAATTTTTGTGGGTCACTCTTAATAGAATTTGGATTTACATTTTACAGCTAACCTTTCTAATTTCTTTTAATTTTTTTTCCATGATCATTAATTTGTTTGATAAGTTAACATAAACAACTTGGCATTAAAATAGAAAACTCCAAATTGTTAACTTGACACGTAACCATTGGACCTTTCTATGCATATCATACCTGGAAATAAACGTACACATTGAAAATATTTTCAGCCATGAGCATTTGCTATATAGTTAAAACTTTTATTTTCTATGTAAATGTGAAATTGTAATCAATTTTAAAATATATATTAATAAAAAAATTACTATGGACAGGTAATTATTTATCTGTTGAAGGGAAAAATTTAAACCAGACCGTTTTAGGACAGGGAATATATATACTTAAAAAATGCTTAGATAGACAACAACAATGGGATGTTGGTGCAGAAGAAAACATGAAGACCGATGTAAATAGCATCATATGGGCATGGTCACCAAGAAGGGCCTTGCAGTAGAAAAAATTAGAATAAACGAGAAGGGCCTTGCAGTAGAAAAAATTAGAATAAACGAGAAGGGCCTTGTAGTAGAAAAAATTAGAATAAACGAGAAGGGCCTTGCAGCAGTCAAGGCACAACGAGAAAATATCGGGAATAATGTTCAGAGTGGTGGATGTTCTCAAGGGTTGATAGTAGACAAAATTGGTTTCTAAATTTCTCTATGTTGCAGTTTTAAGCAACAAAATTGTTGTGTTTCTAAATTTCCACTTGGTCAACAAAAAGTTGTATTTTCTCATTTTTATTAGAGTTTTATTAAAGGAAAGATACAACTTATAGCCATTGGGATTGATAATGGATGGTTATTTGTTACAAAATTGGATTTGTGATAAGTGTCGTATTTGCGCACTAACTGTCGTTAAGTGTTGTAATTGTGCTTAAGAATAATTGGCCTTTAGAAGTGGTTTATCCGCTGCACTTAAAATCAAGTAATTATCCTTAGAGTAAATACCTAAATACTAAAATATGATCCGCTATACTCAAACTGCCAAATTCAACGGTGCTAATAGGAAAAAATATTTTATACGAGCCAATATTGTATGCGAGCCAACTATTTTTCTAATACTGAATGTGCCAAATCAAATATGCCACATGTCACAATATGATCGTTCCGTGTGTCACTCCGGGATATTAGATATCAACATTTAAAAAACAAAATTTATAGACGTTTTGCTTCAAACACTATGCTAGCAAGTGGAAGTATTCTCAGAGAAAGAGCGGTCGCTCTTTCCCAAAGGTTTTCTATTGTTACGATTCCCTCGTAAATGAAGGGTCTGCCGACCCTTCTTATTCCAAATATTATTTTCATAATAGTTTGATACTGCAAGAAGGGTCGGTCGATCCTTCTTGTGTTCTCTATTATGGATATAGCCGAATTGTTGGATAAAGGTTTTCACAATTAACTACGAAAAGAAGGGGCGGCCGATCCTTCTTGTCAGAAAATGAAAGTCAGGAGAAACCATTTTTTATAGGTTAAAACTTCCAAAGTGTTCTATTTTTAAAATTGCCTCATAATTGAAAGGTCGGCCGACCCTTCGTATTCCCAATATTATTTTAATAATAGTTCGACACTACAAGAAGGGTTGCTCGACCCTTCTTATTCCAAATATTCTTTTCAAAATAATTCGCCACTGTAAAAAGGGTCGGTCGATCCTTCTTGTGTATTCCATTTTGGATATAGCTTAATTGTTGGATAAATGTTTTCACAATTCATTATGAAAAGAAGGGGTGATCGATCCTTCTTGTCGGAAAACATAAGTCGGGACAAATGATTTTTATATGCTATAACTTAGTCGATTCACTAGCTATTCAGAAAACAGAAGTTGGGACAAATGATTTTTATATGTTATAACTTAGCCAATTGTAGAATCTTGGTTTTCGGTTTTGATATATTTTCTTTCCGCAACCTGCAACCCACAATTGCGGATTGAGGATTGCAGAAAGAATGTATATATTTATGAAATAAAACCCCGCAACCCTTCTTTTCCTTCCGACATGTTTATGTTTTAACTGTTGATTTGTCTTGATCCTGCGGATGAGATTACATCGGGTGATTAAAATGAAGTTTAGCTTTCCCGTTTAGCTTGTCGGTGTTAGCACTAGCGTTGGCCTGGATGAAACTGGGAGGTTCAATTTCTAAAAAGAACGGAGAAATCCTCGATGGTCTGAGCAAAATAGAATCATCTGGGTAGGTATTGACAACCTCAAGGGTGAACTGATCAAATCCCAAGCCCAAAACTTTGCAGGGAGAATTAAATTGCTGAGGTCTGCCTACAGTTACATATCTGCACAAATAAATGGTCTAGATCGGCGGTGGTGAAGATCTACAGTCATGAGCACGCTTCGCGCAAAAAGGGTGAGGTGTTCTAGATGGAGGTGGGAGGTTTATCCCACAAGCATCTTAAGTAGCAGATCAACAGACAATGGAGCAGATCAATGGTCGGAAACTACTTCTTCGATATGACATGCGCGGAGCAAACAAACTTTCGGATCCGCGAACTTTTGGTAGAGGCCCGCAGGTTTGGACGGCGCGGATCTGAGGAGGCCGAGATCTATGGCTGAGGTTTTTTTTGCGGATCTAACTTGCACGAAACATCAACGCAAGTCAAATCCGCGAAGTTGGTAAAAGTCGGAGCGTTTGACGACCAAGATTCAAGGCAACATGTGGCGGGATTCGAGGCCACCAGAGATCAGGAAAATGGATGGCCAGGGAGCTTCCACACCACATGAGATGCAGGGGTGATAGCAAAGGATAAATAATATAAAAAACTCACCTGCACGGAGAGATGGATTCCTATTTTGCATCTGAAAGTGACAGGAGCAAGCTGTGAAGAAATAGATAGGTCAACTAGGGCCCCAAGCCAACCTCAAAAAAATAGGTAGGTTATCTGCTCTATAGTAAACTATTTAATGGTTGAATTGAGTGATAAACACTACAAGAAAAAAGGTAATTGGTGAGGGTCATGCCTGTGACGGACCTTTAAGGGTTGTCACCAATGTCGTATATGATGATGGTCCTTAAAACATCGTCATTATAAGTGCCTTTTGAGATGGTCCTTTAAGGCTCGTCACCAAATCCCTTTTCAGAGACAGTTTTGGTGAGGGTTGTTAAAGGCCTGTTGCTAATTCTCTCTTTGGTGACACTTCTAGTGATGATCTTTTATTGGCCCTCACCAATACTCTTTTTGGTTACTTTTGGTGACTGTAGAAATTTTTTTGTCACCATTGATCATTCTAATGAGTTTTTGATGACGCTATGTGACCGTCTCTATAGTTTTTGACAAAAGATAGTGGTTCAAGACCACTGCTATGGAGTCTTTGTCATTATGTGTCCAAGGTCATAGTGTTAGAGTCAATCAATTTCTTGATACGCTAGTGTGTCAATGGTATTAGGTGCAATATCACTTATTTTTGGGGGTTAAGTGTGATAGTTATCAGTATCACTTATGTCCATGGGTTAAGTGTGACATTTATGAATATCACCTATTGCTTCCACTACTTTTACATTCAATAATTTTTTGCAATTCAGCTGCCATGTTTGCACCATCTAATCTATTCTCATGAGGAAAAACATGAATAGCTTTTGAATTGTTTGTTAGGATTTCTTGAGAATCTGAAGCTTATAAGTCCGTCTCCTAGTTATTTTCCTTGTAACTTGACAATTAACAGCTTCACTACACGTGACACTAACCATTCTTTGTTCATGCCAATGTTGATGCCAATGATGCCAATGTTGGGGTTTTTAACAGCTTCACTACACGTGACACTAACCATTCTTTGTTCATTAGACACAATGCTTTTATTAGTTTCTTTCTCACTTATGTTAACAAGTAAATGCCTTCCATTTTGATAAACATAATAATTTCTATCAAAATGATGTTTACCTATTGTGTCTTCAATTCTTTGCTTTGTTTCTTCAATTTTATAAGTGGCATGGGGGGTATCATTTCCCTCAAGTAATGAGAATTACTGAGTTGTCCTTTGAGTCAACACATGACTCAAGCCTCTTAGGTTTATCACTAGAAATTTCCCTCTGGATGAAGTTCCACTAGTATGTGTGGGAACCATATTATTGTGTAGGAACCATATTATTTAAGACATAATCAAGCCTTCCAACAATGAACGAGACTAGCTTGCTAACTAGATACACAAAGGTTCCCCTTCATGAATAGCTTCTTAAAGGGACTATGGCCATTTAGGCCATGAAATTTTGTGACAATAACATGTTTGCGATTCCCTTAGATGTTATGGGTTGCATGCATGCTACACTGATGCAAACAATGGTTTTTTCTCCTTGGTTTGAGAGGATTGGGAAATCTTCTTATACCATTGCAATTATTGGTCTTCAACAAGTAATTCCTAGTAAGCAGGTGTCATCAACTCATGTTGACTATGCTCTACCCTTTGTACACACCGTTCATTGCTCCTACCAATTGAATGATCTGGTGAAGTGTTTGGATCATGTCAACGAAGGTGGCTCGCCGCCTTCGACGTCATGAGAAGCTTAATGAACCTTATCATTTAGAGGAAGGAGAATTCATAACAAGGTTACCATAGGTGAATCTACGGTAGGTTCATTAACAAGCAATTATCAGACGATACCCCTTTGTGGGATAGGGGATAGTTGCATGACCCATGCGGCTGGCTTTGTTGTGGTTGGTGGTGCCTCGCCATTCCATCCACACAATGCAGCTACCTCAATCAGTGGGTGTAGGAGGTTGGATCCCACTAAGATGTGGGGTGGGAGATGACTACGACCCATGGTGGACCCATGTGACCGGCTTCATTGAGGGCGGTGATGCCTCGTCGTTTCATTTGCACATTGTTGTTTCCTTGATCATGGATCACAGGAAATCAAATCTCCAATACAAGCTCTCACAAGCCCCTTTATTCCACAATGCATAATCATCGAGGAGTGTTCAGTGGATGGGTGAAAACGCTATGCAATGCATTGGGTTAGCCACCCTAGTCCTCCCTATCTTGCTCTCAGGATTCCATCACGAAAGTTGGGTAGTTTTTTGGGTTCTTTTCTGAAGCACCTTTCTGGGTGTATGTGGCATCTATCCAACAACTCTTAAATTTTCCCCTTAATTTCTTCATTTTCAAAGAATGAAGTCCTACCTAAATCCTCATTTGGAATAACAACTTTATATCTCAGGTTGATTCCATGCATGTTCAATTAGATGGCTTGGATGCATTTGATGAGGTTCTCATAACAACTCGTGATAATAGTACTATAATAGCTCATCAAATTCTTCTATTAATTTGACCTCTCCTATCAAACTAGAAGCATGTTTTATGAGTTCCCATGGTCTTGGGGAAAGTTAAAAGGTGTTAATTTCTCTTCCTTTTGGGATCACAAAATGATCAAGGAAAACTATTATGAGGCATTGATTATTTTATGAGCTTCAATGCCAAAAGTAGTGCTAAATATTAGATGGTTAGGTCCTTTTACCTCATCATCACACATGCTTGGGATTTTCTAGTAGTTAGTGCTTGTTCTTTCATATTTAGTAGAATGCATCTCAATACCAGTTTTCCATGAAAAACTTCCTTAGGGAAACTCTTCAGGGATATGGTGGCCATTTTTGGATGCATAACACCGTGAATAATTTTTTACAACTAGACAATGGTTTGCTATTAACTCCTAGGTCCTAAGTTCACGTAGTTTCCTCTAGGTCTCATGGGTCATGCGTAGCACCCCAAACAACCACACATGTCCTACATAGGAAATATTTAGGATATGAGTGAGATATGTCCATCATTTTGAGAATTAACATACAAGGATGGTTCTCGATGCCCATTCCATGGTCTAGGGATAAAAGGCAAGGCACTAGGCCATAACATATATTTCTATGGGGCTCACATGCCATGTTTCCTCACTTGGGGTATCACACATGCCCATAATATACAATCTTTGGCCTTCAGTTTGATATGGTGGTGATTTCAAAGTTTAAAAGAATTGATATGTTTCTTAGGGATAAGGGCATAGTTTGGTGCAAAAACCTAGGTTCTAAGTCCTTGCAATCTATCTCTAAGCCTTACATGCCATGTGTGGATCCTTAAGGCACAACATAGGACATTCATAGGCAATTGTTGGCATGAAAGTAAGACGTGGTGTTACATTTGGAGATTTAGTACACCAAGGATGGTTTTCATGACCCAAGTCGTCTTCCAAGTTTTAGTCCATAACATGTGGATTTTGGGTTCTACGTAAGCTATCCATTAGGCCCTATCCCATATGTTTCCTGTGACAGGGATATGGTGGCCATTTTGAGGTTTGTCACATCATGGATGATTCCTGGTCACTAATCCATGGTTTGATGCCAAAACCCATATTGTTGGGATAGAACATTTGTCTGTGGGGCTCATGTTCTTTGCATAGTAACCCACATCATTGCATAGGGCCTTTGTAGGGAATCCCTAGCCTACATGTGAGGTATGGCCACCACATTGAGAAGGGGCACAATAGGGATGGATCTTGAGGACCATTCCATGGTATAATGAAAAAGATAGAACCTTACACTGTAGTCTTTTAGTGTGGAACTCATGGTCTATGTGTGTGGTCCCAAACCACCATTTTATCCCTCCATAGGGAATATTTGGACTAGAAATGGGATATGGTCCTCATTTTGAAGTTTAGAACACTCTATATGGTTCTTGGTGCCCATGATGTGGTTCAATGCCATAATTTATGGTATTATACCATAATATTTGTCTATGGGGCTCGTGAGACATCCTTGTGTCCCTTGGACACCACAAAGGTATTGCAAAGGGATCTTTGTAATGTGATCATGATATGATGGCCATTTTGAGTTTGGCACATTGAGGATAGTTATCATAAATTTAGACAATGGTCAATGGTTAAATTCACTGTATGACTCATGGTCCATGTGTAGGGCCCCACATATAATTAATTTACCTTACAAGCGCGATATCGTGGTCATTTCAATATTTGTAACATTGAGGATGGTTCTCGTGGCCTAGACCATGGCATGTTAACTAAATTTAAGGTCTAATGCCATATTAATTTGCTATTGGGTTGTTGGTCCATGCATGTTCACCTAGGCTAGTATCAAAAAAATTTCCATGGGGTTGTTGGTCCATATAGTTGGAGTGCTCGTCATTCTTATTGTGCAATTATTGAGTTTGGAGACTTTCTTTATCCTTATCAACTTATTTTCTTATATAGTAGTCATCAATTTCAGTGTTATGGTTAGTTGGCATGTACCTCCCTAAGTTAAAACAAATTGTTTCTTGTCAGGACTATGGGTGAGCTTATTAATTGTCATGCCATATTCATTGTACCCAACCTAGTGCTCTTGTTAATCAAGCTACTGAATATATATACATTCCCTCAACTCCAACATTGTGGTTATATTCATGAAATCCTTCTATCTCAAATTTGCTTATAGATATATCATCTTGGGTGTCCTTGAAAGATGAAAAAAGTCACCAATAGCTAAAATACGCCTTGAGAATCTAAAATTTGAAAATGGAAACTACAATAACACATGTCCAACATGAAAAAGTATTTGGATCCCTTAGGGATTATTTATGATGCTCTTATTTCATAAAATATCCTCTTTGTGATTGAGACTCATGCGAGCTCTATTCGACCACTCCTAGGAATTGTGAGTTACAATTGGATGTTAGAGGATCAAATGGAGAAGAATGTCCAACAATTTTTTTTTTCAATTTAGAGTACATCAACAACAAAAAATTGGGATGGTAATGTGGCGATGTGTTTTCAAGAATCAAAATTTGTCATTAGATATGTATAGATTGCATAGTTTAGAATTCCACCATTTAGTACTCTTCAAAATTATATAAATACACATGTTTTTTCCTTCTAATGATTTACCAATAGCTTTCATAGTGTCAAATATATAATCATGATTAGTTGGGATGGGCATGAGGACGTTTGATTTTAGGGATTACAATTTGTGACTAGGCAATCTTAATGGACATATGGGAGCTGCAATTGATCCTTTTGGTAGAATTTCCAAACGTTTCTATCTTCTAAATATAATTTAAATTTTAGTTTATTATTTTATTTAAAACCAACTACAATATCTAGTAACACGACATTAATAATTATTTATGGTTTCCCTGGCTCAAAGCTCGTGGAGTATTTGATGTCAAAGTGTCTGGTTGATTTGTTTTGGTTTCATTTGTAATTGATAATGATGGTTGTTGAAATGCATTCAACAATGCCATTGATTACTTCAGTAGCATATTCATGCACAATGGTTTGAACTTCATTATTCTCACCAATATCATATCTCCAAGGTACCATGCTTTCCCACATAACAATTTCAGTAGAACTTTCTCAAAGATTGTTATATATTTTTATAAAACTTTCTCAAAGATTGTAATATTCATTATCACTCAAGTTGATTTTGAGGTGTTTGGAGGTTCCCATTATGGACCCTGCGATTCTTCTTAATATTGGGCTGAAACCACAGATACTTTTCATGAATTTGGAAAGCCAACATTGCCAGGATATGCCAAAACAACATTGCGAGGAAGATATTTTCCTTTCATTAAGAACTTTTACCAACTCCCTCTTGCTTCAACAACCTTAGAACTTACCTTTGGAATGAATGCCCCCAAACATCCAGCGTTCACTAACTTCCCATAGAGCTACTTAGCGTTTCGCCGCGTTACAAATAACAAGCAAGGAATGACACTTTCCTTACTTATTCTTTGGTACCACTCCTATTGTTCCGAATGAGCCTTGCCAATATATATGATTCATGAATTGAAAACAACTGCATTGCTAGGAATATAAAGAAATACCTGCAATTTTTACCAAAAAATTAAGGGTAGCTGATGCCAATGCTTTTATGACTGCTAATGAGGATGGAATGTTTCTTAAAAAATGGCTTGTAATAAGTAGTTTCCATTTCAATCATCATGTTTTTGGAGGATAGGAGTGTTATGGAATGCTATATGTGTGGATAAAGATTATATCTTCTCTCGTGGGTAAGGGTTATGACCTCTCCTAATGAAATGAGATGAAAGTTAACTAACTTATATATATATATATATATATAATGAACTATAAATGTAAGCCTAATGTTTCCATCATTAGGATTTCTTTTCCTCTTGTTCCTTTTGTGAAAGATTAAATTTGTGACATTTTCCATTAGACTGGCTCCACATTTGTAGTTAGAGTGGAACTAGGTGGTACAATAACTTTATTTTCAACCATTGTAGCCCCTCTCAAACTTTAATTTTTTATTACTTTCTTTGGGAACAGACCTAGCCCTTCTTCCTTCAAAGTACAGTAGGATTGTAGCACTATTGATCTTTTCAAAGGGATGAGGACAAATGGAGCTTCACTAATTAAGACAACCTAGAACCTTGAAATGACTATGGGTAGAGCTCTACAAGCCAATGAATTATGCGTTCAGGGAGAACCATTACCATTCCCATGATCATCTTCAACTGCAACCTTACACTTCTTAAACACATCTAACGCCCTAACATTGATGACTCTTTCAAGGTAAGTTCCTATATGACAGTGGCTTGGATATAGGTTTAAGTTTATATTAGTGCTCCTAAAAAAACAATATTATTAATTGCTAATTGCCTTATGCGAAATCTTGGTGGAGTAGTCATTTGCCTCCAAACAAGTGAATCAACAATAATACCATGTAGGTAATAATTTCCAAATTGTCGAACATCCATGCTCACCTACAACAACTAATTTCCAATCCAAGATATGAACAATTCACTCTTCATACCGATGGTTCCATAATTCTTAGATTCAGAATGGAGATACTATGGAGAATGTAGCATGGAATTGACATCATGACAAAAATAATGAGTGTAATCCTAGGTTGTAGGAGAACAAATTGAGACTTTCACATTTCTCCAAAATGACTGTACTTCTCCTTACAATGACATTTCCTCATCCTCCTTATTTAATTGAGTAGACTTTTCTTCACCCACCTATTAATTCATTCATGATTCAACTTTCTAAGTTGAAGGTGATGGTCAACTTCATTAAGGAACATGATAGAAAATATGTGAGTTCTTGTGTTGAATCTTGGCAATAGATACTTTCTTTTTCCATGGGCCTCCTTATCATTCTTCCCCTCTTGTGGGCTCATATCCTGGTTGTGTCCTCTAATTTCCATCTTGGACCATTGTATTTTTCTATTCCAACATTATTTTTCACATAATAAATAGTGCAATGTGGTAGCTCTGCTACATGCTCCATGGATAGTATATAGTGCATCATGGTAACTCTACCATACTGTTTATAAACGTATATTTATAGTGGCTATATGCTTAGCCATTCTCTAGCCAACCCTTGGCCTTGAGCTCCACACTAGGAAACGATACAAAACATATTTACAATATTCACTTTACAAGCTCTTTTATTTAAGCTCACATGGCTCAACATCATCATATTAACCACACATTTACAATTTCTACATGATATAATCTAATACTAACTAAGGTTTAAATTGGGGTATTACAAATGTTAATGTAGAGCTTGAGTTGCACAAGGACTTTGTTATAATTCATCAGTATAAAAGATAACTCCACACCACCAAATTTCATCATATTGGTATGCTCATCAAGTGCATGGGAGAATTAACTCCACACCACCAACTTTCATCATATTGATATGTTCATCAAGTGCATGGGAAGAGCGGCCATTGATTTCTTCCAACATATTCAAGCTATGCAATCTTCTCTTGGAGCTCGAAGATAGGCTAATCCTTTTCCTTGATTTTGTGCCTCAACTCACCATTCTTTGCCTTGAGATTTGAGACATGAGAGTAATGATGTTCAAGATGATCTACCTAGGCAAGTCTAGTTGGCCATATTGATATATCAAGCGGGGTGACAAGATCTCATTTGAATCATATAGGATATTGAAAAAGAATGACATTGACATGACCATCATATTCTTTTTATGATGCTTGATAATGTTGATATTCTTATTCTTTCTAAATGAATTAGTGACAACCTACTCAACAAAAACACATCAAAACAAAAACCCATAAATTTAAAAAAAATGATAAAAACCCAAAATGAAAACATTCACATAAGCCTGAAATTGAACAAATCTATATAGAAGCTCTAACAATAAACTTCGACTCATTGAAAACCCCAACCTCAATGTAAAGGGGTGGATATCTAGATACTTCAAAATAATTGTCATTAATCCACGCTGCTTAGATGATACATGAATTCTACCTTCTTTCTTTATTGGATTAACCGGTTCAGTATCAAATAAACCCATCTTTTGGCAGGCAACAGAGGGAAAAAATTCACAATCGCAGCATTGAGGTTTTCATGTACTCCCAGGTGAGAATATATGATTCAAAATCGATTGAATTGGTGACTGCAAGCCGAATCCAAGTATAGGGTGTATAGTCTCGTTCCAGGCAATATTGGTGGGTTGTTTGGGGGATTGAGATTCATCGGTAAGCATTGGTCGGGGTTGGGGAGGACAAATTGACAGAGGGGAAGGAGCGTAGTGGAAGAATCCTGAAAAACCTAAATGAGGGTGGCACAAAAGGAAGGGTTTGTCTATCCATCCAAGATAAAAAAATATTTAAGCAAGTATTCTGAAGTTATGGCTGACGTTCCTAAATCAAAGAAGGCAGGCAGGTCAATAAAAAGCTAGCAGTAAGTGCCTAAACCTCTCTGATTTCTATCTTCAGGATTTAGTTCCAAAGGCAGTTACCCTTTTGCTTGTTCCTCCGTTTTGGCTATGCCCATGATCTGATCAGAATTTCACATAGCCGTATCCATTTTTCTATCTAGAATAAATTTATGTTATCCTTTAACAAATTTTTTGTGAGGGGTTGGGAGCTAATAATTGGGGTTGGAAGCATAGAAAATCCTCAGTGGATGTGGGCGTCGAATGTGGATATCTTCTCAAACCAGGGACTGGCAAAAACAGTAGAAGAGACTAGGCCTCTATGGGGTTGGAGTGAGGATAGTGAAAATTATCAATCAAGGTGTTCTTTATGTGGCTTTTTACTATGTCTTCTGGAATGGCCATTGACAATACCAAGACAACTGACCATCCCCATAGTGGAAGATGACCGATGGTCAAAAGGTATTGCAGTACGCTCTGTGCGATCTGTAAATCTATGATGGGCGTCCAACCTGCAGGAAGTAGAAATGTAAGACTAGTTGAGTGGGGATACATCTCCGTTCGTGTGCTCTAGTGCCTGAAGGTCGATGCCCATATCATCATGTCTGGGATTGATCCAAACCTGTTTATTTGGAATACCCTTGTCAACATGTATGCCAAGTGTGGAAGCATCGAGGATTCGCATCAAGTGTTTGACAAAATATTTGAGAGAGATGTTGTCTCCTGGACTGTGTTGATTGCCACTTGTTCCTAGCAAGAGCATGCTGTTGAAGCTTTGAGTCTCTTTTCTGAAATGCTGACAACTGGATTGAGGCCAAACTAGTTCCCGCTTGCCAATGTTTTTAGAGGATGTGCGAGTTTGTTGGAGCCGGACTTTGGAAGGCAGGTCCATTCTTGTATTGTGAGACTGGATTTATGTGTTATGTTTTTGTTGGTAGTGCTCTTGTGGATTTGTATGCTAAATGTGGGATTATGGACAATGCAGGTCAGGCTTTTGACAAAATGCTAGAAGTTAATGAAGTCTCCTGAAATTTCATGATTGCAAATTTGCAGGGTATGTTCAGAATGGGATGGGTGAGGAGGCTATAAGACTATTTCATCAAATGTGAAGCATAGAGCCAAAGCTGAGCAAGTTCGCGTTGTCTAGCATTCTCAGGGCTTGTACCTGTCTAGAAGCCATAGAAGACGACTCGCAGATCCACTCCATTGTAATCAAAATTGGATGTGAGTTGGATACCCTTCTGGGAATTTTTCTCATTGATTGGTATGCCAAATGTGGCATTGTTGATGATGCACATAAAGTATTTAATCGAATGTTTGAACGGGATGTAGTCTCATGGACTTCGATGATTATGGGATATTGATGATGCACATAAAGGATTTAATCGAATGTTTGAACGGGATGTTGTCTCATGGACTTCGATGATTATGGGATATGATCAGAAAGGCTATGGTGAGGAAGCAATGGAAATCTTTCTTCTAATGAAATGGGAAAATATTAAGACAAACCAGGTTACATTTGCTAGTGTTCTCAATGCATCTATCAACATAGCAGCTTTGGAGCAAGGTAAGAACATCAATGCCAATGTTATTCAAAATGGACATGATTTGGATGTTACGATAGGAGATGTTTTTGTTGCAATGTATGCACACTGTGGGAGCATAGAGGATGCACATAGAATGTTTTCAAGATGCATAAACCAGACATTCTTTCATGGAATACAATGCTTGCAGTATTTTCTCATAGTGGACAGGGTGAGGAGGCTTTAAAACCCTTTCTTGAAATGCGATGGGCAGGCATTGAGCCAAACAAGTTTACTTTTGTCAGTATTCTCAAGGGATGTGCTAGCCATTTAGGTTTGTAACATGGTCAATAGGTTCATGACCATGTGATAAAAACTCGATTTGATTCTGATGTCTTTTTAGGCATTACACTTGTCACACGTGTATGCTAAACATAGTTGCATAGACAGTGCATGCCAAGCACTTGAAAGAATTCCTAAATGAGATCTGGTCTCATGGACTATGATAATTGCAGGGTATGCATAGTACTCATTTGGTGAGAAGTCATTGAGATATTTTTACCGAATGCAAAGTGCTAGTGTAAGACTAAATGTATTCGCCTCCGCTAGTGTTCTTAAAGCATGCACTAGCATAACAACCATTGAACAAGGCAAGCAAATCTATACTCTTATCATTAAAACAAGATATGAAGTAGATGTTTTTGTGGCAAGTTCCCATGTTGACATGTATGAAAAAGGTGGTGGATTAGAAGATGCAAACAAAATGTTTGAGAAATTTCCCAAGAGAAATTTGGTCTCATGGAATACTATGATTGTAGGATATGCCCAGCATGGCTGTGGGAAGGAATCTCTATAACTCTTTGAGGAAATGAAAGAGGCTGGAATGAGGCATGACAATATCACCTTTGTTGGTGTTCTCTCTGCATGTAGTCATGTAGGTTTGGTAGCTGAAGTCTATCATTACTGCCAAGTATACTATGAAAGGTGTAGGTTCAACTTCATTCCAGCTAGAGTCGGAATCTTCTTTATAGATGAACAATATATTATATGTACCGGGTTTAAAGAAGAACCTTGTTTCCATTTCAGCTTTGGAAGACAAGGCTTATCAGGTTGCATTCATGAATGGAAAAGCTCTTATATGGCCTAAAGGATTGAGTAGAAAAGCTGCTAACTTCAAACATAAAATCCAATAGGGAAAAATGGAGTTGACCAAAGGTATGAAGTGATCTTCTGCAACTCTGGTGTTTATCTATGTAATAAAATCATCCAAACTGTGATACCATCAAATAACCCCAGCTACTGTGTTTGCTTCTAGCTTTCGTTTGATCTGTAAATGATGAATAAAGAACATGTATGGATTCTAGTTGGTTGATGGATTGAATAGGGCTTGTTTGGCACAAAGGAGAATATGACCTCTATTCAACAAATATATTCTCAATTGGACCTGGGAAGGATGGAATAAAATTTTGTTCGTTGAGTGAAGGGTATGGACTCATTCCAACAATGGAGCATTATGCATGCATGGTGGACCTACTTGGCCATTCTTGGAAGCTTTATCAAGTTGTGGACTTCATAAATAGATGCCAGTTGAGACTAATTCTTTGATATGGCAGGCACTATTTAGTGATTTCTTGTAGAATACATGAAAATATTGAACTAGGGAAGCATGTGATAGACCAAATTATTGATTTAGAACCAGAAAATGATTCATCGTATGTCCTCCTCTCGAATATTTATGCTGCAGCAGGAAGATGGAATGATGTGGCAAATGTTAGAAAACAGATGGTTGAAAATGGAACTAGGATGCACTTCGATTGAAATCAAGAATAGTGTGCATGTGTTCCATTCAGAAGACACTTAACATCCCCATTTGAATGAATTCTAGGCAAAGTTGGAAAAAGTAACTAGGTAGATGCCTAGGGCAAGGCATGCACCCAACATAAACTTTATCCTCCAGGCTCCATGATGTGGGGAAAGAGAAAAAGACATGATCTCTCAATTGTCATGGTGAGAGGTTGGCCCTTGCATTTGTACTTATAAGCACAACCCCTGGAAAACCTGTATGAATTATTAGCATACATTTTTGTGGTGATTGCCACATTGCCACTAATTTCATTTCAGAGATTGTTGGCCAATAAATAATTGTAAGGGATGCCAACCAGTTTCATTGTTTCAAGAATAGTATTTGTTCTTTCGGGGATTTTTGTTGATTGGAGATAAGACAAGCTCATTCCTTTTCCATAAAGCTCATATATTAATTTCATAAACTGTGCATAATGCATGAAAACTATGAAGTATAGATATGTTTTGATGGGTTAAGAGATGCATTGAAGCTGTAAGGGACATTCCTCATGCTTGTCGAAAAAAATTGTAGACATAAAATGCCATAGTTGGTTGCTTGTATATTATTGTCGTTGCTAACTTCACTCTCATGTTTAAAAAGAATTATCAGTTGTTGAAGACCAGCCAGAGCAAGAGAGAGTAGAAACTATTGTTTGCACTGTAAGTGTAGCTTCTATCCTAGAGCAGGGTTATGAGCCAGCCTCAGACAGTGGCAAAGGTTCAGTGACAACACCCATCTCAGACGAAATTACTGAACAGGGTCTGCATTACACATGTTTGCAGGAAGCGACAGAGATTGGGAAAACTAACGTGAATATCATTGAAAATTCTGTTGAAGGTGGCACTGGTAGTTATTTACTGCAATATCTAGTAAGTTTGATGCTGATATTTTTTATTATATTTTCTGATGATTTGAAACATGTAATTATAATGTGATGGAAGGCCTAGAAAATTACAATAATCATTCACTGGATGATCCTTGGGAGTGTTTCTAATTTATATTTAAAAAAAACAATACATAAGTTTTATTTTGCTAGATTGTACTTGATTCTAATTACTAGTACTAAAACAATAAAATATATTATCCTTGGTATAGAATGAGTGTTTAGGTGTGATATTTCATATAAACTAAGTTGAAAGTAGACTTGTATATCTTGACTACCTTTGGGAACACACTAAATATTTAGGTTAGTTATGTTCAGTAGGTATTTAATAAACTACAGTAGCCTATTGTGTAGTCTCTAGTAGTCTTAGTGACTTTCTTTCCTTGTAGTAGATCCAAGCAGCTCTTCCTTATAGTAGATCTTGCTATTTATTTCCACCTAAATCCATTGATTATACGAATATTAGGGACCATAAAAACCAACTTTGACCTATTTCTTTCATACTAATGAGACCCCATGGACTTAGACTCCATCACCTTCCACCAATTTTAAGAATCTTAGCTAGTGCACTCAACAAAAAACCCTCTAGATCTGATTTGATAAATGAAGTAGAGAGAGAGAGATTGAACCCCACTCCCCCAAATGTTGTACGTAGTAAGAAAAATCAAGGGTTGGGATCTCACACCAATAAGATCTTCATCTTCAAAGGTGTTTGAGATACATTGATGAAAACAGTTAGTGATTTGGTGGTGCAAGTTTGATGGAGCGATGTCATTGAGTTTCACAAGGCTAAGTAAGTGTTTATAACTTGATAACTATCCTTGGAACAATTTTATTGTACATAGAATTTAAGACACATCAATAATTGTGTTAAATCTTCCTAGCATGGCATGACTGCCAAAAATAGCATTCTTAGCTATATTTATGTAGTTTTGAATTTATGAAATTCCAATTCTGTTTACGTCAAGCAAACCTGAAGGCCTAGCCCAAATAAACTTTATGCAGTTAAAACTTAAAAGGATTTAGTATTCACATTTTGTCAATATGGTAAATATGATCTCTCTTTGCCACAGGACAATTAGGCTCCGAAAGGGAGAGAGCTCTCAAAATCCAACCATGAGTTCAAAATGAGGAATTGGCTCAACCATGGGTTCAAAATGAGGAGTTGGCTCTCTTTATATAGTAGAGTAGCATAACTTCCTTTAGAGTAGGTAAGGCTATGTTGTCAACATGAACAGTCTTCCTCTAACATGTAAGTCAAAATATAGTGAAGAAATAACAATCACTCCTCCAACATAGGAACATATACAAAGTTTTGGGGTTTCAATTATTGAAAACAACACTTTAGTTTTCTTGTTGAAGGACTTATGAAGCCTAAATTAATGATTTCAAATTAGAGAAAAAATCCTAAATTGAATATTAGAAACATAACTGTGGGAAATTAAATTGAAAAACAGAGTTTAAAACCAAATGGGGCAAGGTTCGAACCAAATGGGGCCGAACTAAAGTTTATTCATCTAGAGAGAATCATAATTCTTTGAAGAGCAACATTGTTGAAATTTTTCAAAAAAGTACAAAGAAAACAACATATGTAGAATAGATGATATTGTGTTCAAATCAGAATAAGTAGAGGCATCAAACCTCTTTGCAACCCCAATCAAAAGAAAGCATTTCGTCAGTAACTAAAAATGTGCAGCTCATACTAATTAATTACTTTTTTACAATTTTGTTTTATGTTCATAAATTACCTTCTATTTTTTCTTGTATTCAATCTTTTTGACATATATTTTATTCATGTTCAGCAATATGTTTACATTATTGTGGACAGACTCTTGAGTGTATTTGTTTTCTAATAATTTTGAGGAAAATACCTCATATATGTTGAGATATTGTAACTTCAAAGAATATTATATTTGTACTTTATTATTCTGGAGATGTTTCATTCCTCCTTGAAGATCTTATTGTATATCCGGAGATGTTTATTCCTCCGTCGGAATGTGGTAACTTGGGTTATTAGACTTCCCTAGTGGGGGTCGGCCCTGTATGTGTTATGTGGGTCAAAGGGTTATTAGACCACCCTATAGGGGTCGGCCCAGTCAGTTGTAATGGGGTATTTAACCCAAGGGTTAAATACGAGCCTACATGTCTTGTGTAAAAGACAAGTCGGAGTAGTGTATAAATAGAGGAGGTGTATTCCTCATTTGACACACTCACTCACTTGAGAAAGGCGCACTTGTGGAGGAGAGGTCTGCTATGGATAAGGAGGAGCTCATGCTCAGGGTTTGCATATTTGTATATTGCTGGTCATCTATATTGAGGAAGCTTTGCTGGGTTTTCTACCCCATGAGGGTTTCCCAGGATAAATCTGTGTCTCTTGTGTTTATGTTGTGCTTGTTGTTTCTTCAATGATCCTGTATATGCTATTATTGTGAAATGGGATGTAATGCTACTATTTTCTGTCTTAGCATATTAAATCTTAACATGGTGTCAGAGCTAACCTAAAGGAAGGCAAGGTATGGCACTTACGACACTTGCTTTACTTACGACAATTTGAAGGTTAGGGTTTTACATAGCAAAAACCAGTCATCGTGGAACTTTCTCTATAAATCCATTTCTGCGAAGGTTCAGGATTTGAAAAGTTTACACGTTGAAGATAACATTCCCAGGTATCTTGTGTCCAAAGGGCACCCTCAGATTCGTTGTACTTTGTAAGTTATGATCAGTACACGTTAGGGTTTCTGCCTCTTCCAGATCTCAGTCAAAATTAGGTGACCTTGGAAAAAAGGTCATAACTTGGGCTAGGAAGCTCCAAATGAAATTTCGTAAAAAATGACAGGTAGTAAACAGACGTTACTATCTCAAGAAACTTTTGCAGAGGCAGAAGTTGAACCAGTGACACGTGGAATGCCGTACAAGTTCGCTCTCCTGTATTATCCCATAAATAGGTCACGTTGCGACACTTGGCATAACTCTCTCTCAGAGAGTCCAATTGAGGTCAGACCTGTCAGGATGTAAAGAAAACAGGGCAAGCTATCTCAGGAAAAGTTTTCAGAGGCCGAAGTACAAACAGTGACATGTGGTACGTCGTACAAGTTCGCTCTCCTGTATTGTCCCAAAACAGGTCACGTTGCGACATTTGGCATAACTCTCTCTGAGAGAATCCAATTGAGGTCAGACCTGTCAGGATGGAAAGATGACAGGTCAGGATACTGCAAAAAAAAATTTCAGACCCTGTGGAGCAAAAATTTTGGAGTTATAGCAGAAACAATCAGGTACATATTTCTGTCAAAACAAAATTATTTTCGGAGCACCTTTATTCATGGCTTCCAGAATTTAGGGTTTCAGAGAAAGTTAGAATTTTTGGAATCGGAATCCACGGCTGAATTCTACTCAGGAAAATTGAAATTTAGAGACCAAGATCGAATTTTTTGGTTGGGTAGAAGACCGGGCTTGATCAAACCCTAGTTCGGGATTTTGATCGGAAAGATGGAAAATTAGGGCTTTAGCAAAAGTTGGAATTTTTGAAGTCTATAACCACGGATGGAAGCTCCTCAGAAAAATAAGAGTTTAGAACCTTGGATCGAACCTTTTGATTGGACAGAAGGGTGGGCTTCATCAAACCCTAGTTCGGGTTCCTGTCCAGAAGATCCAGAAGTTTCGAAAGAAATTTTGAGGGGTCAAATCTTGGAGATTTCAAAATTAAAGCATGCTAGTTTGATCAGCTCAACAAGACACATCCTTCCATCCATTCAGAAGTGTGAAAGTCAAAGATTGAATTTTTAGGGTTTCTCTAGCAAACCCTAATCAAGCTCCAGATCAAGTTTCAGGGGGAGTTGAGGCTAAGGCCTTACATAAGAAGACTACAAGAAGTCTCGACATGTATGACTTGAGGAGGTTCAGGTATGTCTTGAAATCTGATTCTTGATTAAGTTCATGATGTGTTTGTCTTCATATTATTTATTAGTACAATCTTGATTAATGTTAGAATTGTCTTATCACCCTAGTAACAGTATGAATGTATGTGAATGATCGAAGACATTCATTGATTAGGGCTATATGATTGTACTAATGCATTATGGTGTTGTGTGAGGTTGATGTTGTCTGCTAACAAGATACAGGTACATCACAAAAGACAAATCAAGTTTCATGACCATGACAACATGAAGACAAAGACTCATCCATAATATTTGTTCTACTTACGAGGTATGTATGACTTTGTTATATTATGCTTAACCTATGAGACATGCAGGTTCTAGCTCAAGATCTCTAAATCAATGAAGAGATTGTTTAGGTATGATGTACATAAATAAGCAGGTATACTAATCCAGGTATGTTTTCCTATGTCAAGTTAGAATCTTACCTTGTGTTAGGATCCCTTATATAAGTATACTTGGTATGATTGGTTATGCTTATTCATAAGGATAGTAATCAAGGGTTTATGAATATTATGTCTTTTATCTTGATTGATGATATCTTGAATACTAATGTTTATTATCTATGATCATGACTATACATATTCAAGATTATTTAGAATTACAATGTTTTGATAATATTTATAATATACTAATGAATGTATGTCTGTGTATGAGATCATGAGGATAACACTAGTGCACACTTGAGCATGCACAGTAGTACAGAATAAATAGAAGTTCAAAAGACATTTAGAAGATCAAGCGGGAGGCAACCACACAAACATAAAAGATAAGTATTTGAGTTGTTATTTGAAATAGTAAATGATATCTGTATGCATAATAAGTTATCATGTCAACATGATTTCATGATTATGAAGTATTACTAATCATGTACTTAATTTTGATTTGTAGGAAAGATCATGAAGAATGATGAACACCGAACAAATGATGGATGTTCAACAAGAAGATTTACAAATCAAACAAAATATAGAAGGCTCGTGGCTAGAAGATTCTCTTAGAAAGAGGAAGAGAATCATGATGAGATGTTTGCTCCAAGTGACTAGATAAGACCATTCTCTTAATGGTGTAATTAAAGAAGAAGTGTGAATCAGGTTCTGTATGGGTACCCAGGATCGATAATCAATTGATGAGCTTAATGATCACCATGGGTGATGTGAATATCAACCTTTGCTACAAAGATGAATATGGTTTCTATACACAGATGACATGGATACAAGAAGGAACTCACCACAGAGTTCGAATAATATTGAGGCCCATATCAGTAGACCCATCTAACGAGAGATGGCACAGATAGACATGCAGAAGATCATTCAATGCAGAGTGTGAATGATGATCAGCCACAAAGGGAGAATTGACAGTTTCTTGATAAGTTTGGGCTTTACCAAAAGTAAAGTTGTTCCTAACCTTTAACTTAAGGTTGTGGATGATGAACCTATCATACCATTATTGTATGACGATGATCTATTTTTGACAAGGAATGAGAAACAGATCATGAAAAGGAAGAAGAAGATGACTACAGAAATGAAAATGAAAAATCTCAGATTGATGCATTACTTCCTAGGTCTGGAAGTATGGCAAGGCTCAGAAGGAATCTTTCTCAACCAGGGAAAGTATGCTGAGAAATATTAAAAGGACTTGATGTGTTGGAATGGCCACTCTCATGGATTCCAACTTGAAGTTGTTAGCAGATGACTCATTAGAGTTAGTGGATATAACTCTGTATAGACAAATTATTGAGTCATTGATGTGTCTAACGAATACTAGGTCAGATATATGCTTTGCTGTGAACACCTTGAGTCAGTATCTAGTGGAAACTAGATGTGTTCACCTGTTAGTTGCAAAGCATGTGATGAGGTATCTAAAGGATATGATAGACTTTGATCTATGTTATCTTGGAGATCATGACTTCAGATGGCTACACAGATGTTGATTGAGCAGAAAGTATATCAGACAAGAAGAGCACATCGAGAAGATGTTATTGTCTGGGATCAGCCATGATCTCATGGTTTAGAAGGAAGCAATCTAGTGTGGCTCTCATCACAAGCAGAATATATGGCTGCTTGCTCTGCTGGTTGTGAAGCCGTATGGATTTAGAATTGTTTGACATAAAAATGGACCCAACTGTGATCCTATGTGACAAACAGAGTTGTACCAAAATGGCAGAGAATCCAGTATTCCATGATAAGTCAAAGCACATAGAGATATGACATTTCAATATACAAGATATGGTGCAGAAAAGAATTAAAGTTCGAATTTGTAACAAGATACCAATGTACTAACCAAACCTCTTCAGATACCAATGTACTAACCAAACCTCTTCTGATCCAATGTACTAACCAAACCTCTACCTCAAGTAAAGTTTTTCGAGACAAACTTAAAATAGTTCAGAAGGACCCTCCTCGAAAGGGGGAGTGATGTGATCATTTATGATGAGATTACCTGGTTACCTATATTGGTGATGCCAACAAAGAGGTTGGTGGATGGTCCTTAGACAGGGTCTAAGGTGACAAGGGGATTGGATCATCCCTGGACTTCAGTCCTAAAGAGAGCCGTAGACGTATGTCTTCGAAAATGGAGTCCTTGGTGGACATGAGGGGATTGGATCATCCCTGGACTTCAGTCCTAAAGAGAGCCGTAGACGTATGTCTTCGAGAATGAAGTCCTTGGTGGACATGTGGGGATTGGATCATCCCTGGACTTCGGTCCTAAAGTGAGCCGTAGACATATGTCTCCGAGAATGAAGTCCTTAGTGGACAAGTGAGGATTAAGTCATCCTTGGACATAGTCCTCAATGTACGGTTGAGGATTGAGTCATCCTTGGACGTGGTCCTAAATGTACGGTTGAGGATTGAGTCATCCTTGGACGTGGTCCTAAATGTACGGTTGAGGATTGAGTCATCCTTGGACGTGGTCCTAAATGTACGGTTGAGGATTGAGTCATCCTTGGACGTGGTCCTAAATGTACGGTTGAGGATTGAGTCATCCTTGGACGTGGTCCTAAATGTACGGTTGAGGATTGAGTCATCCTTGGACGTGGTCCTAAATGTACGGTTGAGGATTGAGTCATCCTTGGACGTGGTCCTAAATGTACGGTTGAGGATTGAGTCATCCTTGGACGTGGTCCTAAATGTACGGTTGAGGATTGAGTCATCCTTGAACGTGGTCCTAAATGCACGGTTGAGGATTGAGTCATCCTTGGACATGGTCCTAAATGTACGGATGGGATTGCATCGTCCCTAGACATAAGACTTGTCTTAAAGTGATAAGGACTGATCATCCTGGAACTTGATCTGGATTGTATCGTCCATGGACCTATGTTCTAAAGAGAGCAGCATTGATCATCCTGTAATATGATCGTGTGTGTTGCAGGGTATGCTGCTATGTATGATAGATGTATTAGTGAGAATACATGCTTTTGATGATAGATGTATTAGTGAGAATACATGCTTTTGATGATAGATGTATTAGTGAGAATACATGCTTTTGATAATATATGTATTAGTAAGAATACATGTTTTGATGATAAATGTATTGGTGTGGATGCTAATAGAGATGATCCAGATGCTGTAGATCGAGATGATCCAGATATTGTAGATCGAGATGATCCAGATGCTGTAGATCGAGATGATCCAGATGCTGTAGATCGAGATGATCCATATACTGTAGATCGAGATGATCCAGATGCTGTAGATCGAGATGATCCAGATGCTGTAGATCAAGATGATCCAAATGCTGTAGATCGAGATGATCCAGATGCTGTAGATCGAGATGATCCAGATGCTGTAGATCGAGATGATCCAGATGTTGTAGATCGAGATGATGTAGATGCTGTAGATCAAGATGATCCAGATGTTGTAGATCGAGATGATCCAGATGCTGTAGATCGAGATGATCCAGATGCTGTAGATAGAGATGATCCTGATACTAATGATCGTATGATGACGATGCTGATGATCGTGAGGATCCAGATGTTGATGTTGTTATAGCTGTTCGAGTGTTGCAGAAGATAAAGACTTAGTACTGAAGATGTTGATGTTCCAGTATTGAAGATATTCCAGTAACTGCTTGAGTTACTGATGATGTTGAGAAAGCTTCCAATGATTTATAGATGTATCATGTATGATGTTGATGACTCCTTGCTCGTGCAGATGCTGTTATAATATCCTTCTCGTTAAGGGGGAGTGTTGAGATATTGTAACTTCAAAGAATATTAGATTTGTACTTTATTATTCTGGAGATGTTTCATTCCTCCTTGAAGATCTTATTGTATATCCGGAGATGTTTATTCCTCCGTCGGAATGTGGTAACTTGGGTTATTAGACTTCCCTAGTGGGGGTCGGCCTTGTATGTGTTATGTGGGTTAAAGGGTTATTAGACCACCCTAGAGGGGTCGGCCTAGTCAGTTGTAATGGGGTATTTAACCCAAGGGTTAAATACGAGCCTACATGTCTTGTGTAAAAGACAAGTCGGAGTAGTGTATAAATAGAGGAGGTGTATTCCTCATTTGACACACTCACTCACTTGAGAAAGGCACACTTGTGGAGGAGAGGTCTGCTATGGAGAAGGAGGAGATCATGCTCAGGGTTTGCATCTTTGTATATTGCTGGTCATCTATATTGAGGAAGCTTTGCTGGGTTTTCTACCCCATGAGGGTTTCCCAGGATAAATCTGTGTCTCTTGTGTTTATGCTGTGCTTGTTGTTTCTTCAGTGATCCTGTATATGCTATTATTGTGAAATGGAATGTAATGCTGCTATTTTCTGTCTTAGCATATTAAATCTTAACAATATATTACAAAGAGAACAATATGGACAAAGAAAACAACATATGTAGAAGAGATGATAACGTGGTCAAATCAGAATAAGTAGAGGCATCAAACATCTTTGCATCCCCAATCAAAATAAGGCCTTTGGTCAACAACTGAAAATGTGTAGCTCAGACTAATTAATTACCTAATTTACAATTTTGTTTTCTGTTTGTAAATTACCTTCTATATTTTCTTGTTTTCAATCTTTCTGTTCATGTCCATAAGTACGTTTACATTATTGTGGACATACATTTACATTATTGTGGACATACTCTTAAGTGTATTTGTTTTCTGATATTTATTGTTGTTTTGAATTGCATCTCTTTCATAATTCGAATGAGGAAGTGTTCACTCGAGTGCTAAGAGCACCTCTTTCTTGAAGGCTTGTATTGGTAATGGATAAGGATGTAGCTGGGCATCACATTGCAGAGGTAGGTCCTTGTTTTAATGATTATCAGGGTTATATTAATTATATTTAACAGTTGCATTAACCAAGACCCTTTCTAAACCTTTTGATATATACATATATTATTAAGGTGGAAAGAGATTACATGTCCAAAGGAGCTTCTAGTTCAAAGTTAAAGCTAAAGTAGGGAAAGAAAAATAGCTTGCCCTAGCAGTAAAATGAAATATACATTGGTCTTTGCTTATAAAATTAGTCCCTTTCTAATTGTGTTAATCTTGATAGAAAACCTCAGTAATAATGACAAGGCTTAATGTAGCTACTTTGGATGCTTTCTGAACTGATTCCCCTTTTTAGTGTTCTTCTCCTTCACTTCATTGCCTTACCTTTTAGTCTAGTTGATAATAGTGGGCATTTGCTTGGTCCATTTGGGTAGATGATTTTTCTGCATGGCCTATGAAATTGGCATTGAATTACAACTTTTTTTGTGAGCAATACTTTATTTTATTGAGTAGGCTTACGTTTTGAACCAAGAGAACGAAGCTTGGACCTAAGGATGGTGCTCATATGGGGAGAACTCAACCATTGATTTTGGAAAATGTTACAAAGCATTTATAACAACATGGTATCTAGGACCATGTTAGGAATCAGGATACTCTTTAGCAAATTTCTTCTAGGGATTGCATTGAAAGTTTAAATTAAACCATTTCCAGACTTGTTTCTGGCATTTGTGATAGTGATTGACACCACCTTGGAAACTGTAATGATTTGGGCCTTAAGTTATATGGGTGGAAAGCTCTTTCCAAGCCCTTTCCATCAGTGTAGAACAAACATCCTAATTCTTCAGGGTGGTAGAGCATTGGGGTCATCTTTCTGTCCGTCCTACCACTTTATGGAAGTTATTTTCATCACTTGTGTGCCATCTATTTCATGTTTGGAGGAGTTTGTGGCCATGTTTGGGGGATCATTGCATGTGGAGCTGGGGCTTGTTAAAGTTGTTCCATCATTTTTGGATATTTGCAATTTTGGTCATGCATGATGAATTTAGTACATAGTATGTAGTGTGCAGTCTTATTAAGGAATAAAATAGCAAATAAATTGAGCCTATGTACACAAATAATCTTTTCTTCGTGAACAATAGAAGTGATAATGTTGATATACACCAAATTTTGTCAAAACTCACATGGAAAGAGGATAAAGGGACCCAAGATGCAAAGGGTACACAACAAAAATCAGTGCATGCTTTTCCCTTTATATTATAAAGGCATAGATAGAAAGTTTAAAGCCCATTTCCTATATTCCAAAGAGTGGAGTTTAAATTCTGCTCTAAGGATCTAGAAAAAGTGCATAATGCTAGTAAGTCATCTTACCAATGGAGGCCATATTTCTTCATATTTGCAAGTTATAAGCATTGCAGTGATGCCCACTAATTGTAGTTTACCCTTTGTAACACTCTGAATAGAAAGGTATCTATCAATGATGTTCACAGTAAGATACAATGTCTTTGGCATCAGGTCAAATTTCAGATGCACCTGCAAAGTTTAAGAATTCAAAGTCAAGCTTTAAGAAATAGCCCAAATAAAACCTCTTTTATATCTAAGCATTACATCACATAGAACTAGCATAGGAACATATTTGTACCTCCTTCAACCAATCAATGAGGATCTCCCTCATCTTCTCATCAATTTAAATCTTCCCTGTCATATAATCTAGAGGTACGCAGCTCATGTTCTGGACATACAGGGCTACCAATTTTAAAAATAAAATAAAATTTACGTTTCAGATTCACAAAATACTGCAATTATTGACAGAGAGACATACCTCAATCTTCCGGTAGAACTTGTATATATCTTCAACATATTCAAAAACTGCCAATTGATTTTCAAGGTCTCCATCATCAATGCTAGGGATAACTTCGTGGAATTCACTGCATGCATCCTAAAATACCCATATCAAGATTATTAATCGTTTTCAGCCCACATACAGTATAAATAGACACAAATCTATCTTAAGCCATATAAAACCTGTGAGTTTTGGTAGCTTCATTATCCAAAATCTGATTCAAGGAAAAGGAGGCTATATTTTTTATTCTCTATATATTTTACCACCTCACTCTTTTCTATATGATGGGTGGAATGTCCACTCAAATCGTTGGGACATTTCTAAACTTCAACAAAAGGATTTTCATTCATTAGACACCCCTTTTACACTTGTCCTTTCATTACTAATCCATCCCACTAAAGTGTCGTGAGTGATATACTTTTGAATAGTAATCCTTTTCCAAAGAATGTCTTTTGTTATTAGGTTCCATATTTCTTTAGAAGCCAAATATATACCAAATAATTGTATGTTTTTTAATCCCCAACCCCCTCCTGTTTATACATTTTCCTTGATGTGTCATCGCTCCTAAAAACACAACCTCCATCAATTTAATAATTCCATTGTCTACCTTTTGGAACACCTCACATGGATTGGATGTCTTCTAGGCTTCTTATGAGACCAAACATGTCCTCAAGGACTAGTTCACAGCTTCTCTACTAATCTAGATAAATTATAGTTGTCCTAGTGAAATCAAGATGCCATTTGCATTCTCAAAATCCATTTGATTTGCAACACAAAAATTGAAAGTTATCTACAAAGGATACTGCTGAAAAAGAACCATATTTTATCATCCCAAATTTACATGCTGGTACAGGATGAGAGACATAACTATTTGTGTTAGGTTTGCATAGGACTTGTCCAAAAATACCATTTAGGGATACCACAGGAAAAGCTCTTCTTTTGTTTCCCAGGAATCTTTATCATGCCCAAAAATTATTATTATGACTTATGTTCATCCCATAGTGACTAGAATTGAGGTATGAATGACCATTGGCACATGTGAGGACAATGATTAGGTATGTTGGCCAGAGTTGTTAGGGCATACAACAATAAATAAGAATGTCCCAGAATTGTTGATCAACACCCAAAACTTATAAATTGATGTTTGAAAAACCTCCTAAGTGCTTTGTGAATATACATAATACCCATAACTATTGTAGCTTACTATAGTTGGATGTCTAAGTGCTCAAAACTATTCTTCACGATCCAAGAACAAAGATTGATTATTATGTTTGCAGCAAACCCTTGACATACAAGACCAAAAGCCTTCCCTTATCACCAAGACCTGATCCTTGGTGTCTCTTATTGCATTCAAAGACACCCATGCAAATATGGGGTTAACACCTTGCCTTTGACTCTCGAAGGCATCATCTTAACAAGAACCTACACAATTCTTCCTTTCTTTGTTTTTAAAATAAAAATTATATTAAATCTATAATACTTTACATTATCATATCATTGGTAAATTTGCATGACTTTACTTGCTTCCACATATTTAGAATGTTTTAATTTTTGGGTCGTCCTCAAGAATTCTTTTACCAGTGCCACGGGAAGAGGTGTAGCTTTCACTTTTATATTTTGAATCCAATCCAAAATTCTTGGCACTAATCTACAACTCCTTCCAAATGGTAGTGCTTCATAAACAAGTTCTTTTGAATTGGTTGTTATATGATGCATTATTATTTTTTCCAAAGCCAAATCCATATTAATAATTTGTACCATTAAAGGTACTCAAGCTAGAATCAAGCATATCTTCTCCACAACCAGTAAAACCTTTCTTTTGATGACATATTAGTATTAGGGTTAGCATTTCATGACGGAAACTTGATCAATTGTAGATTCAAGAGGTCAAGCAACCTTGTGAGAAAATCATTAGGAGTCAGGAGGGAGTTTTATAGGAGTTCAAAAAAGTTGTTTGAATAGTTTCTTGTGCTTCTGTTGTTGTCAATAGTGTCGATTTATAGCGCTTGTTTAGTTTCCATTAACCTTCATTAACATTTCATCACAATGGAAGCATAAACTATGCTTCCTTTGTTTTGTGACCAGTCTGCAATAAATCCGCTCCTCAGTTAACATTAGAACGAATTTGGAGGAACAAACATGAGGATGAGTTGGGTGACATGATTCCAAAGAAGGCCCATATGTCTGATTTCCATTTGTGCATCTGTAAGTGTAAAAGCCAACTCATCTTACAGGCTTAGGCCAAGCCTGTAGATATACATTATTAAACTGTTGTTATAGCATTTTATATCATCTTTTGCTATCTTGTTTCCATATGCTTAAAAAAGCTTAGATATCTATTTTAGTTATTGTGTAAATAGGTTAGTGAATAAGTTCTATTTACTTTACTTATAACAATGTGATATTTTTGCTTTTTCAAATTAGTAAAATGTTATAATAATAATAACCAAATGTTCAATTTATTCTAGGAGGCCATTGGTCATCACCATCTACTAGGGTTACATTCTGCTTGTGACCTGCTCCACTTGATTGACATGACATTAAAAGGGATGAGGCCGGGTACTAGTCCCAAGCAATTTTGATGGGTATAGCTACACCTCATATTAGGAAGGTAAGCAAATAAAGTCTACCCTATGTAACCCATCAGAGGAAGTTTCTTGAAGCATTTCCAAAAAAAATGTGTAATTTCATGCCAATATGAATCTTAGGAATTTTGCACTTTTATAGGTGCTCTACATTTATGTTATATATGAGAATTACAAAATGAATGTAAGTTGAGATAACACTGATAATTCACAGGATATGCTACTTTGTTGTTTATTCAAGCACGTTTATATACCTGCTGAAACTAATGCTTGGATTCTGGAACATGACAATTATAAAGAGAAAATTCTCAAGTATTACAATGAGAAAAAAATACAGATTAAAGCTGGAGGCTCTATCTTTTGCATAGCCTCCTTTACCAAACCATTTAATTTATTATATATCTTGGACTCCACAGATTTTTTTATTATTATTTGTTGGCAAATCTTAGGGTTAAAATGTGTCTCTCTGCTTTTTTATGTCCCCACATTTTCATTGTGGCTTAGGGGGTCGGCATTTACTAGCTTGGGAGGTCGACACCATCCAGGTTGGGGCATATGTACCTAAGATGTCATATAAAATCCACAATGAAGAAAATTATGTTCAGATTGATTTGTTGCAAAGAGGTCTTTAATACTGGCAGGTTAGGAAACATGAAATTATATAGCAGGTACATGCATGTTTTTTAATCAATATGTTGGAATGAGTTCCAACATATTGAATCCATTCTCCAAAATTCTCTTTTGAAGAAACAGGTGAAACTAAGTTTAGATAGTAAATTTTTATGTCCCTAGGATTTGCTCAAATCGTAAATGATGATGGCCAATAGAATTATGATCCGGGAATTTTAATAAGCATGATGCAATCGTAGTTAGAGAACACTTTTAATTACCATAGATTAGTGTTTAAATATTTTTAGGCCTACTGCATTATTTTTTGCAGGGAAATTTATAGGCCTGTTGAAACTAATCCATGCAAGGTAACAATTCCTATGATTGTAAAGTACATCCAACAAGAACAGAAATATTCCCCTACCAAGTACAACCAACAACTCAGAAAATTACCCCTGTAAACTACAACCAACAAACTCAGAAATATGCCTTTGTAAGGTACAGTCAACACAACATAAAACTATCCTTTTAAATCTATGTAGGCTGAATTGAAAAGATGCCTAGAACAACAAGGAAGGTGCTCTATCAACAATGATTGGACATACTTCTCTTCTAAGCAATTGTGTCACCATTCTGGAAATCAATGGTGGCGTTGAAACGTTATCCTTTAAGGACCATTATAATTATTTTTTTTACAATTTTAATTGAAATGACAACAGTCCTTTATGTTGCGTCATTAAAAGATTTTCAAAATGAAAAGTGGTGACAATCTCATAGCGGTTGTCACCATTGATATGTTAATGGAAATATCCTCAATAGTGAGGGTCATTGTAAGGCCCTCATCATATGTCATTGGCGACGTACATTTTTTTGGTGATGGAGGCCCTTAGGTCCATCACCAAAACTTCATATAAGTTGGTGAGGGTCACTATTTGTCACTAATAATCCTTATTAGTGTCGAACATTGAATGTCGCCACACCACCTCTACTTTTGGGGACACAGCCGTTGGTGACATTCACATTTTGGCGATGTCCTCCTTTTTCACCATCACCGATGCGATTATGGTGACATGTCTCAACCCTCACCAATGATCGGTCATTGGTCGTCGCCATATATGCATCAAATGGTGAGGGTCAAAGCAGATCCATCACCAACACTTCATAACGATTGGTGACGGTCACAACCCAGAATAATCATAATTATTGGTGGCGAGCTTTGAATGTCACCACATACCCCCAATTAAGGTGACGGTGCCTTTGGCAACGCTCAGGTTTTGGTGACGGGACCCCTCTTGACCATCAACAAATGCGCTTATGGTGACATTTTTGGACCCTAACCAATGACCTTTTTTCTTGTAGTGAGAGAACCCATAGAAACACTGTTTATAGAGAAAGACGCAGAGGTCTACGGCACTACGATGACCGATGACCCCATGGAAATTGTAAAAAAAAATTGAAACTGGTTAGGGAGCGAGGTATAGACGTGCACCAAGTCCACCAGTCCTATTTCCATCTGTTTACAGTCGGCCAAACCCCTGATTTTCCTGAATTTGTTGAATGGTGCACCTCTAACTACTCTTCTACCAAGAGCGAAATCATGGACACTTCCAATTCCAATATCCTTTGCAAAATCAATACCCAAACCCTTAGAAAATCCTTGTCAGTCCCAAAAGAGTTTTTCCAGAAAGCTATAGGGTATATCGAGGAATCCCTAATCCGGTTTTTTAGACAATCCCCTGTTGAAGTAAAACAAAATTTCTATAGGTCCTATCTGAATCCTACTATCCAAATACAAGAGCAGGATTTCCCAGTTGAAGCCAGACTATTCACGGAAGAATCCAGAGGTGTTATTTCCATGATGAGCCAATTCCTAGGTCTAGACTCTGATATGTATGTCACAGAACCTCTAATAAGTTTGCTTTTTGTCCTGGGCACCTGCCCCCTGGAATCCGATGATCCAAGCTAGTCTACCCAATGTGCATGCCTCAGGTTTGATGAAGTTTTGGTTGAAACTATACCCTCCCAGCTAAAGAATTTCTAGGAAACAAGGATTTTCAGATTTCAATCCTACTTACTAAAAATGTTCCTAGCATTCAATGAGGAAAACTTGCAAATGCCTGAGGTACTACTTACTCAGGATATGTACATTGATTACAACAAGTTCCATGACGAGCTCATGTCTGAGTTTTATCAGGTCATTTTCCAAAAGAAGATGCCTAGAGTATTACCAGAAATGCAGGAGTTACTACAGCTTTCTCCTGAGAAGAGGGTCAGAGATTGGTTCCTTTGAGAGCATGGCACAATCATCAGGGTTTATGGGTTTGCTTATGCACCCTACGTGCTACCATTTTTCCTGACCCCCATAATGTTTGCATTAGAATTCATCAGACAAAAATTGAAGGCAGAAGCTAAGCACTTTCTAGATCATAGAAAGGGCTTGTTGTGGCCACAATAGATCCCATGCTTAGCCAAGCATGGGAGCCCCCCAATTTTAATAAACACAAAGGTATTTGGGTGAGTCATCTTGAAAATTTTAGGTTTTTGATTTTAACTTTGAAATTCTTCACCCATGCTTTTGGTCTGTTTGTGTGTAAGGGTTTGATGATTTCTTCCAAAAGTGTTTCGGTCTGAAAAGAGCCAAAATTTTGAGTATTTTGTTGACTGTTAATCATCATCCCGAAACCCGACATTTAGAGAACCTGCAACCCGACAAGTGCGGGTTGCAGGACTGTTGTTTTTAAGTTTTGGTGTTGCTAATTCTGAAACCCACAACCCGACAGCTACAGCTTGCGGAATCATTCTTTAATAAGATTGAAGAATAATTACTCCGAAACCCGAACCCAGCAATGGCGGCATCTGGCTTTCGGGGTTGTGATTTTCTTTTATCTAGTGTGTGTTCTCGAAATCCGCAACCCATAATTTCGGGATGCGACTTTCGGGATGGTTATCTTACATCATAGTTTAATGTTTCCGAAACCCGCCACCTGCAAAGTCAGTTTTCGGCTTTCGGAAATCCTTTTTTTACTTCCGTTTCGCATACCCACAGCCCGCAAATCTGTACTTTCGGATTTTGGCTTGCAGGATCTTTGAATAAGAACTTCATGGAAATTTTTGAACTCGATTCCGCATTCCGCTCCAGTTAATTTCTGTCGTCCGTTTGTCATGATCTCACAGTCATGTTGATTTTGGGTAATCAGTTAAGTCAGGCCTTTTCATTTTGTTCTTTTTTCTATGTAATTCATCATAGCAGACACCATTATAAGGTTAGCAGTTACTTCATGTTGAATGGACACCATTTTTCCGCCTTAAGTTTGCCATGTCTGGACTTGAGCTTTGACATCTTGTCGTTTTTAATCCATCTCTTAATGATCGGATTTGTTACGTGCAAAGAATTGATAGCCCGTGTACTGGAACTCCTAGTCGAGGCCTCCTAGCACATCAACTTTGTCACCCTAACCTTCATCTTTGTTATTAATCACTAGTCATAATTATTGATGAGAGATTGCTTGTAATGATGTGATTGTGAAGGCAATTCAAAAATCATGCAAGTAGTAATTGAACTCGTACTTCGCACAACCTTTTCATTACAATTGAAGTAATCACAATGAATTCATTGGATAAGTTTAATCATTGTGGATTGCCCCGCCTGGTTATCATCGACCTGCTTGTTGGTCTTTAAATAGCAATTAACATGAAAAAATTCCAGTTCATCAATTGCCTTTTGAAACGGGGAAACACTCTGTTTGGCATTCTTCTTATATCCTTTTCAGAATGAGTAATATTCATGCAGATGGTGAATTTTCTAATATTCTGGTTGAAAATGAAGAGCTCTATCCCATGTTATATCAAGAAATGTTTTCACCACCATCTGATGTAAGTGTTCCCGATCTTAGCAGTGGTAGCAGTGAAGAAGACTTCGAAACTTTGTCTACCTACATTCACAACCCCGAAAAGCGAAGAAAGGAAATTCTGGAGGGATCAATTGATCTTGATACTGATGTTATACAGGACTTTATTATCAATGAAGAACCTGACGTACCGGCTATCATTCCTAAAGTAAATCCTCTAATGGATTTCTCTGTTTTCGATAGTGGGTTCCCCGACCCTGAATTTCCTACAGCAGACGCTCTGCAAGCTACACCACCTGTCGATGATAGTGAACAATCTGTGATTAAATTCTTATGGTGCCACGAGATCTTATTAGATTGAAGAACAAGTCTTTCTTTTTGTGAAAGGTGGCGGAAAAATCTCTTAAGCTTAAAAATAGCAAGATTTCTTGGATCGATGGTTAGACCCGATTTTGTAATCCCTATTTTGTAGAATTTCTCCTTTTGGAACTCTGATGTAAATTTAGTATATAAGGAGGAATGTTTCTTTTAGTAAATGGGTTGGGAATTTGGGAATTGCAATTCAGCAGGAGTTCGTACTGAGGATACTTTGTTTATTAGAGTCATTGTAATTTTTGTACTAGACTTCTCTATTCAGGAAAGTTATCTTTTATTTCATCTCCTATTGTTCTTCAAATTTTTTTGGGAATTGCTGAGTTAATGTTTCAAATTTGTCATCAATCATGTGTTTAATCTTTTGCAGGATATTTTCTTAATGCATAATATCTCTCATATTGATTTCTCTGTATGTTTGGATTATGCTCAAAACTGTTCTATTAAATTTCTTTAATTGAACGTTTTCCTTTTTTTATATTTCTACAAAGGCTCAAACACTTTGAAGAATTGTCACTTAATTTCTTAATTGATAAAACTTTAATTAACAAGTGAAGAACCCGAAGACATTTATGTTTAAGGTACTTAACTACTTGTTCATCACACTTCAAATCTGATCTGCACAACATCAACTTCTCCTTTTAGGTTAGATCTAACTTAGAATAGTTTCCTTCTTTTGATAGTTTAAGATAGTTTCGTTAACCAACTTTCAGACTTTGTTTTCCCTTATAGGAAAACTGATCTTTCAAGATCAAATCTTTTACTCATAGAGTGCCAGCAGAGGCCAAATATCCATGGATGATTACCATCCCAAACAGCTCGAGGATAGGGTAACTCTTGTGTAGGGTTAACTAAAGCCTTTTGCTGGGTTTTCATCCCCTATTGTGTGCCTTTGAACCCATTCCAGCACTTTGCACTTACCCTGCACCCCCAAGGCATCAACAAATGGCGCTAGAAGGAGGGACGCAAGTAAAGCATGCCTAAGAAAACTACTAATAAACCTCCTCCAGTAACTACTTCAATAGTTCAAAACCGAAGCCAGACTAGGGCTGAACAACCAACTGAGTCATGACCTACAATTCTCCCTGTCACGTCTACACAACCTGCGGTTATACCCATTACACCGGTGGTACAACAGGAGAACAGAGGAGAAGTCATCTTCACATCACCCACAAGGGGACCCATCTCGTTAGAGCAGTTATTGAAAACATCTACCGATAGGGTTTTAAGAGTAGAACAACGTCTTTCCGATCAAAGAAGACGTGGCCTAGCAGCTCTAAACTTAGAAGGTGTTTTGTAGGCTAGCGGTCAGGAAGAACAACAAGTTCCCACTTCATAGACCCCTGATCCACTGGTTCAGCTTACTGATAGTTTTAATGCACAAGATCAACATACAACTGACCACCAATCTGAAAACCAAGACCTAGTTAATCCACCAGATTCTCCTGAATATAACCGTGAGACCACCCACACAGCAACACAAGGTCAGCCAAATCTTGGAGCCGGTGGTCCACCACCGTCCCCTCCTTCATCATCATCATCTTCCTCAGATGAAGAGAATTCTTCTAGTTCGTCATCAAAAGAAGAAGAACAAGAACCTCCAATGGCCGGAGAAGGTCAAAACAAACCTTGACTTGACCAAGGTGCAATTTTCATATTAGGCGATCAACATAGATTACCAAAGAATCCTGAGAAATGGCTGCCCAAATACAACCCTGATGACAAGATACCTGCATTGGACCACATAAAAAATTTCGTGCAGGCAATCAGGCTTAGAAGCATGGTACATGAGGATGTAGTATGCAGAGTCTTTCCCTACACTTTTGAGGGTAGAGCGGCCACTTGGTATTTTGCTTTGCCGACCCAATCTATAACTTCCTGGGATGAATTCGAGAAACATTTTACCTAGAAATTCGGGGATGACAAAACACCGCAAGATCTTGTCTTAGAATAATCCTCCATGAAATCCAAAGGAAAAGAAATGGTAAAAGGCTTTAACCAAAGGTTTTCATATCTCAAAAACAGAATTCCTGCCAATCTTCTTCCTGCTGAAGAGTTGTTGGTGGCTTATTATGAAAAGGGTCTGCCTCCCCCTATTGCAATATGGGTCAAAAGGGCACAGAAGGGTACTTTACTAGAATCTTTTGATGAAGCAATCCAAGTCGAGAACGATATATTTTGTCTCGAAGACAGCCCTAAAACCACAGAAGGGAAACCTTCCACTTCCAGGAAGAAAATTGAGAATGTCCCTAAACCCACAGTTCAGAACATGGATACATTTGATATGACTGAAATGAAAAAATTTCTTTAGAAGATGTCAAATGAGATGGTGGATTTGAAGAAGAACACTAATGATAATCAGAATCAGAACAGAGGTTTTGGAAGGCCACCATTTAGGAGACCTTACCAGCCTCCACAAAATCCACCACCACCAAATCTGACAGATGCTCTCACAAACAAGGAACTCTTTTCTATTTTTAGAGCATTGGCAGCAGAATCTCAAGTCACTCCCAACACTTCCAACGATCAGACTACCCCTGATTCTCCACTACCTGAAGAAGAAGTGGAAGGTGAGCCACATGTTGATGATGTGGGTTGTTTTTCAGAACTTCCTATGTGTGAAGAAGAAGAAGAACCTGAGGCGGTGTTTAACACATAGAATCCTTATAATACAAGGTCAAAACCACAGCCACCTCAACAACCTTCATCTTCTCTCCCGGTTCCCACAAGAAACAATCCTGTCCCATAGAAGGATACAGTCCTCCCTCAAATGGAGTACAACCTGATTGAAGACTTAAGAAGAGTAAAAGCAAACATCTCTCTATTTGAGCTACTTAAAATTCCTGCTATGAGGGAATCCTTGCCTAAAAACATGCTAGTCAAACAGCCTAGAGATTCACAAAATAATAATCTAGACTCTATCATTAAAACTGATGATAAAAAACCAGCAAGTAAAAGGACTCCTCCTTTCTTACTTACTTTTGAGATTTTCAACCGGAATGTACACAACTGCATGATAGATTTGGGAGCATCATCAAATGTGATGCCCCTCTCTGTTTGCAGAAAATTGAATGCAACATGGGAACCCTGTCCAACCAAGATTGTGCAACTTGATAGATCCAAAGTCAGAGTGGTTGGAAAATTGAGAAACGTTCTACTTACATTGTCAGTTGATCCCAAGATCCATCAGACAGTTGACATTGTGATAGCTGACATCCCAGAAGCTTATGGGATGTGGTTAAGCAGGGACTGGTTAGAGAAACTTAAAGGTTACTTTCAACCGACTGGTCCCATTTATGGTTGCCTTACAATGGTCAACCAAATCAAATTTAGATCAACAGAGAACCTTTTATGAAACAGATAGTTACTGATCTTAATGATTCAACTGAACCTGCTGGTTATCTCACCTCTCGTGCAGGGAAATCTACATTCGATACCTTTTTTGGTGAATTCCCAGCTGATGCCTCACCAGAAGAAAGCATCCAAAACGAATCACATATCACTCAGGTTACTTCTGTACCTTTTTCTGGTGAAATTGTGCATAATGTATATAATGTGAATACGAATTTTAGATTAGACCCTGTCTCCTGGACATTCTTTTTCAATGGCTCCAAGTCAAAGGAGGGAGCTGGAGTGGGTTGTGTTCTTATCAATCCTAAAGGAATAAAATTCACGATTGCTTGCAAGTTAGAATTTGATTGCACTAATAATGTAGCCGAATATGAAGCTCTTGTGCAGGGTCTCAAGAAGTCCATTGATTTGGGTGTACAAGCAATAGAATGCTATGGAGACTTCAAAATTATAGTCAAACAAGTCGGGAATAAAATACACTGCTTATCCCCACGTTTGGCTAATTATCAAAAGTTGGTAAGGGATCTAACCAACTCATTTTCGGCATTCAATATTAAATCAGTTCCCAGGTCACAAAATGTTGATGCAGACCTGTTAGCAAATATAGCGTCTAGACTGATCCTGCCAGAAGATTTGTCTTCTCAAACTTTTTCCATTGAATTGATGTACAGACCATCCATTCTGGATAATGTGACTAATTGGAAAGTGTTTGATGATGACCGACAGATAATTGACTTCCTCACTACTTAGGATACGTTTCAAGACATGGCCATCGATGAAGCAGAACATGAAAAGTTAGTCCTCAAAAGTCATTCCAAAGTCTATGATTAATCTAGAAAAGTTTTACGATTTACAGGATAAGTTCAAATCTCAAACTAACTGTAAAAATCAAAGCTCATCTTTGAATTATGAGTGGGTCAACCTAGGCACTGAACAGAAACCTTGTTTCACCAATTTGGGAGTTGATTGTACCCCTGAAGAACGCAGAGCCATTATTGCATTGTGTAAATAGTATAAGGATGTTTTCGCCTGGACGTATGACGAGTTGAAAACGTTTGAAACTAGCGTCATGTTTCATAATATACCCATGAAACCAGAGGTTAAGCCATTTCAACAAAAGATGTGGAAGATGCACCCCAGTTTGGAGCCTTTTGTAAAAAAAGAACTGGAGAAGCTTCTCGCTGCTCGAATCATCTTTCCGGTTAGGCACACTCAATGGATCGCTAACTTAGTACCTATCCGCAAGAAAAGCGGGGAAATTCGACTGTGTGTTGATTTCAGGAACCTAAATCGGGCTTCTGAGAAAGACAACTATCCTGTTCCACCAATGGAGTAGATTCTCCAAAAGGTAGCTGGGTCAGAGATGTTTTCCCTCCTAGATGGTTTTTCGGGGTATAACCAGGTCATGGTTGCCCCGGACAATCAATTGAAAACAGCTTTCAAGACCCCATGGGGTACTTTTGCCTACAGACGGATGCCTTTCGGGCTGATCAATGCAGGAGCTACTTTTCAGAGAGCTATGGATATAGCTTTCCGAGGGTTAATGCATAATTCTGAAGTGGTTTACCTTGATGATATCACTATTTACTCTAAAAAACAACATGAACATGTGTTTGCTTTGAAACAAGTTTTTGATCGCGACAGAAAATTTGGTATTTCTCTCAACCCAAAGAAATCTATTTTTGCAGTAGCAGAAGGAAAGCTTATGGGTTTCATTGTTTCGAAAGAAGGTATTATTATCGATCCTAAACGTACAGAGGCCATTTCAAAAATTGGTTTACCAGGCTCGCGCACATCAATGCAATCTTTCTTAGGTAAGATTAATTTTGTACATAGGTTTGTACCAAATTTTGCCCAGATTGTTAAACGATTACAACTTTTGGTCAAGAAAGATGTGCAGTTTACTTGGTCGTAGGAACAAAGAGATGCATTTATCTGAATTCGAAAGGATATTGCAGAAGCTCCTGCTCTCATGTCCCCAGATTTTAATAAGGATTTCATTCTTTATACTTTTGCTACTTACTTTTCTTATGCAACTATCTTAACTCAAAAGCATGACAATGATATTGAAATCCCAATCTCTTTTATGAGCTCAACATTCAAAGGTGCAGAGCTTAAATACTCAGAGATCGATAAGCAAGCCTATGCAGTATATAAATCCGTCAAACATTACAGGCCCTACTTGCTGAAGTCTCGGACCAAAGTCATTGTTCCATATTCTGCTATCAGAAATGTCCTCATCTAGAAAGAATTGGGGGAAAAGAGGGCCCATTGGATGACCGCACTACAAGAATATGATCTTGAGATCAGACCAGCTAAAATTGTAAAAGGCCAAGGCCTTTGTCTTCTTGCTGTGCAATCCAATGACCCCGCACAGCGGCAGTCCGAATGGGATCATGAGGAAGAAATTCCCTCAGGTGTTGTTAATGTTATCGATGCCCCGACATCATAATGGTACGACGATCTCAAATTTTTCCTGAACCATGGGTTTGCTCCCGAAACCTTTGATTTTAAGAAAATAAGAGCTTTAAGACTGAAATCTGCTCCTTATCAATTCATCGATCATGTTCTTTTTAGGAAAAATTATGATGCAGTATTTCTTAGATGCTTGGAAAAACATGAAACTAATGACATTCTGTTTCAATTTCATACAAGTCCTGCTCGAGGCCATTTTTCATGAGAGACTACAGTACACAAGATTCTTAGGGTCGGATATTATTGGCCCACGTTTTTTAAAGATGCTTTTGCTTATGTGAGAAAGTGTGAGTCGTGCCAGAAATGCATAGGGAAGTTTAGGAAACCTACATTTCCTTTACAACCGGTTACAATTCAGTTTCCATTTCAACAGTGGGGACTGGATTTTGTTGGACCTATAAACCCTCCTTCATCCCTCCAACACAAGTATATCCTCACAGCCACAGACTATTTCACTAGATGGGTGGAGGCAGCTCCTCTTAAACAATGTAACGTTGCCCAAGTAATATCTTTCCTTGATAGTCAGATCATCACACGGTTTGGCGTTCCAGAGTACTTAGTTTTCAATAATGCATCCTACTTCTCTTCAATCGATATAACTGAATATGCCTTTGAGATGGGGATTAATCTTAAGTTTTATGCCAATTATTACCCTCAAGGTAATGGTTTGGCTGAGTCATCGAACAAAAACCTGGTAAACATTCTCAAGAAGACTGTAGCTTCTCATCACAGAGATTGGAACACACAGTTGTATAATGCATTATGGGCAGATCGAGTTACCCCGAAAGCAGCAATTGCAAATTCTCCCTATTGTATGGTTTATGGCAAAGAAGCCATCCTTCCCACTAATCTTACCATTCCTTTGCTACAATTGGTCCAGTCTGTCCAATAAGATGATTCTTCTCCCCTCCAACAAAGAATTGACACCCTTTTGAAGCTAGAGGAGGACAGGGAAACAACCAAGAACAAGTTCTATCATCATCAACAAATGGTGAAGAGATGATTTGATGAAAAATCTTCATCTGACAGGGAATTCTCTATTGGTGACCTGGTTCTGAGGTGGGATAAGCAACGTAAAGATAAGAATCAGTACACAAAGTTTCAACACCTTTGGCTAGGACCTTTCATTATTACAGAAAAGATTGGTCCTAGCATTGTTCGATTACAGACGTTAGAGGGAGTTGTAGACACCTTCCCAGTGAATGTGTCTCTTCTGAAAAAGTATTTTGTTTAAACAATCTGGTGCACTTGTACATAGGTGTGGTTTGTTTTACAATCATTTGTTTTATTGCATTGACATTTTGATTGGGTTTCTTGTTTTGTTTTGATTTTAATTAATAAGGTTTCACACTTGTGGTAATGGATTATGATCATTTTTTTTAGCAACAATTGCTTCTGAAGCTTCAGCATCGTTATCAATCTTACTTTCTGGATTTTGATTAGAATTTGCTCTGGAGAACTAACAGTCAATAAGTGCAGTGCCTTTGGATACTTTTCACTTTGATTATTATCTTTCACTATGCTTTATTTGTGTAATTGAGATATGGAGGATGGTCATCATTTCTCTATCTGGTGTTTCATGGTTGAACGGCATATCATAATAACCTAACCAGTTCCGATTGCTCATGGATCCTTTTACAATCACTTTGAATATAAATTTTATTTAAAAACTATAAGTTACGAGGTGGGTGGTCTTGTTATCAAGCCAACCCATTAGGTTCATAGGTGCTTAAAGTGGAATGACATCTTCACATCAAGCCACCACACTTGGAAGATGACTTTCAGTTCTTCTGGAAGGTGGAAGATCCTATGACAGGTCGGTCCATTCATGATCTACAAAGCTTTGGTGAGTAACATTATCACTAAATGGTCACCAAGCCATGGTAATGCCTTGTAGCTTATCCCAAAATAAATTATTTCCTTTTCATAAGATTTTGTTGTATACAAGAACAGGGGGGTCTTATCACAAGCCAACCCTGCTATGATCATGGGTTTGACCTTGGACTAGAATTATCACTATATGGTCACCAAGCCATGATAATTTCTTTTGATCTTACAACCAGAAGACAAGGAGTCTCGTCGTCGAGTTAGCTTGCCCAGTTTCCGGATCAGACCTGTGAATGGCGCTATTTCATCTGATCACCAAGTTAGTATAGTGGTCTTGTATTAACAAGGTTTTATGTATAAAAATATTATATATATATATATATATATAAAGGGGAGAGAAAGAAAAGACAAAAGAAAAGATAAAGGAATATATATATAATCCATAGAGGATCGGTGATTAATAAACCAAGGCGATTTGTAATTAGGATATCCATGAGCATTTCCAAGACTGTGCCCAGGTTCAACACAAGCTAGTTTTCAATGATTACATCATGGTAAAGATTTGGTATTACTCTCTAAATATTTCTATCGAATGAGTGTTATCTTTAAAAATGGTCATTGTTGAGATCTATCCATTTTCATGTTCATTGCTTGTTGGTTGTTATCTTTTGAGTATCTTCTTTGAATTGAGTTTCAAGATATTGATTGATTGACATGTTGTCTTTAGTTGGATTTGATTGTAGAGATAACTAGTTCTTCCTAGCCAGTCGCCATTTGTTGTGGCCATAACAAATCCCATGTTTAGCCAAGCATCGGAGCCCCCCAATTTTAATAAATGCAAAGGTATTTGGGCGAGTCATCTTGAAAATTTTAGGTTTTTGATTTTAACTTTGAAATTCTTCACCCATGCTTTTGGTCTTCTTGTATGTAAGGGTTTGATGATTTCTTCCAAAAGTGTTTCGGTCTGAAAAGAGCCAAAATTTTGAGTATTTTGTTGACTGTTAATCATCATCCCGAAACCCGACATTTAGAGAACCTGAAACCCGCAACCCGACAGGTACAGGTTGCGGGACTGTTGTTTTTAAGTTTTGGTGTTTCTAATTCTGAAACCCACAACCCGATGGTTGTGGCTTGCGGAATCATTCTTTAATAAGATTGAAGAATAATTACTCCGAAACCTGAACCCCGCAATGGCAGCATCCGGCTTTCGGGGTTATGATTTTCGTTTATCTGGTGTGTGTTCCCAAAACCCACAACCCGTAATTTCAGGATGCGGCTTTCAAGATGGTTATCTTACGTCACTGTTTAATGTTTTCGAAACCCGCCACCTGCACAGTCGGTTTTTGACTTTCGGAAATCCTTTTTTTACTTTCGTTTCGCATACCCGCAGCCCGCAAATCCGTACTTTTGGATTTCGGCTTGCGGGATCTTTGAATAAGAACTTCATGGAAATTTTTGAACTCGATTCCTATAAAATCTGAATCACAGCAGAACCTAGCTACTATGAATTCCTCACTAGTGAAAAGATTGCAACACATTTACAAGAATGAGCATAAATCTGTAAAATGAAGAACAATTAACACATGAAATGGGTGAATAATGTAAATATTATTAACTATCCAACCTCAAAATAGGTTAAGAACATCCATTTATACAAATCTAGAACAATTCGAATCCATCTGGAGTGTTCACACTGATCTAGCTTAGAAATAGCTCAAACCCCCCTAAGTTGACCAAAATATCCCAACCATCCCAAACTGGTTCGAAATTATTGTGTGAATGCTGGGAATGACTAGACATGCCCATGTGACCTCACACATGTGGAGAATCTGGTTGGTTAGAGGTTAGGCAGCTAGAATTGGCTAAAAATGGGCAAAGGAAGCAAGTTTGTCCACATTCTGAGCATGTGCGCCCTTAGTCAAAGAGAATCCCACAAAACAAGGAGCAAGAGCACCCTAGGCATGCAAGAAGCAATAAATGACTGGGAGGGTGCACCCAACAACTAGTTTGGCTTGGCACAATGCTCAGTTTTGTCCACATTGCCAACTGGTTCAAGCTAAATGACCATTTACTCACTAACCAACTTGGGGATGCAATTATTAAGCTGTTTGGTACTAATTAACCATCAATTAATAAATGATTAATGTACATAGGTGTAATAATGTTCTAACACCCCCCCTTAAGCTAGACTTAGTGAAATATAAAAAATAAGGCCCTGGCAACTAGGCTCAAGTCACCTTTTACATCATAAAAATTTATTTGTCCATGTAACCAAGGTAAGGAGGAAAACCACATGGGAAATAAAACCTCCCCTCTTAAATGGACATGTGGCATATATCAAAATACACCAATCATCACCATGCATCACTCACTCCAAGCAAAGATCTAAGGTGAGTGAAGGTCTTCTCGGTAAAACACTTGGTGAAGATATCAACAGTTTGCTCACTGGAAGGGCAATACTGCAATGCTATGGTCCGGTCATGCACCAAACCCCGAATGTAATGCATGTGTATCTCTATGTGCTTGGTCCTTTGCCTCTGAACTGGATCAGTAGAAATATTGATTGTACTTTGATTATCACACCAAAGAATAGTGGGTGAATAAAAAACAATCTCAAACTCTACAAGAATACCTTGCAACCAAACACATTGTGTGGATGCATTAACTGCTCCCCTGTACTCGACCTCAGCTGAAGATAAGGAAATAGTATTTTTTTTCTTGCTTGACCAGCAAATAGGTCCATGTGCAAGCATAAAAACATAACTGAAAGTTGATTTCCGATCAATACAATCACCAGCCCAATCAGAATCTGTAAATCCTACTAGTTCAAGGGATGAACTAGCAGCATAATGGATACCAAAGGACTTAGTACCCTGAACATAATGAAGGATCCTCTTGGCTGACTTCCAATGGATCTCATGAGTTTCTTTCATGTGCCTAGCAACAACCCCAATCGCATATGACAAATCTGGTCTAGAATGAGTAAGATAGAGCAAGCTTCCAACAAGCTGCCTATAGAACGAGCTGTCCACTAGTGGAGAAGCCCCACTCTTTTAGCTTAACTCCTGAAAGAAATGGAAATTTTGCAGACTTACATTCAGCCATCTTAAATTTCTGCATCAAATCTGAAGCATACCTTTACTGACATATAGAAATTCCATTCACATTTTGGTCTATCTCCAAACCCAGAAATTGTTTTAGCAATCCTAGATCGGTCATGGAGAATGCACTGTGCAATGCTCTCTTAACTGAGTCAAGTTCTTTGGTGCAGCTACCAGTGATCAAAATATCATCAACATACAGTACAATAATCAATATCAAATCACTAACATGCTACATATAAACATTTGGATCAGACTTACACCTCTCAAACCCCAAAGATAGCAGAAAATTGTCCATTTTTGCATACCATGCTCTAGGAGCTTGCTTGAGCCCATAGAGTGACTTGTTCAAACTGCAAACAAGTGTATGATCAGAAATAAAACCTTCATGTTGCTGCATATATATCTCCTCATTCAGATCCCCATGAAGAAAGGAACTTTTTACATCCATGTGATGAACCTCCCATTGCTTGGAAGCCCCAATGGCCAAAACTAGTCTTACGGAGTCCATCTTTGCCACCGGTGCAAATGTCTTTGTATAGTCCACTCCTTGGACCTGAGAGTAACCCTTAGCCACCAACCTGGCCTTATACTTCAGATCCAACTTTGGTTCTATAAATCCATTTGCATTGCACTAGTTTCCTCTTGGGAGGAAGAGGGACCAAATCCCAAGTTTTGTTCTCATGGAGTGAGTTCATCTCTTCTTGCATGGCTGATTGCCACCTTGGGTTTGTACATGCTTCTGAATATGACTTTGGATCTGATCCAACCATCAAATAAAATTTCTCACTCAGATCAGAATTATCACATGCAAATGAATTGTGAAATTGAGATCTAGTTTTCCTAGCATCTTGGGGATCTCCCACAAGCTCTCCGGCACTTTGAATTGTTTTCTCTGCCCACTTGGGACTTGAGGGATGGATATAATCAGAATCTAGATCAACATCATCTTTATCAATATCAGAATCAGAAATATCAGAAGAAGAATCACTACTTACTTCATCATCAAGAAGAGGAAATGTGCATTCCCCATCACCTTGTTCACTAGCTTGCAAAAACTCTTCTTCTTCGAATTTGACACTTCTTTCGATGAAAGTTTTGAGAGTGGATGGATCAAAGAGCTTGTAGCCCTTGGAATCCTCTGCATACCCAACCATTATTGACTCCTTGCTTTGGGGCTGCAAGGCCTTTCTCTTCTCCGGTGGAATTCTGGCCCAAGCCCTTGAGCCAAAAATTCTGAAATGTGAAACATTGGGTTTGTGGCCCATCCATGCTTCAAATGGAGTAATTCCTTGCAATGCTTTGTGTGGTGATCTGTTTTGAACATATGCTGCACAATTCATAGCTTCATCCCACAATTTAGGAGACAAATCCCTTGCTTTCAACATGCAAGTTGCCATCTCTTTCAGTGCTCTATTTTTGCGCTCTGCAACACCATTTTGTTGTGGTGTGTAGGGCACTAAGTGTTGCATCTGAATGCCATGCTCTTGATAGAGTTGTTGTAGATTCTTATTGACATACTCTCTGCCATTATCAGTCCTCAAAACCTTTATGGCCTTCCCACTGAATTTCTCAACCATACTCTTGAAAATTTTGAAACATTCAAAGACTTCAGATTTTTGCTTAAGGAAAAATAACCAGCAGTACCTTGAGTAGTCATCGATCAAGGTGAGAACATATTTGCTGCAGCCATAGGAGGGAGTGGGGATTGGACCTATCAGATCAGAATGCACTATCCCAAGTGGATGATCAGCCCTCCTTGCCTTCCCTTTTTCATACTTCTTCTCAGGATGCTTCCCAACCATGCAACCCTTGCATGTTCCATTGGAAAAACTGATTTGTGGCAGCCCTTCTACCATCTCTTCTTTGCTCAAAGATTGAAGATATCTGTAGTTTAGGTGACCATACCTTTGATGCCATAGCTTGCTGGTCTCATTCCCATGTGACAGAAGTACACTTGGTGAACAAAAATCGAGAAAGTGGGAGAACTTGTACATCTTCATATCATGGTCTGCAACACCATTGCAACAATTTTTCCGGTGGAAATTTCTGATATCTCCACATCATCCTGAGTGAAGACAACTTTCTTTGCTGCTCTAGTATGTGTCATTTGATATATAGAGAGCAAGTTTGCTGCAAGATTTGGTACATACAGCACATTAGAGAAGAACCCATTCTCCATAGAGATTTTCCCAATGCCATGAGCAGGGATTTCTGAGTCATCTCCCATTCGAATGGAGAGACCACTGTAGGGTGCAAGTTCAGAAAATGAATCTCTTGAAGAATCCATGTGCCTTGAGGCACCTAAATCAATGATGAACAAGGGTGACTGAGATGTACAAGCCACCAAAGCATGGCAGCTCTCCTTGTCTTTAGAAACGCACTCCTTCTTCTTGGAACTTTCAGGAAGAGGAATATTGTTTTTCTGTAGGAGATGGGTCATCATGTCTATGGTTTTCTTCATGCATGAACTCTCTGGGTGAAAACCTCTTTGACAGTAGCTGCATTTTGTCTTCTCAACCTTCTTTCCCTTGTTCTTGACAGGATCCTAAACCCCCTCAGAGGATTTGGGCCTCTCATCCTTCTTCTTCTTCTCTTGAGGTTTCGGCCCCTTGGGTTTTTGCTTGCCTCTTCCATTTTTCGAATCTCCAGCTGCAAGAACTTGGTCTTTTTGCTTGATGGAGCCCATCAAGACCAGCTTGTATTGCTCTTGAGTTAGCATCTCCATGAAGTTAGCCAAAGGTGGCATCTTCCAACCTCTAACTGTGAGCCTTGTGGAGTTGAAGGAAGACACAAAAACTGAGTATTCAGAACCCAGTTTGGAGAGAATGGACAACACCAACTGTTCTTCTTTCTTCTCTGTGCCACATTGTCTGATCTGCAAGACTAAGTTCTTGAACTTGGTGAAGAAGTCTTGGATGGAATCGAAATTTCCTAGGCTCAGTGAAACAAGCTCATTTTCAAGCTGGTGGCCTCTCATCTCATCAGTCTTTCCAAACAAGATCTCAAGCTTGAACCACACTTCATTTGGAGTAGCTAGACTTTCTACATGAAACAAGAGGTCTCTTGAAATGCTGAGACAAAGGAGGCCAAATGCCTCATCCATTCTGTTAGAAAACTTGGATTTCTCCACAGCTGAGTTTGGCTCCACCTCAGTGCCCATCATAATTCTGTAGAGACCCTTAGATCTCAACAAAATCACCATTTCTAACTTCCAATCGAAATAGTTGAAGGGAGTAAGCACATTTGGGTGAGATGGCTCCATTCTTCTCTGCTGCTCACACACTTGCTGACAATGTTGATCTTCAATACCTGCAAACAACTCTCAAATCACTCAGGAGGGATCTACACTTAATAGATTCGAACCCTGTTTGATAGTGGGTGCATTCGAGAGAGCATCACACCTGAGAAGGGCCACTAGATTTCTCCAATGAACTCAGGAATTATGTGGTTCTTCCACTGCTTCTGGAAAGCCACTAAAACAGTCTTGCTGGTTCGAATGGTAGCTCCAATAGCTCTGATACCATGTAAAATCTGAATCACAGCAGAACCTATCTACTATGGATTCCTCACTAGTGAAAAGATTGCAACACATTTACAAGAATGAGCATAAATCTGTAAAATGAAGAACAATTAACACATGAAATGGGTGAATAATGTAAATATTATTAACTGTCCAACCTCAAAATAGGTTAAGAACATCCATTTATACAAATCTAGAACAATTCGAATCCATCTGGAGTGTTCACAATGATCTAGCTTCGAAATAGCTCAAACCCCCCTAGGTTGACCAAAATATCCCAAACCATCCCAAACTGGTTCAAAACTGTTGCATGAATGTTGGGAATGACTGGACAGGCCCATGTGACCTCACACATGTGGAGAATCTGGTTGGTTAGAGGTTAGGCAGCTAGAATTGGCTAAAAATGGGCAAAGGAGGCAAGTTTGTCCACATTCTGAGCATGTGCACCCTTGGTCAAAGAGAATCCCACAAAACAAGGAGCAAGAGCGCCCTAGGCATGTAGGAAGCAATAAATGACTGGGAGGGCGCACCCAATAGCTAGTTTGACTTGGCACAATGCTCAGTTTTGTCCACATTGCCAACTGGTTCAAGCTAAATGACCATTTACTCACTAACCAACTTGGGGATGCAATTATTAAGCTGTTTGGTACTAATTAACCATCAATTAATAAATGATTAATGTAAATAGGTGTAATAATGTTCTAACAATTCCGCATTCCACTCCAGTTAATTTCCATCGTCCATCTGTCATGATCTCACGGTCATGTTGATTTTGGGTAATTAGTTAAGTCAGGCCTTTTCATTTTGTTCTTTTTTCTATGTAATTCATCATAGCAGACACCATTACAAGGCAAGCAGTTACTTCATGTTGAATGGACGCCATTTTTCCGCCTTAAGTTCGCCATGTCTGGACTCGAGCTTTGGCATCTTGTCGTTTTTAATCCATCTCTTAATGATCGGATTTGTTACGTGTGAAGAATTGATAGCCTGTGTACTCGAACTCCTAGTCGAGGCCTCCTGGCACATCAACTTTGTCACCCTATCCTTCGCCTCTGTTATTAATCACCTATCATAATTATTGATGAGAGATTGCTTGTAACGATGTGATCATGAAGGCAATTCAAAAATCGTGCGAGTAGTAATTGAACTCGTACTTCGCACAAGCTTTGATCCGACTGGCACATACCTCAACTCTTTTCATTACAATTGAAGTAATCACAATGAATTCACTGGATAAGTTTAATCATTGTGGATTTCCTCGCCCGGTTATCATCGACCTGCTTTTTGGTCTTTAAATAGCAATTAACATGAAAAAATTCTAGTTCATCAATTGCCTTCTGAAACAGGAAACACTCTGTTTGGCATTCTTCTTATATCCTTTTCAGAATGAGTAATATTCATGCAGATGGTGAATTTTCTAATATTCCAGTTGAAAATGAAGAGCTCTATCCCATGTTATATCAAGAAATGTTGTCACCACCATCTGATGCAGGTGTTCCTGGTGTTAGCAGCTGTTGCAGTGAAGAAGACCTCGAAAATTTGTCTACCTGCATTCACAACCCCAAAAAGCAAAGAAAGGAAATTCTAGAGGGATCAACTGATCTTGATACTAATGTTATACAGGAATTTATTATCAATGAAGAACCTGACGTACTAGCTATCGTTCCTAAAGTAAATCCTCTAATGGATTTCTCTTTTTTCGACAGTGGGTTCCCCAACCCCAAATTTCCTACAGCGGACGCTCTGCAAGCTATGCCACCTGTCGATGCTAGTGAACAATCTGTGATTCAATTCTTATGGTGCCACAAGATCTTGTCAGATTGAAGAACAAGTCTTTCTTTTTGTGAAAGGTGGCGGAAAAATCTCTTAAGCTTAAAAATAGCAAGATTTCTTGGATCGATGGTTAGACCCAATTTTGTAATCCTTATTTTGTAGAATTTCTCCTTTTGGAACTCTGATCTAAATTTAGTATATAAGGAGGAATGTTTCTCTTAGTAAATGGGTTGGGAATTTTGGAATTGCAATTCAGCAGGAGTTCGGACTGAAGATACTCTGTTTATCAAATTCATTGTAATTTTTGTACAAGACTTCTCTATACAGGAAAGTTATCTTTTAATTCATCTCCTATTGTTCTTCAAAATTTTTTGGGAATTGCTGAGTTAATGTTTCAAATTTGTCATCAATCATGTGTTTGATCTTTTGTAGGATATTTTGTTAATGCATAAGATCTCTCATATTGATTTCTCTGTATGTTTGGATTATGCTCAAAACTGTTCTATTAAATTTCTTTAATTGAACGTTTTCCTTTTTTTATATTTCTGCAAATGATTCAATGCAAACAAATACGTTTAATCAAATGTTAATTTTTCAATTGACACAATGATTACAGATCAGGTATTTGAATAGGCTCAAACACTTTGAAGAATTGTCACTTAATTTCTTAATTGATAAAACTTTAATTAACAAGTGAAGAACCCGAAGACATTTCTGTTTAAGGTACTTAACTACTTGTTCATCACACTTCAAATCTGATCTTCACAACATCAACTTCTCCTTTTAGGTTAGATCTAACTTAGAATAGTTTCCTTCTTTTGATAGTTTAAGATAGTTTCGTTAATCAACTTTCAGACTTTGTTTTCCCTTATAGGAAAACTGATCTTTCAAGATCAAATCTTTTACTCATAGAGTGCCAGCGGAGTCCAAATATCCGTGGATGATTACCATCCCAAATAGATCAAGGATAGGGTAAATCTTGTGTAGGGTTAACTGAAGCCTTTTGCTGGGTTTGCATCCCCTGTTGTGTGCCTTGGAACCCATTCCGACACTTTGCACTTACCTTGCACCCTCGAGGCATCAATAGGGCTTTGATATTGTGTTTCCATGGACTGTAGGTGCATTCTTAATAAAAAACAAAGGAGTCCTTACAGCCATCGAATGCAAGATAAAGGAGATGGGTTTCAAAACAGAAGTAGCCTTAAACTATGATCCCCACCACATCATTTCCAACAGGAGGAAGGAAAGCAACAGGAAGGCTTTTGAGCATTTCGAAATTTCAGGCATGGCAGAAGCTGCAAATTTATTGGAATGTCCTAGCAGGAGCCAGATGGAAATAGACACACTTGAGAGCTCCTCCCTGCTGACACAAGGGAACACACCCATAGTGCCTGGCTCTTCTAGCCTAGTCCTATCAGTGCCAGTAGCCATGCCTATGGGCATCAACTTAATAAACTCCAGCAAGGAAGCTAACAGTGTCCCTATGGACACAGAAGGGGAAGCTGAGAGAGCCCCAAAGAGGTAGAAAACTGGCGAATCTGAGCAGCAACTAGTACCAGTGGGGACTCGTAAAGGAAAAATGAAACAAGTGGATAAGCTACCATCATTTGAGATCAAAGAGTATGTGTTTAACCTAGCAGCCACTTAGCCTGCTGCCTTAAGCAAGACTAGAGATGAGTTGATAGATGAATACAAGGTGGACTTACGGGAAGCCTCAGAGGAGTCCAAGTTATATATTGAACTAAGGCAAATTTCAAGCAAAGAAGTGTCTCTAGTGACTAGCAGGAGCCTCGCTCAGAACACCCTGAGTTTGGCCTTGGCCACCAAGAGCAAGGCCACTGAGCTAAGGATGAATTTAGAGGACATCCCTGTCCCAGATGTAATAAACTTGCACAAAGAAACTGGGGATGTTATTTGTACTAAACTATTGAGGACAGCTTTGGAGCTATCAAAGGTACAGGTCAATAAAAGTAAGGTTGCCAGCTACCTCAAGCAAGAAAAGATGGAAAACAAATCTCATAAGGCAAAGATCAAGAAATTGCAGGGTGACATAGTGGCGACTGAGGGCCAGCCTAATAAAAGAGCCATTATTCAAAACCTAGTCAACGAAAAAGACAACATCATCCGATCTCTAAAAAAGGGGCTGAAAATCCCCTCTACCTAGTTAGTAGCAGTCTATGAGCTAATAGAACTGGAGGAAAAGAAGGAGAAGTTGCAGACTGACTTGACAGACTGTAGGGCCAAGCTATTGAAGCTTGAAGTGAAGGAAAAACAATGGCAGATAGATATAGCCACTGTGGTGGCAAGTGTGAAAATCTCAAAGGCCAGAGTGGAAGAGCTTGAGAAGAGACTGCAAGAGAAAAAGAAAGAAGTAGAAAGCATGGCCACAACATCCATAGAGGCTGGTGATTTCTCCTTGGTAGGGGTTATAGCCGAAGCTAGTCTGGAAGACATGGAAATAACAAGATTAAAAAAGCAGAATGTGAATCTGAAAACCCTGAAGGATAATGCAGAAAGAGAAAAGGAGGCTTGGGAAGCCAGGCACCAGGAGTTACAGGGTAAATATGATGAGTTGGCAAGACAAGCTAGATGCCACGTAGGTCATTTGGTATGGCATTGTTGAAGAAGAAGGGAAATTGAGGCCCTTCCTCGATTTTGTCTCGGACAAGGAAACAGTGATAAAATTAACCAAGAGTAGTGTGACAGCAGCAAATGAGAAATTGAACAAAAAATATGTAGAGTATACTGAGAATGCCATCGAATTCCTGAACGGCTTATCTGAGGAGCAGGTCAAGACAACTAGTGTAACATATAGGGTTTCAATAATCATTGGAGCCAAAAAAGTGATGCACAAGCACCAACATGTAAAGGCTGATCAAGCTAAAATAGATGTCATGGCACAGTAGATCAAGTATTTCAAAGACATGTTTGACCCTTTGTTCAAGAAAGAGTTACCTCTCTTTTGGGAGGAGGATGGAACAATGCTCACAGAAGAAGAACATTAGAAGAAATTGGCAGGATGTAAAGTGCATTTCAACGATTTTGCAGGTATGGATCAGTTGCTATCAGGGAAGACAATGGTGGAGAAAATGGCAAAGTATTTTGAGTTAAGCATGATGTTCAAGGAGGCTAGTGCACATCTGCGAAGCTACTCTTATAGGGACCACACTGAGATCCAAGTCTTAATGAAGGAGTTGGCCACCTCAAATCTGCCAACTGCCTAGCTATGGAAGCTCGTTGAGAAATATGGGAAGGGAAAGCTGATATTGAACCGCTGAAGATTCGATGATCGTGGGATAGCAGCATGGAGGAAATATTCACTAAAGCATTTTGTTTATTTTGTTAGAGTCTGTTGTCTTTCGGTAAAAATGCTCAGTAATTTTGTAAAAGGCAATTGAGCTAGTTTTACCAGCATTGTCATTTTGTTGTAACTAATTCCTAAGGGTGGCGAACCTTTTTGAATAGGTGTCACCTACATTGTAACAACTTCCTGTTGAGGCAGCTCGAGCCGGAAGGCTCTGAGCATCTATGTAAGCAATGTAATAGAAGGAGAAAGGGTTGGAAACTTTTGTTGAACTCGTGAATTCCCTATGTTATTAAGCACTCTGAGATATATTTTAATAAAATCTGGCTAGGCCGAGCAAGGTTTTCTATCAGAGATTCCTGTGTTATTTGTCTTATCATCTGTTTACATCTTCTCTTATGTGAATGTTTCTCTCATTGTTCAATTCATACTATTATGCTTTTTGATGCTTGGATAAGTGTTGTATCGAGACATAAGTCATTAATATTATGCTCTGTTGCTTTCATTTCAAGCATCCACTACCATTTTCTACTAAAGTTGGTATAGAATTCATTATCATAAGCTCTATATTGATGGGTTGTTCATATCTTCTTCTTCAATCACCAAAAAAAAGCTCTTTAATTAGTTATCCTGCCTCTGATTAGTTTTCTTTGCATAGCATTGTCATGTTTAATCACATCCTACCTCCTGCCTCTGATTAGTTTGATCTGTAGTTTGGAATTGTCTTTACTCATGATCTGTGTGTGTTTTATGTTTTAAGTGAATTTATTTAATTCGAACATTTATCTATTTCTGCAAATGATTAACATAAATTAATAAATTCATGTTAATTTTTCAATTAGCATTCCAACTACAGGGTAATCTTGCATGTGTCTAATCCTTAAAACTACTGAGTGAATTTTCATTTCCTGATTGTGTTGTGGTTAAACCCGCATTAGTAACTTCGCTATACTCAATGTGCCAAATCAAATAAAAAATAGTAACCTTCCTATACTCAGTGTGCCAAATCAAATATGCCACGTGTCACAATATGATCATTCCACGTGTCACCCTAGGATACTAGATATCAACATTTTAACAACAAAATTTATAGACATTTTGCTTTAAAGACTTTGCTAGCAAGTGGAAATATTCTCAGAGAAAGAGTGGCCACTCTTTCTCCAAGGTGTTCTACTGTTACAATTCCCTCCTAAATGAAGGGTCAGCCGACCCTTCTTATTCCTAATATTCTTTTCATAATAGTTCGACACTCCAAGAAGGGTCGATCGATCCTTATTGTATTATCCATTATGGCTATAGCTGAATTCCTAGATAAAGTTTTTGACAATTAACAACAAAAATAAGAGGCGACCAATCCTTCTTGTCATAAAATGGAGGTCAGGACAAACCATTTTTATATGATATAAATTCCAAGGTGTTCTATTTTTACAATTCCCTCGTAATTGAAGGGTCGCCCGACCCTTCTTATTCCCCATATTATTTTCATAATAGTTGGACACTGCAAGAAGTGTCCGTCGACCCTTATTACCAATATTCTTTTCATAATATTTTGACACTGCAAGAAGGGTCGGTCGATCCTTCTTGTGTTCTCCATTATGGATATAGCTAAATTGTTGGATACAGGTTTTCATAATTAACTACAAAAAGAAGGGGCGGCTGATCATTGTTGTTGGAAAATGGAAGTCAGGAAAAACTATTTTTATATGTTATAGCTTTTCACCTTAAAATTTTGAACAATTACAAATGAAAATTGCAATTTTGAACACTTTTCAAATCAGAAATTGCATTTTTTTATTTTAAATTCACATTTGAAGGTTATATATTCATACCTCCCTTCTAGCATGAAGGGATTTATTTAAAAAATAATAATAACTAACAACACTTTTCATTCTTTTTATGATATTTCATTCTATTTAGAAAAAAAAAAAAAAATAATGCTTCGATTTTAAAAAACAAAAGGAAAGAATGTTTCTATTTAAAAAAAAAGAATGTTTCTATTAAAAAAATAAAAATAAAGAATATAATAGCTTTCGTATAATTCTACTACAATGATACTAATGTAAATGTGTAAAGTTACTTATTTACAATTACTTCCACAAGTAAACTTCAGTTCGAGGAGCATTATCCCCCGGCTGCGGATGTCAGCATGATCTATGGGGCCATCCCCCCGGCACGTGGAGAGCACGAGAGGAGGGATCCTAATCTAAGTTAGAATCTATTCTAAGGAAGACTTGTTGTTGTGCAGATCTGTCTTGATGTGAAAGGAACAAGCATGTTTGCCAACTCCAACAGAAATGTAAAAGATGCATTTTACTTGTTTACTTAAATCATCACCAATTAATGAAAATTACAAGAGAATAATTCAAGTAATTTAAACTATTCAAGATCAATCTGTGATCACTGTGTCAATTGAAAAATTAACATTGATCAAATAGCCTGTGAATCATTTGCAGAAATCGATAAAGAAAAATATCTTAAGTAAAGAAATTCAACAAGATATTTTATACATAGATCAACCATAAGAGAAATCAGTACAACAGACCTGTGCATTAATTCATGTTAAATTTTCAGAATTTACTTCAATATGATCTAGGATCTTAACTGAGAGAACAACATGTACAACAAATCTATAGCATATCAATCATGGACACAATAATGCAAGCACACAAGAGACACAAAGTTTACTTGGGAAAAACCATAAAGGTGAAAAACCCCAATAACTTCCTCAGAGATAGATAGAGCAATGATACAACCAGAATACAAGAGATAGTCTTCTCCTAGCAGCAGAGCCTCCTCCTCCACAAGTGCGCCACTCTCCCAAGTGTGAGTGAGAGAATAGAATGTGTAAAATGAGAGAGACACACTCTCTATTTATACACTAACTTGACTTGACCTTTACTCAACTAGGTCGGCCTCAACTTAACCACTTAACATAATGCTAACTGGGATAACCCCCACTAGGGTGGTCTAATAACCCTTTGACCCACATGACCGACCCCCAATAGGGTGGTCTAATAACACTTTGACCCACATGACTTATACAGGGCCGACCCCAACAAGGTGGTCTAATAACCCATCAAGTATAAGTTACGACACTTACAATATAAATGACGGCACTTCCGTATAAAGGAATAATAACATCTCTATAGGAATACAATATACATATATGTGAAATACATTCTGAAGTTACATATACATCAACACTCCCTCTTAACTAGGAAGGTATTTCTCGACACAGGTCTTCTAGCACAAGTCATCTTCTCTGGATCATCGTCACTGCTGCTGCTATCTCAATCAATCTCTAAATCTACTCGTCATAGGAAGTTCTACAGATCCAGTCCTTTTTCATACTGGATGTAGGCCCACCATCTACAGGTCTTCGTCATCACTGGCCATATTGTGGAAATCTTAGGACTTATTATGTGCGTCACAAAACCTTAAAAGAGTCTCTTGACTAGCAAGAACCCTAAAGAGCATCTAAGGCCTTTTTCATCCTGTCCAGATCTCCAGGACTTATTACATGTGACCCCACCACAAAACCTCGAAAGAGAATCCCAGGACTGATTACGAGTACAAGGCTCAACCTATCAGATCTCCCAAGGCACAAATTACATGTGGTCATGGAAAAACCTCGAAAGAGCATCCCAGGACTGATTACGAGCACACGGCTCAACCTATTGGATCTCCCAGGGCACAAATTACATTCCATAGGACAAAACCTCGAAAGAGCATCTGCCAGATATCCCAGGGCACAAATTACATGCCATAGGCAAAACCTCGAAAGACTATCTGTAGATCTCCCAGGGCACAAATTATATGTCCTCCCAAGCAAAACCTCGAAAGAGCATTTTCCAGATATCACAGGGTACAAATTACATGGCATAGGAAAAACCTCGAAAGACTATCTGCAAATCTCCCAGGGCACAAATTACATGCTTATCTGCACAACCTGTTCCACGGCCAGATAGTATCAACCTGATACTCACCATTCATCATCCTGATGTACACATGATCATCCTGATCATCATCACTGCAACATCCTGCTGCATGTCATCTGGAGCAACATCCTGAAGCTCATCATTCATGATCATCCTGATCATACAATGCATCTACCTGATGCATAACAAGTATCTACCTAATACATATCATCATACATGATCCACCTAATCATACAGTGTATCCACCTGATACAAATACAAATACATGATACATATCACCATACATGATCCACCTGATCATACAATGTATCCACCTGATACATATACAGATACATGGTCCAAGCATCCAACATGATGCATATACAAAATACATACAAATGATCCAACCGATCATATTCAGCATCCAACATGATGCGTACATACATATAAATGATCCAACTGATCATATCCAACATCCAACATGATGCATACATACATAAAAATGATCCAACTGATCATATCCAACATCCAACATGATGCGTGCATACATATACATATAAATGATCCAACTGATCATATCCAGCATCCAACATGATGCGTATACAAAGCAGTAACTGGAGCATCATCCCGCTGCTCATCATCCAACGCTTACATCCACAGCCATGTGAAGGATCCTCCTTCCAACATGCTTGGAATGGCTTCTGCAAATGTGTCCATCACTTCTTCCTCAAAGTGTCATCAATCTGAAGGACACCAAGCCTCTCCCTGAAGTACTCGAACTTCACCCTGGCTAGTGGCTTCGTCAGCACATCTGTAATCTGCTCATCCGTCGCAATGTACAGGAGCTTCACAGCTCCTCTCTACACCATATCCCTGATATAGTGATATTTGATCTCTATGTTTCGACCTGTCATGAAACAATGGGTTCTTGGACAGCTTCACACAACTCTGGTTATCACAAAAGATACCAGTAGCATCCAACGGAAGATCAAATAACTCAGACAGTAGCTTCCGTAGCCATACTGCCTCACAACTAGCTGAACAGGATGCAACATACTCTGCCTCAGCTGTACTCAGTGCTACGCAGGACTGCTTCCTATTAAACCAAGAGATTACACCTGATCCCATACTGAAGCAACATCCAGATGTGCTCTTCCTATCTATAGCACTGCCAGCCCAATCTGAATCAACATAACCCTGTAGGTTAAACTTTTGATTCACTTCATACTTGAGCCCATAATCCACTGTACCCTTCAGGTACCTCAGAACATGCTTTACAACAACCAGGTGAACACTCCTCGAATTGGTCAAGAACTGGCTCAATGTGTTCACCGTAAAGCAAATATCCGGTCTCGTGTTCGTCAGGTACATCAAGGACCCAATCATCTGATGATACATAGTGATATCAATCAGCTCAAATGAAGCATCACACAGAAGCTTCAGGTTCGATGCCATAGGTGTGGCCATAGCCTTGCAGTCCATCATCCCGAACCTCTTGAGGATCTCTACTGCATACTTCCCTTGTCCAAGGAAGATTCCATCACTCTGCCACACCTCTATGCCAAAAACAAATAGTGCATCATCCCCAAGTTCTTCAACTCGAACTCGGCAACAAGCTTCCACTGCATGTCGGCAATCAATCTATCCTCACCTGTTACAAATAGGTCATCCACATAGTAGTATCACTGGATTTCCTTCCTCAACTTTGTAGTAAAGGTTGGAATCCACTTTACTCTTGGTAAATCCCAAACTGGATAGAAAGCTGTCTATCCTACCATACCAAGTTTTGCACACATATATGACTACACCATTCAAGAAAGCTGTCTTGAAATCCATCTGGTGTATCTTCTATTTCATCACTTTTATATTTCTCTATGCTGCCATCTGCAGCATGCTTGATCTGATAGTTCCATTTGGAAGTCACAACAGACTTCCCTTTAGCTCTTGGGACCGCATCCCAAACATCATTCTTCCTGATCGACGGATCATGGCATTCTTCCCGTATCCTGGGAACTTCAATATCTTCAATAGATAATTTTGTTGCTTGAACAAATGTTGTAGTCCTTCTTTTGTAGGTGAAGGTATACGGTCTTTTCTACAAAACAAGTTAAATTGCATGATTAGAAACATCTCATAATTTTCAGAAAAATTCTTACACAAAGAAATATGTCATACAGTCATGCAATTATCAAAAAGAATGCTTCAATACAACATTTATCCATGTTCCACAACTTTCTAGATGCCTTCCAGTCTCTACCAGAACATTGTTAAGAGTTTGCACTACTCCCAACATGTCAGCAAAGAGGTTTCATTCTAGATAAGTAGCACTGGAATGTTGTACAGTGCCATAGGCCATTTACCCATCACATGCATATTAGTAGTATACTGTTCATTAATGAAATCATTCTAATATGCACAATACATATCCTAAGTCTAGAAACATGATCATATACATCATTGAACAATTTTATTTAAACAAACAAATATGTAATAAATGATAATTAAAAATACTTATCTTTGTTTGGATGCTGGGTGGACTCCCTCTGAGTCTTTGCTTCCTTGCAAGAGCTGCTGAAGTAGCTTCTTCTACACCTTTTTGTTGTGGAATGTAGAAAGATGGTCAACTCCCTCTGAATATCTGCATCCTTGCAAAAACTACTGAAGTGTGCTCCTGATAATAAACATTAGTATTCAAGGTTTCAGGGAAGTCTTCTTTTACTCATGCATATTTTTATTTGATCATAGGACTCTTCTGATTAGTTAAATCATCAATGCATAAACCCGTGATTACTCAAACCTATACCTTCATGATTCTTCTAGTTAGTCATATCATCAATTATGGTAAGAAACATAATATGCATACAGCCATGACTATTCAAACCTATGACTTCATGAATAATCATTATCAACAACACAATAGTATAAGATCCTAACACAAGGTAGGATTCTAGCTTGATATAGGAAAAACATACCTGGATTAGCATGCTAGCTAGTTATGTCTAACATACCCACATAATGTCTTCTGGTTCTCTTCAGTGACTTGTGCTAGTAACCTGCATGTCTCATAAGTTAACCATTGTAGAACCAAGTTATACATACCTCAAAAATAGATCTTCTATGTGATCCATGACAATGGATGAATCTTTGTCTTCATGTCACAATGATCATATGTTCTTGAAGTAGAACATGATTTGTCTTTCTTGGTGTACCTTTTATGTTAGCGAACAACATAAACCTCATACAACATCACAATGCATTAGTACATTCATAAGTGTCAAAACCTTAATCAATGAATATCTTCTATTAAGGTGATACAACAAGTCTAGTAATTAATCAAGATTGTACTGTAATGATATGAAGACAAACATATGATAAAATTAACTATGAAACATACCTGTAAGCCATAATTGTCAAGATTTCTTGTAATCTTCTTATGGAAGGCCTTAGCCTCATCTCCCTCTGAGACAGGAACTTCTTCACTTATGCAGGTGACCAATCCATCTTCTTCTAGGATTAACCCAATCCACTTGATTTGCAAGAACTGGACCTGGACCTAGATTAGGGTTTGTCAAGGAAACCCCAAAAATTCAAACTTTGAATTTCAAACTTCTGAAAGGATAGAAATATGTGCCTTGATGAGCTGATCAAGGTGGTATATTCAGAATTTGAAAACTGCAAAGTTTCACTCCTTAATTTTGCCTTTGAAACTTTCGGATTCACTGGACGTGAACTCGAACTAGAGTTTGATGAAGCCCACTCTTCTGCCCAATCAAAATGTTTGATTAAAAGCTCTAAGCTTCTATTTTTATGAGGAGCTTCCAGCCGTGGTCACAGATTTCAAAAATTCTCATTTTTGCAGAAGCCCTAATTTCCCACTTTTCTGATCAAAGTCCCGAACTAGGGTTTGATCAAGCCTGGCCTTCTTCCCAACCAAAAATTCTGATCTTGGTCTCTAAATTTCGATTTTGATGAGTAGCATTCAGCTGTGGTCTCCGATTACAAAAATTCCAACTTTCTTCGAAGCCCTAAATTCCAGAAGCCATGAATGAAGGTGCTCAAAAAATAATTTTGATTTGACAGAAATATGTACCTGATTTTTTCTGGTGTAACTTTGAACTTTTCGATCCACAAGGTCTGAAAATTTTTCTGAGATAACCCGACCTATTATCTTTCCATCCCAATAGGTTTGACCTCAATTGGATTCTCTGAGAGAGAGTTATTCCAAGTTTCGCAACGTGGCCTGTTTATGGGATAATAGAGGAGAGCGCATTTGTACGGTGTGCCACTTGTCACTGGTTCAAATTCGGCCTCTGAAATTTTTTTCTGAGATAGTACCATCTGTGTACTACCTGTCACTTTTTACAAAATTTCATTTGGAGCTTTCTAGCCCAATTTATGACCTTTTTCCCAATGTCACCTAATTTTGACTCATATCTGGAAGGGGCAGAAACCCTATATTGTACATATCATAAATCAAAAAGTAAAACGAATTAGAGGTTGTCCTTTGGATATAAGTTACATGGTGATCTGATCTTCGACCTGCAAATGTTTTAGATCTGAAAACTTTGCCAAAATGGATTTATAGCGAAAGTGCTATGATGACTAGTTTTTGCTATATCAAGCCCTAGCATCGTAAGTTCAACAAGTGTCATACATGCCATATAATGCCTTCTTTCAGGCTAGCTCTGATACCATGTTAAATTTTCAGAATTTACTTCAATATGATCTAGGATCTTAACTGAGAGAACAACATGTACAGCAAATATACATCATATCAATCATGGACACAATAATGCAAGCACACAAGAGACACAGAGTTTACTTAGGGAAAACCATAAAGGTGAAAAACCCCAATAACTTCCTCAAAGATAGATAGAGCAATGATACAACCAGAATACAAGAGATAGTCTTCTCCTAGCAACAGAGCCTCCTCCTCCACAAGTGCGCCACTCTCCCAAGTGTCAGTGAGAGAATAGAATGTGTAAAATGAGAGAGACACACTCTCTATTTATATACTAACTTGACTTGACCTTTACTCAACTAGGTTGGCCTCAACTTAACCACTTAACATAATGCTAACTGGGCTGATTCCCACTAGGGTGGTCTAATAACCCTTTGACTCACATGGCCGACCCCCAATAGGGTGGTCTAATAACCCTTTGACCCACATGACTTATACAGGGCCGACCCCAACAAGGTGGTCTAATAACCCATCAAGTATAAGTTACGACACTTACAATATAAATGACGACACTTCCGTATAGAGGAATAATAACATCTCTATAGGAATACAATATACATATATGTGAAATACATTCCGAAGTTACATATACATCAACAATTCATACATGCAAAAGGGATCACATATTGTAGATGACAATTTGAGATACGAAATCAAGCGTTATCAAAGAAACTTGAACAATAAACAGGAAAAGGTTCAATGAGATTACTTTACTGTATTAATGAGTTCTGCAAACAAAATTACAAAGCTCCAGTAAGACAGAGAATCCCCAGTCGTCTCCTGCTTATTCACAATCCCAAAATTATCCACCTCTTTTCAAAAGAGGCATCTATCCTTAAATAAGAACTACAACAGGGTACAAAAATGGAGATCCACAAAAAATAGGGATTACAAAATAAAAAATAACCTAATGTCCTAGGACATCTTTCCATTTGCCCCAAATCTCTAACAGCTCATCTATCATAGGATAATTTGCTGACTTGAGTCCCAACTGGGCATTGCATTCGAACGTCTCCATCTCATTCTTTGCCAGCTTATGCCATATATGGATGTAGACTTGGATCTTACGTTCTAGGGAAACCGGCTTCCTAATCAACTACTCCACATCATCAACCTTGACTTCTTCTAGAAGCTGAATTTGCCACTGCACTTCATCAAACTTACGCTCAACTTCCTCAATCTTCAATTTAGGTGGACAGTCATCTTCGATAAGTTCCATGGCATGCAATTGGAGAGCCAACATAACATTATCTGCTGCATACCATCACCTGCTACAGATGGCTCGGGATTTTTTAAGAATATCTTCAACTGATTCCTTTGTTTCCAACCAAGTATTCAACGCACCTCTGATCTTCTTAAATTGAAAACTGCTAAGCATGGGAAATCCTTCTGGAATGTCTTTGATGTACTTCTGCCAGTCAACAATGTTATTATATGCCTTGGAAGCCTCAAGCCTTTTACCTTCCTGCCTTTCAAAGGCACTAAGCATCTTGCCAAAAGTGATATGAGTTTCTCTAATTTCATCCAATGTGCAAAACAACTTTTCCAGGTTTTCATGATACTTTTTATTGACTTGAGAAGCCAAGTCCATGAATTCCTGAGATGTCATCTTGAAGAAAGTAGAAGAGGCTGCACTTGCAGTTGCATCCTCACAGTGTTTTTGCAATAAATCAATTTGTTGAACATTGTAGAATTCTCAGCTTGTAACCTTTGAAGTTCAACCTGCAAAGATTGGCTCTTGCGCTCCTCATCTCCCAACTTATCTTCCCAAATCCTTCTAAAATCATCAACATAAATTTGATGTTCCTCTTTATCCTTTGCCAGCTCTTCTTGAAGCTTCTCCACTTCTTCCCTCTTTTGATCAATTTATCTATTGAGAACCTGTATTGAATCAAGGTTTGCTCCTGCAAATGCCCCTAGGGTTGTAGCTGTCTCAATTGCCCCTATCTGAGGGTTACTGGATTATTGATCCCAGACTATCTAGTTAGGAACAGACACTTCTAAGCCTTTTTTATCAATGCTTCTCTTCTTACCCCTCTTTACCACCACCTTATTATCCTTACTGTAGAAGTAATGTCCAAGAGGGACTATTTCATCATCCTCCCATTCAGTTATTACTTCAGAAGTGACTGAAATAACATTTTCTGTTGAAACCAATGAGGGAGTTTGAGTGGCCATGGAATCGGGCATAGGCATGGTAACTTGAGGAACAATCATAGGGGTAGAAACAATTTGAGGAATTGATGAGAGAATAGTAGGATAAGGGATTGAAGTGATAGATTCAGAAAGGAGAACTTGGTCACCATTAGCAGCTGATGGTATTGAAGAAGTAGTTGTGACTGAATCTCTGTCAGTGGGTAATGATGAAGTATATGTGGGTAGTTACAGGAGGCCAGTCGAAGACTGGGATTCTGCAAGTATAGAGGAAGGAATGGAAAAAGAAACTGAGTTACTAGGAAAAGGGGTGGCCCTATGAGTCACAGTGTGAAAAAACTGTGAAATAGAGAGGTGGGATTTCCCCTGAAGGAAAATTAGAAAGATCCTGGATAGGTGGTAACAAAAGTGATGGAACTGTGATGTCAGGATTAGTAGAGGTAAGTTCCATAATTGGTTGATCAAGATCAGAATGGTCCATTTCAATATTGTCCAACAAGTTTGTAAGTGGCTGTGAGTTGTCTGTCACTTCCCTAGTGACTTCTTCCACAACTTTGTCAGTTACCTTTTCAGGTACTTCTGCAGTCACTTGAACTACAGCCTATGGGTCATCTTCTACATCACTATTAGTGAGATCAACAGTAGGAACTTCAGATGTGGAAACTTGAACTTTCAGTCTCTTATGAGGATTATCTTCAATCATTGTTGAGTCATCAACCAGCTGCGAAGCTGTAGCAATTACTTGAAAACTCATAGCAACCTTGGGCGATTCAGCTGTCTTGGTACCCAACACTGAAGTCAATTTTGCCAAATGTTGCTGAAAATTCTGAGATGTCTGCAACAAGGCTTTAACCTGCTCAGTGGTTTTAATCTGAGGAGGTTCCTCCATGGTATTTTTACCTTTGTCTCCATCTGTATAAGTAAGCATTGGCTAGCTGAATTTGCTTTTGTTCTCTACTCCTTCTAACCTGTTCAGTGATATTCAACTCCAAGGTTCTTTTCCCATAAACCTGAAATTTTATTTCTTTCTGAAATGACATAATCTGTCGCTACTCATCCAAGCTCTTGGCTCTTGCTAACACTTCAGGGAAGGTGTTCAGCCCTCGATAGATAGAGTCATCTGGAAAGTCTTCATGGACATAGTCCATTTTCCTATGATATTGCTTGAAGTGAGAATCCAAGAATTTATTGGGATCATGCTTTCTTTTGGGTGATTTTCCCAACTTCAAAGGAGCCAACTTATCACCAAGTACAGTAGCCCAGGTTGAAGTAGGAATAACTAGTGGGCCAAGATTTAGAGAGAACTTAGGCCAACCTCTCTTTTTAGGACCAGTAAGTTTCTTGTAGACTCCAGCAGTGACAGTCTGATAGGAAACTTCTTGAATAACCAACCTGTCAGGTACAATTCTAGGCAATAGGTGAACAGTGTCACTTCCCCAAACTTTGATATATGCAAAAGACTCATAAACATACCAGTCCCCAATGGTGTTGATGAAGGTTCTGGCATCTGCTAAGAAGGTAGGAGCTTCCTAGTGAAATAATTTAAAATAAATGGTAACCATGAAGTGGTCACAAATTTCATAAAGCAAGGGTAGATAATTGATTTCCCATAATGCAAAATGATATATATGAACTGGTGGAGCCTCAGGGGTCCAATTCCACCCCAAGTTATGATATTGAAAGTCAGTGCAGAGGACATCAAGGATGTAGGATGATAGATAAAAATGTGGCTTCTTTGAGGCGGGTTCCTTTTGATAGTTTTGAATTTGTGTCTTAATTTCTGATGACAGGATGGATGCCCAGGGAAAGGATTTACCTGTTGTTAACACATGATGGGCTATGGGAGCCCATTCAGCCTTGAAAATTGAATAATTGGGGAGACCAAAAATCCTGCAAAGCATGGCTGCGAGTAAAGAGTAAGGTTCCTTGAACCAAATAATAAGATAGAGATCATCCACCTTGGGCACGAAACTATTAGGTTTCATCATCCAACATTTCATCATCTCATCAAAATTATTTCTGGTCTTGGAGGATTGAATAAAGTCAGAACTCAGGGTTTGTATAGCTGGCTTGAGAGCGAAAGCTATGATAAAAACCTTCGGGCGAAAGGTAGTCAATTTCGAACCTGCGTAATCATTGAATGACCAATCTTTGGTTTTGGCATTTTCAACAATCCATTTTATAGGGTCTGTATAAGGTAAGATGGAAGGGCGAGCAGCAATGGCATGAATTTGGGAAGCCCTAATTTTTCATAGGCTAGCTAGTCTTGTTTGATGCCTGAAAGGTCATGGTTGTCAAAGATTGAATAAATTTTTGCCCAGTCCATTTGATAATCCTCAGTCACCCTCTCACTGGTGTCTGAGAAAATACCGAAATTGGGATTCTTGGTTAGTGAATCCCTATATAGTGCCTTGGATCGGGTAGTTCGAGACATTCTGATGAAGGTTTTGGGAAATTCTGATAAATAAACAAATGAGAGTCAAAATCAACCCATAAATAGTAAAATCGCGAAAAGAAGATGCAAAATTCACGACAAACCAACCTGATTTCAGTCAGAAACCATGCAGGTGACCCTGGTAACAACTCCACAGTAAAATCCACGTAGGAGCGTAAAAACCGACAGTAAAAATGATAGTGAAAAATCAGAAAAAAATTGTTTGTTTAAGGTATTCAACCGGATGAGATCTGGACCGTAGACCCAAGAAGAAACGAACGACCGAGATTACTCCTACGGGATGCAGGATTCGGGGTCAAGTTTCAAAATCTTGCTTTATTCAACATTCCCGAAATACGCAATCCGAAAATGCGGGTTGCGGGTTTCGGGTTCTCGAAACTTTACCAAATAAGCAATCAATAATCCACACTGTCTATGAACACTGTTTAGTTTTTGCAATCAATAATCCACACTGTTTATGAACACTACTTAATTTTTGCAATCAATAATCCATACATTGATCTACAGTTTGGATTTGTCTTTACTAATGATCTGTGTGTCTTTTATGTTTGAAGTGAATTTATTTAATTAAAACATTTATCTATTTATGCAAATGATTAACATAAATTAATAAATTCATGTTAATTTTTCAATTAGTATTTCCAACTACAGGGTAATCTTGCATGTGCCTCATCCTTAATACTACTATCAATGAATTTTCATTTCTTGATTGTGTTGTGGTTAAACCAGCATTACTAACCTCACTATACTAAATGTGCCAAATCAAATATGCCACGTGTCTCAATAAGATCGTTGCACGTGTCACCCTAGGATAATAGATATCAACATTTTAACAACAAAATTTATACAATTTTTTATTTAAAGACTTTGTTGGGAAGTAGAAATATTCTCAAAGAAAGAGCGGCCGCACTTCTCCAAGGTTTTCTATGGTTACAATTCCCTCCTAAATGAAGGTTCGGTCAACCCTTCTTATTCGCAATATTCGTTTCATAATAGTTCGACACTACAAGAAGGGTCGGTCGATCCTTCTTGCATTCGCCATTATGGCTATAGCTGAATTGTTGGATAAAGGTTTTCACAATTAACTATGAAAAGAAGGGGCAGCCGATCCTTCTTGTCATAAAACGGAAGTCGGGAAAAACAATTTTTATATGATATAACTTCCAAGGTGTTCTATTTTTATAATTCCCTCGTAATTGAAGGGTCGGCCGACCCTTCTTATTCCCAATATTATTTTCACAATAGTTAGACACTGCAAGAAGGGTCGGTCGACCCTTCTTATTCCCAATATTATTTCCATAATTTTTCGACACTGCAAGAAGGGTTGGTCGATCCTTCTTGTGTTCTCTATTATCCATATAGCTGAATTGCTGGATAAAATTTTTCACAATTAACTACGAAAAGAAGGGGCGGCCGATCCTTGTTGTCAAAAAGCAGAAGTCGGCACAAACAATTGTATATGTTATAACTTCCAAGGTGTTCTATTTTTACAATTCCCTCGAAATTGAATGCTCGGACAACCCTTCTTATTCCCAATATTGTTTTCATAATAGTTTGACACTGCAAGAAGGGTCGGTCGATCCTTCTTGTGTTGTCCATTATGGATATAGTTGAATTGCTGGATAGAGGTTTTCACATTTAACTACGAAAAGAAGGGGCAGCTAATCCTTCTTGTCGAAAAAACAAGTATCGAAGACAAAAGTTGTTAGAAACCATTTTTATATGTTATAACTTACAAGGTGTTCTATTTTTACAATTCCCTCGTAATTGAAGGGTCGACCGCCCCATCTTATTCCCAATATTATTTTTATAATAGTTCGACACTCTCAAAAGGGTCGACCGACCCTTCTTATTCCCAATATTATTTTCATATTAGTTCGAAACTGCAAGAAGGGTCACTCAATCCTTCTTGTGTTATCCATTATGGATATAGCTGAATTGTTGGATAAATGTTTTCACAACTAACTACTAAAAGAAGGGGCGGCCGATCATTCTTGTCGGAAAATGGAAGTTGGGACAACCATTTTTATAACTTTTCGCCTCACATTTTGAACATTTACAAATGCAAATTGCAATTTTCAAATAAAAAATTGAATTTTCTGATTTGAAATCCACACATTTCAAATCATAAATTGCACTTTTTAATTTTAAATTCACAGTTTCCAAATGAAAATTGTCATTTTTTTATTTGAAATTCACCCTTTTCAAATCAAATTTTGCATTTTTTTTATTTGAAATTCACACTTTTCAAATCAAAATTTGCATTTTTTTATTTGAAATTCACACTTTCTAAATTGAAATCCATAGTTTTTTAACAAAAAACTGCAATTTTAAGGTTCATAGGTAGTAAAAAAGCACACTATTTGAATTGAAAAACACACTTTTCAAAGACAATATTGCCACTTTCAGAACCTGTTTTTGCACTTTAGAAAGGTTGATATTGACACTTTCAAAGGCTGAAGTTGCTCAACGTTTTAGATTGTCCTTGTCAGTCGCTGAACGTTGGTGGCATCTTTTATTCAAACAGATGCAGGCTCGTTTGAAGGGACAGTAGTGGAGCTGCCGCATTTAATACTCTGCAACTCAATGCTTAGCTTTCATCATCTACACCTCTATCAACCATCATGACATTACTATTCGGACAGATGCAGGTTGGTTTGAAGGGACGGTAGTGGAGGATGACACGAAGCAGGGGTCAGCCAGACGCCCTGTAACGTCATGCCTCCAATAAATTACGCCCTCAATCATTATGCTGATTTTGGTTTACACAATTCGTTTCTATCATTGCTTCCTTACGCATAACAGCCTCCGTGCTAAAGGAAGTAATTTTGGTTGTACCGCGCTTCCGAGCAAGTACTGCAAATTGATTTTCAATTGTACGAGATTGCCTTTTACATGGATTTTGAGTCATTCAATCTCTACAAAGCCATTAATGGAAATCCTCTCGTATGTGTGGGCTTCTGTGAAAATATCTAGGAGTCAAGTCGGCTCTTCGCCCTGCTTTCCATAGAAATTCCTATAAATATTTTCAATGGAGTAGGCGACCTCCATTCAAGAGACCTGCAGTTTAAAGCTTGGCTGAACTTCTGGGTAGATTTTTGGTGGTTCAGTTTTTTTAATTAGTATATCATGGCTGCCCATATGAGGGCGTGTAGACACAGGGGATCCAGTAGGGGTGTAGGGTCTTCATGACCTGGGGGGGAAAGTTTCTCTCAGGGAGAAGGCTCGTCTCAACAGCACACCATGGGGATGGAAGAGTCTGCCCCGCAGACCTTCAATTGGGGGGCTCAGTATCTAGCAGAGACGCCTGCTCCGATAGAGGAGCAGATAGCACACCACGAATTATCCCTTCTCCGGGAATACGAATCCCACTTGGGTCGGAAATTAATCTCCAACCCCTACTGGGCGGTGAGGATCTTGTTCCCTCACGAAATTCAAGCAAGGAACTAGCTGGCTCACGGCCTCCATGAAGCCCTCCAAATTATAAAAGGTGGCCAACAAAATCATTCGGCCGATGTTTGCTTGCTCAAGTCTGCTATGAAATATTACATGGATAGCTTGAGGGACTTCACTCATGAAGAACCAGTTTCCCCACAGGGGGATCACCCTTCTCCCTGATTGGTCTTCCCGGTTTGTGTTCATGCCGGTCTTGGTGGTCAGCGTCCGGCTCGCTGGTGGCTTGCTTTTTTTTTCTCTGTGGATTTTTCGCTGGAGGCTCACTATTTTTTCTATGTATTTTTCCATGTCTTTGGAAGTTCATTCTCGGTGCAGACTCCGGATGTTAGCGTGGTTTTGTTATGGGGGCTGCTCGGTCAATATGGACCATTGAATAGCATATAAATAGAAGTGAACTGTAAGCCTAAGGGCAGATTAGAAGAGAGAGATATAGTGGAGAAATCCTCTTTTTGGTCTAATTTGGATCCGCAACATTATGTTTTGACTGTTCCTGAAACGAGTTTACCGCAGAGTTTAATGAATGCATGAAGATGTCCGATTATTGTTCTAATTCTGTCTCTGTGTGGTGGTGAATGTTGCATTATGTCTATTATGTTGTGGATTGAATGATAATGGTTCATGCGATTAAGTAGAATGGATATGTTATTGTGAATGTTTACTTTATGTTGAATCTGCGAATTGCTTACCTAATATGCAAATGATTAGTAAATAGTATGCTGTCAAGTTGATGATATCTGGTTAACTTTCTGTGATAAGAGATCTGTGGGTAAAGCATATTCTCAACGCCACTATCGAAACTTGGTTCCTGCAACACCCTCCACAAGTGTTGCTGGGAAGGGTAACTTCTTTCCGGGCCGGTGTATAAGGGATTGTTGGTGCTTGTTGACGAAAGTGAGAACCCCTATCGAGAAGAGTTGAGTGAACACGGTTTTTATCTGCAGTTAGCCTAGTTGTATGCTCCTCAGTTTGATCTACTATGGTTTTTTTACCATACTCAGTATGGCACAAGATGTTGGGTGCTCGTTTGCAATTGTATTCAGTAATTGTGTCTTCCATTTTGATTCTTTCCAACTTGCTGGATGCACCAACAATTTTTTTTAAATAGAAACATTTTACTTTTTCTTTTTTCTTTTTTTAAATAGAAACATTTTAGTTTTTAAAGAGAAACATTCTTTCCTTTTTGTTTTTTTTAAATAGAAACATTTTAATTTTGATTGCAATGGTGTAGATACAAAATCAGTGACAATTATATTCAACACTGATTCCATGTATAATTTCAAAAACAAGCAACACATGCATGCATTCTCAGACACACCATAAAGCTAATTAAAGTTTAAGCAGGATACTATGTTGGAAAAGGAAATTCCCAGACGACAATGCAGATAGTGATGCCATTAGTTGGAATGATTTTGACTGCGAGTAACCAGACAGAAAAATTCTTTCTTTTTGTTTTTTTTTAAATAGAAACAATATACTTTTGGGCCTGCTCAAAGTTCCAAATAAAATATGCCACGTGTCACAATATGATCGTTCCACGTGTTACCCTAGGATACCAGATATCAAAATTTTAACAACAAAATTTATATAATTTTTGCTTTAAAGACTTTGCTAGCAAGTGGAAATATTCTCAGAGAAAGAGCGGCCACTCTTTCTCCAAGGTTTTCTATTGTTACAATTCCATCCTAAATGAAGGGTCGGCCGACCCTTCTTATTCCCAATATTCGTTTTATAATAGTTCGACACTGCAAGAAGGGTTGGCCGATCCTTCTTGTATTCTCCATTATGGCTATAGCTGAATTGTTGGATAAATCTTTTCACAATTAACTACGAAAGAAGGGGCGACTGATCCTTCTTGTCGGAAAATGGAAGTCGTGAAAAATAGTTTTTATATGTTATAACTTTTCACCTTAAAACTTTGAACATTTAGAAATGGAAATTGCAATTTACAAATAAAAAATTCCCCGTATTATTTTCATAATATTTTGACACTGCAAGAAGGGTCGGTCGACCCTTCTTATTACCAATATTCTTTTCATAATATTTTGACACTGTCAGAAGGGTCGATCGATCCTTCTTGTGTTCTCCATTATGGATATAACTAAATTTTTGGATAAAGGTTTTCACAGTTAACTATGAAAAGAAGGGGCGATCGATCCTTCTTGTTGGAAAACGAAAGTCGGGACAAACTATTTTTATATGTTTAGCCAACCCTGGTTATTCCCAGTATTGTTTTCATAATAGTTGAACACTGCAAGAAGGGTCGGCGATCCTTCTTGTGTTCTCCATTAATATTGGGCATTGGTCATAAATGAATCCAATATCAATTTTAGCATAATATTGGTGAATACTTAGATGCAGTAAACAAGAGCATAAACATATGAATTCTGATTTGATATTACTTTCATCCAAGCATGAAGAATAACACAATGGAAAATATCTACTAGAAATAACAATTAACAGAGAAAGGAAGGAAATTTACAAACACACATAATTTACTGCAAATAATAATTAACAAAGAAAGGAAGGAAATTTACAGACTGTCATTGCGGGAAATAAAAATTAACAGAGAAAGGAAGGAAATTTACAGACTGTCATTACTGAATAATTTTTTCATCAGTGGTACAATTATATTCAACACATTCCATGTATAATTTCAAAAACAAGCAACTCATGCATGCCTTCCCAGACACACTATAATGCTAATTACAATTTAACATTGATCGACACGACGATTTGACATGTTCTCTGAAGTGGTCAAACGAAGGACCTAATCGAGCGGCCGACCTAAGATCCTCCAACATCTCCCCCACGAACAATCCATTTCTTCATCCCGAAGAAATCAAAAAATAACTGGAGTTGAATGAACAGAACGTTGGTGACTATGAAAGCACAGTCCTTCTACCTTCTACTTGGCACAGTAAGAAGAAGTTGACAGCATGGTCTGGTACTAAAACAACATTCGACGATTGCTGCAACTATTGATGACCACATGTGACGACAGCTCCATCCCATCCTTACATCCATCTATCGCAGATCTATCTCATCGGTCATGGTTTCAAGTCGAATTATTGTGTGCCGTCACATGTATTATTCCATAGTTGCATATTCTTACTAGATTTTAGTGATTATAAGTTTTGCAGGCAAATTCAGATCCTCTGTTAGAAAACGACGGCTCCATTCCGTCCATATATCCATCAATGGCAGACCTACCAATCTCTTCCGATCATGTTGTCAGATGCCTAACATTCCAAGATCAGCATTTATGTGTACAAATGATGGTTCTTAACAGAGATGAAATGGATTGCTTCACAACAACGTTAAGCTTTTCATTTAATGACAAATCCATGTATTGGGACTTGGCTTGAAATGCCCATATATCATCTACAGGAAATAAAATAAACGAAAATCTTAACGTAGTTGTGAAGCAACCCATTGCATCTCTGTTAGGAACCATCATTTGTAGACAGAACTACTCATCTTGGAATGTTAGGCATCTGACAACATGACCGGAAGAGATTGGTAGGTCTTCCATTGATGGATATATGGACGGAATGGAGCTGTCATTTTCTAACAGAGGTCCAACAAATGCTCCATCGTTCGTGGGAAAAAGTTATAATCAACTACGGGCAATAAGAACAATACATGTGACCAATACATGTGACGACGCGCAATAATTCGACCTGACAATGTGACCGGTGAGATAGATCTGTGATAAATGGATGTAAGGATGGGATGGAGCTGTCATCACATGCGGCTGTCAAGAGTTGCAGCAGTCGTCGAGATAGATAATTAAACAAAATGCTCCATCGTTCGCGGGAAAAACTTATAATCAACTACGAGCAATAATTAAACTAAAAGGTTCGCGGGAAAAACTTATAATCAACTACGAGCAATAATTCAATGAAAAGGTTGGCAGTAAAAACTCATATATCATGAGGAGAACTGGGGAGCGATCATAAGACTCAAGCATTTCTCATAAAACAACAGAGGAAGTAAAAGAAAATTCCATGGCTTCCCGGACGATTTCAGTTTGCTGTGATATGGGGTATGGTTAGCCTATATATAGTGAGTAGCCACTATGTTGATGGATTAAAAATATTTTGCAAGATTAATCGTATACATATCACTGCAATCAATTCCTTGAAAATCCAACGGCCAACATGCCTATTGCCAACGCATTAAATGGCCTACAACAAGCTAAATAATATTCGTCGTAAGTTTCAGCCTATGTGAATCAAGTATACCATATATTAAATTATGTAATTACTTCCCATGATTTTTTTTAAGAAACAAAATTGTTTATGTGAATCAAGTATACCATATATTAACCCTGGATGCAGGCGTCACCATTATACAAGGGGCCACGTGTCGGACACGAGGAGCCTCAAACCAGGTGCCCGTAACATGGCACACGTGCCCCGTGCAATATACCACCTCCCTTGCTTCCACTTTCCTACCCTCACATGTGCGGCTTTATGGCTCCTTCTCGATTCTTCGCTCGCAAGTCCCTTCACCGACTAGCTAGCTGCAACTCTGGTACCTCGTCCCTCTATGCATTCAAAGTATCCCTCACCTTGGGGAAGCTCCATGTCTAATGCGGAGATGCCCCATTCTCTCTGCTCTGTCTACTAGGGAGCTTCCCCATTCTCTCTGCTCTTTCTACTGGGGAGTTGCCCCATTCTCGAGGAATAATGGGGCAGCTCAACTATTATCAGTCTAAAATTGATTTGGAGTGTAACAGATTTAAACTTCGTTAAGGAACTTCTACTCAACAACTCAACCATAAATTCCTTACACCATCTTTATCTCCAACTACTTCTCATTTCTCCACAAACTGCAAGCTATACTTCTCATTTGGACCCCGGTCATATTACATCCTCGTTGTTGGTTCAGAAAATGCGGGAGCTGAAAACAGTCCCCAAACGTTAAATGGTACCATTAATTTCCTTAATATTCGTTTAAACAATCTTTAAACTAATTTTAAAAATCAAATATGCCATGTGTCACAATATAAGCGTTCCACGTGTCGCAAAATTTATAGAAGTTTTGCTTTAAAGACTTTGCTAACAAGTAGAAATATTTTCAGAGAAAGAGCGGCCGCTCTTTCTCCAAGGTGTTCTATTGCTACAATTCCCTCCTAAAGAAAGGGTCGACCGACCCTTCTTATTCCTAATATTCTTTTCATAATAGTTCGACACTGCAAGAAGGGTCAATCGATCCTTCTTGTATTATCCATTACGGCTATAGTTGAATTGATGGATAAATGTTTTGACAATTAACTACAAAAAGAAGGGGTGGTCGATCCTTCTTGTCGTAAAACGGAAGTTGGGGCAAACCATTTTTATATGATATAACTTCCGAGGTGTTCTATTTTTACAATTCCCTCATAATTGAAGGGTCGGTCGACCCTTCTATTCCCCATATTATTTTCATAATAGTTCGACACTGAAATAAGGGTCGGTCGACCCTTCTTATTATCAATATTCTCTTCATAATATTTCAACACTGCAAGAAGGGTCAGCCGATCGTTCTTGTGTTCTCCATTATGGATATCGCTGAATTCTTGGATAAAGGTTTTCACAATTAACTACGAAAAGAAGGGGCGACCGATCCTTTTTGTCGGAAAACAGAAGTCCGGACAAACTATTTTTATATGTTATAAATTCCAAGGTGTTCTAGTTTAACAATTCCCTCGAAATTGAAGGGTCGACAAACCCTTCTTATTCCCAATATGATTTTCATAATAGCTCGACACTGCAAGAAGGGTCGGTCGATCCTTCTTGTGTTCTCCATTATGGATATAGCTGAATTGTTACATAAATGTTTCCACAATTAACTATGAAAAGAAGGGGCAGACGATCCTTCTTGTCGGAAAATAGAAGTCGGGACAAACTATCTTTATATGTTATAACTTATCGGATTGACTTGTTATTGTAACAATGACTGGATATTTTAAACATTGAATTTTTCACATTAAAATTTTTAACATTTACAAATGAAAATTGCAATTTTCAAATAAAAAATTGCAGTTTTTTTATTTGAAATTCACACTTTTCAAATCTGAAATTGCATTTTTTTATTTTAAATTCACACTTTTCAAATCAAAATTGCCATTTTTTTATTTGAAATTCACACTTTTCAAATCAAAATTTGCATTTTTATATTTTAAATTCACACATTTCAAATCAAAATTTGCATTTTTTGATTTGAAATTCACTTATTTTGAATTGAAATTCATCGTTTCATAACAAAAAAAATGCAATTTTAAGGTTCATAAGTAGCCAAAAAACACACTATTCGAATGGAAAAACACACTTTTCAAATCCAATATTGCCACTTTCAAAACCCATTTTTTCACTTTAGAAAGGTTGATATTGACACTTTCAGAGTCTAAATTCACACATTCTTAGTCCAAAATTTGCCTAATTTGTCCAAATTTAATGAAATAAGCGTTAAAAGTTAAGAATCAATAATAAATATACTTTTCTATATGACTAGGCAGCGCTGCATAACAAGGAGGCCTCTAACTTCGTTGTAATGTGAAGGTTATGCTATACAAAATTCAAATTTCGTATTATTTTCGTCATACTTCAAGCCCTGATGTATATTTTTACACTGTGGCTAATTATGAATGTTTTCTCACAATGTGGATACTTATGAATGTTTTATCACAATGTGGCTACTTTTGCATTCCAGTGATAAACAACCTCTGGCCTCCATCACCTCCCTTCCAATATAAAAGAAGAAAAGGGGAAAAGGAAATAATCTGGCCATTTCACTTCATTTTCCTATGTGTTAGTTGAACAATAGACTGTTATATCTGGATTCTTTGGGTTCCCAAGTATTCCTAACAACAAACAGGGAGAAAAATGAAACAACTTTATGGAAACAACAAATATGGAGCAAAAGGAAATGACTTTATTAAAACATGAATGGAAAGGATTTCAAAGGGAACTTCATTCCAAGTTTTGAAAGGTTGTCTCTATTGGCTTGCTGGAAATGGTCTCTAGTAAATACATAAAATTTGGAAAACATGAAAGTTTTAAACTTCATCACAGCTTATGCATATGGTAGTTCATTATGAAATCATGGTTTATAATCTACATAGGAAGTCACTAAAGACTTACAATGGAAGTCACCAGCAGATCCTGAAAGTAAAACTGATAATTGAAGAGATATAGTATATCCCTTATATCAAATTACCAAATTATACTGATAATTGAAGAGATATAGTATACCCAATATGATATGAAGTTCCAGATTTATCGACATTAAAGAAAGGTAAAATTTCTATGTATAAACTTATGCAGTACCTCATTTCAAATCAAGTACATTCCAAAGCAGACCAAAGAGATTCTCAGTAAAAACTTATAATGGAAGTCACCACTAGATCCCAACAAGGCAAAATGGAAGTCACCGCCAATAAATAGAATATTTTTTAAAACGCAAGGAATTGAATTTCAGTTATAAAATCTCACTCTTTGTTATTTTAATCCTCTTTCAAAATTGTAAAATTCTTCACTAGAACACCATCATCATCAAGAATGTGTTCGACGAGAACACCTTCAGCATCAAGAATTTGCAATGATCGTGTACCGATACCCTGCAAATACGTGCTCCATATCGAGATCATTATATTCACTAAGATCCATTCTAATTCCTCGCATAAACCATAAAATGATCGTTCCTACTAGCTTATGCTTGAAAAAAATGATTAATTAAACACTTGATCCCAAACATTTATTCAATAATCTTGGAAAAACTAATTAAATAAAGAAATGATCCCAAAGAATTATATAATAATCTTGGGAAAATGAGTTACAGAATTGACCCCAAATATTTATTTAGTAATATTGGAAAAAAATATTAATCAAATAATTGATCCCAAACTTTTTATTGTAGACATATTCAAATCATGGGAGCGGTTAGATTTGGCCAAAGGCACAGGAGCAGAAGAGCTCTTTGGAGCATTGTCTGTTAAGCCCAACCATCCTATAAATTGATGTATCTTCAACCGTTGAGCTTATGAACAAAATATTAAGTTTCATGAACATATTAGACATAGTAATTACTACTATTAGTTTTAGCTTTTAGCTTTAGCTTTTAGCTTTAGTTCTATTTTGAGTTAATAAAGCATGTAAGAGAAGAAAGCTAGGTTAGACTTTTAGGTTTTCAATAAGTGTTTAAATACACTTTCAGTTTTTTATTGTATTTGCATCAGTTGATCTTCCGTTTATCTCAATAAAGAATGAAGAGTCGTAACTCATTATGCATAATTTTTGTGTTTACTTCTGTCTCCAACCTTCAGATTGGTATCATAGCATTGGAAGAAGATTGATCAAAACAAGGAAGAAGATCGATCGAAGCAAAGAAGAAGAAGAAAGCTCAATGCAAGAGAAGGAATAGCTTCAAAAAAAATTGCATGAATTTTTTTTTCGCATGGCTAACCTTTGGAGAGGTGCGAAAAATTGTGTCTCGAAAATTCATGTGAGCTTTTTTATCTTTTTTTTTGGACTTTGGAATATCAAGCTTTAAAGATTATGTGATCATGTAAGTCCACGTGAGGTTTTTATGGACTTTGGAATATTTAAAACAAAGTCACTTTGGTAATATTGAAGTTTAGAAGTTTAAAAAAAATGTTTTCTAAAGGGCAATTTAAAAAAAAAAAATTATAAAAAAATTTTAGGTGGATTTTTTTGTTAAAAAGAATTTATTGAAAATCAAAGAGATTTTTTCAAAGAGCCATTGAAAGACTCTGCAATATCTATGGATTCTAGCAGCAACAATCAATCTCAGATTTCTCCTCTTACAGGAAAAATGACTATGATGTCTGGACCATGAGGATGACGGTTTATCTCAGATCAGAAGATGTGTGGGAATATGTCGTGCATGGATATTCTGAACTAGCAGATGACACAGCTTATCAAGCCCTATCAAATGAAGAAAATGAGAACCCGAGGATTCACAGGAAGAAGGATGTGAAGGCACTGCATCACATAATGAACGCTTTGGATAACAACGTATTTCCAAATATTTCAGATTCATTGCATGCCAAAGTAGCATGGGAAACCTTGGCGACCAATTATTAGGGTGTTGGTAAGGTACAACTGCTAAGCTCCAAAACTTAAGAAGAGATTTTGAAGATTTGAAGATGAAAGAATCAGATACAGTGGATTCTTTAATGACCCAATTCATGGGGATTGTTAGCAGCTGAATACCTATGGTGAAAATATTGAAGAACAAAGGGTGATTGAAAGGGTTCTGAGATCCCTACCCAAGAAATTTGATCCGAAAGTTGCAACATTTGAAGAAGCAAAGGATCTGAGCACCCTCTCTATAGACGAGTTGAATGGATCGCTACTATCATATGAATCCAGAATCAATAGGAATAAAGAGTCCTCTCTCGAGAATGCTTTCAAAGCACAAGTCTCATTCTCAAAAGGCAAAGGAAGAGGCAGAGGAGGATCAAGAGGAAGAGGCAGAGGTGGCCGAAGAAATGGAAAGGAATATCAAGATCATGATCATAACCATGAAAGTGGGAACTGTGACAAAAAGAGGTCAGATAAATCTAATGTTAAGTGTTATTATTGCAATAAATTTGTCCATTATGCTGATGAATGTAAAAATAAAAAGGATGATCAGGCAAAAGAGAATGCTAATGTGAATAATACCTCTGAGAACAAAGAAGATATGTTATTTCTTACATGTCATGTTGCACACAAAATCACAAAGGGTCTTTGGCTTTTAGATAGTGGTTGCAGTAACCATATGACAAGTGATAGAGGTCTAATTGCAAACGCAGATGAATCAATGAAGACATAGGTCAAATTCGGCACGGATGAGGTAGTTTCAGTTCTTGGCAAAGGAGTGGTCAACATTTTGACCAAACAAGGCCAACATAAGACAATCACAGATGTATATTATGCTCCAGGATTGAAGCATAATCTTCTTAGAATTGAGCAACTTACTGAAAAGAAATACAGACTTGTCTTTGATGGATCAGACTGTGAAATATATGACAAAACCCAGAATAGACAGTTGATCATTAAAGTACAAGTGACTAGGAACATGATGTATCCACTAGTCATGAATTGCAGCAGCAAGGTAATCTCTTTTGCTCGAAAAGCCACATGCATAGATGTTTATTGGTTATGGCATTTCAAATATGGACATCTTCACTTTGGTGGTTTGAAGTTGTTGTAGCAGAAAGAGATGGTAAAAGGATTACCCTTTATGAAGGATCTAGCAAACAATCGTGAGTGTTGCATCATTGCAAAGAAACACAGGTATAGCTTTCCTAAAGGTGTGTCTCGAAGGGCACATGCACCTCTAGAACTTATTCATACTGATCTGTGTGGTCCAATGCAGACTCAATCAATTGGTGGAAGCTATTATTTTCTTACATTCATTGATGGTTTCAGTAGAAAAACATGGGTGTATTTCCTCCATCAGAAGTCTGAAACTTTTGGAAAGTTCAAGGAATTTAAGGCTCTGGTTTAAAAATAGAGTGGTCATCAACTCAAGGTATTGAGATTAGATGGAGGGGGAGATTATGAATCAAATAAATTTCATGATTATTGCAAATATCATGGAATCAAGAGACAATTCACTAACAGATATACACCTCAGGAGAACGGTGTTGCAAAATGCAAAAACAGAACCATCATGAATATGGAAAGGAGCATGCTGAAGGGAAGGAACTTGTCCCATGAATTTTGGGGAGACGTAGTGGCTTGCGTTGTTCATGTGTTGAACATATCTCCAACCAAAATTGTGAATAATAGAGTACCATAGGAAGCATGGACATGTATGAGTTGTAATATTTCTCATTTCAGAATATTTGGTTGCATTGCTTATGCTCATGTTCCTAAACAACTAAGAAAAAAGATAGATGGAAGGAGTGAGAAATGTATCTTTATTGGATACGATGAAGAATCTAAAGCCTACAAACTGTATAACCTTATTACCAAAAAGGTTATCGTCAGCATATATGTGTTGTTCAAGGAAGAAGAGTCATGGGATGGAACCGTAGACAAGGTTGTGGGAGTTGCAATACCCCAACCAAAAGATGAAGAAGAAGAAGAAGAGTTGATTGGACAACAGGGTCTACTAGTATCTTCACCAGCAGCAAATACTCCAGCAAGGACACCTAGAAACTCAACTCAAGGTGAAGCATCAAGATCAACAGATCGATATATTCTTAGTCAACAATCAAGTAATGACTCAATCTGATCACAATAATAGAAAGACTAGAAGACTAGAAGATGTTTATGATGAATTGGATAAGAATACCAATTTTTCTTTTATTGCTAGTCAACTTGTGTTTTATGAAGAGGCGGTAAAAGAAGAGCATTGAGTAAAATTTATGGACGAAGAGACAGATTCCATTGAGAGAAATGGTACATGGGATCTAGTTGACCTGCCAAAAGATAAGAAACTTATTGGTGTGAAGTTGGTCTATAAGACCAAACTCAATGAAAAAGGTGAGATTGATAGGTACAAGGCAAGGTTAGTATTAAAAGGTTTCTCACAACAACCAGGAATTGATTTTGGAGAAATGTTTGCACCACTGGAAATATTGGGCACAGTTAGAGTAGTCCTAGCAATAACAACCCATAACAAATAGAAAGTGTATTAGATGGTTGTCAAGTCGACATTCTTGAAGAAGAAATTTATGTAGAGCAGCCACAAGAGTATGAAATCAAAGAACATGAAGAGACGGTTTACAAGTTGAAGAAATCTCTATATGGGCTCAAGCAAGCTCCAAGAGCTTTGTACATCAGAATTAATTCTTATCTAATCAACAAGGGTTTTAGCAGAAGCACCAACGAACCAAGTCTTTACACAAAGGTAAATCAACATGAACAAATTTTAATAGTTTGTTTATATGTTGATGATATGATTTTCATAGGTGACATGTTAGTAGATGAGTTCAAGGAAGCTATGAAGAAAGAGTTTGAGATGATAGACCTTGGATTAATGAAGTTATTTCTTGGCTTTGGGGTAGAACAGTCGGAAAAAGGTATATTTATCTCTCAAAGTAAATATGCTAATGAAGTGCTTAGGCGATTCAGGATGCTTAATTGCAAACCGACACCTACACTAGTGGAAAAAGGTACAAAATTGAGCAAAGAAGATGACAGTCGCAAAGTAGATCCAACACTGTTTAAGAGATTTGTAGTAAGTCTCATGTATCTCACAGCTACGAGGCCAGATATTATGTATGCTGTCAGCTTGATTTCCAAGTTCATGGAGTCTTCCAAATACTCACATTGGCAAGTTGGCAAAAGGATCTTACGATATGTTGCAAGGAATTCAAGCTATGTAATTTTATACTCAAGCACTGAGTATGATGTTTTGACAGGTTTCACTGACAATGATTTTTCAAGAAGTTTGGATGACAGGAAGAGCACTTCCAATCATGTTTTTCATCTTGGATCAGAGGTGATTTCATGGGAATACAAAAAGCATCCCATTGTGACTATTTCATCAGCAAAAGCAGATTATGTAGCAGCAATATCAGCAGCATGTCAAGCAGTTTGGTTACGCAAAGTTTTGGAAGGTCTTTGACAAAAACAAGAAGGACCAACAACAATCTATTGTGACAACAATTCAACGATCGCCCTATCCAAGAACCATGTATTTCACTAGAAGAGCAAGCATATTGATACAAGATATCACTTCATAAGAGAACTTGTGAACAATGGTGAAGTTCATGTTGCCAGCATTGTAAATCAATTGATCAATTGGTTGACATATTCACAAATCCATTGACAAAATAATTTGTTGAAATTCATAGAGATAATCTAGGCATTGTAAAAGATGCAATAGTTAGCAATCGTAATTAAGGGGGAGTGTTAGAAATAGTAAATACTAATGTTAGTGTTAGCTATATCTTTTAGCGCTAGCTTTAGCTTTTCGCTTTAGTTCTATTTTGAGTTAATAAAGCATGCATGCAAAAGCTAGGTTAGAGTTTTAGGTTTTCAATAAGTGTTTAAATACACTTTCAGTTTTTTATTGTATTTGCATTAGTTGATCTTTCGTTTATCTCAATAAATATTGAAGAGTCGTAGCTCATCCTGCATAATCTTTGTGTTTTATTCTGTCTCTAACCTTTAGAACATATTATGAGAAGAGAATATTAAGCTGTCACTTGATCCACATTGTTTACAGGAATGAATGCTCTGAATTTGAGTGATTTATGAATGTAGAGTGATAGAAATAAGTTTTTGCATGCTAGTGGAAGAATTAGTGCATGCATCCTGTCACACGTAGCTTCCCTGGATAGCATCAATGTTATGCGTGGAAAATGGAATGCCTGCCTAAGTTGATACATTACACAGTTCATGCTACTGGTAGAATGCAGAGTGATTAAATAACTATTTGCATGCTAGTGGAAGCATCAGTACATGCCTGCCACACTTATAAGCATCAGTGTTATGCGTGGAATGCCTATTGCTCACCTAATTTGACATGTTACATAGTCACACATGCCTGCCATAAATGGTGTTATTGAAGCCATCTTGTCACACGTACGCTAAGGCTACAAGAGGATTTCAAACAAATGGAAAAAACAAATATATTGTGGATATTAAAACATTGAGGCTCCATCTATGCCCAATGTCCTAAATACAAAGGATATTTTTGAATAGTTATAAAAACAATTAAATTAAAATATAAATTCGCTACTATAAGGATTAAATTAATTCCAATTAAAATTAAAATACAAATATTCACCGGAACATAAATTTATATATATGTTGGAATTTCAAACAATGCCCAAGTTTTCTGCACCGCGTTCCTCGAATTTCGTATATCCTTACAAATTTAAATTTCCACCCATTTAAAATATTAAAACTTGGAACTCAATCATGGACCCTTGCATGCATGCGACCCGAGAGCTCCTGCATTACCCTTTCTAAAATAAAAAACCTAATGGTTAAACAAGGTGGATTTTGAATAGGTTGAAAACCCTAAAATTTTCATTTTCACCACTCACTCGACTCTTAATCAATTACAGTAAGGATTTCATTGAAGTTCTCAGTAGCAATGAAGGGTTTCATAGAAGGGATCGATAGCCAAAGGTGACGTTTACCTTTCCTCTCTGATTTTTCTTTAGTCATTTTGCATGGTGTCTCTTCGTTATTTATCTATTTTATTAAGAATATCTCTGTTCTTGTAGGTTCCTAAAGATTGATTTTTTGTTCAAAGGGCACCCTTTAGTGTATAGAAGTTGCAGACAATGGTAGGGCGCTTCCAAGTATGGAAACATTGGTATCTTTCAATGACCGCACTCATGGTCAAGCATGACCCTTCTTTTGAGTTTTATAGGGGTGCGGTCTTTCATTGTTTTTGTTGGGTAAGTATTTATTTTTCAAAGGGTGCGGTTTCCTTACTTTTAAACGTATACAACTCAGAAAACCAAAATCCCTAAAATTGGGATGGTGGAGCTATGATTTGCTAAAAGGAAAACATTCCCAGTAGTAAATTGATACATAAAATCTGAAGAACTAAAAGAGTAAAAAGCCACAAATTTGCTTATAAGATGTTCCCAGCTACAAATTGATGTAAAAGATGATACTCCCAATTGCAAATTGCTACATTGGTGGCTTTAAAAAGCCACAAATTTGAGAGCTATAATTCGGTAAAAATAAATATTCCAACTATGGCTGAGAGTAGTTGACCTCTGAGTTATTACCTACCCCCAAGGCTCATTGAGGCTCCAAGAGCATCACACTAGCTTCACATTGGCCCTCACCTGCTGGGATGAGAAGATGATCAGGCCTGTGGTTATTTCTGTTTTAAGGAGTTTTTGGGGACTGACTGCTACAACGGTACGTTCTTGCTTATCTTACCCTTCGGCAGAGGAACTCAGTCTACCTTTTGGAGGAATAATATACTTTGTGATGGAGCAAAAGATAAACTCTCATCCACTAGGGTTTAATACACATAGTAGTTTAGGATATGCAATTATCTTTATTTTATTTCTCCATGTAAAATAATTTTACAATTTACCCCTTTTATAATAGAGGTATGATGCACGATGTAGTTGTTTCCAGCATAAAAGAAAAGTTCCTAGAATTATTACAGTCCTCACAGTACTTTCTCTTCAACCTATGAGTATAAAATTCTCCTTTGATAATTGAAGCTTTTAAATTTCTCCAATATGTCGTTACCAATTACAGTTTGGTATCGTTTTTGTGTAAAATGATTTTTCGTGAGTTTTCTTCAAAAGATAAAACTCTAGTATGAAAACAATAATATCCTCACAGTTGTTAGTTTTCTGCGTCTTTCATTTCATTGGATTTAAATAATTGTTTAACAGACGGTATTTCATGGATGTTAGGTTTAAAATTGTTAATGGTTTTAAAGGGTTATCTACGTTTGCACAAGGGACTTTTGTTGTTAAATGTTGTGTTGATTAAATTAAAGGTAATATAAATAAAGTGTAAAGCTTATCTAACTAAGGCGAGTTGCAGATGTTTAATGTCAACATGAATTATGCTTCTATATATAACAACGCTACTTCTATATGCCAAAGCATTCCAGGATGCCATTTACATATTTGTTGACAAATAAAAGGACAAGAAAATTTCAATTACAGTTGTGGCAGGTAATCACTTATTCAAAATTTGATTTCCAATTCCAATCAGTATCCTCTCTAGTCCATAGGCATAGCCACTATTATTAGTTTGCAAAAAATAATAAATAGTTTCTTTTTCCATACCTCTTAATGCAGAACCCCGAGTTGATCCCAGGATTTCTTCAGAATCAAAGATTTGCGCTTGTCACTCATGCTTCACACCCTTCACCCTTCATAATCAAAGTTGTGCTCATTACTCCTGCTTCACACCCAAAGTAAAAAACTAATACAACTCTCTTGCTTCACAACGAAAAACGATTGATAATGCAACACAAGTTTGAACTTCCTAAATGCACACCAAACTTCACTATATGTAACTTCTCTCCTTCTAGCACCTTTTCCTTCCTCAGCCACTGTATCTAGAAAGATTTTTATACGGAAATCAATGTAGCTAATGTGCTTCTTCAGGAAGGATACTAAGTATCGAAAGTCATTTCCTAATTGAAAAGTACGTAATCTGCATTCATTTAATGGCAAGGTAGTATGGCAATAAACATTCCCATCTCCGAACCTGGATGCGGGTGCTCCAATTTCCGCCACCATGCATAATGCTAACCGAGAGCAACTTCCACCTCGTGCTGTTGCATGTGGCGATGATGGGACGACCCTTCGCATGCACGAACCGGTTGACGAGATGATCGCCGCCGCACATCTGTCCACCAGAAATTATGATCACTCCACCACCCTGAGCACTGGCGCCTATTTAAGACTGCAGGACGAGAGCAATGGTGACAATCCCCTCCCACGTGTTTAGAATGACGTTTTCCCTTGGTGATTGTGTCCTGCATTCAATTCTTCCACCTTCCATGAGGACGACAGATTGTAACATTAATGGTCTCGGCTCTTTAAAACATCCTGCCGACATGTATTCTGCTTCTACCGTCGAGTTCTGGCTTTTCTCTAAGGATTATTTCGTAGAGCTTGAGATCTTAGGGGTGGCTTACTCTGCGATTCTCAGAGCCATGACAATTCGCAATAGGGGGGTCTCTCGTCGGGGTAGTGGCAGGAAAAGCTCCAGCTGCAGGCCCAAGGTCATCATGGACTGGACGGTCATGGATGGTTATGCTCCAAGAATATTTGCAAGGACTCGAAGCCTTATCGATGGGTGGGAGGCTCATAGGGTGGTGGCTCTCTTTGCCTCTAGTAGTAATGGAGGCGCCATTAATCATTACTGGTTGCTCAAGAACATGATGAGCAACCTCATAGAGGAAATGGAGGCTAGTTGGCAAGCCAATTGTAGTATTGTAAGGAATATCAACGCCAGTCTGAAAGAGGCGGTGGACCACTCTAACACGCTGGATGCCAATATGACTTGGGACATATTCTCCTTGGGAAACAACTCTGAACTCGCCAAGTAGAAAAACAAGGGGGTTGATGTTCCTGAAGCCCAGCCACCGGGTCTGCAAAGAAACATTCCAAGGTTAAGAAGAACAAGGGCTCGACCTCTGCAACCCCTGCTCTTGACGTTGTTCGTGATGCTGCTCGTGATGTTGTTCGTGATGTTGCTCGTGATGTTTCCTGTGATGTTGTTCGTGACGCTGTGCATGGTGCCGCTTCTGATGACCCGTGCTCTCAAGGGTCACCCTCTCCAACTCTACCCCCTCCAGGAACCTTTGAGGATTTCTATGCTACCTGCCCCATCCTTGAGGAAAAACCAGAGAACTCACCTGCAAATCGCTAATTGGAAGGCCGTAGCCCCTGGTCATCTCTGTGACTATCAGCTTCTCTGTTTTTATTTTTGGTATGGTTTAGTTTATAGCACTATCAGACATTATGAGTATTTATTTTTGCAGCAAGTCCCAGTCTTTTTATGGGCAGACCATACTCACAGGGTCTATATTTTGTACTATGTCAGTCATTTCGGTTTTTTTGAGCAATTGGGATGGTGGCTTCATTATCTGAAGCCTCCCTAGTCTGCAACAAACTTTACTGCTCACAATGTATATTATGTTTATGTTAATTAAATTTCTGCCTGCAACTTATTAAAAAAAAAACAATCCCATCTCCGATTCTGATTTTTTATTTATATTTGTGCACTGGACATCTAAACATTGTATCAACTTGAACACTACATTACATTTATTCTTATCTTGAATCAATAAATTTGTATCTTACATAACTAATATTTTATTTATTAATGTAATAATTGTACTAGTAACGTCGCAAGTTTAGAGTTTTTTGAGTTTTTTTTTTAATTTTTAAATATTATTATAATCAAGTAATTAATTTGCACACCAAAATAAAATTGTCAAATCTAAATAATGCACCAATCACTTAATAAAATAAATTAATGTAATTTTTAAAATTTATAATTACTTTTTATATACTTAAAAAATAAAATTTAATTAAAAAAGTTTACACACCATACTGTACGAATATATATATATATTAAAGTCAAACCTACCTTAAATATGGCATTACCTCGTAGAATATATTTTGCACAATAAATTTTGGATTAGAAGGGAATTAATATAGCATTCATTTAATTAAAAAATAATTATAATAATAACTGCCCTTTTTGTAAAAGGGGATTGAATATACAATTTATTCAATTAAAAAATAATTAGCTAATATTTCACGGTATAAACGGTTGAATAACAAACCAAATGAAATCTTCAAACTAAGATCCTTTTATATCGAGTGATAATATAGGTGTCTTTGATCAATCAATTCTCATTTCAAATAAATTAATCAACATACAAAATCAATATCCCACTAAACAAATGCAAAATGAATAACCAAATGCAAAATGAATAACCAAATGAAATGTTTAAACTAGGGTCTTTCTATGATCAATCCATTCTCATTTCAAACACATTAACCAACATACAACATCATTTATTAAAGAGATTTTGAGGTCAAAAAATGGTCTCCTAAAAAATGTACTAAAAAAGTATGAGATATATTAAAATATTATGAGTTAGGGGTTTTATGGGGTAGGTATATATAACAAGTCACCTCCTACACTATTTTCTATGCACGATATAAATAACCATGGTTGAGTTACTTTTCAAAATTCACTAGAAATAAAATTAATAAAATAACTCTACATTGATGTGACTAAGATTCATTGTAAATTCTCAAAAATTTATTGTCCTTTAGCATTTATTTGTCTTGAACTTTCGAATAAAATTAAATGATAAAAACATTTTTTAAGAGCTATTTTTTTAATTTATGTTGACTTTTTCTATTTAGTATTTTTCTCATCAATTTAATATATGTGATTTAATTGAAAATTTATTTGCATGTAAAATGTTAATAATATTATTATAATCCACATTGCATTATTATTATTATTATTTATTCATTAAATTTATATTGATAAATTAATATCAAAATCGTAAACTTTTTGGGGATATTTATTTTATTGTGAATGAATGTTATAGTTAAGTCTCTCATAGAAAATAATATAAGACTTAATTTATTCTTAAAAATTCAGTAGTAAAAAATATATAATTTTTGTTAACTATCAACATTATCTTTAGAACATTATTATTTTGTAAAACATGTTTCTTTAAAGCTTTGAAAATTGTGATGAAATTGAATTTTTTAGAAATATTATAATATGTTGTCATGTATTATTATTGAAATAAAATGGACAATTTGTGTGGGTGTGTGTGCATTAGATAGTTATAGTTATAGATAGTTAACATACATTTTTCATATTAATATCATACATGAATTTAATTTATTTTAAAAGTACAGTAATATATATATATATATATATATATATATATATATATATAAATTAATTTGATATTATAATATTAAATAAAATGAAGTGAATATATAATTAAAAATTTAAAATATAAAAATGATAAAAATAATATTTATGAAAAAAATGTAAAAGTAATATATATATATATATATATAATAAATTAATTTGACATTATGATATTTAATATAATGGAGTGAATATATAATTTAAAATTAAAAATATGAAAATGACAATATATTATTTTATAAAAAAATGTGAAAGGACTTTCTTTATGAACTATGAGTATTTTACTTGAAAATGACAATAATATTATTTTATGAGAAAGTGTGAAAGGAAAAAAAAAAAGGTGTGAAAATACATTCATTATGAGTATTTTACTTGAAAATGGCAATAATATTATTTTATGAAAAAATGTTAAAAGACTTTCATTATGAACACTTTACTTTATGACTTAAAAGTACTTATACCACTACTTTGGTTAACTATGGGTTTTCATCCACCATAGAAAATTTGACAAATAAGTATTATTAACTCATGCAATGCCACCTTAACCATGGGGGATGATGTCATCTACTTGAATGTGATTGGTTGATTTTTATAGTACATTTTCTTTGTTTTGAGGCCCATTTTTTACCTCAAAATTTCTCTAATATGTCCCATGAAATAATGCAAAATGAATATCAACATTATAATAAGCCAAAAAAAATCAATTGTAATAAAGAAAAAAAAAAAAATTGTAACAAGGAAAAAAATAAAAGCCAAATTGTAGTGAATAATTTCTTATCCATATATGGCACTTACAAGAACTTTAAAAACCACATTAAAAACAAAAATAAAATTAACTTTTCAAGATGTCTTAAATATGGTCAATAGGACTCATTGTGTTGAAGAGGTGCATTCTGCAGCCTAGTAGGGAGAGATGTGTAACTCCTTCTGTGCTCATTCTACATCATACATATACACGTGTCTTTTTTAAAAATAATAAAATATTATAAAAAATAACATGTAGGCTCAAATTAGATTTAAAATATTTAGAATGACATATATATAGAAAACAACACAAATTAGATAAATTAAAACCATAAACATTGCATTACACACTTCTTAAACATTTCCAGTCTAAAAAGGGGTTTGCACCTTTGAGAGATTTGATCCCTCTCTACGCTTGGTAGATCCCCTTTTAAGATGGATCTATGTTGGTAACTATATCATTACAATGTCTAAAGGTTATATCACTTAGATGTCTAAAAACAGTGTCTAAGATCTCTTTAAATTAAATTAAAAGAGAAATACAAATGTATGAACAATAATTTTTTTAATATCAACACATTATACAACTTGATGAGAACTTTATACCCAAAACAAAATCTCTGTCATAAAAACTCATATTTTTCATCAAAAACAACTCCTAAATCACATATTGTTACTACCAATAGAAAAAATTTCTTTTTTGGAGTTAATACTACAAGTTATTACAAGTTTTTTTAAAGCTCGGCTAATGCCATTGCAATAAAAACCATAAATCGACATATTATTTTAGATCCTAACCTTAACAACTAGTGTCGCTGCATTCAAAATCCTAAATAAACCTCCAACTCGAAAAGTGATGCTACCATGACATCCACATTTTTTTCTCAATGATGCAATTAAAACCTTTTTTGAATAGTGACCTTAACAGTGAGTGACGTTGTAACAGAATTGCCAAAATTGACCCCATGACAAAAAAGAGTGCTACCAGTAATAACCATTTTTTTTTTTCCGTGGAGTTAAAATTACAGGCATTTCGACACCACATCTTAACAAATATATTGAAATTAAATATTAAAAAAAAGCACTAAAAAACAAATTTAAAAAAAATATATAATTGTTTTTTGGATAATAATTTAAAAATTCAAAACTAAAACATATTTAATGAGAAAAAATTCAATAAAAATTTAACAAAATAATTTTTTTTAATAAAATTAAAATTATAAAGAATTAAAAAAGAAGAAGAAAACATTAACATGTTAAAAGTTAAAAATATATTAAAAAATAAATAAATAAAACTAAAAATAAAAAATAAGAATATAATTAAAAGTTAAAATGCAAAAATTAAAGAAAAAACATTAAAATTTAAAAATTCATAGATAATAATTAATTAAAAATAAACTAAATTTAAAAGAGAAAACATTCATTAAAAATTAAAATATATATATATAATTAAAATGATAGAAAAATTTAAAAACATTAACACGTGAAAAGTTAAATATATTAAAAATTGAATAAATAAAAAAAATTAAACTAAAAAAATAAAATATAATTAAAATTTAAAAAATTTCAAATGCAAAAGTTAAATAAAAAACATTAAAATTTAAAAGTAAAAGTGAAAAAAATATAACATGCCTTACCCTTAAAAAAAAAAAAAAAAAATATTAAAAAATATATAACATGCCTTACCTTAAAGTAAGGGGTGAGGAGGGTATGTTAAGGAAGAGAATCTAATCCTCCCTTAAAACACCCTTTGACCCCTTTATGTGTAAAAGGGGTGGAGAGAGAATCCAGTCGCCCTTAACACACCCTCTCCTCCCTTTAACGTAAGGCCTCCACCCTTTTTAATGGAATGCATGCTATATATTTTTATTTTTTATTTTTTAAATTTATATTTTTAAGTTTAAAATTTTTATTATTATTTTTTAATTTTTTATATGTTTTTAACTTTTAAAATTTTATTAATTTTTTTTCAAGGAAAAAAGTGTAATTTAATTAAAGTATAATTAAATTATATATTGCAGAAAGGTTGTTATCAGTTTTTTTTTTTTATGTTAGCTTTTCGACTCCAAAGAAGATGTCAATTTAGTCAATTTGCACTGTACTAGACCATAGTCCCAAAAAGACTGTAAAAAAAGAGAGATATTCGAGTTCCTTAGAGGAACCCCAGAAGCAGTTTAAATAGTAGTTGAAGACTAGCCTTGCAAGTTGTTATCTTTACATACAGTGAAAACCCAAAAACCCAAAATCAGACTGTGTTGATCTGGGCCAATCCATCTATGAATGGCCTATGATAGTACTCATGAAAAGTTCCATTATTCTGTCCCAGGATCTTCCATTGTCCATGTGGAATATTTAATCCTTTCTTTGAGAGCTGGTCTGCATCAACATTATGTTCCCTGTAAACATGCCGACAAGATAAAGTGTCAAGGTCCTCCAAGAGTCTCAACACTTTTAGCAGCACAATATTGAGAAAAATATTGTGTCATTTCTGAATTTTATTTATCCAATTAATGATGATCATGGAGTCTCCAAAGATCTGGAGGTATCTGCATTTCTTCTATCTATCAAAACATAGCAAAAGTTTTAGAGCATAGAGCTCAACAAAGTTGTTTGACCCACATCCAAGGCCCATTTGGATTTGAAAGAGATGGTTTTCAGACAAGTGTAGGATTGCACCCCCGCCACAAACCTCATTTTGAGAAGCCCCATCGAAAAAAGACCAGGGCTTGTGTTTGTTGATTTCTTCCTCAGTGATAATTCAGGATATTGGTGGATTCTTTTCCTGAGGAAAATATGATAAAATGTCTATGCTTTTGAGTGCAACAAGTTCAGGAGTAGATGGCTTATCCTGGAAAACCACCCTGTTTCTGGCCAACCATATCCCCCAATTGGAAATTAGAGGTAATGCACGAATTCCCGTGGTCTCATGGGTTGTGACCTAATATTTCCAGGACTCCTCCACTATAGATCTTCTCCATTTCAAAGTTTGATGGAAATGGGATTTTATCTTAGCCTAGGTTTTTAAAGTAAATGTATAGGATATGAATAAGTCAGGGATTATTTCCTCACATTGCTTGCACAGGGAACACCATCCTGGTCCTTCAATAGTCCTCTTTTTCATTCTTTCCCAAATAGGGATCTTGTTTTCCAATATACACCACATGAAATTTTTTTCCTTTAATGGACAATTTGATTTCCATATTCTTTTCCACCACCATTTCTCATCACCAACATGGGTTGCCTCAGCCAACAGTTTGTATCCCAACTTCGAAGTGTATCTACCATGAGAAGTCGGGGACCAAATGAGTTCATCCGGCATATCAGTAAGTCTGACATGTGTGCTTCTAAGATAAATGATAAATTCATTCCAGATATTGCCAAGATCGTTCGGAATGCCCATAAGATTCGAGCTTTTCCACCCTGGGTGCCATAAAGTGGAAGTGTTTTGGTCTGCAATTTGATTTAAGTGATCAATTCCCTAAGCATGAAGAACCTGTAATAAAGGTGGAGGGAGGATATAGCAATTTTGGAAACCCAGCCAGGGATCTAATCCAATGCGAACCTGAGAACCACTACCAACTTTCCAAGCCAAACCTCTTTCAATAAGTGGGAGTGAGGATAGGACTTCTTTCCAAATAACAAAGATCCCCACCCTATTTTTGTTCGGATTCCTTAACCAGTTTAAAATTGTATCTGGAGCAATATATTTCTATTTCACCACCTCAGTCCAAATATTTTTTGTGGATCAAATTTGCCATCCTGATTTTTCCGCTAATGATTTTGCAAACATATGAATATTTTTTAATCCCCACCGTCCTTGTGATTTTGGTTGTGCTAGTCTTTCCCAATTGACCTAGGGGGAGACAAAAGAGTCTAAGTTTCCCTACCATAAGAACCGAAAGCAAATTTTCCTGGCTTTATCCAATATTCCTTTTGGAATCCCAGCCAGAGACATCCAGTAAACCTATATTGCTTACAAAACCAATTTTATGAGAACCAACTTGCCTGCTCTGGATAACCAATGATGAATCCAAACCTTCAACCTTTTTTCCAACTTGGCAAGTAACCACCCCAGTCATTCTTTTTATAGCCATTTGTTTTCAACGAAAACCCTAAATACTTGAGGCCATCATCGATATTTTTGGATTCAAAAGGGAAAAGAGCCACATACCTTTGAGCCTCATCATCCTCTAATAGAAAGATGGTGAGAGTAGACTTGTGAGCGTTTATAACCATACAAGTTGATATCCCAAAGAGGTTCAGAATGTTGTCCAACTTTTCAGCATCCCTCACAGTGCCATCACAGAATAGGAGAATGTCGTCCACAAATAATAAATGGGTGATCTTGAGGGTGCGAGTGATGCCAATTCCATTGAAAGAACCCTGTCTTCTAGCATCCAAAATGGCTCTACTCAGTCCTTCCGCTACTAGTAAAACGAGGAGAGGGGAGAGGGGAAAAACTTGACGTAGACCTCTTTCAGCCCCAAAAAATGATGTGGAGGCCCCATTGATTAATACTGCGAAGGAGGCAGTTGTGATGCAGTTCATTATCCATTTAATGAATGAATAATCAAAGCCCAAATGTGTCATCAACATTTTTAAATACAACCAGCTAACCCTGTCAAAATCCTTTGATAGATCAATTTTGAGAAAAACACCTTTTATTCCTTTTGTGTTTTGAGAATGAAGGCTCTCCTGGGAAACACCGATGGCCTCATGAATATGTCTTCCCTCCAAAAAACCAAAGAGATAACCTTTGAAAGCACCTTTTTTAACCTCCTATCAATGATCTTTTCCACCACCTTATAGGTGATATTGCATAGCGAGATCGGTATGTAGTCATCCAGAGTAATGGGGTGATCAGATTTTGGAACCAGAGCGATACATGTAGCGTTAATGGGAGGATGCATGATTCCCCTCACCCTAGATTCCTCTGTCAAATGGAGAATATCTGCTCCAATCACCTCATAATAATCCAAGAAAAACTCAATAGTCTAGCCATTCGGACCAGGGCTCTTGTCCTTCTGAAAACTGTGTAAAGTTTCTTTCAGCTCTTCTTCTGAGATTTCTTCCATGAGCTCTTGATTATCCTCATGGGTTATAAGACCTATGAATAATTGAGAAATGCAGATAACTTTAGTTATGTTGGCTCTATTGTTGTCTTTATAAAGGGATTTAAAGTGTGAAATACTCAGATTTGCAAGCCCTTCAAAAGAGGAAATGGCCTCATTGTTTTCATTTTTCAGTTCCCATATGGTATTTTGGTATTTCCTTCCTTTCGCAAAAGCATGGAAGAACTTCGTGTTTTCATCACCACTTTCCAACCATATTTCTCTACTCTTTAAACACTAAAATTCCTCCCGCTCCATTAGAATTTTTCTCCTTTTATTCTCCATATTTCCCAACTATGCTTTTGATTTCTGAGTAAGGAAGCCCCCTCCCTTTGATTCGTGCATCTGAAGAAGTTCCAATTCAACAAGTTTTAAGTCCCATTCATCCCTTTCCTTTTTTTAAAGGCCCATTCCTTGATTTTTTTTTAACATGTGAGAGATTCTGGACAAGGTGAGGTACAACATGATTCCCTTCTCCAGGCTGGAAAGGAAACCAGTTATCTTTAATTATATTTTTGACCTCCTCTTCCTTCAACCAAGATGCACAAATTTTGAAAGGGTTGGGGGGTTTTGTGGATTCCCCCAAAATTTCAATACAAATTGGAGAAAGGTCAGATTCTCCACCCGATTCCACCCATTTTCAGAATCTAAAATTTTGCTCAATTAAGTTTTTAGCTATCAGAAAATTATCCAACCGCTTCGCAACTCTGCCTTCACCAGTTCTCCTATTTGTCCAAGTGGGCATCAGTTTTGCTGGAACAATATCAATAATGCGACAGACCCGTAACATAAGATCAAAATAATATGCAAGAGGATCACCTCTTGCGTGTGGTCCCCAAGTTTCATGGTTCCCAAGGGTGAAGTTCAAATCTCCGCCCAATATTAAGTTCTAAGATTTGAAGAAAGAATTATGTCTCAGCAAATTCCAGAAGGAGGCCCTCTCATCATATGGACCATATACATCTAGGATTGTGAAATTTTCATTTAAAATAGCATGGAAAACTTCAACCCCTAGCCTAGATCCAAACCCCCAAGAGTTTTTAAACTTTACAAAAGTTGGGTTCCAACCAAGGGCTAGTCCTCTCGAGTGCCCCCTGGAATTTATCGCATGAAAATCAAAATTCTTGAAATTTGATTTCAAAAATGTTGTTACCCCTTCCTCCATTCCCAGGGTTTCTTGAAACAAAAAAATATCGAGTTGATGCAAGTTTATCAGCCTTTTTAAGGCAAGTTTTTTAGGACTACTTGCCGAACCCCTGCTATTTAATGACATAATTTTCATTGGGAAACCCCTCCCAAGGCTCTTGCTTATCTAAGCACCCCTACAATAGACTTTTGTTTTCCATCTGCTAGGTCTTATAAAGCTCGATGCTACATTGTGGAAAGATGTGAAGGTCGACCCCTTCCTTTCCCTTTTGTGACAAACTGAGGCTTTTTTCCAAGCCTTTGACTCTGAGAGTTTAAGTCCAATACGTTTAGGATGTCCCTCGATCTCAGATGAAAACGAATGGGACAATTTTCCAATGATAATGAGGAGGTCCTTCCGGGTGAAGAACCTGAAGAAAAAGAGGGGATGGGTGCAGGACAAGTTTGGACAGGGTCCAACGAAGGTCTGTTTAGATCCAAAGTGTTGAAAGAGGGTGAACCACCAAGAGTAGGGCTCAAAGATTCAAAATGATCCCTATTTTCAATAGTTAAGGAAATTAAAGAAGCTTCCAGAGAAGAGATAAGAATTGTGGGAGCTTCTTTCTTACCTGAAGATCCTTATGCTTCTGTGTCGGTTGTGTGTTGTGCTTGATCTGCCCGATGTCCTACTTCTATAAAAGCCTCATCAGGCTAAACCTGAGCTATATTATGACCTTCGTCTCTTACAAATTCCTCCATGGTGTTGACCATTGGAGCCGGATATTATCGTCCCACCATCTATGTTTCCTCCACTCTACCCTATTTTTATTGTCCCTCGTCCGTTTCAAAACCACTTCTTCCCACCATCCTCTTTCTTGGTCTATCAGATGCCCACTGAACCTTTGTTTGCGGTGCTTAGCCATATGCCCATAGTTATGGCACCTATGGCATATGAAAGGAACCCCTTCGTAATCTAGTCTTTGCCTTCGTCTCTCATGCTCCCAAATGAAGTTCAACTCCTCTCTGAGCCCCAATCTGATGTTTAATGAAACCAGAATTCTGGATACTGTCATTTGTCTAGTTTGGGTGAACATCATATCAGCATATATGAAATCTCCTAAAGCATTCCCAATATTCCTAAGAGAGTCCCAGTTCCATAATTCCCACGGTAGTCCTAGCAGCCTCACCCACACCGGAATGACATCAATTTTTTTTGTATCTGCATCAAACATAGGGGTCCAACTTTTGAAAAGGATGGGGGTGTTTCCCAAACTCCAGTGCTTCTAAAATATTCGGCGAACATCCTCCTTGCTTTTGAGCTTGAAAACAAACCATCTACGCGATAAAAACATTATTTCCAGTTTATAGTTCAAAAAGTCTGACCAATTTGTGACCGCCCAATTCTCCAACCCCTCAATGCTAGGGTATTTCCCTCTAGCTCTACCAACCACATCCGTCTTGGCCATCTCCAAAGATTGTGCTACATAAATACTTTTTCCACAAATCAAATTTAAAGGATCTTTGGTACTTTTCAAACACTTGCTACTTTTCCGCCTTTGTGAAGGTCCCTCTGGGGAGCATTGGTTTTCTCTAGTTCCAATAGAAGTTGTCCCTAAGCCCACCCCAGGGTTAATTTTAGTAACCTGCTGGTCCGATGGTCCTGGAAAATAGGTAATGAAACCCTCCAGGTTTTGAGTAGTGAAATCCCCAAGGTTTTCTTTGGGAAGAGATGTTTGACCTAGAGCCCTTAGAGAATGACCATCCAATTTCTAGGAGATCCATCCCAGAACACAAGTTCGAATCAACCCAACTCTCCTCTTGAAAACCCACATGGATTATCATTGAGTCCACCGTTAATGGAAACCCCAGGCTTGTTTGTTGCTGTGATTCGAAAAGGGAAAAAAAGTTCCTCCCAACTCCAGTGCCAGGGATCTTTCCGAAAGAGACGCTTGTGAGGATGCCCCCATTGCAGTGTTGTGGGGCGACCAACTGACCATATCCTCTATCGCCATCTCCTCTTATAACCGATGTGAGACCCTAGTTGTCACACCATCCGACTCTTGGGACCCAGGTGTCTTCGGAATATGATCTAATTCTGGCATTTGTATTGCTGCAGAATATTGAAATATCCTTTGTCCCTCAAATGGATCCACCGAGTAATCCACCTCATCCACCGTATGATACTCCATGAGTCAACCCCAACATCCAGATGTCAGAACCCACATTCAACCCCTATCATTTTCAGAAGACCTATGATTGAAAACTCAGTAGGGCTCCCTCTGCAGCCCCTTAGGACTGTGAAACCCTAGCATAACCCTCACAGAGCCTCATCACCCCCTTAATTTTATGTTTTAAAATTTTCAATATATTTTTAACTTTTTAAAGGTTAATGTTTTCTATTTTTTTTTAATTCTTTACCATTTTAATTTTTTTTTATAATTTTGAATGGATTTTTTTTTCTTTAAATTTGTTTTAGTTTTGAATTTTTAAATGATTGATTTTATATATTTATAGTTTTTTTGTGTGTTTCTAAAGGTTTGTTTGTTTGTTTGTTTGTTTAATTTTAATATATTTTTAAGATGTGGTATCAAAGTGCTTGCTATTTTAATTTCATGAAAGAAAGGTTTGTTATTGGTAGCACCTTTTTCATTTTGGGGTCTGATTTTGACATTTTCATTGCAATGTCGTTTTCTATTAAGGCCATAGTTTCAAAAAGGTTGTAATTTCATCATTGAAAGAAATGGGGATGTCATGGTAGCACCACTTTTTGAGTTGGGGGTTTATTTAGGGTTTTCAATGTAGTGGCATTGGTTGTTAAGTCCAAGGTCTCAAACAATATGTAATTTTAGCCTCAAAAAAACGTGGGTGATACCGATAGTACCCCTTTTTTATTCAGGGGCTAATTTATGGTTTTGATTTTTTTTTAACAGTAACGGCTTAGAAGCTTTTCATTAAAAGTGGAAAACAGATATTACATAGCTGGAGAAGGGTGATTGTTCCCTAAGAAAAACAGTGTTTGTCACCCCTTGTTCATCCTTCTCGAGTTTATAACGCTTCTTAAACTTGCCTAATCTATGGAAGTTGTAGCTTCTTACATATTGGCCGAGAAAGAAAATACAGAAACAAAACATTACATATAATTTATACTAAGACCGATAAGCATTCTGGCTACAGATCCAGTTTCCAACAAACAGGGGCCCAAAAAAAGGCAATCGACATAACTAACTGCAAACACTTAGACCAAGACCAAACAACTTACGGGTTGAGATCCTTGAAATTCTCCATGTTGCGTTCCTTGGCTGAACTAAGTCTGAAGAACAAGCCTGAATTCACCATTGCACTGCCGAACTTCTCCATCTTCTTTTCAAGATTCCCAATGCTGTTGCTAGAGGCTTCCAAGTGGGGCTTCATGAGGGGATTCGGCGGCATTGCTGCTGTGAGGGCATTGACCCTATCCTCAAGGTTTCTATTATGAGTCTTTACTTTTGAATGTGTTGCTTCTGCGAGAGTATAGACCTTGGTGAGGACTCTTTTTATCTCCATGTTTTCATTGCGTGCCAGTATAACTTGATGCTCCTAGTCAGCAACTCGAATTTGGAGAGCTATATTAGAAGTGGAACCCCAGTGATGCCCTACTTCCTGGACCTTCTCATCCTGCAGAACCTCAAACTCATCTCCATCCCTAAAATCACTACCACCTGGGCACTGCTCACAAGTAACCTGTATCCTTTCATTCAGAGGATGTACCCAACTATGGGCCCGTTTCGAGTAACTGCCATGATGGCGACAGAGAGGGAAAGATGACCTAGAGAACATCACAATGTGTTCCATATTAGACTGTGGACCTTCCCTCCCAAAATGCAGACTAACCCTGAGGAGGCAACCGACCTTGCCTCTTATCGAATTCTCCGGACCAGAATGTCTGAAGATGACAATTAGAATGAGGGGGGAAATGCTATTTCCTGGGCTCTTGAAGGAGTCGTGATGCCCACTCCTCCCCTTAGCATCACACGTGCTTCCCATCTGGCAGGGCGTGAATCGAGGCTCTTTAATGTAGAGAAGACGAGAATCGAGGCTCTTAAATGGAATTGAATTACTTAGGTGGGAATGAACAACCACGAACCTAGATAAATGTGGATATTTTGTTAAAATGAAGGTTATATCCATCAAATGAATAAGGGAGTTAATGAATCCAAGTATCCTTCCTTAGCTTGTTATCACATTCCAATGTTTCATGACTTAGGCCAACGCCTTTGTTAGCCAACCTGTCTGCTTGTTGGTTCTAAGCTCTAAGAACATGGAAAAATTTGATCTTCTTGAATTCCTTGGTGAGACAGAGAAGAAGATGTTGCATTTTGGTGAAAGGCTTCTTATTATTTCTGGCTAACCTTCTAGCTTCCCTTATGACTATTGATGAGTCTCCAAACGCTGCCAGTTTCTCAATTTTCATTTCCTTGGAAAGTTCCAATCCTTTGATAAGGGCGAGCCACTCGGCTTTGTTATTGGTCGCTTTCCCGATGCTCCTGGAGTAATCTCTCTTCTTGTTTCCCCTGGGGTGCAAAATAACCCCCCCCCTGCACTTGCCAGCCCTGGATTTCCTTTCAAGGCCCCATCAAAGAACAGAATGCAGCAACCTAAGTTTGCTTTCCATGCCTGGAAACACTCGTTGCTCATTCTAAGCTGCCACTTCTCAGATTTCGGATTTTTGGGAGGTTTTGTCCAATGATGGAGATAATTTGAGGGGACAAGGAGAACGACCATCTAGTCTCGTTCTTCGATGGTCAGAGGTTCTTTATGTAAATTTGGCATACCTCTTGATCGTAAGGCCTCAGTCCAAATCACTTTTGCTGAATCAACTACCTTTTCGGGTCTAGAGATTTTCCAATCAAAAATTTCATATTTTCTAGCATTCCAAATTTTCCACCATATGAATCTAGGGAAGACATCCCACGCTCTAGCAAGATCAGGTTTGTTCTTTAAAGATCCAAAATAGAAGTCCCTCCAATGACTGAAAAGGTCATTCCAATTTGTGGGCAACATGATGTTGACATTTAGACCATGAAAGGCCAAATTCCAGACCTCCTAAGAATAATTGCATTAAATGAAAAGATGATCCAGGGTCTCCTCAGCCTCTTTGCACAAAATGCATCTAGTTGGCTCGATTATACCATGATTTCTCAGGTTTTCTGCAGTCAAAGGTTTTCTATGAGCCAGAATCCAGAAGAAGGCATTAATTTTAGGGAGGCCATATTTGTTCCAAACCTTGTTAGAGTTTATGTCCATGTTGGGATTGCTCTTGCTATAAAAGATCTTTTGTAGCCTTCCTTGACCAAATAGAGACCCTTCTTCCCCCAACCTCTACTATCCTTGATATGCTTATGAATGGGATTGTTACCGTTAAGAAGAGTTAATAGAACCTTGTAATCAGTAGAAAGCTGAGCTGGTGGCTCCAAATTCTTCCAACCATCCCATCTTCCACTAGGCGTCCAAGAAGAGAGATCATACAAGGTTTTGATATTTTTGTGATCTAACCAAGTTTTTTAATTCTCCTAGTTCGCGGCAGTAGGAGGCAAGTGAGCTGGATCCCAGCTTATCTTGCTAGATTTTAATCCATTTTCCATTTCCAACCAGCCAATACACACGTCCCTGAATTACATGAGCTGCTTTTTTGCACAGGTCCCAAATTGGGGAGCCCTTTCTAGACATGTCAACCTGCTCGATACACCTTCTTTTGGAACCTGTCATATATTTCTTTTGGAGAACCTGCTTCCACCAGGCATTTTCTCCGAAAATTAATCTCCAAAGAATGTTAGCACCAAGCGCAAGATTCATTTGTAGAGGGTTTCTAATATCGGCTCCACCATCGCTAATTGGCTTACATACCATGTCCCAACCAATGAGAGGAAACTTTTTAGTATTTGAGGATTTGCCTCCTTCCTAGAGGAAGTTTCTCAACTCTTTATTTATCTCCAGAATGATGAATTTAGGGGAAATGGAAATAGATCAAATGTAGATCGGAAGGGAGGAGAGTGTGAAAATCAGATCACATCCAAGAACTCTCCAAGAAATTACACTCTCTCATATGAAAAATCTCACACAACTGGTCAAAGGCACAAAAATAATGCACAAGAATAGATTTATGTATTACTTCTCATGAATAATAATTACATCAGCCAACATATGAATGTTGTAGGCTGTTATTAAAAAAATATTACAGCAATCATTTGAATGGCTAAATATGCCAAAAGAATCTCCTAATCATCAGACTTTCTAAAAATGCCCATCCCCCCTAGGTGGCAAGTTGGCTTTCCAAAACTGCTCAAAAGCTCACGAATTCTCTAATTAGTGAGCTGAAGGTGAAATATAGCCAAAATAGATGCCAAATATGAGATTTTAGTGGAATTGGTGTTAAGGAAATTTTTTGGTGAGAAAAACACTTTCCTAGGTTGACTAGGTCTTTCCTATGGGGGAAAAAGCAATAAAAGCAACAGCGTTCTTCACAAATGTGCCCTCCTTCCTAAATCTTATCCAGAAATGTTTAGGAATGTGCCCAAGTTTCCTAGGTGACTTGTAGATCACACCTTGAATGGAATCTTATCCTCCATGTTGCCTTGTGGACCACACAATGGCAATATCCTCAATTATTACATAGAATTAACCAACAAGTGATTAATTAATGCATCTTATGTAATTAAATAAATGGTAGGAAGGCTTAAATATTCCAACACCCCCTCTTAAGTCTGACTTAAATGATCTAAATATTAGAATATATAAAAAATGCTAAGGGCCCAGTAACAAGACTTGGTCACCCCATACAAAATACTGTCGATCCACAAAACAAGGATAGAAGGAAAACCTCATGGGAAAAACCTTCCCTCAAAACATGGACATACCAAAATTGAAAGGTTTCTGATCAACCCTTCACTCCACCACATGTCCAACCATCCCAAGAAGTGATCTAAGATATCTGAATGTCTTCTCTGTGAAAGCCTTGGTGAAGATGTCTGCAGTTTGCTCACCTGTGGGGCAATACTGCAAATCTATGATCTGTTCATGCACTAGGCCTCTGATGTAGTGCATATGAATCTCTATGTGCTTGGTCCTCTGCCTCTGTACTGGATCACATGAAACTCTAATGGAACTCTGGTTGTCACAATAAATGACAGTAGGAGTACTGAAAAAAATCTCAAACTCAGACAAAATCCCCTACAACCAGACACACTGTGTAGCAGCATTCATTGCTCCTTTGTACTCTGCCTCCGCTGAATATAGTGCTATGGAATTCTGTTTCTTGCTGGACCAGCAAACAGGGCCACCTCTAAGCATGAAAACAAATCCTGATGTGGATTTCCTGTCAAGGCTATCACCAGCCCAATCCGAATCTGTGAAACTCAAGAGATTTAAGCTCGAATCTGCCAGATAGTGAATCCCATCACTCTTTGTGCCCTTCACATAATGAAGGATTCTTTTTGCAACCCTCCAATGTAACTCATGTGGATGCTCCATGTATCTAGATTCCACACTCACAGCATATGCAAGATCTGGACGAGTGTGAGTCAAGTAGAGTAAGCTGCCAATCAACTGTCTGTAGAGTGTACTGTCAAAGAGTGGTGTAGATTCTGCTTCTTCCATTCTGACTCCGGAAAGGAATGGAGTCTTAGAAGGCTTGCAATCAGCCATATTAAACTTCTTCAACAAATCAGAAGCATACTTTGACTGACATACCTTGGTTCCTTCTTTTGTTTGTGAAATTTCAAGCCCCAAAAATTGCTTGAGAATTCCCAAGTCACTCATGGAGAATGCTTGGTGCATTGTGGTCTTAAGTGATGCTATTTGTTCAGTGCTATCACCTGTGATCAGAAAATCATCAACATACAGCACTATTAACATAATAAAACCATCAACAAACTTCATATAGACATTTGGGTCAGATTTACACCGAACATAGGATTGTGACAACAAAAAACTGTCCATCTTCGCATACCAAGCCTTGTGGGCTTGCTTGAGTCCATACAAAGATTTTTTCAACCTGAAAACAAGGTTTTGATATGATGTGTACCCCTTTGGCTGCTGCATAAATATCTCTTCTTCAAGTTCCCCATCGAGGAAAGCAATTTTCACATCCATGTGATGTACTTCCCACCGCTTGGAAGCTGCCACTGCCAAAACTAGTCTAATGGAGTCCTTCTGAGCTACCGGTGCAAATGTTTCATTATAGTCAAGTCCTTGGACCTGAGAATACCCCTTTTCTACCATCCTTGCTTTGTACTTAATGGCTGTACCATCCTCTGCACATTTAGTCTTATAAATCCATTTGCATCTTACCAACTTTCTGCCTGCGGGGAGCTTGACTAGCTCCCAAGTTTCATTCTTCTGCAATGACTGAAACTCCTCATCCATAGCAATCTGCCATCAAGGATCATGTGAGGCATCCTTATATGTTTTTGTATCAGAATCTATCATCATATAGCAATTCTCATAAAGATAAGGATCATTCACATTGAGAGCAGTCTCAAACTGTGATCTAGTCCTTCTTTGGTCCTGAGGGTTGCCTGCTAGTTCACCTGCTACTTGCAAAGTTTTTGCAGCCCACTTAGGCCTTGTAGGTGAGTTAGCATATGCAATAAATTGATCCTCATTATCAGAAATATCAAAATAAAAAATATCAAGAACATCACTTACTTCTTCTTCAGTCGACGGTGAAGATGAATCTCCAATTTCTGCGCTCTGAGAGGGCTCTTCCTCAAATTGCACACTTCTTTCGATGAATGCTTTATGAGTTGTCATGTTCAACAACTTATAAGCTTTGGATTCCTCTGAATATCCCACAAAAAAACATGGTTGGCTTTGGGGCTGCATAGCCCTCCTCTTCTCAATCGGAGTCCTAGCCCAAGCCTTTGAGCCAAAAATCCTAAAATGAGAGATATCCAGTTTGTTACCTGTCCAAACCTCGAAAGTAGTGATACCTTTGAGAGCTTTGTGTGGCACTTTATTCTGAATATAGGTGGCACAATTTATTGCTTCAGCCCATAGCTTAGGAGACAAACCTTTTTCCTCAAGCATGCATGTGGCCATCTCCTTAAGAGATTTGTTCTTCCTCTCAGCAACCCCATTTTGCTGAGGTGTATATGGAACTGTATGTTGCATCTGTATGCCCGATGAAGCACAAAATTGCTGAAACTCTGATTTCACATACTCACCACCATTATCATATCTTAACACTTTAATATTTCTACCAGACTGATTCTCAACTGAGGCTTTGAATAACTTGAATAACCCAAAAACTTTTGATTTAAGCTTGATGAAATAAACCCAACAATACCTGCTGAAATCATCTATGAATGTGAGAATATATTTTGCTGAATTCAATGACTCATGAGGAAATGGACCTGATATATTAGAGTGTATAAGTTCCAATGGTGCAGTGGTTCTCTCAATGGTAGATCTCCCATACTTGTGCTCAGGATGTTTTCCTAGGATGCAAGATTGACAGACACCTTTGGAAAATTTGATATTGGGCAGCCCTGTAACCATCTCTTTCTCATGAAGTTGGAAAAGGTATTTGTAATTAAGGTGGCCAAATATTTCATGCCATAGCTTGCTGGACTCATTGGTATGGGTTAATAGAGAAGAAGGTGAGGAGTTTGGCACAAAATGAGAAAACGTGTAAATTCTAGAATAGTGGTCAGCAGTACTAAATGCAATAATTTTTCCTGTTGAAATTTCTGCTATCTCAACATCATTGGGGGTAAAGGTTACTCTCTTGGGAAGCCCTGTATGGGTCATCTGATAGAATGACAGTAGGTTTGCAACAAGTCCAGGGACATATAAATATTATTAAATGACCCAAACTCGATATCTATGCTACCTTTGCCTTTGCTAGAAGTTTCAGAATTGTCTCCCAATACAATATTCGGACCACTGGAAGAGTCAAGTGAAGTAAAATACTTACTTGCAGACACCATGTGTCTTGAAGCACCGAAATCAATGATGAATGATGAAGATTGGGAAGTGTTGTCCATCAGTGCATGAACTCTCTCTTTGTCATCGGAATTTGATCCTCCATCCTTCCTTCTTGCGCTCTATGGGAGAGGGATATTGGCTTTCTCCAATGCATGAGTTAATTGGTCGATGGTCTTCTTCATACAAGAGCTTTCATGATGAAAGCCCTTGCTGCAATAAGTGCATTTTGTCCTATCATTCTTCTTGTTCGGATTCTTCCTGAAGTTTGATGGCTCTCCATTAAAATTCTGCTTGTCTTTCCACTCACCGGTGGGCTTCTTGAAGTTGCCTTTCTTCTTGCCTTTCGAATTCTTTGAGTATCCAACATTTAGACAATGGTCTTTGGATGGATATTTAATGGCTCCCATTAAGACCATCTTGTCTTGTTCTTGAGTTAATGACTCCATGAATTCTGAAAGTGACGGGCTCTTCCAATTTTTAATTGCTTTCCGGGTGGAATGGAAGGTGGAAACAAAAATTGAATAGTCCGGGCCAAGCTTGGAGAGAATGGCCAAAACTAATTGCTCATCTTTCTTGTCTATTCCACATTGCTTCAGCTGCAATACAAGAGACCTGAATTTGGAGAAGAAGTATTGTATATTATCGAAATTTTGCGGACTCAAAGAGACTAGCTCGTTATCCAATTGGTGGCCTCTCAATTCTTCGGTTTTACCGAACAATTCTTGAAGTTTCAGCCATACTTAATTGGGTGAAGTGAGGCCATCAAGATGAAATAAGAGTTCTCTGGATGTAGTGAGACATAACAGCCCATAGGCTTCATCCCTTCGATTATGCCATTTAGATCTCTCCACTGTTGAGGTTGGCTTAGCTTTTGTTGCCATGGTCACCCTGTAGAGCCCTTTGCTCCTCAGTAGAATATCCATCTGTGCTTTCCAATCAAAGTAATTGAAAGGAGTGAGGATGATATGCTATGTAATATGATCCATTTCTACAATTGATATAAACTTTTGGACTGAAATTAGAACACTTATGGATTCCAAAATGCGCCCTGCAGAGAATAGAGATCACCCGGTGGTTTGATCAATGCGCCCTTCCTGAGACTATTGGATCCTACAAGACAATCAATAGATGAAAGGAATAGCTTGATGGCTCTGATACCATGTGAAAATCAGATCACATCCAAGAACTCTCCAAGAAATTACACTCTCTCATATGAAAAATCTCACACAACTAGTCAAAGGCACAAAAATAATGCACAAGAATAGATTTCTGTATTACTTCTCATGAATAATAATTACATCATCCAACGTATGAATGTTGCAGGCTATTATTAAAAAAATATTACAGCAATAATTCGAATGGCTAAAGATGCCAAAAGAATCTCCTAATCATCAGACTTTATAAAACTACCCATCCCCCTAGGTGGCAAGTTGGCTTTCCAAAACTGCTCAAAAGCTCACGAATTCTCTAATTAGTGAGCTAAAGGTGAAATATAGCCAAAATAGATGCCAAATACAATATTTTAGTGGAATTGGTGTTAAGGAAATTTTTTGGTGGGAAAAACACTTTCCTAGGTTGACTAGCTCTTTCCTGTGGGGGAAAAAGCAGTAAAAGCAACAGCTTTCTTCACAAATGCGCCCTCCTTCCTAAATCTTATCCAGAAATGTTTAGGAATGCACCCAAGTGGCCTAGGTGACTTGTAGATCACACCTTGAATGTAATCTTATCCTCCATGTTGCCTTGTGGACCACACAATGGCAATTTCCTCAATTATTACATAGAATTAACCAACAAGTGATTAATTAATGCATCTTATGTAATTAAATAAATGGTAGGAAGGCTTAAATATTCCAACAAAGAGAACCAAATTGATTAACACCAGCTTTCCTGCTGGGTTTAACCACCTGAATCCCCAAGCATTGATTTTATTTTTGATTTTGTCAATGAGAACCTGCCAATTCGCCCTTTTCTTTTTTCCTTTAAAAATGGAATTCCTAGATAACGGAAGGAATGCCACTCTGATATTCCTTCAAACTCCAGAATGCAAGCAATTCTAGCCAAGGTGCCGGGTGGACTATTCCACCCATAAATTTTGGATTTTCCAAAGTTTACCTTTCCATCCGACGCAGCGAGAAAAGTGGATAGAGCATTTTTGAACCTCTGAGCAATTATTGTTGAAGCGCCCCCCAGCAGGATAGTATCATCAACAAACTGGGCGTGGTTAGCCAGCTTAACTCCTCTGGCTATTTTGATCCCTTCAAGATCCCCAATGTCTTATAAGAGCTAAAGCATCCTGCTGAAAGAGTCTTCTACCAAAATATAAAGAAAAGGGGACAGTGGGCAGCCCTGACGGATGCCCCTAGAAGCTTGAAAGAAATTAGTAGGTCTGCCATTGATCAGAGGGGCAATCCAGGGGTTTCTAATGCATGCTTTAATCCATCTTACGAATCTAGTAGAAAAAACAAATTTTGACATAACAGCAAAGAGAAAAGTATGGTTTACCCTATCAAAGGCGTTGGCCATGTCAAGTTTGATTTCCATCCCTTGTTGTCCTCTTTCCATGCTGGAGTGGATGGCCTCCTGTACAATGATAATATTATCCAATATTTTCCACCCCTCGATGAAGCCACCTTGGGTGTCCGAGATTAATTTTCCCATAACATTTTTCATTCTGGTTTCCAGGATCTTAGAGAGAATTTTATAGGATGTGTTACACAAAGAGATAGGTCTGAAGCGGTTGATGGAGGTGGGCCTTTTCTCTTTGGGAATCAGTGCAAGAAACGAGGAGTTGGTAGCTCCACCCACCTTGTCCTTCTTTCTAGTCCAATTCAACATTTTTTTTAGATCCTCCTTGATGATATCCCAAGCAGCCTGATAGAAATTGATGGTGAAACCATCTAGCCCCGGGGCTTTGTCATCCTAGAGGGACCAAATAGCGTCTTTTATCTTGAATTCAAGAATTGGTTTGGCCAATTCCCTGTTCTCAGTTTTCGAGATGAGAGTTACGATACTCGAAAGAAGGTCTTCCTGAGCTAATGGGTCGGTTTCTTTCTTATCCAGGTAAAGATATCGAAAGTGCTGAAAAACATGGAGTTTTATATCCCCCTGATCCAATATTTGAGCTCCATCTTTGTCCTTTAGCTCATTGATCATATTGCGACTGAGCCTTAGCTTCATCTGATTATGAAAATATGATGTGTTGTTGTCCCCAGATTTTAACCAGAGTTGCCTTTAATTGATCCTCCATTCTTCTTCTACCCACTTGGCTTCTTTGAGGATTTTATTGGTAAGATCTTTCTCCGTACAAATTATCTCGGGAGTGATAGTGTTGGTCTCCATTTTTAACTACAGATCAACGAGATCTTTTTGAAGATGAGCTTTTGTAGAATGGGGGCTGATATACTCACTTTTCGCCCAACTTTTCAAAGCGTTTTTCACATTTCTGAGCTTTGTTTCCCAATTGAAACTGGCAGAGCCCGATCTTTCGTCACCCCACACGTGCTTGATAATGTCCAAGACCTTGCTGTCATGAAGCCAAAGATGATTAAAGCGAAATGGGATTGGTCCAAGAATTGCTAGGGGAGAAAGGACTAAGGAGATTGGTTTATGATCTGAGGTCACGGAAGGCAGGGCATAGGAGGATGGGAAGAGGTTTTTTTGCAGGAATGTCGCACTCAGCAGGAAACAGTCCAGCGTGGATGCAATATGACCAATTCCCACTCTTTTATTGCTCCAGTTGTAATTACCATTTTTAAGGGGTTGGGCAATGAGGTCCAAGTCTATAATAAGGTCCTCCAATTGTTCCCCGAAGGGGTCCCTGACCCTGGAACCACTTCTTTTTTCATCCTGATATTTCGTGGCATTGAAGTCTCCAGCCACTATAAGATCCTTCCCTCTCAGCTCATCTTTCAGAGAGGAGAGATTAGCCCAAAAAGATTGCTTGTCTCTCAAATGAGTGGGGCCATATTTTGATTTTTTTTTTATGTAACTCAGTCAGCAACCAGTGCTGGTTTCGTTTCATGTTTTTTATTTCATACTCACTTGAGAAGATACTAGCTATACCTCCTAATGCACCTTTAGCACTCATGGCATCTCCTTGACAATTTTTCCATAAGTGCTGTGAAAGGGGTAAGATTTCCACATCACTCATCTTAGTCTCTTGGACAAGCAGGATATTAGGACGTTTAGTTTTGATGATGTCTTTCATTGCTTCAATTTTATTTGCTCCCCTAGTCCCCTGCAGTTCCAAGAGACAATCTTCATTACTTCTTGCTTGATTGTGGCCCTGCCTTTGGCCTTCCATCTGCTTTACCTAAGACTTTTGGATTTTGTAGGATTTTCATTTCCTCAATCCTTCTCTTCCTTCCCAAATCCATTTCTTGCTCAGCTTCTTGTTTACATATATACCTAAGTGATTTCTGTCCACGAGTGTTGGGAGGTGAGGTTTCCTCTTCTTGAGATCCTATGAAGGAAGATTCCGGGGATGGGCAGAGAGTCATGGCTTTTCCATTTTTCACCTTTTCTGCCTAGGATCCACTTGGTGATTGCGAAACTAGATCACGATTCTCTTCTTCAAGGGTGAGATCTATGCTATTTTTTTCGGCACCCAACAGCTCTTCTCCCACCTCGCGAATTTGTTCTTCTTCCATAGTGATTTCCCCTTCTTCAATGTTTAAAGCTACAAAAGGATTGCTTGTTATGGCTTCATTTTCCAACTGAGGGGTTGCTGCAGTCTTTTGCGGCTGAGCTTCCTTTTTCTGGTGGGCTAGGGTTTTGCATTTTCTTTCTTTTCTTTGCTACTTTCCATCCTTCCTCTTGGATTTTCTTAGGAGCCTCTTGAGCATCTCTTGGACAGTTCTTGACGAAGTGGCCGTACTCGTGACATTTTTTACAATTGAATGGAAACTTCTCATAATCTACCTATTGTTCGTATTCCACCCGTCCATACAAAGATTAACAACTCCAGGTAGCCCCTTTTCCAAATCCACCTCCACGCAGATCCGGACACAGGAGAAGAGAGGACCTTTGGGTTCAACCTTGTCAATGTATTTCCAAGGGAGTTGCCTATTTCCTAAAGAGATTCATCATTCCAGCAATGAAGTGGGAGATGGGGCAGATGGACCCATATTGGCACATCCGAGGGGACGTCTCTGTCTAGATCAAAGGATAAACACCAGCGGTTTAGATAAACCCCTCTTGGACCCATGAAATAAGGCCCACTTTTGAAAATAAGATCCCGATCAGCTTTGTTTTCGAACAAGAAAGTGAAATAACCCTTTCCATAGAAACAATGTTGCATGCCTCCAGAGATCATAGGCATCCAATTTTTTTTAACCCAGAAATCCATCGACTTGGTTGATGGCCAAATACTCGTGAACTGACCTATCAGACCTCGATCACTCAGAGCCAGGGATTTCATTCACGAAGCAGCCGACATGATCTGAATTTTAGGGGCATTTGCTCGTTTGACAAAGCCATCCCTAGGAGTAGCCACGGAAGAAGAAGGGGGAGGTGAAGCAACAACTAAAGCCCTGAAGGCTGCGTTGAGCTGCCTCCTCGGCTCCTCAAGGCAATTTGAATCCATCACAAGGGTCGTCTAGGGTTCATCCCTAAACTGAGCCCGCAGACCCACGTAGAGCGCATGGCTCCTTTCAGCTCCTCACGCACTCGGCTCCTCACACACTCAAACCTAACATAAGATTGAAAATTGATTTATGGTTTTGATTACAATGGCATCAACCAAGCTTTAAAAAAATTGTAATAACTTGTAATTTTAGCACTGAAAAAAAAAAAACAACCTCTGGAGGGTTCTCGTCAAGTTGTATAATGTGTTTATCTAGTTAAATCCCAATGGATCAACAATGAAATTGTATGACTAAATTCAATAGGAATAAAAAATTTGGACCACTTCACCTTTGTTCCCATATCAAAATCTTATAGCTCTTCTTAGATATTCATTTGTAGCTACTTTTAAATTGTTAGGAGTAATTCAAGGTTGTATACTCATCCTTTAGAGGGTTACATGTTGGGAAAACTATGAACCTTATCTTGCTTATCACCATTTTCACACCAACAACATTCAACCAATTGCTATACCCACAACTCCTAAATGTTGCATGAGAACCAAATATTGTCAAAATCTTGTGATTTAAACATTGTCTCAGTTAGTTGAAGGTTTTCCTGTCACCGCCATCATCTTTTCCCTCTTTTCTAATCTTAGTAAGTAGTACATTCACATACATTTGTGTAACAGTACATACAAGGCCTCATAAAATGGGTGGTAATAACAATGATCTTACTTTGATAATCCTTGTCTCAATGACAGAGATGGGTCATTCCCCAACTATTGATAAGTGAGATTCCCTTAACAACAAGGCATCACATTTTTCTCCAAACCCTAGCCCTCCAAGCCATACAAACAAATCCAAATACATGAATACAATTCAAGAATTAACAAAACAATATGAGAGGCACCTAGAGGATGTCTAAGACATGATCAAAGAAATTGAACTTCAAGATAGACATGATAGAAAATTGAATGTCGATTGTGAACAAGGGAAAATCCTCCTTTTCACTCCCTCAAATCTTGAAACATATTATGGTTTCAAAACCTTTTCCAAGTTGTAGCATTATGTAATGGGTAGTTTGGGACATAATCTGAGGTGTAACCTAAAGGTCTAAATGATCCTAAAATTTATGGGACAAGGTTGACACTATGCTTAGATGGTGAAGGATTTTTTCTACTTGTTCTCATTAGAAGACAATGTTCAACCAATTAATCACTAGGTAATGGCCATAAACTAAGAGATTATATGTTTGAATCCAAAAATAGAATTAGTGGGAAATGTTAACACCTGTACTATTGTCATCTTGGAGATTCTAAAAAAATGGGCTCATAATTCCATAAGCACTTTGTGACTCATCTTAAAGATGGCCATGGTAGTCTTAACTTTGTTCTTAAGGAGTCTCTAATTTGACTAATGAGAATATCTTACATAATGGTCTAACAACAATCCATCATGGAAAATGTTATTGATGATATAAAGAAAATGATATTTATATCATAGAATATGATCCATTCTTTGAGCTTTTAAGTCGTAACAAGCCATTTCTTATTCTGCCATTCAAAGATTTCAATAGCTCCATAAAGATAACCAAGCCAACAAATTCAGAGGATGATTTCTCCATTCCATCACTCCTACAACGAACTCCATCCTAAAAGAACCAATGGACCTTCTCTGGAAGTTATTTGGAAAACAACATGATACTAATACATGGGATTATAGTGTGAGATAACCTCATCATTTGATTTTCCTTCGGTGATCTCCATATAATAAAATATTTAATGAAGACAATCAATGCAAACATTACTTGGAATGATTTTCCTTTGGTGATCTCCATATAATAAAATATTTAATGAAGACAATTGCAAACATTACTTGGAATATTATGTTAGAAAGACGTGTAAGTATTTTTTTTTTTTAAATTTTGAATTCTCTTGGAACATTACTTGGAATATTCAAAGCTCTCCATTAGGAAAATAAAAAACTGTGGGCAATTTTATGCCCCTATGGACACTTGCATAAATAAATAAGTCATCAATTACATGTGAGAATGATTATAATAACCTTTTATATATACAAATCTACTCTCAATTCTCTTGTGGAATCAATATTATATATACAAATATATAGTCATTGAATTCTCTTGTCCGTTTCAATTAATTTTCTTTTATGCAATGTTCATCATTACGACAAGCTTAAGTGTTAAAGTCGCTGGATAACTACTTTTTCGTAATCTACATTTAAAAATTGCTTAGCATACCCTACTTTAGTTTTTTTCTAAATTGGGATCTCGTCCTTTTATGGGTAGTAAACTCAAAAATAAGCTTGACTCACCATTAGACACTTAATTGAAGAATAAGGTTATTTAATTCTAGTTTTTGGTAAATTTTTTGTGTGCAATATTCCTTTAAGATAATTTGAACAAGGGTAAAGTTAATTATAAAGGAGAATTATGCCGAACTTAAGTGTTCCCTAAAGCAGCTAAATACCTACTTTTTTGAAAACCTACATTTAAAAATTGTTTAAATTGTTTTCCATAACTTACTTTAATTTTTCTAAATTTGGAGCTCATCTTTTTATAGTGGTAAACTCATAAATAATTTGTACCCACCTTGAGTTGATGAGTAAAACTCAAGGTTGAGAAGTTGGAGACAATGACTAATCAAAGATTCAAGAGTCAAACTCTCTACTTGCAAGCACTCATGAGTCTTTGACAACTTAACACGTTTGACTCAAGTACTTGAAAGTTAAGCAGCGAAATACCTATTTTTTGAAAACCTACATTTAAAAATTGTTTAAATTGTTTTCCATAACTTACTTTAATTTTTCTAAACTTGGAGCTCATCTTTTTAGAGTGGTAAACTCATAAATAATTTGGACCCACCTTGAGTTGATGAGTAAAACTCAAGGTTGAGAAGTTGGAGACAATGACTAATCAAAGATTCAAGAGTTAAACTCTCTACTTGCAAGCACTCATGAGTCTTTGACAACTTAACACATTTGACTCCAGTGCTTGAGATTTATATTTGTTGGGCACTCTATAAATACCTCAAAGTAACGGAAACTACTCATTTTCACTCTTCTTCTAATCACAATCATTGCAAACCTAAACTGAAAGGATAAATAAGGTGCACAACTAAGATCTACATGCTAAAAAAACAGGATCGTAGAGCAATAACAATAAACAAGATGCAAATACAAATTACACAAACACATTACAAGAGAGACACCAATATATCGTGGTTCACCCAAGATGGGCTATGTCCACATTGAAATTGCCAGTCCTTATTTTATACCATCCAACAAATGAAGAGATACAACCTTCAGCACATCCGCTGCACTTCCTCTTCACTGTCTCACAGTCTCTCTTCACGATCTCAGAGATTTTAGAATGCATAATACCTAATACATCAACCCTAGTTGTATTACAATGTCTTTCTTATAAAGGGGAAATACAATGGAAAAATACCACGGGTTACCCAAAACCATGGGCCCGTAATATGTTGGCGAAATAGCCCAAAAATTTTCTTTGGGGGCTACGTGTCAGGATCATAACCAAATCTGGGGTACAACACAGCTGAAACAATATCATCTATGCGACTGGAAGATCAGGCTCCACAACCAACAATCTCCCACTTGGAGACTGATCACAGCAACTCCACCGCTGGTGTACTTGCTGGACTTGGACTTGGCAAATTTCTCATCTTCTCCTTCAAGCTAGAAGGCCAACTGAAACCTAGCAAGAACTCAATTTCTCTCTGGTCACTACCTTTGTTAACATGTCTGCAGGATTCTGGCTAGTATGTATCTTTTCCAGATTCAACAGTTCATCTTCCAAAACAAAGTGTATGAAATGGTACTTGAGCTGTATATGTTTAGTCCTGGAATGGAATGCTGAGTTCTTTGCAAGATGAATGGCACTCTGGCTGTCACTATGCAACTTGCTATCCTTCTGCTTCTTACCCAATTCCTCCATAAGCCTCTGCAACCAAGTCATCTCTTTACTAGCCTCTGTAACAGCAACATACTCTGCTTCTGTTGTTGAAAGCAAAACAACCTTTTGCAATTTCGAAATCCAACTTACTATTGTTCCACCTACAGTGAAACGCATACCCTGTGGTGCTCCTCATGCTACCTTATCATCTGCCATATCTGCATCAACATATCCCTATAGAATAGTGTCTGAACCTCCAAAACATAATGCATGAGTTGTATTACCTCTCAAATACCTGACAATCCACTATACTTCCTTTCAATTTTCTTTACCTGGATTGTTCATATATCTCCTCACAACTCCCACTACATGTGCAATATCTGGTCTTGTGCACACCATGGCATACATCAAGCTGTCAATTGTTGTTGAATAGGGAATCTTGGACATGTGATATGTCTCTTCCTATGTCTTGGGACACATTTCCTTACTTAGATTGAAATGGTTGGCCAAAGGTGTACTAACTGGTTTTGCATTCTGCATTATGAACCTCTCCAACACCTTTTGTATGTACTTACCTTGAGACAATGTCAATTTGCGATTTTTCCTATCTCTTATTATTCTCATACTAAGGATTTGTTTTGCAGCACCCAAATCCTTCATCACAAATGAATTTGCTAACTTCCTTTTGAGAACATTTATTTCCTACATGTTAGACCCTGCAACAAGCATGCCATCTACATACAATAACAAGATAATATATGTTCTATTATCTAGCCTCTTGAAATAAACACAGTGGTCAGAATGACATTTACTATAACCTTGTTCTGTCATAAACCTGTCAAATTTTAAATACCACTGCCTTGGAACTTGCTTCAAACCATACAAGCTCTTCTTGAACCTGCATACCAAATTTTCCTTCCCTTTTACCTCATACCCTTGTGGCTGCTGCATATATATCTCTTCCTCCAAATCGCCATGAAGAATGGTTGTTTTTACATCTAACTGTTCAAGATGCAAATCTTCTACCACCACTAGACTTAAGATAGTCCTAATTGAAGTCATCTTAACAACAGGAGCAAATATTTCATCAAAATATATACCTTTCTTCTATGCAAACCCCTTTACAACAAGTCTAGCCTTGTACTGCTTCTTACCTCCTTCTTCTTCCTTCAACCTATAAATCCATTTGTTCTACAATGCTCTTTTACTAACAGGCAACTGAACCAAATCCCAAGTCTGGTTTTCTACCAATGAGTCCATCTCCTCATTCATACCTTACTCCCACTTCTTTCTAGTTTCCACCTGCATTGCTTCTTCATAACATTATGGCTCACCAACATCAGTCGTCAATAAATAATATATTGAAGGAGAGTATCATTCAGGGAGTCTACTTAACCTGGTAGATCTTCTTACACTTGCAGGAGTTTTAGGTACTTGCTGTTGTTCTTGATTTTTTGACACCTTTGGAACTTCATTTTCTTCAATTTCATCAAGTACTGTGTACTATGTGTTTTCCTTTTTCTATTTATTTCCCTGCAACTGATCTTTATACATGACATTTTAATTGAATATCACATCTATACTCCTAATGATTTTGTTATTTTCATAATCCCATAAGCGATAACCAAAATCATCAACCCCATATCCAATAAAGGTACATTTATTGGATTTAGCTTCAAGCTTTGTTCTATTTTCTTTATCAATATGGACAAATGCTTCACAACCAAACGTTCTCAGAAATGAGTAGTTTACCTTTTACCTATCCATGCTTCCTCCAGAATACCACCATCCAAAGCACTAGAAGGCCCTATGTTTATTAAATAAACAACAGTATTTACAGCATCTTCGCAAAGCTGTAAGGGAAACTCTACATGCAATCTCATACACCTTGCACGCTCCATGATCGTTCTATTCATCCTTTCTAACACACCATTTTCTTGTGGTATTCCTTGGACTTTCTTCTCTCTACGAATCCCATGGTATGAACAATAAATATCAAACTCCTTGCCACAGTACTCACATCCATTATCAGATCTAAGACACTTCAACATTTTTCATGTCTCATTCTCAACCAAAGCTTTCCACTTCTTAAAAGTAACAAACACATCAGATTTATGTTTAATGCAATAAAACCAAGTTTTTCTAGTTGCATCATCAATAAATGTAACATAATAATGAGAGCCACCAAGAGATTGTACTTGAGCTGGTCCCCATACATCTGTATGCACAAGCTCTAACTTTTCATTTTTGTTATATTTCCCAACTCTGAGAAATCTGACTCTCTTATGTTTTCCATAAACACAATTCTCACAGAATTCCAAACTTACTTGCTTCAAATCTGGTAGCAACTTCCTTGAGTGGAGAATCTACATCCCCTTCTCACTCATGTGGCCAAGCCTATGATGCCACAATGTTGTATTTGTTCTTGTGGAAGCTAAAGAGATAGAATGGTTAGTATTATGACCTACCCTGTCTCCTTTTGCTATCACCATTGATCCTTTAGAGATCTTCCACCACGTTTCTCCCAACTGCCCTGTTGAGATCAAATTTTTTTTCATAGCAGGAATATGCCTAACATCTTTTAGCAGCCATTCAGTTCCATTCTTAAATTTTATCCATACCTTATCCATTCCAACAATTTTACATGGTTCATCATCACCCAATAAGACATGTCCAAAATCACCTGGAACATAATCATGAAAATATTTCCTATGGGGTGTAGCATGACATGAAGCCCCTGAATCTACTACCCAATAATCACTAGTATTATCTAATGCAAGAATCAAAGCATCGTGTAACACATCACCTGCTACATTTGCTTCCTGGGTAGTTTCCTGCTGTCCATCTCTTTTCCTCTTTAGAGATCTGTAGTCTTTCTTCAGATGTCCTTTCTTTCCACAGTTCCAACACTCTATTTTTCCCAGTTTGGACTTGGATCTGCCCGTTTTAGACTTGCCACGATTACCTTGGCTCTTTCATTTCTCCCTTTGTCTTCCCCTGCTCTCCATGGTCAATGCATTACCTGATGTCTTACCTGTGATTTTTCTTCGCATTTTTTCGCTAAGAATAACACTAACAACATCATCAAATATCAAGGTGTTTGAACCAGAGACAGAGTTACTTACAGCCATGTTCAATCCATTCCAGCTTTTTGGCAATGAACACAAGATTAGAAGAGCCCTAACTTCATCATAAAAGTTCGAACTTACAGAACTTAGTTGATTTGTAATCGTATTAAATTCATTTAAATGATCAACAACAGATCCACCTTTAGACATCTTCATATTAAATAAACGCTTTATTAGAAATACCTTGTTGGAGGCCAAGGGTCTTTCATACAGCTTACCCAATGCGTTCATCAAACCCTCCGTTATCTTTTCTTTTGAGATATTGAAAGCCACCGACGAAGCCAGGGATAGCTGTATTGTTCCCAGTGCCTTTCTGTCAAAAACCTCCCATTCTTCATCCTTCATAGTCGCCAGTTGCTTTTCTCTTCCTCCCAATGGTAGGAATAGATCCTTCTGGTACAGATAGTCCTCCATTTGCATCTTCCATAACTGGTAGTTTGGGCCATTAAATTTCTCGACCTTAAAATTTTCTTCTTCCACCATTGCTCCCACTCGAACTAGAAACCGTAGTTTCCTGCGGGTTTATCTGCCAAATAGACCTTTAGCTCTGATACCAATTGTTAGAAAAATAGGATTGTAGAGAAATAACAATAAACAAGATGCAAATACAAATTACACAAACACATTACAAGAAAGACACCAATATATCGTGGTTCACCCAAGATGGGCTTCGTCGACACTGAAATTGCCAGTCCTTATTATTATACCATCTAGCAAATGAAGGGATACAACCTGCAGCACATTCGCTGCACTTCCTCTTCACTGTCTCACAGTCTCTCTTCATGATCTCAAAGATCTTTACAATACATAATACCTAATACATCAACCCTAGCTGTATTACAATGTTTTTCTTATATAGGGGAAATACAATGGGAAAATACCACGGGTTACCCAAAACCATCGACACGCAATCTGTTGGCAAAAAACCCAAAAATTTTCTTCGGGAGCCCACTGGCCCCCGCACCCCCAGCTGGAGGAGTGCAACCACTCCCCCGGACCCCCTGGGGCGCATGTCGGGATCATAACCAAACTTGAGGTACAACACGACTGAAACCACATCATCTATGAGACTCGAAGATCAGGCTCCACAACCAACACTACACACTTGATTTTTAACATATAAAGAAAATATTTATCAATCAAACAACAAGAAGGTTTTCATATCTGTAGCAAGGCATTTTCGACAAACTGTTCCAACCAATTTTAAACCACTTAAGGGTGAATCCATGAATATGGGTGTCTAATTTGGGAGGTCTTATGAGAAAATAAATATGATTTTTTCATGTTTTTCAACTTTGGGAAAACAAAAGTGATATTTGTGTTTAGAATTTCACTTTTTAGTAAAAAGAAAATTTTAGAGAATTTTGATAGCTTTCTATTCATTATTTTTTCAAGTTTTTTTATTGAGATTTGATATGTCGATTTGGCAAATGTTTGACACTATGTTCTTATAAAATAAAAAGACTAATAAATAGTCGTATTTTTTTAATGTCCTGAAATCATTATTAAATTTGTGTTTTGTAAAAAAAAAAATGCTACGACAATCTACACAAAATGTATTATGGCATGCCTATAATTTAGTAACCAATGGATGTATATACTAATTATTATAATTTTTTGAATTGGATCAATGGAGAAAGCTTGTTGAATCTCAACATGTTTATCTTGATGGGACATTTCTCCCAATTTACTCTAAAACTAGAAAATCTAAGAATACCATTTTGAAGTTGACACTCCAATGAACAACCCCATATTTTTTTCAAATTTTTTTATTGTGTATTTTTCAAGTTATGAATTTTTCATTGCATTTCATTTTGAAAGCAATGAAACCAAAATGGACACATGTTAACAAAAACAATAATTAAAATGATCAAATCTCACTTAAACACAACAAAATCTATACCTACCGAAAGTAGATTCAATGATAAAACTAATGGTATCAGTTCCGACAGTGGATTTGCAATGTAGCAGATTGTTTTTTCCTTCCGAAAATGGAGAATCCTAAAAACAATGAAGTTTTTAGGTATCAAAAGTTATTTGACCGAATAATTATTTTATGTTATCAAACCCTTAAAATTAGCAATCGGGCGAAAAATAAAATGCAAAAAAAATCCGTTGGACTGGAAAAAAATGGGGACCCACTTTTAGAAATTAAATTATTTGAAATTGTATAAATGAAGACTAAACGAGTCATAATATCGCATCTTTTTTTTCGTAAAGGTCTTTAGAAAATATTTTTTAAGGGGTTTTTGCAAAGGAGATTTCTTTTTGAATGGATTTTTTTCAAAAGAGATTTCTTTCTTAGGAGTTTTTTTTTAAAGGAGATTTATTTCCGAGTTTTTTTTGGAGTAGTCTATTTATTCTATGTTTTCTACTTTACAGTTTGGTCGGAATCTGGTCATTTGTTTTTGGTAAAATTCAAATTTCTATGTGTTTAAATTGTATTTTTGAATCCATAAATAGAATCAACACCCTCAAATACCCCATGTCACCCAAATTATGCAATTTCCATAGTTAATATATGTGATTCTAAGATTTTTTAAAGATTTCCAACTGGAATATGAACAAAATTAGATAGAAAATATGCTCAGAAAATGTTGAAAACATATAATATTTAGACTACACCTTTTATTTTCAAAGGAGATTTCTTTCCAAGGAGTTTCTTTTCGAAGGAGATTTTTTTCTAAAGAGTTTTCTTTTAAGGAACTTCTTTAACGAGATTTTTTTCTAAGAAACTTCTTGAAGATAAGGAGATTTTTTCAAGGGATTTTTTAAAGAAATGTTTTTTTAAGAGATTTCTATTAAGGTGTTTTGTCAAAGACTCAAGGACTCTTAAGAGATTTTTTTAAGGCAATTTTTTTCTAAAAACGTTTTTTAGGTAAAAGTGTCAACGGAAATTTCTCTTCATGTGTTTTATAAATGGTTGAAAGACTAAAAAAAAAATTAGTTGTTTTTTAATCTTAAATTTTTATTTTTTTACTACAAAGTGTTGATTCTTTAATTTAACCTCGACATATTAAACTATCATGGGAAATAAAAAAAATCGTCAAAACAAAAGTGATCGTAAACGAGATGATAAGGCTCATAGGGAAAGAGAAAGATCCAGATATCTTGCCAAAAAAGCAAGGGTTGCACAGACAAAAGAGACCATTGTTAAAGATGTAAATAGAGATTTACATCATAGTGTTGATGAAATGGATATTGAAAATCGAGTACAAGAAGAATAAATTGAAGCTGAAGAGACCGTTGTTGAAGATGTTAATATGGATTTACATGCTAATGTTGATGAAGTCAATATTGAAGATCAATTTCAAGAACAAGAAATTGGACACGGTATGTATATATCATGTATATTTTCCAATTCCATTTTTTATAATGAATTGTAATTTTCGATATATGTTAAATTAAATTAAATTGTAATATATAGGTACTTTTACCATTGATGATGAAATGTTGGAAAACATTGATTGCGACAAATATGGGGAAAAATAGACATACACATTGCACGATATCGTGCTACGCAAATTTATGATGATATTCTCCAACAATATTCAATAGCAGGACAAGCGCAAATTTTGATATGTTTATTAGTGTCCAAGAAGTTAAGAGGTGCTACGTCATTATTGGGTGTTCGCAAGGAGACAAAAGAGTCGAAATTGAAACATAGAGTGATAGAAAATATAAGTGATGCAATAATTTTTTTTGGAAAATCCAGGAAGAAAGATGTCAAAGTTGCACGTAAAGCAATTCAAACAACAATTATTTCAGCTAGTACTAAACAAAAACATTTGAGAACACGACCAACAAAAACAATAGGAACCTCAAGAAAGACATTATACAAAAATAACAATTTCATATTGAAAATAGATGAAAATGATGAACTTTCTTGTTGGGCAATTATTTGTAGACAACCTTATAGAGATAGAATGAGGACATAAATATTGGTTGGCACATGCTTGAGTTTCACCAAATTCAAGGGATGTGATACGATGAAGAGTATCATGAAATGAATATGAAATCCATGCAAAACATATAATGGAAATGACACAAGTACAAATTTTCAATAAATTCAAGGAGGATCATCATGGAATTAGTATGCCAATCACTACATTTGTGTAACAGAAACCATGGTATGTTACACCTATTACTATTTGTGACACATGTTTTTGTCGTTATCATATGGAATTTGAATTATATTATGACACTTTTCTTGAATTTGGTAAAATGTTTTGGCCAAATTCACCACCTCCACCCACAATACATGAATTTATATCTCAAATTCTATGTGAGAGAGCTCATGATGACCTATTTTACAAAAAGAAATGTGTCAATGGAAAACACTGTGATCGTTGTGGAAATCTAGCTTTATTCCATAATAAATATCCTATTAATAATGATCAGTCGATGTCAAATGTAACCATTGATTAGAGAATATATGAATACATCAATTACGCTACGTTGAATCTACAGAAGTTTGTGAAAACATAATGAACAACTATGTAAAACATTGGAAACACACAGAGATTAATCCAAAGGGAAAAATGCCACTTGCAATATTGGAAAAATTAGAATCAGAAGAAATAGCAATATCATCTGATGGCGATTGAATTTCGGATCTTGTTAGAGAAGGTAATGTAATAAACTAAAAAGAGTGATTGTTCATTTCATATAAAGTATGTATATATAGAGTATAGATTATTTGTTGATTGTTCGTTGTTGGATCCCCTTATGTAGTAGAAGATTCCTTCATATGGCTTGGATAACTTATCTGAGAAAGAGTGAGATTTGATCCACTGTCATAAGGATGAATTTTATATTTCTTTTTTAGTTCGCATTTGTCAATTCTGGTCATTGATTATGCATCGACTGTAGATGTACAAATATAAATAGTACCCTCCTTTCCTCATTGTATATAGAATACAAATTATGTGTCAAGGTAATTTAATGCATTTAAGAACCATGACATCAATTTCAATGTACAGGAGATATTTTCGCCGTGATTGCACCCTTAGACAACAAAGAAAAGGTTTTTTTTTCAACAAACCCACATGACTGAATATTATATTTACTTTCAAGATTATGAACCTGATGTCATATATTGTCAATATAGGCATTTAGCATGTGCATCCCAAATAAAATTAATACAAGTTCCATCGAAAAAAATATATTAAAAACTAAATAATGGAAAATGTCCAAATATGACCATGAACGAATAATTGAGGATGGCCTTCCATTGTGATGTTTTTAAGCAAGATTTCAAACTCTATCCATATTCTGCATTACACATGTACATATTGGATATATTTTATTCTATCATTATTAGATTTGTATTGACCAAACATTGTTTAATCTTCCTTGAACAAGGCAGGACAAAAGTGTCTACCTCCGGGATGCATTTGATGTCATTGTTGTTAGATGTGTGTGTATGTCTATGCGTACTCTTCTTGTGATGGATTTGAAATTCTTCTGTCATCGCGAAAATTGTTTGGTTGACAAAGTGCGTCCCTTGGTTGCTTCACAACACTTTTGGGCACCCAAACCTGGTGACCACATTATCAAACAAGAATCATGCTACAATCGCAGCAGAACAATCTCTTACCGGTGCAGCTTTCGCCCAACACGTCAGGTAGTCTGTCACAGTGATGATGTAATGTGATCCTTTTCTCTTCCCAGGTGGGTTGATGGGTCCCACAAAATCAATGGCCCATTTGTTGAAGGCCTGCAGCGTTACTTGTGGCACTAATGGAATTTTGTCTCGACGTGAGGGCTTTCCAGTTCGTTGCATACATCATAGTTATTGGCATAGTCCGCAGCATCTCCATGCAAAGTTGGCGACCATAGCCCTGCTCGAAGGATCTTCCTAGCAGTCACTCTTCCACCATAGTGTCTCCTAGCAAGTCCGTCATGAGCTTCCAACAGAATTTGCTCCTGTTCATGCGGAAGGACGTACCATCACAAAATATCATCTGGGCCCATTTTGTATAATTCTCCTGCAATTAACTAGAAGTTTGCAGCTCGGACAACTAGCTGCTTCTTTTTCCTGGTAGTGAACTCGGTCGGTGCCTCCCCTGTTGCTAAAAATTGAATGATTTGTTCATAGTGGTTATCGACCATGCCAATCCTAAAAAACTGAGCATCTGACAATCCTTCATCGATGATCCTTGGTTCTTCCCTTAACTCTATTCGTGAGTGATGATTAGGTCTCGCGTTCAATCGTCTTGGCTTTACGATAATCTCAAAGTCAAACTCCTGAAACAACAATAACCAACAACATATCTCCCCCCCCAACATAGGCTTGTTCACCAATTATTTCAATGCGGAATGATCTGTGAACATCTTGAAGTGGCCCCCTAAGAGGTAATGCCAGAATTTCTGCAAAGCATAGACCATCGCCATCCCTTCCTGCTCGATGGTCATGTAGTTCTTCTCCGCAGTGGACAATTTTCTACTTGCGAAGGCTATAGGGTGGTCAATGTCGCCGGTTCCTAGTTGGGCCAAGATAACACTGAGTGCGACTGATGACTCATCAACATGTACCTAAAATTATTTTTTCCAATCCGGAAATGCGAGGATTGGTGTTGCGACCATTTTCTCTTTCAGTATGTCCAGGATTTTCTGGCATTCCTTAGTCCATTCAAACTTAGCATCCTTCTTTAGTAACTTATCCATGGGTGTGGTGATGGTTGCATATCCTCGAATGAATTTCCTGTAGTAACCTGTGTGTCCCAATGTCGCTCATTGTTGCTTGGCCATCATTGGTGGTGCGAGGTCGACAATGATGGAAATCTTCACCGGATCTACCAATATTCCTTCTCTGCAGACTGATGTGTCCTAACAGGATGCCGAATGGAGCACAGAAGATACACTTTTTGAGGTTCAGGGAAATTTGGTGCTGTCGACAGCATTCTAGCATGAGCCTTAAGTTCGTGACATGATCCTTGACTAACCCATACACCGTCCAATCATCCATGTAGACGGCGAGAAACTTATGAATATAATCTTTGAATGTTGCTACCACTATTCTGGAAAATATTGTAGGAGCATTATTTAATCCAAATGGCATCACTGTGTACTTAAAGCATCCCCACTCTGTGACTAATGTAGTCTTGTGTCGATCTTCTTTTGCAATCTTGATCTGGTGATATCCTGAAAATCCATCCGTAAAGGAATATATCTTCTGACCGCCTACTCCTTCGAGCACCTCATCCGTAAATGGGGTCAGGAACGGATCATGTAGGCAGGCATCATTGAGTTTCCTTAGGTCGACACATATTCATACTTCATCGGTTTTCTTGTCCTGGACGACCATTGGACTGATCCATTCTGATTCATCCATTGGTTCTATAATGCCTGCCTCCAGCATTCTTTCGATTTCATCTTGTACGCGTTCCTTGTATCTCAGGTTCAATCGATACGGTCATTGCTTAACCAGCTTCGCATCAAGTTTCAAGGGGATCTTCATTTCCCCTAAGTCTTCAGAAATTCCCTTCATCTCTGAGAATTTCATTGGAAACAAATCCTGAAACTCATGCAGTAGGTTAGTCATCTTCGCCAATGCTTGCAAACTTTGGGTTTTCCTTCGACCCAATGTTCACCTTCTTGATCTTCAATGGTTGCTGAAATTTGTCTGATGGTATATCTGGTGCCACAACACTATGACTACCCTCCGATTCTGGGAAATATGTAGCCTTGGGGTCATTTTCATCTTCGAGCTCTCCAGTGACGTTGTAACACTCCATTAATAGTTCTGGTTTCGCAGTCCATTGGAGTGCCATCGGTTGTCTAGTCGATGCTACTTCAAATATTTTTCTGTGGATTTCCTGTAGTGCGGTGTGGATCAATGGATTCTCGTTTGAGAACGAGAATGATTAGTTGAAGCCAATGGTAAGCTGCTCCCAAGAAGTCGTCCCACGATGTAGTTCTTCTGTGACATCCAATGTGTGTACGAATGCATGTACCCACTCCTGTCTTGCTCTCGATCCCCATTGGTGTTAATAGGCGTTCAGATGCTCCTTCGGGTCACTTCTTCCATCATATTTTAGTTGTTTGTACTCCATAGCTTCGCCGAACCGAACCTCCATGAGGCATCCGCATAGTGGCCAAGTTGTGATGTTTGGTTTATGCGCTGCCCACCATCGCGCAGGAGTAACCTTCAAGGCTTCCTCCAAGGCTGGTAGACACTGTGGTTCTACCACCTTTTCTTCAAATTTCTTGAGAAACTTGCCCAAGTTGGGAAATCCCTCATACGTAGGTAACACATACTCCTCCGTGGATACCCTTCGAAGGGACTACGTTATCTATGAGCATATTCGAAAGGATCCTTCATGCAAACGGTTCTACCAATTCTCAAGGGCCTCATCTGAATTTGAGGATGCTGAACTAGAGCTGTGCCATCCTAATTCTCCATCCGTAGTGGGATTAACATAATCTTCAGAAATTTTATACAAATTGTCCCACCCTTCCGCAAAATCATCTCTGGCTGGCTCTGTATAGTGCATCCCTTCCGCAAGATCTAGTGGTGCGATGACTCTCATTTCCTGATTCTCGAATGACATTATCCTTTTCTTAAAGTTGATGATTGCTTGATTCTCCATGGCCCAGTCTATCCCCAGCAGTACCGGATAGGGACTGGTGTTATCCACAATTTCGATGACATCGAAATCAGAATATGTTATGAGCCCTTCAATTTCAACTGAAAGTTGACATACCTGACCTAGCGGGGTGACCTTGCTCTGGTTCACTAGTTGCAGTTGTACTGGTGACCAAGTCATCTGTGGCTTCCCCATTGTCTCCCATGTCTGTTTAGTTGGGATATTCACATCCGAACCCAAATCCAGAATTATGGAGTCGACATCAAATTCTCCGATCTATGCTAACATCCGCATCTCCCTGCCTGCCTTCCTTTTATGTATGAGATTAACTCTCTATTCCAATCGTGCACCTACCCATCGTTGGATTAGACTAACTATTTCTTCCAGTGCATCTAGGTCTTTTTCCAAATATAGGAAAATTTCCAAGAAGGATTTTAGAGTGTTTTCCTTCCTTCGCGACTTCGTCAAGTCGAACGTCGGTGGCATGTCATAGATTTCTTCCTCAAGAGGTAGTTGCCTCCTTTTCCTCATTGCATCCTGTACCTTCAAAAAGATGTCCCTTTCTGCCTCTGCGTCGAAGGTGGCCTGCTTCCGATGTGTTTGTGTTGGACTAACATTGGTGTGTGACCTATCGCCACTTGTCACTGCCCCTCCTCTTGTCACTATTCCAACCATCGCATGGCTACTCCTGGCTTCTGTCTATATCATCTGCACAGCTAATGGCACATTCTGATTATTTTCATTCTGGTTCTAGGGTGGATGCTTAGTTTTCAATTTCGCAATAAGATGAAGGCAGTCCTCTACACTATGATCTATAGCACTGCAGTATGTACACTACAGTGCTGGGTTTGGACAATCTCTCTGGTAGTGCGCCTGTTATCCACAATTGTAACAGATGATTGGTCCTCTTCCTCGTCCAGCAGCTCCTCCATGTCCCATATTGGCACCTCGTCCTCCGCGGAATCCTCCCCTGAAACCTCCGCGTGGTGGTCCATATTGTTGATACTGCGGTTGTTGAAACTGTTGCTGCCCATACTGGGGTTGGCCATACGGCGGTGATGGATACTGCAGGTGCCCATACTGCGGCTGCCCATATTGCCCCTGGTCGTATTGCTGTGGTTGGTTAAACTGCGGCTGACTATACTGCGATTGTTGCTGCATCACCGATGGCTCTTCTCCCTTCATAAAGTATGCGTCAGATTTTCGATCTCGTAGCAGGTCATAGGCCCTACAGTCCTTCTCATCATGGCCAACCAATCGACAGAACTTGCAGTATAAGTTTGTTGGCTTTGATACTATCTTTTGCATATATATACATTCCTCCGGTTAATGCCCTCTAGTCTGACAGACAGGACACCATGGCATGCCTCCTTGGCGAAGGGGGTTTGGTGCCCTGACTGCAAATACTCACAAAATTCTAGGAAATTGTCCTTATGGTGCCTCTCACCTCTGCATCTGGTGCACCATATGTCTCTGCGAGTTTCCTTTCCCTTCTTGATATCCTCCAATTGAAGTGTTAAGTTGGCCAACTGTGCCTGGACTCTGTCCATTCCTAACCCTGCTTCGTCGATTGGTGAAGCCTCCAGCTTCATCGCAATTTCTAACACTTCTACCTGTGTCGCAACTTTTTGTTGCATCAGTGGTCCTTGGATATGTTGTACCAGTCCTGCAATGAACCATTCTTTATGCTGCAGCTCATTTATCGGGAAACTCACTTTTTCTATCAGCGTCTTGTACCGCTGATCGAATTCCCACACCGACTCATTCGGGAATTGCTTAATCTCCTTAAGCTTTGTGACATATTGTGACTCAGATTTTGGTTTTTTAAATTCGTTAATCATCGTCGTTCTGACCTGCACCAATGGTTTAGCTGTTTTTCCCACTGGAACCTTCACAAACTTCATGTACTAGTCTAATTCCCAACCCCTAAGGGTCGTCACTAGCTTCCCCATCTTGATAGCGTCATCCTGGACATGATTCACAGTCCAGACTGCTTCGCATATGAACCAATATTGTTCGGGATCCTCGGTCCCGTTCCCTGGAAGGTAGGATTCTTTGCCTCGTCTGCCATCCTAACGCTGCTTCTATTGTTGTTTACTGAAGCGCTACTCTTACCACTACACGTAGGGAAAATTCACGAGTAGTTTGGATTTCTTCTTATCAAATTCAGAGTAGTGTGTGGGTTTGAAGGTATGTTGTAACTTACAATCTGTCCTCTTTCCGCTTCTGGGGTAGCCTGGTCGATGTCTCCTTTGCAATAAGGTTGTTTCCTTCCTTGTGGTCCTGTTTCACAGTTATCTGTTTCAGTCCTCTTAGGATACTCTCTCTCAGTCCTCCTCTTCTTCTCAAGACGTCGGAATATCGCTCCACTTCTCAAGGTACCACACTCTTCATCAACTTCCCTTAGAAATTTGGCATCGCTCATGTCCATCTACCCCACATCTTTCTGTCAGATCTACATTTACGCGATACCTTCAAACTCCACACACCGATTTTCTACTCGTCAACAGACAACCTCAATATTCCTTTTTCGCAGACAAGCATCTTAATCCACAGTTTTAATGATGATAGGAACCTTCCTCTTGGCCCCCTGAAGAAATTCCACTTGGCGTCACTGTATGACTTGATAGTATCTACTGCGAACTCAGTCATGTATCCTTTGAGGATACTGTCCCCAAAAATCAACAGCTTGTGATACCTTGTTATTGACTTGCTTCAGCTGTCGAACCAACTTTGGGGTCCAATAGGCGGGTTCAGTCTTCTGGCAGCGATTCTTTCGGAGCGTCAGTTGTGCTAGCCACTCATGCAACAATGCCAAAAATTCACAGAAGAATATTTCATGGATATCTAAGTAGATGTATCTTTCTAACCAACTGGTCGCTGTCTTTTTAGGGTCTCACTAATGCCACAGTATATCCTCTTCCTTTCTTCCTGAGGGTCCCGGCAACGGAACCATTTGTTGACGTAGCGTCTATTGACAGGGGTTCACTTTGAAATGTCTCCAACAAACTGTCAACCCAAACTCCCTTATACACCGGCCCAGAAAGGTGTAAACCTTTCCAGCAACACTCACGAAGCAAGTGCAGTCTCAACCGAGATGGATAAGGGGGCTGTTGGAACCAAGTTTCCGCAGTGAAGTTGAGGATATGCTTTCAACACACATTACCCTTGCAATAACCAGAGATTATAATATTTGCAGCATGCTATTAACTTATCATTCGCATTTTAAGTCATTTGCAGAGTTCAACAAACATTCAGAACAACATATTCGACATACTCATTCAGATTGGCAGCACTTCTTAAACCTATAGCATATTCGCATTAGTCAATATAAAAAAATTCACATAACATATTTCACATTCATCATTGCATCAGTTGCATAAGAATAAAGACAGAGATTACACCATAACCAAATATCTCCATTCATTCACCAACCCTGCGGAATGAACCTCGCAGAAACTGTCAATACACCATGTTGCAGATACAAAACAAACCCGAAAGATAGGATCAATTATCCAAAACTCTGATGCCCTTAGGCTTACAATCCTACTCTATTTATATGCTTCTATTTGATTACAAAATGGTCCACATGACCGACTTAACTAATCTAACAATTCGTGTGCTTCCGCAAATGCCACGAATGGTCCTTCTTTCGCACCCGTTGGCTTTCGCACTTCCTGCAGATCTATCCCATGCCAACAAGGCAGGACAAAAGTGTCTGCCTCTGGGATGCATTTGATGTCTTTGTTGTTAGATGTGTGTGTATGTCTACAGGTACCCAAAAGATTGTAAGATCTTTTCATACTCTCGAGAAGATCGCATGTCTCGTGCAGTTGGAGCTTATTGTTAAGCCACAAAGTTGTTGCAGCATTACAAGACCAAACCTAAAGCAAAGAGTTCTTGCCTATAACATCATCTTTCAAAAACTGAGCCTACAAGATTTGCAAGGGGGGTGTTGAGGGATAAAAAAACATTTTGCGGTTAGTTGGGGCATAACGCCTCCCTTCCACTCACTATTTCATCAAGTGAATTCTTATTTAATGTTGGCTTGTAGACTCAAAAAATTAACTCATATAATATGGGTTCAAATATATACATTCTTTAATTTTTTTTTCTCCTACTCCATCAATCTCTAATTTGTTATGCACACTTTTCTTGGAATAATTTTTCTAGAAAGTGAAAAATGAATACATCAAGATGGTTTGTAAGGTTTGATTTTACACATACATTGATTGATGCTAAAATTAGTTTAAAGAACTCATGAAAAAATGTGACATAACGTTATCCTTGCTTACTCCTCAAGTTAATTGTAGATATGGTATAATCTTCTAGCTAAGTTAAATGGTGCTTTTATGAAGAAAATGTAATTTTATTTGAAATTTGTATATTGTTGACTGTCAATTGTGTACATTGTACATGTATTTAATTATCTTAGATTTACTTAAATATATCATATAATATTCCTACCTTCTCATATACTTTACAATGTGTCAATTAACATTGATTGCAAAAATGTTTAACATAAAGTATTTTCTTTGCTTGATCCTTGTTAAATGTTGAGATGGTATGCTCCTAGCTAAGTTAAATAGTGTTTTTACGTGATGTCCAGTTTTTTAATTTGTTAAAATTTGTTGTCAACATTTAACTTCTATATGAAGACAATGTATGTTTATTTGAAATTTGTATAGTGTTAATTGTCAATTTTGTATACATACAAGTATTTAATTAGTTTTACTTGAATCTATGCCATATAATAGTCATAGCTTCTCATATACTTTACAGTGTGTCATAGCTTCTCGTATACTTGAATAGTCATAGCTTCTCATATACTTTGAAAAAACTTGATTGCAAAAATGTGACAAAGCCTTGTCCTTGATTAAACTCATCGTTAACAAATTTGTTAAAAAAAATTGTCAACAATTAATTATTTTACTGTGCAATGTTTTAAATATTTTTTTATCATTCAAATGTACAATTAATAGTTGTTCATATGATCATATGAAATTGAAAAAAATTATTTATACATATAACTGAAATCATGGCAAATGGAGATAACGATCATTTGATTTTTAATCACAAACAAGGATTCGAGGATTGTGAAGCTTATGCTAAATTAGAGAAATGGTTATTTACAACAAACCGATGAAAATTCATCAAATTGTTGTCTAAAATCATTACTCTAATTTAGCATAAGCTTCACAATCTCGAAATCTTTTCTTATGATTAAAAAACAAAAAATCATTAAATCCCCATTTACCATGATTTCAACTGCATCTATAGTTCACCAACTACTAAAGTGTTACCCGAACATTAAACATGCACCATACATTAGTTAAAAATTGAAAGTTTGAATCATTTATATAATATGCAAGTTTATTACATACAATCTACAACACACTTCCAAACAAACTTCATTATGAATTTACAAACTTGATCTTTTCCATTTAAGCATAGTAATGATGAGATCATATTTTACGAAACATATGTATGTAACATGTGTATTTTAAACATTAAAACATGTGTACTAAATACATGGATTGATTTGAACATTACATACTCTAGAGCTTTAAACCAATATCCCAAAACCATTATGTGACAAAAACTAATTAGACTAGATGAAATTGTCCATGTAACACTCAAGAACCATTTAATACAAGTTGTGTCCATCATTTAATGAGATTCAATCTTGACAAAATTGAATTATACTATTAAACTAGATATAAGATTGACTATCATTATGAAAGAAAATCATAACTTGTACATACATTTAATAATACATACATTCATGAACGTCATGCAAAATCATAGTCTAAGCATTTACCACACAAAAGTATGCTATGTAATTAACCCAAAAAGAAAGTTAGATCCTCCAAAACAGAGATACAATATGTAAGTTCAATGTACATATATAATCCAAAAATAAAGTTCTTGAATGTCCAAAACAACTACAATATCTATATCAACATGCAGATATATGCAATACAGTCTAAAGTTCAAATGGCCAAATCAAAATGGTAGTATGAGAAAACATAACAAAAAAAATCCAATAAAAACTCTCTAAATCAAAGTCCACCAATATCCTCCGTTGTGGTCTTCCTTTTGTCTCAACAAATCCCAACTTGCAACATTTATAAAAGCAAGTTATGTTCATCTCATAAATCAATTAAACACTTTTAAACTAGATTCAAAAGCTAAAATATTAAACTTATGAAAATAAAATTGAAAAGATTAAAAATTTATAAACAAAATTACCTCAGTACCAATGTCTATGTCCATCAAAGGACCAATATCCTCCGTTTTGGTCTTCCCCTTGACTTGACAAGTACAAACTTGTAACATGTATAAAAGAAACTATGAAGATCTCATATTAATTAAACAATTTTAAACTATTAAATTCAAAAACTTAAATAAACTTATGAAATTAAAGTTGAAAAAAATAATAATTTATAAACAATTACCTCACCACCAATGTCCATACTTCCTCATGTTTCCTAAAATTTAAATTTTGTTATTAAATAAAACATTATGTGAGTAAAATAAACTAAAATTAAGCAGTTCACTTAAAACCAAAACAAAAAAATTGAAAACATGCATACATGAGACGAAATATCATCAAAAAGTTGGAACCTAAATGAACCTATGGACAAAACCATTTTCAATTTCAAAACGTGTTTACATTAACAATAGCATACATAGATTACCTAAAATTCGAAAAAAACATACAATATCTTTTAAACATAAATATAGATCTATTTAATAAATATACCTCTAAAAAATGCTCTTCTACATTTTCACTCGTGGAGAGTAGAAAATCATGTTCATTCAACAATATAGAAAAGTACAATCAATAAACATTTACATAATGTATTTATTATTATATATCAAAATATACTTAAAGCCATAGATATAATGTAACGAAAAGTTAAATTCAAAATGAATAAAACAATTATAGATTGTATGTATATAAACAACATACCTCTCCTATACTCAATGTGTCATGGGATAGGACATATGAAGCTATATCGCGGCATACCTTAGCATAAGCCCTAAGATATTCAATGCTCATTGTGTCTACCTCATCATTAGTTTTGTAAACAAACCTTTGACGAATAGTGGCTCGAGCCCTCTCTCGAAGCAATCCCACATCAACTCCTACAAATGCTGACATTAAACCTTCAGCAACAGAATCCCTTGCAGCTCTCCCATGTTGGGATGTGGGCTCCATCTACGATCTTAAAGTCACAATCCTATCTAGGCGAGATATCTGGTATGGAGGTCGAAGAGTTGTGGGATATCAAAGAGCACCTTTTCGATCATATATTCGTCCCCTTTCAACTCCATAAAATCTATAATGAATATCGGTATAGTCTGGCTTCATATTTAAGAAAAACTCTGCATAAAAAATCTGGCAAAATAATTAGGAACCTCGTCATTCCATGGAAACCTACCATAGGCTGCAAGGAACTGATCATATAATAGATGGCAAGTTCAGGGTGCTTGAAATATTGCACTTTCAACATTTTTTGCTTTAGGCCTTCTTTGAAGTTAAACATTGAATTGGCCTGTTCTTTTGTCACTCTATCTTCACAACAACCCACTTGTCTGGACCCATCACATGTGCCCTTCTCCTCTGCATCAAGTCAATAAAACCGTCCATTGTTGGTCCAAGACCCTCATATACCTCAATGAATGTTTGCAATGACCACAAAACTATCTCTAGACTTTGTTTGCTCTCTAGAGGGAGATCCAAACTAGAAAGATCATGTTACAACTTGTCAGTAGTGAGATATACAAATTTCAAGGGTTATTTTTTGAACACCGCCTCCCCATGGAAGTTCCTCAGGTATATCAGATGGATAAGTTGTTATGGGTGTACAACTCACATCTAGTTCAACATATGCCCTCCTTACTCGACCTTCATCCCTTTGTGCAGAATTACGACTCTCTTTTTAACTTTGCTCTGCTTCAAATACAAACACATTTGTGTGAACATACAAACTTTTTTAACACGTGCAAAATTACAATTGATACATATATTAAAACATAAATGTTCATACCAATAGAAGGTCGAGATCGTCGTTCTCCCATAGAAGATACAGGGGAATCATCTATGTCATTTTGGCCTAACTGGTGATCATATGAATGTGAACTATACAACAAGCTTGAATCTTGAGGTGAAGCTGACAACCTTTGATTATCAACTGAGACAACAATTCCTGATGACCGTGATGAACTCCCCTTAGAAGATCTAGTTGTGCTAGTAGACCTTATATGCTTTTGCCTCAACGACCCCTCTCTCTCCATTTGATAAAATGTCTACATTTACACAACACTATCAACTCATAACGTATTCAAAGTTTACATGTTTTGATATATAAACATTCCAGACATTTGACATCCTTAGAAATTTTCACATTTTAATTTTACATTACAAACATTTATATACATATAAAGAGTAATTTTGATATTAACCAAACATGTTTGAGGATGTGTAGATAAAGGTTTGTGGAGTGATAATTGATAGGAAATAAGAGGCCAATAAGTAAAAATAAATAAGGGGAAAAAATGTTGAATTGATCTAAGATAGAAAATATTTTAGATAAAGAAGACTAATCTCATAGATCTACCTAAGGGCCTCTATTATAGTTTTCTAATGGATCCATAATCTAACTACCTAGTCCTAATAAATTATTGAACTATTGACCTTAGGTAAAATAATAATATTATATTAATTCATGTACCCTAAGGATGTCCAAAGAGATCTGCTTATTTTAATTCACTAATAGGAGTTTGGTTGTTGTAGTTGAGAATCCTATAGTGTTAAAAAGATTGATTGGGTCTGATAATGAGGTGTGTAGAGGGATGGGTGAAAGGCTTAGGTGTACTAGTAGTTGTGTAAAAGGATAATTCATATATTTTTCATATTTGGAGAGGAAGTAGGTGCAACATCAAGTGTCATAACTGCCTAACACTATTTTTGGTAATGTATCCCTAAAATTGAATGAGAGGATTAAAATGTGGAAACTTCATAAAAGACTATTTCAACAAATGAATTAATGGAATTTAAGTAATTTGAGAGAAATTAGGTTTTGGTAGCTACCATTGTTAATTATAAAAGTCATCAATTGATCCTTAGTCTAATTGTTAGGACAAAAACATATATCAATGTTTTCAAGGATGTTAATGCTTTGGTCATTAAGAGAGGACAAATCTAGGTTGAAGGTGTAAAACATTACAGAGGAATGGCAAACCCAACTGATTATGAGGAACAACTTGGAATATCTTATAGCGGGATCATAATTGCAAAGGAAAGTAAAAATCATGAAGACATAAGAAAAGAGAGGATGCAACAACTAGATTGTCCAGTGGCAAAATTTGGAAATCAAAGAGAATATTAAGAAGAGTTTTCCCAGATTCATAAAAATGAAGCTAGATTGTCCAATGGACATGGGAAGTCAAAGCTTTAAGTTTATAAGAATTATTGGAGAAATTTAGAGATCTTGAAATGAAATGAATAAATATAATACATCATTGTAAAGAGTAATACATTGAACCTATGCTTTACAAAATTGAAGTATATGTTATGTTATTTAGAAGCTTTGTAATTGAGTATATATTGTTCACATTCACAACAATTCCATGCAAACAAGATGCATATAGGTTCAATACTCTTGGATAAACGGTTTTATGAGTGTAATGTTAATACACACACACACACACTTGCTAACCTCTTTGGTATACAAGGGTAGCATTTGATGAATTATAGATTGAAAGTTCTAAAATAGGCCTGCAAGAATATTAAATACTGCTTAAACAGAGGGTTATTACAATTATAATATAGATAGAATTTCCAAGGTTATGAGAAAACAAGCAAAAAGTCTTTGAACATTAAGTAGGGCATTAGGAGTTTGTCAATTCTTGTGAGGCCACTTTTTAGCATGATTAACTTTGATAACATACATATTATTAGCTAATTGGAAATAATAAATAATACATATTTTTGGATTAATTAAACCTGATCAAAGCGATATAAATTAAACTGAAAATGAAATTATAATGAATTTAAATATCTAGGCTTAGAAAATAATTCCACTTGCTGCTCTAACTTCTAGTTCACAGACATGATTGAAATCATATAGCAAAGGATATCACACTTGAATATATCTGTTCACGGACATGATTGAAATCAGGTAGGAAAGACTATAACACTTGAATCTATCAAAATATGCACTATCTTTTAACTGAATTTAACCAACATCGAAACTGTCTATGCATTCATTGGCACTTGGATATTGAAAAATCATTATTTCCTCGTTTGTTATTCTTGGCAAAGTTTGGGACATGCACTGCTTTACTTACATGAACTGAAAAAACCAATCTATTCAAGAGGCAAGGAAAAATAACATACCAATAAACCTTTGGTCACGTGAATTCACACAAAACTAAATAGCCATTAACCATTAAATTGTGAAACATGAACCAAAAAGACCTGGAAACTCTCTAGTAGGGAAAAAAAACCCATGTATTCACTCAAATACAGATAAATAAGGCACCAAAATCATCCATTGAACAATTTTAAGCAAAAATACAATGATCAAACAAATAATCCACGGCTAAGCAATGTGTGTATTAATATAATTTTTATAATTACATTGCTAAATTGCAGTGAGAAGCATGGATTCTAGAACTTGTATCCTATGTGCAGACCAACTTGCCCATGCGTTAACGTGCATTAACTATGAGGTTACATGCCCATGAACCTATCACCCCAAGGTGGCGGAGGGTCTAGATGGGGTCCGAAAGAATTTTGTTTAGGGATCACTACAAAGGTAAAAGATTCTACTTGACATACCTAGCAATCATAACGTGCAACAATTCTGCAGTGGCACTGATGTAGCAGCCAACAGCTGGGTGGTCGACTAGACGGGTCCAGTAGATGGGCCGAGCGGACGTTTCCAGCAGACAGGTCGATAGGATGGGTCGGGAAGACATGTCCAACAAACGGGTCGAACGGACGGGGACCAATAGGAGACATCACATCAACAGGGTTTGGATAGGCTTGCTCCACTCTATTCAGTAGAAAAATGAAATGACAATGACAATGACCGACGAATATGTAATAAACGTATTCCGCCGAAAAGTTATTCGGGTGAAGAATTATTCGGTTGAATAATAAAAATTATTGCCGGCTAATTTCCTCAGTCGGCAATTCCTCACACGTATTTTGAGGTCGCCATTAGTTTTAACGGCCTACCGTGAAAACTTATTCGACTGAACAATTTTTGATATTATTCGACCGAATAAATGTATTATTTGACCGAACAATTACATTTATTCGATCGGAAACTTTTAGAAATTTGGCCGAATAACTAGTGCTATGCTTCTCCGCCCCCTAATTCTCACGAAATAGGCACCCATTTTCACGATTCTACCCTCAATTCGAACTACTATTAAGGTTTTAAGCTTAGAATTAAGGGATTTAATAAATTAGTGTTATGTTTTTTTTTAATTTTTTTTGTTAAGTGTAATTTTCTTTTAGGAACTTGCAACTTGTTCAAAAACATATCAACCAAAACTATTTACCCTAACAACCTAACATTTTGACATTTTTTTCCCTAAAACCTTAGGATAGTGAAAATTTAAAAAGAACTTGATGTACTCATTTGTTATAAGGCATAATATAAATATATGCAATGTTTCAAAAAATTGCAAGATGACTTTTATGGAGGCATAAATAGATTGAAATACCATATTACATGTATTCTTGGACGTGAAATTATTATTCAATGAATCAAGACATTAAACATTTGGAGACCTTGACCATAAACATATTTAATAAGGCTAAAGTCAAGATGAGCAAACTAAATGCAAAATTGGCATCATTTGCACAAAGTTCTTCTAATACAATAATGATACACCCACCCATGCCACCTACCTCTATTGACTCTTCAAATTCAACCAGCCCTTATGCTCATCCACCTCAAAACCCCATGTCACCTCCTCCTCTTGTTCCTACAACCCTTGGTTGTGGGGCTGATACACAATATTTTATATTTTCTCCCTGCATATAACCTAGTTCACAACCTAGCTTGGAAAGCACATGTTAAAAAAAATGATGTCCACAACCAAACAAGGAAGGCCATTGCCAACTTTTGGTATTATTTTAGCATTAATTTCCACATGTTAGAAAAATAATGTCCACAACCAAACAAGGAAGGCCATTGCCAACTTTTAGCATTATTTTAGTATTAACTTCCATTTTGCAAGAAAGGCCAATGCCAACTTTTGGTATTATTTTAGCATTAATTTCCACATGTTAGAAAAATAATGTCCACAACCAAACAAGGAAGGCCATTGCCAACTTTTAGCATTATTTTAGTAGTAACTTCCATTTTGCAAGAAAAGCTTGTTGAAAATATATAGTTGGTTTAGTTGTTGTTGAAGGTTTTGAGTTCAAAGGCCCTACACAAAATCATCTAGGTTCATTTGTTAGCTGCAATAGTTGATGATGTGAAACTAATACTTGCAAAATATCACTACTCATAAGGAGATACAGGTTGCGCCATTACAATGGCTAGATAGAGAAATACACTAATATTTTTATATCTTTTCCAAAGGGCATATTATTCCTCAAATTAGTGGATGCCTTAAAGTTAAGAGTGCCCAAAAGGTATAATATTCCTCAAATTAATGGATGCCTTAAAGTTAAGAACCCCAATCGTTTTGTCAGCCTATGGAGAAAGTTGTTCAAAAGATAGGAGAACATGTCATGCAAATTATTACTAATAGTTTTGTGAGCCTATGGAGAAAGTTGTTCAAAAGGTAGGAGAACAAGTCGTGCAAATTATTACTAATATTGCTTCAACTTATATATATATATATATATATTAAAATCACAGGTATCCTTACAAATTTTGGATCACTAGTGTTGCACACTCCATGGATTCAACGCTAAAGGGCACTAGGTAAATTCATTGGATATAACGGATTAGATGAAAACATAACACTCTGATGCAATAAGTTTGTTTGTCTTGCCATCACGAGATTTACAACAAACTTTATTTCTTTACAATATTTGTTTTTCCAAAAATTTAATCAATAAACATGATAAAATAGTGTTCCATAATATTTTTTATAAATATATATCTAACAAAGAATTAAAAAGGTTAAAAGGAATTACGGGAAGGATAAACTTAAGGTGACTCAAACATAACTCCATGTTTAAGTTTGTTTGTCTTGTCATCACGATATTTACGACAAACTTTATTTTGTTTTTCCAAAAAATTAATCTAAAAACATGATAAATAGTGTTCCATAATATTTTTATAAATATATATTTAACAAAAAAATTTTAAAAAAATTACAGGAAGGGTAAAACTTAAGGTGATTCAAACATAACTCCATGTTTATTAGGCACCCAAGCTTCTTGGATGAAGACCAATACAATCTACTCATTTAGAAGAAACTTACAAGCTTCAAATGACAATGGATGGCAACCAAATACACATCAATTAAAAGACGGGAACCTTATGGAACTGAATTTTGCCACATCCAACAATGACAAAAGCAAGTATGTCAATTTCTACTGATTTGACAAGATCAGAGAAACATCAAACCAACTAAAACAGAAACCAAAGGAACAGTAAGATTATCATCGATCTGAGAGCTGATGGGCAAAGACTCCACAATAGTTGCCACTATGGAGATAAGGAGGGATGACAAAAGCATCCCTGTGCTGATTTCATAATAGCCAAATGATGCAAAATAAAGCATATACCTGCTTGCAAAGCACAAAACTAATATGAGCAAGTTAAGAATAAAAAATAACACAGAATGGAAGACTGTACAAGATTTCTGAATACTTACTTCCTCTATCAATACATACCCTACAGAAAAGGTGAATCCCATTAGGAACATTGCAAAGCTTCCAGCTAAGGACTTGTTTTTGTTGTAAGGAAGTTTTATGGTTCCCAGCCTTCTTCCTACTATATCTGCAAAGCCTGTGAGAAGAAAGATTCAATCCTGTGAATATAACTACTTCAGCCCCCACTCCTAAGCATGAGAAAAGGAGAATACAAATTAAAAACAAGACACTTTTACCATCTCCAGCACATAAGGTGGAGATTGTGACAGGGCCAATGGGAGAGGTCGTCCAGAATATGACAGTAACCACTGTTATTGTACTTGCATAGTAAAGTGGTCCCTTCAAAAGTTCCCTGTGGCATGAACCACTAAAAGCATTGAGAAAATAGTAACATACCCAGTTCCACTTATACAGAGCAAACGCTGCCATTTGTGCTCCTCCATTTAACTTTTACAACATTTTGGCTAGGAAAATCAGCCACTGCTTTCGGTATGTACCATGCAACACAAGGTATCACAAACTTGGAACATTGAAAAGATTTAATAGCTGCATAAAGCTAACCTGGCATCTCCATATCTGCTCATGGATTTGACCATAGCCTCATTTTTCAATATTCCCAGTCCCAAGCCAATCATTCGGAATATATTTACTCCAGGTGTTAATGCTGCCAAATATGGTGCCTGAGGACCGGTGCTGAAATAAAGTATTTGGCTTTAAAATTTAAATAATGATATGTAACATATGAAAATGCAGTCTTCTCAATTTAGAAAAAAACAGCAAAGCCTTTAAAGAAAGATATGTCACCACAATGGATTCTTGTATAGACAATTAGATTCTTGTATAGACAATTAAGCAGATAATTGATATTAAGAGAAGAAAATTGGCATACCTGAAAAGAGGCCAAAAGAACATGAAAACAAGGCCAAAGCTTACATGCACAAACTTGCGATTCAATTTCTACAGACAAGAACCACGTATAAGGTGGCTGAAATGACATGTATGTAATAAGGAAATTCCAACAAATTTTCAGAAAACTGAGCTCTCTATGAGTCTGAACAGTGCTCACTCTTGAATTTGTATGCATCTGTGAGAAAGCAAAGGAGAGAGGCAAAAGGGGGTTGTTTGGGTAGTGGGTAAGGCAATTGAATTAAACTCAATCTATTTTAAGGTTTGCAAGAGCAGTGTAAACATTAGAAATGCAAAGACAATAAGTTTGATATGGGCTTTGAAATCCTACTTGTGAATAATAAATTTCCGACAGTCAAACTTGTGATCTAAGATAGGTGAGTATGGAGAGAGATCTTTTTCGAAGAAATGCTAATTGTTTCTCATTCTCTACCTTTTAATGTTGTCTGTCATGTTTTATCCTTTTGATTTATGGTATAGTTGCCTCTATCATTTGGGATAGGACATACTTAAGGCATCATTAAGGACAGAGATTATTGTAGCTGAAGAAAACAAAATGGAGAGATCTAGTTGGAAGAGAAATATGTTAAAAGGTTTAGTGGGATCTGTGACAATGACTGGGAAACAAGGTATAAAGATGCAGAACAGCTCTGCCTCAATGCTGTCGATTGTTTTCTCTCCAACTCATCATGCTTGGAGCAGCCCATAAAGACACTTGTTTTCCACAGTTGACATGTCATCATGCCTCGCTTGATATCAAGAGCAGAGGTTTTCATTAAGTGTCTTCCAGCGTTGACATGTCATCATGCCTCGCTTGATATCAGGAGCAGAGGTTTGTATTTTGTGAAAGTTGATGTTAACATTCCTAAATTCATAGCTGATCTACAAAGAAAAATGGTGTTTGTTACAAATTTTATATTAATTTTTAATTTGATTTTTTAAGTTAATACTTAATATTTATATAAATCTAGAATGGTTAAAAAAATGTATGAATGATAGTTATAAATAAATCTAGATTTAACAGGTTTATAATAAAGAAACATATAATATAAATGCTATTTATGAATGAATTCAGATTTGTCTTTAACAAATAAAAACATCATAGGATACAAATGAATTCAGATTTGTCTTTAACAAATTTATAACAAATAAAAACATCATGTAAGAGTGAAGAAAAAACACCTCTAAATTTATTATATAATGTCTGTCTTTCTTGCAAACATATGTAAAAATATAGGAATATGGCAGCTTCATAAGGTGTCTAATATTTATGCAAACAATATAGGAATACAACCACTTATTAAGGTAAATCACAAGCAACAATCAATGTCCTAAACCTAAATCTGAAAACAGGGTATATGGCAAAATAGATTTGCTCATTATGAAATCTGAAAACAGGGTATACCGCAAAATAGATTTGCTCATTATGATTGACTGAATTTGTTCATTACAATTTTCTCTCTACTGGTTTCTTGTATGCCAAACCTGTAAACTCCATTTCTAGTACCGTTTTGGTTTCTGGTTCTGTCTCCTATTTCTAGTTTCTGGTAACATAGGTTGATAATGTATGGATTTGATAGATCTCGAGTCTGTGCTTCACTATCCAATCCTCTATCTGGTATAGATCACTTTGTGGAAGATGGGTTCTTGGATGATAATTTGGAGCCATTTCTGTCTCATGATGATACATATGCTAGGGATACATTAGGCCAGTGTATGGATGTTAGCAAAGGGTTTTCATTTTCGGAGTGCAGTTGCATTCGGGCCATCACTAGTAAAGTTGTCTGTTGCCACATGGCTTACCATTTTTTTTTGGAGGGATGAACCTGTGCAGGTATCCACATGGCTCACCATTTTTTTGCAGTGTAGGCAGGATCGGAATCCATTACCCATTACCATAGCTGTTGCTGTTCTATATAAAGAAACAACCTCTTAAGCTCAATTCTTCGAAAGTAAGGTCACAAGTTCGTTTGCCATCGACCCAAAGGAACAATAAAAAATGATTTGGTGATAAAAGAGAAACGATCCCAGCAAAATACCTGATCAAAGACATCTCGCTTGGCCATCTCGTCCCAAAACCGGAGGCAAGCAAGAGCTACTAAAGCTGTGAGAGCTGCTGCTATTATATCATGTACAATTTGGTTCTGCGTGGATATAATAGGAATAGTAAACCCATGATTAAACCATGCCAAATCCATCAAACTCTCGGCTTTTGCAGAGCAGGTCCCATGTCCACCATTCTCAGAGCATCCCACTTGAAAGTCAGCCATAACAGCTCTGAATGGACTGCCCCTGATGAGTAAAGACCAACTAAAATATCTTGCAGATCCACTACTAAAATGGCTGATTGTAGAGGGACCGAAATGTTTGTTGAACAAATTCAGATATGAGAGTTCAGTGGGGAAACTGGGGATTTCATGCACAGGAGACCTCGTGAATGGAGATGTAGCACATGGGAAAAGAAGTTGGAGAATTGACTAGCAGTGATATCGACGACAGTTTAGCAGAGGGGCGACTTAAGTGGCACTGAGGAATAGCAGGGACTGGGGCGATAAGATCAGTACTATGTTTGACTTGTCTTGTCTTAATACAAACCCAAAAGTTCCCCACCTTCTTTCCCAATGGTTCATTCAAATTGCCATGAACGGCCCCAGATTGTTGCACCTACATTACCAGATTTAGTAGCTGAGAAAACACAATGAAAACATAATCTGACATCGAAAATAAATTGTCTGTAATTTTTTTTTAAAATTATATGATCTAAATAATTTTAAAATGAAATCAAAATTTTTCAAACAAGAGGTAAAATTCTAATTTGTAATTTAGGGGAGGGTTGTCTATTTTTGAGCGGGAAGACCAGTAGTTGAGATAGGATGATCAGTAGTGGACATAGTAATGGTGTTGGTTGACTTCAGTTTTGAAACAACTATCTACTATAAGTGGTTCATAAAAACACTTTATGTACAAGTAATTCTTAATATTTTCATGTTTTTAAAATTATTTATTAAAAAAAATTGAACTACATTTTGAAATAAAATGAATATTTGAAATTGGGAAATCATTTTAAGTCACATCAATGTTCAAGCATTGGTCCCAATCAAAAATACACTAAGGCACACTAAGACTAGACAACTTGGAACTTTGTGGCTGACATGGCATCATTTTGGATTAGTCACACCTCAAGACCAATATGGTTAGATAGAGAACACGACAAAGTATATGTCATAAAAATTTGGAGGAAAAACAAGCTCGGGAACATGGAGAATTAAGCTGCACCACTACTGGTAAAAAAAATGCTCAAGAATAGACAACCCTCCCCTAATAATAATAAATAGGTTAGTAAACTAGTAAACTGCACGGAGTATTTTATATAATATACAGGCTCCTAGTATTCATTGGTGCACGGACTGAACCCTTCTCGGCCCTTCCAACCCAGAAGTGTAAAGTTAAAATCGCCCTTCAAAAAAAATTTAAAAGCTGAATTTTACTCTTCCAATAGGAAGGATATAATTTATATCAACATTTCAAAAGAAGGGTAACAGTTGAAATTACTTATTCATATAAATTTCAATTTCTATGTTGAAATTTCTATGCTATAAAATTCTACTCGTCATTCAAAATATTGGAAATATCATAAATTATAATCATTCACTCACTCATGTCACTCAGTGCTTAGCTTTACAAGGTGATGAGTGATGACTAACGACTACAAGGTACTAGCCATTGGGATTTGACTATGAATCCCGAGACACTTAGGGCTGAGATCTAAGGTGTGACAATGTGTCAATGACTATGGTTGTAACAATAGAGAACCACTACAAGGCCCAAAACAAGGCCGAAACATTGTGCCTACTACTTATGTGAACCTGGCTACCAATGTCCACTTATTTTTCATCAAAATGAAATTCAAATTGCCACTTTGATGAGTCATCTTCTACAAGACTTCATTTATTGCATGAATGTCACAGACTCATGACAACTCTAAACACCACTCAATGGCATGCAACTAGAACCACAAACCAGGAAGAAGTTGATTTATGCATTGATATAGAGAGGTGGCACTAGGCACACAATATGGAGAAACAATGAGTTAGAAAAAACATTTGGACCAAAGTACCACAATGGTTATTAATAAAATAAAATAAAAAAAATGGTTCAGGAATTGTCTTCAATTTGATGGGTGGCATGATCATGATCATGTAATCTCCCTCCTTCCTTCCAACATATGTGGTTTCTCACCACATTTCTCTTCGACACTCACCACCAAAATACGTATAAAAATAACATGTATTTACATCCTCTTCCATTTAAATCCTCATCGCATAGTCATAAATAAGGCTTATTATGCATGCACATCCTCACCTTATGATATCAATTGGGTCAAGGCGCAAAGACAAGCATAAATTATCAAATGTGTCAAGACGCAAAGAGTAAGAGACAACTATAAATCTTATATTAAATTTACCATATAAGTCTTTAATTGACACTATCATCTGAGATTTGACACGTTGGATTGTTGTGATATTCCTATCACTCCTTACCAATGTGATTGTAAGGCGTCTTTGATGGTGAAGTCCATAATTTTAAGTCTTCTTCCTCATTCTCATGCCTTTTGGTAAGACAATAAGGAGGGTAGTGGCCTGCATCAGCATGGAAAACAGTTTCGACATAGAGGTAGATACATTACTTATTTCATTAAATAACTTAAATTTCATGCCAATGACTATGAATTCACCGAATCGTGGATTCAAATCGAGCCATTAACAAACTTCTTTTGTTGTTCTGGTTCAATTTAAAAGTTATATTGTCGAGACTCAAACATGCAGCGAGTAGCAAGGCTCCAGTTGACTTAGGCTTGATTCCATTTCCCCTCCATCCCATACCTATATGTTGTCGCGACAAGTGTTGAACAACAAAATTTGATGCCCAGGGCCCTATGATGCTAGCATTGCTAAATTGCTTGGTATGGAGGATTTTTTTTAATGTTTTTTTGAGCTATGTATTATTTTTTCTTAGGCGCCTAATGTCCATCATTATTACACCTCTCAAGATTGGATGATTTCCCTCTCTCCGGTTTGAATTAAGGTTTTGGTTGGTTTTATATGTATATTTTGGTTGTAGGTTTATTATAGCCTCATTTTGCTTAGTGGCTTCTTTTTGTACATAGTTAACAGTAAGTAATTTATCATGGTTCTACTTTTATTTTAAGACTATATCTAGTTACAACGTCTTGCACTATGCATAAGATCATGCAGATGTCCCAATATGATTATTGCTTAGTCTAAGTAGTTTTTCTAAATAATGAAGTGTGGTCAAACCCAGAAAAATACAACAAAATAGTTGTTATTTTAATGAAGTGTAAAATTAATGTTACATATATGTCAAATTAATGTGTTCAAACTCGGTTTTATTGAAAAGATACCATTTTATCATGTAGATATTAAAAAATGCTCAATTGTTTAAGATTGTAAAAAATTGGATAGGCAATATTTTTTTTTTGCATTTTTGGGGGGAAAAAGTTTAATTAATTTATACTTGTCAATTAAAGTATAATTATTGGAAGATGAAGGGCATCTTCCAATAAAAATTAAGACCCACCCTTCAAATTGATAGAAAGCTATGTTATTAATGACAATGCCAGGTGTATGTTGATGGTCATAAAAGCTGAAATTTTTTATATTGATTGTCATGAAAGCTGAATTTTTTTTTTTCTCTGTGTAAGTGTATTGATTGTCATGAAAAGATAAACATTGAAAAGTTATGTTCCTCTAGAATTATTCAAATTTTGGAGTCCATGGGGTCTTCAGGTACGACAATAATATTTGTCATGTTTAAAATCTGGAGTGTTGAATAATTCTGGAGTCCGTGGGGTCTTCAGGCATGACAATAATATTTGTCATGTTTAAATCCTGGAATGTTAATAATATTTGTCATGTTTAAATTCTGGAATGTTTGTGGGGTCTTAAGGTACGACAATAATATTTGCCATGCTTAATGACCTGATGGTGTGGACTTTATATATAATAGAAATCCTCACGTCTCCAGGTTGGATTTAAAAGTTTGATTATATATATATATATATAAAATTTATGTTTAGGTACATATTTGTTTATGTGAATGTTTATGGAGAGGTGGATAGATATGGGACAATGAAATCCAACAATTGCTTTGTTTTTGTAAATTTCAATTTATTTCATAGTAGATTTTTCTGTGTTAAATAATAAGATTATATTCTTAAAAAGTAACACAAATACTTGTGTATATTTATAATTTTCATTTTTTTTATAGTGAATTTTTATGCTGGTTAAATGATAAGATTTTTTTTTTAAAGTAACACAATAATGTTAAGATGAATGCAGTTTGTTTGATTTTTTTATCTAATTTTTATTTTAGTTAAGTTACTAGGTTTATGAATGGAACACGTTCAAAGGGAATTATTTTGAAAGTAGAGGTGTTCTTGTTAATTGTATTTATAGGATTTTGGTGAATTTTTTTAAGAGAAGTTTTGGGTTTCTTCTATAATTTACACCTCTATTATTTATCATCAACTTACAACAAATATTGATATAGATAATAATTCCACATTAAAGTCATGAGTTGGATCGACAACAAATCTCCAATTATGTGATTAATGTCTATATTTTATAACAAAGATCTTGATTTTGAGTTGTCCAAGCTGAAGGCTCAAACCTAAAACCATGTTTATTAAGTACACATCTTCTCACATGGAAGCCAACTTATAATTTTGGTTGATGACAATGGATTGGACTCATAGTCCTACGCTGGCAAGGGGATGCTTCCAGCTAGCCAGGGAATCAAACTTGCTTTCTATCAAATTCTTCAGTTTTGTATTTCACTATTTTAGTGGAGGACATGATGTAAGAATTGCATACTTTATTACCTAGATTGTCAATATCAAAGTGTGATCCAACAACTGTTATGATTCAAGACTTTGTGACATCTACTAGATCAAATCCTATTTGTGTGTACTGGTAATTACAATATGTGATAATGGAGTAGTATATCCTTTATTCAAAAGGGTTATGAAAATTTCAATAATTAGAATTGGAATGGGTGAAGTAAAAATTCCAAATTGAGATAGGTTCTTTACGGATTTTTGGAAATTTTGGATTGATTGAGAGACCTTTAAAACTTCGAGACATGCAAGAACATTGTCATTGGATTTTAATCCATAAAACTAATTTTTTGGTCAAATTTATGATCTACAATTAAATAAAAAACAAATTTAAATAAGTAGATCAGACGGTGCACATGTGGTGCACAGTCACTTACCTTAGGGAGCATGAGAATTCTATAGGGTGCATAAAGCTCAGCAATCTAAACAACTAGGTTTTAGATAAAGAATATCCTAGCTTTGGCAATGGTTCACATCCTTTATTACCCATAAGTAGATTCTCAATGTCATGGTTAATTCAACGGTTAGGATTTATGAACTTGTGATGTCTAGTAGATCAAATCCTATTTAACCATGTCGATAGTGTGTATCTCCAAAATCTTCCCCAATTGGAATATGTACCATTTCGTATTCAATTTAGGGGAAATTCAATATCGTGGAGAAGAATCCAATTTAATGTTGTTTGTTACTATTAATATGCTTACTTATTGTATAGGAAACTAAGCATGGATTCTACTTGGGTTCTCACAATGAGTAAAGCCACGCCACATTACAAAATAGGATAAATTCACCCTTCCCCCTGTCTTTTTTCATCCATTGAGATAGCCTCTATCAAATATGACTGCCTCTCCATGATTTTTGGAATATTGATTTGATTCTTACCTCCATATTATTGGAGAATATCATTGCACTTGTCTTTTGTCCAATGACCTTTTGTTTTGATGATGAGTGAAAACTCTATCATAGACATCTCCATTTCTCTTTCACCCACAACACCCTTTCCTACCTCAACCTTTGAAAGTCATATTGTCTCCTCCTCTATTGTAAAAATAAAGTTTTCATATCTTTGAGGCATCGTGAGCCTTTTGAAGTCCTTTGCCACTCCACTAGAGCATTCTAAAGCACGATTTTCCTTAAACATAATCCCCTCCATAGTGACCTAGATCCTCCATCCATGTTATTTTACACTGTCTCCCTCTATAACATCATGGCATGAGCTCCTATTTGTGTCACCTCCCACCCACCTCGTGTCATATTTTCTCTTGCGGTGACATTAGAGGTGTTTCCAGAGTAATGAGCATGAGCAGGGCAGTGGATGATGAATGCTTCCAAGCCAACTTCCTTTTGTACATGGAATTCACTCTCTTGATTTGCATATGTTTGATTTCTTTAACCCTAAGTCTCTCTCTCTCTCTCTCTCACACACACACACACACACACACACACACACACACACACACAAACATGTGCATGTGCGTGCACACACACAAAGCATGCTGGAGGGTCGAGATCAAGAGCCCCATTATGGAAGAGGTGTGTGCGTACGTTCACACGCGCACGCACACACACACATTGCATGGTGGAGGGTGGATATTGAGAGCCCTTTCATGGAGGAGGTACTTGACTAGTTACATGAGAAGGAGCAAGTGCATGGGAGAACAACACATATTCATGTACATCAATGTATATCCAAATAATTAGACACCAAATATGCAAAGTTTGTTCATGTATATAGAATATACGGGTGAATATAATGCAATGACACTAAGTGTGATACAAATTTGAAACAAAATACACTAAGAATCTAAATGGCCCTTGAAGTCCAAAAAACATCATTGGGATCCTCATTGTCAATTGTACCTACTAGCTCCTCCTTTGGTATTTTCCTCAATCCTCTAGAAACATCAATACCAGTGCTTGGTGCTATTGGTGGATCCAAATCCATCTAGCAAGTTGTTTCTCAAGTCAACACCTTCCATTTTTTATGAAAATGTGTTGAAATGAGGAAGAAAGCTTAACAAACCTAATAAATGGTTTTGGCATGATAGGATGGTACATTTGTACAAAGGTCACAACATATGAGTTTAATAGTAGCACCACCAACAACTAGGTAAATAGAGGGATTGGTTCTCTTGATTAATTGCTAATCACATACCCTTGTATTGGAATCATTTGGGAGTGAGTGTGAATGCCTCCAAAACCCATCTTGTGAGCAACTTCATTATGGTAAGTCAACCTTTCGCCAAAATGTGTGATTTATCAGCTTTTATGTATATTTATACACCCTCCATTGTAATTGTATCGATCATCATCCACTACAATATCAAATATGTATTTCATACATATCTTTGTGTGCCCTCATTTTGCACTTCTAGTACAAAATATGTTTTCTTCAAAACTTGTGTGAGATATGAATTTATGAACCATCCAATAAGTAATGTTGGGTCCACTTGTAATAATATAATTTAATACAGTTTTGTTCCTAAAAAAATGTTAGCATACCTAGAAAATACTTTATGGACAATATAATATCCCCATAAATGGTGCCATTAGAGAAAATAATATTTAAAAAGTCCAATATAATGTGTAAAGGGATGATTAAACTTTTGTTCTATATTTTTTCAATTATTACTCTTGTATAAACTAACAATGTCAACGTTGTCAACGTTTTCTCATAGACAATTAATATAAACTTTGTTACATTATTCTAATTTCCTTTTTCACTCACTATTAATGAACAATGAGAACCTTAGCAAATCCTAGAATGACAAGGATGATATTCTTAAAATCCTATAGATTGTAAATGCACAATTTTGATAAAGTTGTAAACAAGAAATGGAATATTCATATTTCTATATTTTAGGATCCTATCTATCTTAACCATATTCATAAGCTTGCATTTATATATAGTCACTAGCTTGCAATACTAATTTTGAATATGTATTTGTTTCCATTAATATTGATTTCATATGGATATTATTACTAAACTATATAAATCTCTCTAATTAGGTCAATGCCTATGATACCGTTTATTTAATTAAAATGCCATGTGGATGCAACACTTGCACTATAGTCATGCCTACATGCCAATAATTCATTTAAACAAACATAGGACTACTTTATTACTTGTCTCGATTCCTTTTCAAAGGAAGAGGATTTGATTAACAAGGGGCAAGTTGTGTAGGATTTGTGGCCAAAAGGCTTTGATTCCCTTGGAAAAGGAAGCGCCAAGTATGTAGCTCACTAAAACGGTGACTAGGACGCTTGTTCTCTCAAGGAGGACGAGATAGAGAACATGTTCTTCCACTTTTCTTTGGCGTGGTCTCTCTAAAGAGGTTCTAAAATTAGTATAAGGAACCCAACAATGAGCAGGGTTACACAATTACTCAGTGACTAGAAGAATTGGTAGAAATTATACCACTGGCACACTTATGCAGCTTTGGTGATTAGCCCATCAAGTAGTTGGATTCCAAAAGGCAATTGTCATGATTGAGAGAAAGATGCAGAGTTTTTAGTTCTTGGAATGACTTTGGTACTCTTTGTTTTCCAGATTGACATCACTTTAAAAAAGGGGAGATCACAAGGTGTTATTGGACAATCCACTCGAGTGAATGCGAGCAGGATCTCCTTAGCTCAATGTAAGTCTAGAACAAATATAACATACTACAAGTGCATTTCCTAGATCTACTTAAGGACCAAGTACTAGATGTCTTACCTTTTTACTACGCAATCCTTTCTCCCGAGTGTTGATCCATGTCCCGTGGTCGTCAGATCCAAGCTGCAGGACCTATCAAGACAAGAAACAAGAGAAACCAGTAAAAGACATCTATATAATAAGCGATCTAAGTAAACCGTTAAGCAGGTAAACTACTCAATATCATTGCACGCCACCATACCATGTGAACCTTGTCATCGAGAGGGGTGGTGAATCCTTGCCGGCGTATGTCGTTGGCAGTTTCATAACTCATATATGTGCTGCGTCACTTGCGTTAGTAGCTCTGGTAAGGTGGTGCCATTAATGTGATGTTAAATGATGTTCGCTCGAATTACCAAGTGGTGTGTTGGCTTGTTCTCCATCGTTGATCTTGGTCTCCCTCCGTCGTCGATCTAGAACCCTAACACATGATAAGTGAAAAACACTCCACGGCCTTTCCGATATTCACTGTGAACTTGGACAAGGCTGACAGGTTGCCCGAATTTCGAATGGAGGGTTTCAAAACTTCCAGGGTTTCGATCTTGGGTCTGTTACAGTCGTAAGTCTTCAAAGTTTACCCTGCAAAGCGTTAAGGTGTTAGCATGGTTTCACAGTCCATACGACTGCATTGTCTTTGCATTCAAACCAACTACGTTCTCTGTCGTTAGTTTTTCCACCATTGTGTGAGTTTTAAAGCTCTTCCATTCTCTATTAGTGCGAAAGATTTTGGTCGAGGTTTTGATACTTGGGTTGTTTGACGAACCTTCTGCGTTTCTTTAAGGTGGATACTGTTCAAAATGAGGCTTTGTCGTCGTCGTGAAGATGCATAGAAGCTTAGCTTTGAGCTTTAAAAGGTAAAATTCAAAACTGTTGAAGGGTTTTATTACTGTAAAATTACTCTTATAATACCTGGAATATCGTTTAACCATTTGGATGTTTGTTAAACTGCAGGTACCACTTCCAGTTGGGAAACTATGGTACAATCGTTGCGAAAGGGTATCCTTCGTCTTCCTCCGGTAAGCTCTAGTGGTTTCCCTTGTGTCCTCGTAGGACCTTGGTGTGGTTACAATGAATGCTAGTTTGCAAAGGGACATCGAACGTTACAACAAAACTAGGATTTTGTTTTTGGTTCCTACTATCATGTGTAAAGAGTGTTTTACTCAGTTATTTCCGTTGTCATTGGCATCTTGATGTAATGTTAAAAAGGGTTGTTGCAGTTTCGAAACTTCGTGATGCTATTTGTAAAACCTGAGGGTAAAACCCTATGTAAAATACTTTATGAATCCATGACTCCGTTTTGTTGAGTTTTGATGTGGAACGAACTTGTTTGTGTTAATGCAACAGTTGATTCAATGTGAATAAAATGTTTTCTGAAATGAAATGTTTGTGTTTTCAACTTCTGTGGATGTCTATTTGTTTCGTCTTGATTCTAATATTGGTTGATGAAAAATATTTCTTAAAGAAATAGTTAGATAAGTAATAACTATAACATGAATACGAGATTGTACAGGATGCTTACTGTGTTGAAAATTCGTTTTTAAAAAAAATAAAAAACTATGAAACGATAGTTTGGAACTGTGTTTTGTAATGCGTTTATACAGAATGTTTGAAAAGTTGATAGCGAAAAACAAAAACACAGAGTAGAAGAACTATCTAGGTTTAGAAGAGATACAAAGCATTAGGGTTAGAGAAGAGAATATAATTTTGAAAATAATCATAGGACAATGTAGAAATATTGATACATTTGTTCTTAGAAATACTATGAACAGTAAATGAGACGAAATGTTTTATCAGAACACTTATGAAATTGTAAAAGATGAATAGAATGCATCAGTTAGTGATTGAATATTATTTTGAAAAATAAATGCGACTGTAAAAATTGCTTTGCAAAGATACTAGTATGACAGAAAGCCTGAATATATGATTTTCATTCAATTAATTGCTATCTAGACAGAACTGAGATGAAACAAGAATATATTCTATGACTATATGAATAGTTATGATTTTCCAGTGTTGTAGAAAGAAATAAATGTCATGCAACTTATTTTCTTTATATAAACAAGAACGTTAGAATAGAACATTTATAATAACAATTCATTCAATCACTGTCTAATTGCCCATCTATCATCTATTATTTAATTCTCTTCTTTATACTAGAGTACTGTGCACATAATAGCATGGGAAAAATATAGAGAATATTATCTCATCAATATTTTTAACTATTTAACATTCACAGCTCAACATAGAAAAGGAAATAAATAATTCTACTAGTTTAAAACATTGAAAAACTATAACAAATTTAGAATAGTAAAACTTGGTTAACTGTAGAGAAAAAAACAGCCCAAGGAGCCTGTTCCACCCAACCATTTCCTGAAGACAGCCTAGTTACTTGCCTTAGGACCCCGGAGCCTATTCACTGAACCACCAAGAGGAAGAAACTTAGGAATTTAGGATCTCTTCTTGCAATAGTAAATAACTGTGGAATCTTCAAGAGCTAGCAATCCAAGGGACCTCCTCTAGCACCTCTGGTTCTCCTTAATAAATATAGTATGCAGACTTATGATTGCACTCACAGCTAGCCTCCCTATTCGAATCTCTTAGTGATCACCTGATGCACATGAGGAATATTCCTGTATAAATATTGTGTAAGAGCTGCCTGCTCAATTCGAATTTTTCTTATGTAGACTGCCTAGGCCTTTTCAATTGTTACTTGGTCATTAAATGAGCTGCATGCCCACTCCCACCACCTGGGGGATAATGCCACATTTTTAGGGGTAGTTGTCCCATAACCAATAGCTAATGGTGTGGTGCAATTGCTGCCATCTGTCCCATACCTTCCAACAACTTCCATTCCTCTTAGTGGGTCAGTGAACACTCATTTAATAGTCCCCTTTGGTGTTTGTCTCCTAATTAATTAATTTAAATAATAATAATTAGTAATTACATTCATCCTTGATCAAAACTGATCATAATTACAAAACTTTGTAATTAAATTTAACATAAAGTATTTTGCTAATAAAATAATAATTTCTGAAATTTGGGTAGGTGACATACACCCCCCCTTAAGTCTCAACATCGTCCTCGATGTTGGTTAATCACTCCTTGAGTGTTTCTGAAACAGAGTTGGGTATGCTACCTGCATACTACTCTCCAACTCCCAGGTTGCCTCTTATAGGCTAAGGTGCTTCCATTGCACCTTCACTTGCCCAATGGTGCGATTCCGAAGAATGGTTTCCCTTCTTCCGAGGATACAGTCCAGTTCCACCTGAAAATCTCCGTCTTGTCCCACCTGCACATCATTCCAGTTTACAACATGAGTAGTATCGTGTACATATTTCTTTAAAAACGATATATGAAAAACATTATGTATTTTTAAGTTTGGTGGAAAAGCCAGTTGGTATGCCACTGGTCCAACTTTGGACAATATTTCAAAAGGACGACAATACCTCGGTGCCAACTTGGCACAGCTTCCCAATTTCAATGAACTCTTTTTCGGTCTTACCTTGAGGAATACATGTTCACCAACCTGGAACTCTTTACGAGTCTTTTTTAAATCTGCTTGACTTTTCTGCCTATCTTGGGAAGCTTTTAAATTTCCTTGTACCTGTTTCACAATTAGTTCTAACTCCTGCAATAATTCAAGTCCTAAAGTAACTCTGTTTACTGGATCATTCCATGAAACAGGTGTATCACATTTCCTACCATAAAGAATTTCAAAAGGACTAAGTCTGGCTGATGCATGATAATGATTATTATAAGCAAATTCTGCTAAGTGCAAGTAGTCTTCCCACTTACCAGGTTGATCCTTAACATATATTCTTAATAAATCTTCTAAAATTTGATTTACTCTTTCTGTCTGTCCATCCGTTTGTGGATGAAATGCTGTGCTGAAATTTAAGTTTGTATTCAACCCCTTAAACGGTGACCTCCAAAAGTTTCCAATAAACTTAGAGTCAGGATCTGAAATTATTACTTTCGGTATCCCATGTAGTCGAAAAATCTATATAATAAAGATTTCTGCAATATCTGGACCTTTATGAGTAGTCTTCACAGGTATAAAATGTGTTGCTTTGCTGAGTTTGTCCACTACCACCATAATAGAGTCATGTTGTTTCTAATTTTTAAGTAATCCAGTAATAAAGTCTATGCTGATCACTTCCCATTTCCAACTTGGTATCGGTAACGGTTACAACAATCCAGCAGGATGTTGGTGTTCAACCCTCACTTTTTGACAATCCAAACATTTAGCTATGTACTCTGCTACTTCATCCTTCATTCTGGGCCAATAGTATTCTTTTCTTAGCATAGTAATGGTCTTTTGATAACTTGGATGACCAGAATAATGACTTTTATGCATCTCATTTAATATCAGAAATTTTATTTCTGGTATGTCTGGTACATTCAATCTGTTTTTATACAGTAATAACCCATTTTCCTTCATGCTGTAATCTGCCATAAAATTTTCAGAACTATTGTTTGCTATCTTTTCCTTCATTTTTCTGTATTCTTCATCTGTTTCACTCTTTTCAAGAATCTGATTTTCCAAATCAGTTGAATAAGTACTGATGGCTGATATAAAATTTAGTTTTTCCTTACGACTCAAGGCATCTGCAACCTTGTTCTACTTTCCTTTAATATGCTGAATTTCAAAATCATACTCACTTAAGAAAGTCAACCATCTAGCTTGTCTAGCGTTCAGATTTGTCTGGTCTAATAAATATTTCAAACCCATATTATCTGTCAATAATGTGAATTTTCTACTAATAAGGTGATGACGCCACATTTTTAAGGCATGAATTACTGCCGATAAATCTAAATCATAAGTAGAGTAGTTCTTCTCGTGTATTTTCAGCTTTCTTGATTCATATGCCACCACATGCCCTCATGTGTCAGGACTCCACCGAGTCCGTCATTGCATGCATCTATACAAACTATAAAATCCTTGTTAGGATCTATTATCCTCAAGATAGGTGCTGTAGTTAATAATTCCTTTAATTTATTGAAATTGTTAGAACATTTCTGATCCCAAACAAATTTATTCCCTTTCTTCTACAAAGAAGTTATGGGGTTGGAAATCCTCGAAAAACCTTCTATAAACTTTCTGTAATATCCAGTAATGCCCATAAATGATCTTACATCCGACACATCCTTAGGAACTGGTCAGTCATTAATGGCCCTTATCTTGCCGGGGTCAACCAAGATTCCTTCTTTCGAAATTATGTGTCCTAGATACTGAATTTTGTCTTTGTGAAAGTTGCACTTACTAAACTTAGCGTATAGTTGATGATCTCTCAGAACTTGTAAGATAATCCATAAATGTTCATCATGCTCTTCTTTACTTTTGGAACACACTAAAATGTCATCTATAAACACAACAACAAACTTGTCTAAGTATTTGTGTAGAATATTATTCATCAAACACATAAATACAACTAGAGCATTAGTTAGGCCAAATGGCATGACTACGAACTCGTAATGTCCATACCGAGTTCTGAAAGATGTCTTGAAAATATCTTCATCCTTAACCCATACTTGATGATATCCTAATCTTAGATCAATCTTTGAAAATATCATTGCTCCACACAGCTGATCAAATAGATCGTCTATGTGGGGCAATGGATACTGATTTTTGATTGTCATATTATTAAGTTGATGATAATCTATGCACAGTCTTAGGGTTCCGTCTTTCTTCTTAACAAAGATGAGAGGTGCTCCCCAAGGAGACACACTCGGTCTAATATACTTCTTATCAATAAGTTCCTTCAACTATGATTTTAATTCGTTTAATTCCAGTATGTTCATTCTGTATGGAGCTTTTGAATTTGGTACTGCTCTTGGTATTAACTCGATAGTAAAATCTAAATCTCTTTTAGGAGGAAATCCTGGAATCTCCTAAGGAAATACATCCTTAAAATCCTTTAGGACAGGTATGTCTTCTAATTTCAGTTTGTCCTCTTTACCAATAAACTCATCATTTACTACATTTACTGCAAAAACCTGGCATCCTTTCCTAACTACCCTCTTAACTTGCATGGCTGAAATTTGTCTAAGGGTTACCTTCCTTGGGATACCTTTTACTTCTACAGTTTTTCCTTCTTCATTTAAACATGTGAAATTTTTTTCGTAACAATTCAGAATGACATGATGGGCTTCTAACCAATCCATCCCAACTATAATATCATAAGATCCTAAAGGTAGAATATTCAACTTGATTTGTGTTTGTAACTGATTCATGGATAAGGTACAACTTTCTATAAAATCTGATACTTTCCTCTTTGTTCCAGTTGCTAGTCTAACTAACCAAGATTTACTAAACTTTTTTGTTTTCAATTTGAGACTTTCCACAATATCTGGTGATATATAACTTAAGCTAGCACCTGGGTCAATTAAAATAGTAACAGGATGATTTTGTAGCATACCTTCAATCTCTACCATGGAGATTTGATGATCTACTTGCTTGTTGTCAAGTGTTGCATTAATTCTGGGCATCTCCCTCTCCACGTCTCCAACAGTAGGTTCAGTCTAAATAGAGTTGATGTTGTTAGCTGTTTGCTTCCTCAAGGGACATTCTGATACGTAATGGGGACCTTGACATTCAAAACATTTGATAGGTACCTTTTGCTCATTGGTCTTGGCATTATTAGGTGCATTTCTGGGTGCTATAGAATTTTGCTGTTGATTGTTTCTGGAATTATTTCCTTGGTAATTTCGATTTTGAAATTTTTTCTTTTGGAAACCGGAATTTCCACTGAACCTAAAATTCTTCTTTTTCTACTCAAAATTGTTGGGCTTATGACTTTTCCAGTTCGACATTCCTTCTCTTTTCCGATTTGTGTCATAACAGAAAACTGCCTTTCGCATAGCCTCTTCCAAGGTCTTTGGGCTAGCATACTCGATTATGTCCTTAATATTGAAAGGTAAACAACTCAAGTACCTTTGAATCTTCAATTTTTCTTCTATGAGGTACAATACATATCTCAGTAAATTTAAAAATTTACTGTTCATTTCTTTCATATTCATACCTCCCAGCGTCAAATCGTAGAACTCTTTGGATTTTTCTTCATAGTACTGTTCAGATAAATACTTCTTTTTAAAGCATCATTTAAAAGTGCTCCAGTTTACATCTTTATGCTTGATGCTCTTTACTCTTTTGATGTCCTTCCACCAAATATCTGCTTTTCACGTCAAGTTATATATAGCTATTTTTGCCTTCAAGGACTCTGAATATTTATAGATTTGGAAGTATTTCTTCATACCGGACAGCCAAGCTTCAGCTATTTCACCCTTCTCAGTTTCTCCATTGAAAGTTGGAGGTCTAATATTTTTGAACTCTCCAGAAATCTGCTCATACTCCTTATGATTTTTCCTTCTGGGTTTGAAATCTCCTTCACTGCTATCACTGGTGTAGTCACGTTTCTTTTTACGCACTTCAATAGCATCTCTTGATGAGGTTGAACTGTTTTTCGCCTCATTGGTTTTCATTTTTTGATTTTTATTTGCATGATGCAGATCCTCAACTTTGGAGATATCTTCATTATCTCTCTCTTGCTCTTCAGTTGGGCACTGTTCAAACATCACTTGGTTTAATTGTTCTTGTGCTTGCAGAATTCTTTCATTGTCTTGTTTCACAGATCTGATTTCCCACTTTAATTCATGAAAAACACGTAACAATTCTGACGAACTGTTATTTCATTCACCGTGACCTTCTTCTGCATAGTGTTGTCCCGAGCTGTGACTGTTTGGCTGAAATACGTCTTCAAAATGTTCAGTTGAGTTCTCCATACCTATAACTTAAAATAATTTCTTTATATCACAATAGTTTAAATTAGTAAGTTTTTCTACTGTAATAAATTTCTGTTGCGTGTTCTTGGACCTTTTTCAGGCCTAGAGTTCGAACATGAGCTCTGATACCACATGTAACATCCCAAAATTTCCAAAAATAATTTTTTTTTTTATAGTAGCTAATTTAAACGATTTCATTTAATGTGGAATAAACAAAAAGAAATGAAAACTTGACTAAAGTAATTAATGATGGTAACCTGTCATAATTTCTCCATAATTAATTGTAAATGAAAAGCTACTGAATTAAGCAGATGTTAAATGCTTCGATAGCGACTCCTTTTGTTAAGAAGATGTGTATGATAATTTGATTTGTTTTTCAGTTCTAAAATGCATACAGCTAGTAATGAAATGAAACTTGAGAATAATACTGATAGCTTGATTGTTTGTTTGACAAGGGGTCCTACGAGATGCCCTGGAGCTTACTTAGCTACGTTTAGCTAAGGCTGTTGAAATGTTTTCATGTGCAGACTATAGGTAATATATTTCACAAGACAACATAGAAAAATAGAAGTGCTTGTTTTCATTTAAACTCGACGTCAATGTAAAAGATTTAAGTGTTAGTACTTTCTTGCAATGATCTACAAAAAGACAGAGGTATGAATTTTTAGTCCTAATCTAGCTTGTAAAAAGACTTTCAATACTCCTCCAGGTTCTGATTATAGCGCCCCTGTACTTGTTAAAAAGTTACAATTAATGATCGAATTATTGTCACTAGAGTCACATTAGTAGTCCACGCACTAATGAATTATAAACTTATCATTCTATGTATCTTATTTTATAAAATGCATAAACGATATAGAGTAATTAAGGCCTACACATTTACAAATGTAATATTACCAAAATGCTAGTATTATTGTGCCCAGTTAAATACTATGATTGTGCCTAGTCATTGGTCAATAGAACTGTACAATTTGACTATATGTTATGATTGTCAAAAGCGACATTAAACACATAATTATTTGAGAAAATATAATAATCTCATAACACTATGTTATTGCAAAAACAATATATGAATCGTTCTATGGGTAATGAAATATTGTATTAAAATTACAAAAATCAATTATAATAACTATAACATTCAATAATTATAACATAACATTATAAAACATAATATATATATTGCAAAACATATATATTATATAATATTATTGTAATATTAACAATATATTGTAATCGAATATATATTAAAAATCAAACTAATGTTAATAATACAAATTAACAATAATATAATCTATTCATAATCAAATGTGAATAATATTGAAAACTATACAAATAACAATATTCGAGGCGAAACTATTGCTAAACAATATGATATCAATACCATAGGTATTATATGAATAAAATATATACGATATCGAAACCATACATTAAAGTTTAATGTTTACGTAATGAAACTATATCGTAAACATGGTTATGATAAAAATTAAAACAATACAATGCAAAGTTTAACGTTAAACTATGGTTTTCGTAACCCTTCCTGTGTTAATGTACTATCTTATCAAACATTAAATACAAGGATTTGACAGTATCATGTTGTGCTAACAGGTCTGCCATGCTACGGTCGCCATTAAAGTTCCTGAGGTGGATTGCTGAGTTGTGACGCCACGCCACCATACCACGTGAACCTTGTCGTCGAGAGGGGTGGTGAATCCTTGCTGGCGTACATCGTTGGCAGTTTCATAACTCAGATATGTGCTGCGTCACCCTTGTTAGTAGCTCTGGTAAGGTGGTGCAATTAATGTGATGTTAAATGATGTTCGCTCGAATTACCAAGTGGTGTCTTGGCTTGTTCTCCATCGTTGATCTTGGTCTCGCTCCATCGTCGATCCAGAACCCTAACACGCGATAAGTGAAAAACACTCCACGGCCTTTTCGGTATTCATTGTGAACTTGGATAGGGCTGACAGGCTGCCCGAATTTCGAATGTAGGGTTTCAAAACTTCTAGGGTTTCGATCCTGGGTCTGTTACAGTCGTAAGTCTTCAAAGTTTACTCTGCAAATCGTTAAGGTGTTAGCATGGTTTCACAGTCCATATGACTGCATTGTCTTTTCATTCAAACCAACTACGTTCTCTGTCGTTAGTTTTTCCACCATTGTGTGAGTTTTGAAGCTCTTCCAGTCTCTGTTAGTGCGAAAGCTTTTGGTCGAGGTTTCGATACTTGGGTTGTTTGACAAACCTTCTGCATTTCTTTAAGGTGGATACTGTTCAAAATGAGGCTTCGTCGCCATCGTGAAGATGCAGAGAAGCTTGGCTTTGAGCTTTAAAAGGTAAAATTCAAAATCGTTGAAGGGTTTTATTACTGTAAAATTACTCTTGTAATACCTGGAATATCGTTTAACCATTCATATGTTTGTTAAACTGTAGGTAACACTTCCAATTGGGAATCTATGGTACAATCATTGCGAAAGGGTATCCTTTTTCTTCCTCCGGTAAGCTCCGGTGGTTTCCCTTGCGTCCTCGTAGGACCTTGGTGTGGTTACAATGAATGCTAGTTTTCAAAGGGATGCCGAACATTACAACAAAACTAGGGTTTTGTTTTTGGTTCCTACTATTGTGTGTAAAGAGTGTTTTACTCAGTTATTTCCGTTGCCATTGGCATCTTGATGTAATGTTAAAAAGGGTTGTTGTAGTTTCGAAACTTCATGATGCTATTTGTAAAACTTGAGGGTAAAACCCTATGTAAAATACTTTATGAATCCATGACTCCGTTTTATTGAGTTTTGATGTGGAACGAACCTGTTTGTGTTAATGCAATAGTTGATTCAATGTGAATAAAATGTTTTCTGAAATAAAATGTTTGTGTTTTCAACTTCCATGGATGTCTGTTCGTTTCGTCTTGATTCTAATCTCGGTTGATGAAAAAAATTTCTTAAAGAAATAGTTAGATAAGTAATAACTATAACATGAATACGAGATTGTACAGGATGCTTACTGTGTTGAAAATTCGTTTTTAAAAAAAATAAAAAAACTATGAAACGATAGTTTGGAACTGTGTTTTGTAATGCGTTTATACAGAATGTTTGAAAAGTTGATAGCAAAAAACAAAACCATAGAGTAGAAGAACTATCTAGGTTTAGAAGAGATACAAAGCATTAGGGTTAGAGAAGAGAATATAATTTTTGAAAATAATCATAGGACAATGTAGAAATATTGATACATTTGTTTTTAGAAATACTATGAATAGTAAATGAGATGAAATGTTTTATCAGAACACTTATGAAATTGTAAAAGATGAATAGAATGCATCAGTTAGTGATTGAATATTATTTTGAAAAATAAATGCGACTGTAAAAATTGCTTTGCAAAGATACTAGTATGACAGAAAACCTGAATATATGGTTTTCATTCAATTAATTGCTATCTAGACAGAACTGAGATGAAAGAAGAAGATATTCTATGACTGTATGAATAGTTATGATTTTTCCAATGTTGCAAAAATAAATAAATGTCATGCAACTTATTTTCTTTATATAAAAAAGAACATTAGAATAGAACATTTACAATAAGAATTCATTCAATAACTGGCTAATTGCCCATCTATCATCTATTATTTAATTCACTTCTCTGTATTAGAGTATTGTGCACATAATAGCACGGGAAAAACATAGAGAAGATTATCTCATCAATATTTTCAACTATTTAACATTCACAACTCAACACAGAAAAGGAAATAAATAATTCTACTAGTTTAAAACATTGAAAAACTATAACAGATTTAGAATAGTAAAACCCAGTTAATTGTAGAGAAAAAAACAGCCCAAGGAGCCTGTTCCGCCCAACCAATTCCTGAAGATAGCACAGTTACTTTCCTTAGGACCCCCGAGCCTGTTCACTGAACCACTAGGAGGAAGAAACTTAGGAATTTAGGATCTCTTCTTGCAGTAGTAAATAACTGTGGAATCTTCAAGAGCTAGCAATCCAAGGGACCTCCTCCAACACCTTTGGTTCTCCTTAACAAATATAGTATGCAGACTTATGATTGCACTCACAGCTAGCATCCCTATTTGAATCTCTTAGTGATCACCTAATGCACATGAGGAATATTCCTGTAGAAATATTGTGTAAGAGCTACCTGCTCAATTCGAATTTGCCTTATGTAGGCTGCCTAAGCCTTTTTAGTTGTTACTTGGTCATTAAATGAGCTACCTGCCCACTCCCACCACTTGGGGGATAATGCCACATTTTTAGGGGTAGTTGTCCCATAACCAACAGCTAGTGGTGTGGTGCAATTGCTGCCATCTGTCCCATACCTTCCAACAGCTTCCATTCCTCCTAGTGTGTTAGTGAACACTCATTTAACAGTCCCCTTGGGTGTTTGTCTCCTAATTAATTTATTTAAATAATAATAATCAGTAATTACATGCATCCTTGATAAAAAATGATCATAATTACAAAACTTTGTAATTAAATTTAACATAAAGTATTTTGCTAATAAAATAATAATTTATGAAATTTGGGTAGGTGACACGACGTCATCACACTGTACCTAAACGTACAGTGCAACGGCGGAGAACCATAATCCAAACATAAAAAAGAATTAAAAAAATGGACTTCTGAGGTTTGAAGCAGGACCTAACAGTGTTTAAGTGTCCTTCTGGGCAGGTTACCAGCTAGTCAATATGGTATTGGAGTGGTGAGAGAGAGAACATGAAATCGAAGATGAACAAGCTGTGAATGATCCACAATGCATGGATGCTTTGAGAAACTGCGGGTTACTGAAGTTCTTTGAGATCCAGGGGATGAGATCCCAGATCCCACTACTGACACACATGCTCCAGAGTTGGGATGCGGCCCAACAGTACTTTGTGATTGGTGAGCATATCCTCACGATAGACATTGAGGATATCTACTTTATTATCAGTTTGTCCCGAAGGGGGGATGCTGTACATCTTACTGCAACATGGGCCAGTGACCGTACAATTGAGGACATGGTGTCGCAACATTGTGCTACTACTTCTCGGCCTTCCAGCAAGAAGATTCTCATCAGGGATGTGGTGAGTCGTCCACTGCGGACCATATTGCTTACCATTACTAGGGTGGTGGGTAGCCAAGCCCCACACATGGCTACTCGGACCCAGATGCTGTATGCGGAGGACTATATGTCCCCCATGGTTTTCAACTGGTGCGAGGGTATCCTCGCAAACATCCGAGCTTAGCTGACCAAGTGTCGACGAGGGGAGCTCAAGCAGTTTGGGTATGGATCGATCATAGTATCGTTCCTCTTAGAGAGGATTCCTCTTCTACGTCCGCAGTTGATACTTAATGACAGGGAGCCCAGGGATCCCAATATGCTTAGATGGGCTGAGGTCATAACCCGTCATGGTGGCGGGCCCATCATTAGCTTTGGTCCCAAGTTTTTCAGCTAGCTAGAGGGCCAGTTACTCATCGTTGAGGACTTTCCATACAGCGGCATGGACTTCTGAGAGGATCCCGACTTGGTGCTGCCCGAGGGTGCAGCATGGGGTGACATAGGTGAGAACAAAACCCTTGTATTTTTAGTTTTGTATATTATATCATTTTTTTGATGTAGTGCTGACAACTACGTAATATGTGTGTGCAGATGTGGGCCCCGTATGGCCGGTGGGTCTCTCCCTTATGGCGAGGAGAGACAGAGGTGGGGAGGCAGTCGTTCCTGCAGGTTCTCATGCTGCCATCGAGGAGATGGAGGAGGTGTACATGAACCTATCCCAGCTGACCGTGGAGGTACCAGAGCCAGCTATTGATGACTTACCGAGGCCCATGCAGAGATTTGGGGTTGGAGCGTCTGTGTGCTTCAATGCCTTACTCCGCAAGGTGGGTCGGATCGTAGACTGCTTCCTCACCTAGCGACAACATGCCGTCCATGCTAGGGGTGGTGTACGGGTTAGGCGTCAGGCTTGATGACACTACTATACTTGTACTGAGAGCTTAGAGGCCTCAAATTTTGTACTACTAAAAGCTATGATGCTTCAGATTTTTGTAGAGACTCACTGAAAGCCATCATGCTTCAGATTTTGTATCGACACTACTTTTTGAGCGATATATATATATATACAGACATTATCGACGATTTATACATTATGTGTTTTTCAAAAATGATTAGTGATGTGATCTTGTTTACATGTTCGCTTTTACAATATTTACATGTTGTGAATGCTTTTACATATTATAAATATTATGTGTGTGTGATGTACCAATCCAAAATGAAGTTGGTCATCGAGTCAGCAACTATGTTTAACTCTCGTGGAATGTGCATGTATTGAACGGATTCAAATGACCTTTCCAGGAGACGTACTCGTCTGAAGAGACGGAGTAAGGTGGGATCACGGATGGAATAGAACCAGTTCATATGGGAAACCACTAATTGAGAATCCATGTGGATGACAATGTGGTTTATACCTAAGGAAATGGCGTTAGCTAGGGTTCCGATTAGTGCTTGATACTCTGCGGCATTGTTGGTCGCAAACCCTAGGCAACTTCCTCTTGAGCTAATGAGCTCACCTATTGGGGAATATAGTACCCAGGCTTCCGAATCAAGATTACGGGTATGCTGGTTGGCGCTGTCCGCGAATCCATAGCACGTTGCCATCTCCACACGCAGACAGAACATGGTATAAGAAGAGGGAACAAGATCAAAAGACACTCGAAAAAAGAAATGCGTCACACCACACAAAAACAAAAAAACACGCCATGTACAGTATATACAAGCAAGTCTATGCATGAGAGATCAAGCATAGTATCTCTTCAGGTAAATCCCATTACGGGGTTCACCCAAAGAGATTCCGTCATAGTCTTCCTCGACAGTAGTGTTAGGAATAAGTTCGACAACGAGTCGTAGAGACGGAATTTCGCACTCTATTGGTAGGACATCCTCCAATCCATATACCAATTGGAAAGGAGTGAAGCCTGTGGCAGTTTTGACAGAAGTTCGATAGGCCCATAACACTGAAAAGAGCATGTTGTGCCAATTGGACTTATGTGTCCGTACCATCCTTTGGACCATAGTTTTCAAGACCTTGTTAATGGCCTTGACCTGTCCATTGGATTGCGGGTAATTGGGTGTTGAATTTTCATGGCGAAAACCCAACCTATCACTCAATTCATCAACCATATGGTTCTGAAAATGAGAACCATGATCGGTAACAATTACCTAAGGAAATCCGAACCGCACTATTACATGATTGAACATGAAGAGTGCGGCAGTTTTGCCATCATTCTGGTATGTAGGCATAGCTTCGGCCCACTTTGTAATGTAATCCACAACTACAATTATGTAACTATGCCCCCCGACCGAGGTAGGCTTACAAGGCATAAAATCAATGCCCCATTTTGCGAATGGGCCAAAGGCAATAACCAGATGTAATGGGGCAGGATGAGTGCGCTTCTTCGTATGGAAGTGTTGGCAAGGAGGACATTTTTTTATGGCCTCAATACAATCTTTGAAGATAGTAGGCCAAAAATATCCTGCGCGCAAAATCTTTTGGGCTGTAGCCATCCTAGAGAGGTGACCGCCACATGCCCCAGCATGACAGTCATTCAGAACACATTCAGCCTCATCGTGAGTGAGACAACGTCAAATAAGTGAATCAATGCCATGGCGATACAAAGTAGCATTGATGATTAAATAATACTATGCATGGTGACGTATCTTACGACGGTCGTCGCGAGAAAGTTGAGGGGTGAATCGTTGGGTTTAAAGATACAATAAGATATCTCCATACCACGGATCAGTCGTACTAATGAGAAACAATGATTCATCTGGAAAGGAGTCATTGTGCTCAACTTCTGCATCAGGACGGGGAAGGTCGCAAATGAGCTCGGCAAACACCAAACACTTCTTAGACTTAGCTTTCTCGAAAAGAAGATCAAATTCTTGTAGTATTACAATCCAGCATGAATACTTGCCCCCAAGCACTTGACGTGTCAGTACGTGGTACATGGGGTTCGAGTCGGCGATGATAGTGGTGGTGCGGAGCAAGATGTAGTGCCGAAACTTCTGGACGGCGATGACCACCGCGAATGCGAGTTTTTCGACATGTGAATATCTAGTTTCAGCGTCGGCTAGACCCTTACTTGCATAGTATATTACATGTTCCTGGGCGTTTTGATCCTCCTGTACCAAAACCATGGCGATAGTGGTAGCAGAAGCGACGAGATATAAGATGTAATCTCGATAATAATTAGGCGGTTGGAGCACGGGGGCATGTGTGATGGCATGTTTGATACTGTAGAAGGATTTTTGAGCCTGGTTGTCCCAAATGAACGGGACATCCTTCTTAAGCAGTCTCATAAACCCCTGAGTCTTCTCCGCGAAATTACAAACAAAATGTCTTAAATAAGTCGCCTTCCCTTGGAGACTTTGAAGTTCCGTCACATCAGTCGGGGGGTGGTAGGTTGATGATGGCCTCCACCTTTAAGGGATCAATGCAGATCCCATCCTTTGAAACGATAAATCCGAAGAGGTGTTCGGACTCAATGCAAAAGATACACTTATGAGGATTCAGATGGATATTGTACCGCCTGCATCTGAGGAAAATGGTCGTCAGATGATCAATGTGGAACTCGTGCTACTTTGAGTGAGCAGGGAGATCATCCAAGTAAGGTTCCACAAAGTCCTTAATGTCATGGAAGGCATACAACATAGCCCGTTGAAACATGGCGCCAGCATTTTTAAGGCAAAACGAGAGTTTGCGGTTTGCAAACATTCCCCACGGGCAGATGAAAACCGTCTTATGTTGGTCGGCTGGGTTGATCTCAATTTGGTTGTAACCAGAAAAACCATCCATGAATGAGAAGATGACGCTTCCGGCACAGTTGTCGATGACCTGGTCGATGAAGGGGGTCGGGTAGTTGTCTTTTGGACAAGCCCGATTAAGGTCTCGATACTTGACACAGATGTGGATGGTGCCCTGCTTTTTGTTCACAGGAACAATGTTTGAGACCCAATCTGTCAATGGGATAGGATAAATAAAACCAGCCTTTAAGAGCTTTTCAATTTCTACCTTTATTGCCATAGTCTTCCGGGGGTGTACTGGTCGCAACTTTTGGTGTACAGGTTTGATGTCGGGATAGGTTTTTATTTCGTGAGAAACAATTGCGGGGTATATCCTAGGCATCTCCTCTTAGGAACAAGCAAATACGTCTCAAAATTTCTTTAACAAGGCTTTGCTAACAGCGATTTCTTCAGGGGAACACTTCTGGCCTATGTGAATGTGTTCCACTATACCAGGTTTCACCGAGATGTCTACTCGGGTGGTTGGATCAATATGGCCAAGTTGCCCTCCGTGTCCGTAAGACATGTAAGAATGGGGGAATGACGGGATGGGTAGATGTCTGGTGAAAAGAGGGTATGGATGTTGTTCTCTATGTACTCCAAAGGAGGAAGAAAAGATGACCTATGGCGGAGATCATCCTACGGACTGTCGTCAACATTCAAAACTTCCATGATGGACTTGTTTGAATGAAAAGTCTGAAGTAAGAGATCAGGTAGAGATGACATCCGTCATAGAGAACAAGATGGAGAGGGCATGGTTAAATGGTCCTCCGGTGCTGATTGGATAGCCTCGTAAATACATTCAGCGGATGAAAGAGGCATCATATCTCCAAGCAGGTGTGTTGTGGATTCATTCGGTACAAGCCAAGCATCGGTAGAGTGAGCTAAAATCTCTGTGGAGATCATGTTCACCATAGCAACATGATTAGGGAGGTCCGCGGCTGGAAAAACGCCGATGAGAGATGAATCTTTCAAAAGGCCAACCCCTACATCTCATACTGTTTTGACATCTGTCCAATGGAAGGAACATGGTCACCAGGATGAGTAGTGGCATCTGGTGTACAAAAATCTAATTGGTCAATAGTAACAATTTTTCCTTGGTGGGGGAATTGTACTATGTGGAAGACTGAAGAGGCTACCACCTGCATGGTGTAAAACCAATTGCGACCAAGAAAGAGATTATAATCTAACGGGGCTGAGACCACTTCCACGTTAATGGTTACGGTCTTTTCACCCAACTCAACTGCAAGAGCTTTTAAGATCCAATGAGATTGAAAGCCATGCCCGTCGAATGCTTTCAACGTGGTAGGAGAACGATTCAATTTGGGGGAACCAATGGCTCTCCAACAGGCGATGGACATGACAGAAGTGGAGGCTCCTTCGTCTAAAAGGGTACGATGGACAATCTTCCCAGTAATGTTTGCAAAAACTTGGAATGCGAGCTGGTGTGAGTGTCATGTCCCAAATTTGGCATTGGGTCAAAATGGCGTAATAACATTGGTCCTATTCATTAGAGTTTGTCAAATTGATGTTAAAGGTCAAATAATTGCCAAGAAGGAAAATTACTAGTTTCCTAGGTTTGGGGTGGAAGCTTTGGGATTTGGAATAATGGAGATAATAAATGGTCTTTCAACATTAGAATGGCATAAATATTTAATAAAGGAGATAAATAAATATATACAAGTGAAAATCAAAGTGGAATTTGATCATGAAGACACATGGAGGAAGTGGGACCCACATATGGCTAGATTTCCCCACTACACTTGGCATCATTCTCTCACCAATTCTAATTCAAGGTGAATGGTAACATACTTTGGGGAGTCCAAAAGGTATTATTCATGGCATGACTCATCCAAGGTCGAAATATAGAGGAAGAGTAACTCCCATGGAAGAGGAAGAGGCAATTCGGAGCTAGTGAGACACTTGGGCTAGATTCCCTAGCTCTATGACAACAATGCTGAAGATGCTATGACACCTATGACACAAATCAGACCTGAAGGATGACATATGACATATATGACATGTCATGGCTAAAACTAGACTCCAAGAGGGCGCTCAAGGGTGTTAGGGCAGCTAAGATGCTTCTACATGTGATTTGGTGGAAGTGGGAGACTAGGAATTGGTGTACAAGTGGTGTTCTTTGGAATCTCTTCCCAACTTGAGTTGGCATGAGTCTCTTGGAAGGAATTCGATCCATGGAGGACATTAGAATTTTATAAATGTCAATAAAAAAGAAGGAAAGTTGCTTTTGATCATTTGTAGAATTTGCAATTTCATTTGTGAAGAGGGATAGCTAGTGGATGACTAGTTTCTTGCCTTAGCCAATTTCGAGGGTGAAAGATTCCCATCCAAGTTGGTAATTGGAAAGGCCATTCATACCTTTCATTTGGAGCTTTAATGGAGTCTTTATTTTCAGGTGTAAGCTACAGGGCATCTCATGGTTTCTTCTATTGCAGCTCACTCCTTCAACCATTTCCAGTTTTGATGGCATATTCTTGATCCTTGAGGGAGGGCGTTTTTGGTGAGCTATTGTACTCTTTGGGGAATATTTTAATGCCCCATTTCTTTTTTAATATGAATTAAATACTCTTTTATTCATCTCCATAAATTTTCAGGTCGAAATTCCAAGTAGAAATGTATAAATCTCAATTTTAATGAAAGAATAGTGTCATTTCCCCACTACCTTGTTGTGAATCAATGTAATGATGATGATTTAGAATGAATGGATGATTCTCTGATATATTTGTGATCAATATACTGCCATTGATTTATTCTACAAGTTTTATTTACTGTACTTGAGCATTTGAAGCATTTTTACTCAGTTTAGTTGTATTGGGAGGTGAAATAGTGCCATTTCCCCAAGGGTCGAATTTGAGATTTTTGCAATTGAATGGGAGAGGGTGAGAATAGTTGTAATAATCCATTAATGGTGCATATGAGACTTTAATAAAATACTTAACACATTACATACTTTCTTTCATAAATTTGAGTGGGTTTGGAGGCATTTGGGAAGCCATTTTCAGTACTTACCCAGGCGGATTTGAACCCCAAATTACTAGTAAAATTGCATAATTGGTCCAGAATATTAAGAGAGTTTGCAGAGGTCTTTTGGTGGACATATGTAATCCATAAACATCATATTCAAGTTATAATATCATTCATACACCTTCCTTGAATATTTGAAGGCATTTGGAGTCAATTTGAGACCTAGAGACCAATACTAGTCAAAGGAAAATCACTAGTAAAGTTACCTACATTGATCAGAATTGAAAGAGGATTTGAAGAAGTATTTTAAAGGTCCAAAGGCATCCCTGAAACACATATTTATGTTCTAATATCATTCATATACCTTCTCAGAATATTTGGGATCATTTGGGGCAAATTTGGGCCCTAGAGATCAAAACTAGTCAAAGGTCGAACTAGGGAAAAAAAGTGGAAAATTGCAATTTTAATAAAATTCCTAATAAGGGACATTACAGTGGTATCAGAGCATGGTCCTTGCACCTGTGGATTAGGTACATACATTCAAGAATAATTGGCAGCCATGTCTTACTATTATGATGAATCCTATGAGTACAATTCTTATGAGGAATATGCAGATGCTTATGAGCAATATGAAGCATAATGTGAATGGTACGAGGAAGAGGTGCCATCATGCAACACTTATTACAATTTCAAGAGAAATGAAGATTATTCTTATGACTTTAGATCTGATGAATATGAGTGTGTCACACCAACCAAGGATAATTCTATGAGTAAGTTCCAAAGATGGAGAGAAAAATATAAAACCTTGCCCCAACAATATAAAAAATATCAAGAATATCTTGCTTCGAGCAAAAATACACAAAATGCCATGTCTTTTGAGTACTATACTGAACATGTTTTTGAAAATAGGCTCAAAAATGAAGATGTGGAGTTAGTGAAGAAAGGTTTATGCCCTTCTTGTAAAAACCCTTGGAGCGAGTATCATATATGTGTGCATGAAATGATGTCCTCCTTGAGGAGAGATTTTGAGATTTATTCAAGAAGAGATTCCAAATATATTGATCCTAAGGAAAACAAGGGGAAAAATGCATCAGCGTGATTTAAGGAGCAAAAGGAAGAGACATCACAAGAGCATGAAGAAGATTCTATTGAAAATATGGAAGATCATTTCGAGACACCTTCTAGCTTAGACATGAACCAAAGAGCATCTACTGATGGATGCTTAAACTATCAAGGAGTAACTACTGATGGGTGCTCACACCTCTATGTTGGTGACATAGAGATCACTTTTGAAAGTGTTTCTACAAGTACAAGTTTCATTAAGCATGATAATGAAGACCTTGTAGCAGTTGAATAAGAACCAAGATCAACTTCCCCATCACCACTTGAGCTTCATGAAGTTGGTCCAAGAAAAAATGAAGAAGATGAGGAGGTTCATTTGCAAGAGCCTCATTTTCTTGAAGGGTCCTTAAAGATGAATGAAAAGAATATCCAAGAGCCCCTCAACATTCTCCATGACACTCAAGCATTGGTGTCAAATTCTTGTTGGAGAGCTACTTCATTGGAGGAAACATCCTTCCTTGAAGACATGGAGAAGATTCAAAGAGCAATGTGCCACATCAAAGGTAATTTCATGTATTTGATTTTTGATAGAAACCATTTGTTTGAGCTTAATGAATTGTTACATGATGCATACTTGAAGAATAATGAGGATAATCATAAGCTCACAATTCAAAATGACAACTTCTTGAAAAGTTGCAAGATACTTGTTTTTCCTCCTATGTTTCATATTGTCAAATGGTAGATTGTTTGGAGGATTCTCATGACATGGTGGATCATGAGAAATGTGAAAATTTGAATGTTCTTGATGTGTTTGAAGATGAAATTGAAGAGATCCAAACACTTGATGTGGTGGAAGAGGAATTTGAATTGTCTCTTGATGAAGGTTATGAAATTTTTAAAGAAGAGCATGATTCCTCTACATTGGAACCAAACTATGACAAAGAGTTCACACTTTTGAAGGAGCTGCATGATACTACCCATATGGATCCTTCCCATGATGAAACTTCTGTACTTTTTGATCATTTGGGTGATTTGGTTCATTCTCCTACATCCTACAATTCCATGTTTTGCAACATTAGTCTCAATGAAGTATGGGTGAAAGGGTTCTTTTTTATGGTGCCACATGAGGAGTATGGAACTCCTAGATTTACTTTTTATGATGATATGGTTAGAGCACATTCTTATTCACATTTGCAGCAGCATCCTTTGTTACTTTGTGATGATGCACATCTACATGGATGCACCTATGATATGCATTTGAGTCACTTGAAGACTCATGGTTTTTCTTGCTCAACACTTGATTCATTTGATGTTGGAGGAACTTCATCCAACACTTGGGTGAATAGATTTATGATTGGAGAACATTTTTGTTGGAAGCCACATACTTTGTTATATATTTATGATGATCACATTCAAGGATGTATGGGTGAGACTTCTTTGAGTCATTTGAAGTCTCCTTGTTTTTTCTGCTCATTATTTGGTTCAGATTTTAGTGGAGATTCTTCATTCACTTCTTGGATGAAAGAATACATGGATGAATATTTTGATGCATGTCACATCCTTTTGGAGCAGCTTTATAGGACATGGGATCCTCACCTATGTCATTGGAGCAGATTTGATTGGTCACTTGAAGCTTGTATGCACTTGGAAAACGGTGGTCTACTTGCTTGGAGGTATAAGCACTTTCATGATTCTTTGATGAAGCACCTCCTTGATGTTAATTTTCATTATGTAGTTATGTACTTTGATGATATATATTTTGTACTCATGATGTTTGGAAGAAAGCATACAATAAAATGGGATCCAAGAATCCTCTTATCTGATGGTATGGGTTGGAGAGCACTCTTAATTGTTCGGGTGCAATACAAGCAATGGGATCCTGGAATAATTTTTGTCTCATTGGTTTCAATTTTTTTGGGGAAACAAGAAGTATGGGAGATGGATTTCCCACTAAATAAAGTGGTTTTTATCAGAGTAGTACAGTAGCAAGCAGGGTTGTTCCTCTCTAAATTCTTCATGGAAACTCAAAGATTCAAGGTTGGGCAATTCAATGGCAACTTCAAAGAATTATACAGAAAGTAGGTTCTTCAACACCCATGTTTGAAATTGCTTGAGGACAAGCAATATTGGGAAGGGAGGATTTTTCATGTCCCAAATTTGGAATTGGGTCAAAATGGTGTAATAACATTGGCCCTATTCATTAGAGTTTGTCAAATTGATGCTAAAGGTCAAATAATTGCCAAGGAGGAAAATTACTAGTTTCCTAGGTTTGGGGTGGAAGCTTTGGGATTTGGAATAATGGGGATAATAAATGATGTTTGAACATTAGAATGGCATAAATATTTAATAAAGGAGATAAATAAATATATACAAGTGAAAATCAAAGTGGAATTTGATCATGAAGACACATGGAGGAAGTGGGACCCACATATGGCTAGATTTCCCCACTACACTTGGCATCATTCTCTCACCAATTCGAATTCAAGGTGAATGGTAACATAATTGGGGGAGTCCAAAATGTATTATTCATGGCATGACTCATCCAAGGTCGAAATATAGAGGAAGAGTAACTCCCATGGAAGAGGAAGAGGCAATTTGGAGCTAGTGAGACACTTGGGCTAGATTCCCTAGCTCTATGACAACAATGATGAAGATGCTATGACACCTATGACAAAAATCAGACCTAAAGGTCGACATATGACATATATGACATGTCAAGGCTAAAAATAGACTCCAAGAGGGTGCTCAAGGGTTTTAGTGAAGCTAAGATGCTTCCACATGTGATTTGGTGGAAGTGGGAGACTAGGAATTGGTGTACAAGTGGCGTTCTTTGGAATCTCTTCCCAACTTGAGTTGGCATGAGTCTCTTGGAAGGAATTCGACCCATGGAGGACATTAGAACTTTATAAATTTCAATAACAAAGAAGGAAATTTGCTTTTGATCATTTGTAGAATTTGCAATTGCATTTGTGAAGAGGGAGAGTTAGTGGATGACTAGTTTCTTGCCTTAGCCAATTTCGAGGGTGAAAGATTCCCATCCAAGTTGGTAATTGGAAAGGCCATTCAAACCTTTCATTTGGAGCTTTAATGGAGTCTTTATTTGCAGGTGTAAGCTACAGGGCATCTCATGGTTTCTTCTATTGCAGCTCACTCCTTCAACCATTTCCAGTTTTGATGGCATATTCTTGATCCTTGAGGGAGGGCATTTTTGGTGAGCTATTGTACTCTTTGTGGAATATTTTAATGCCCCATTTCATTTGTAATATGAATTAAATACTCTGTTCTTCATCTCTAGAAAGTTTCAGGTCAAAATTCCAAGTAGAAATGTATAAATCTCAATTTTAATGAAAGAATAGTGTCATTTCCCCACTACGTTGTTGTGAATCAATGTAAAGTTGATGATTTCAAATGAATGGATGATTCTATGATATATTTGTGATCAATATACTGCCATGGATGTCTTCTACAAGTTTCATGTACTGTACTTGAGCATTTGAAGCATTTTTACTCAGTTTAGTTGTACTGTACTGTACTTGTGTCCCGACAAGAAAAGATGGGGAATGAAGATCAAGCTCTCACAGCACACACCAAGGGAAGCAAGTTTAAGAGGGAGAGATCTCATAACAAGAATCATTCTCACTCTCATCACAAGAAGAAAGCTCTATCTCATGTTCGATGTTTCGATTGCAATGAAGTAGGACACTTTGCTTCAAATTGTCCCAAGAAGAAGAAAGACAACAACAACAAATTCAAAAAGAAGAAGAGGTACAACAAGAAGAGATTCCATGCTCATGCTGCTGAGGATGATGAACCTCCCAAGAAGAAGGATAGGGTAGAAAGTGATACTTCATCAAGTGAAGATGAGTATGTTCTAATATCTGCTCTCACAGTTACTATCTCTCATGGATGTAATGATTGTATTATTGATAGTGGGGCTTCCAAACACATGGCTGGGTTTAAAGAATCTTTTGTAAATCTATCTGAACATGAGTCACCCCATAAAGTGAAACTTGGGGATGACTATCAATATCCTATCAAGGGAATTGGTGAAGTCTCCTACAACCTAAACTCTGGAAAGTCCTTAAAGATGAAAGATGTTCTATATGTACCTGGGCTAAAAAAGAACCTACTCTCCATATCTGCATTGGATGCAAAAGGCATGACGGTTGCATTTGTAGATGGCCAAGTCCTAATGTGGCCAAAGGATAAAACTATAGATGATTCAGTAGTGATTGGAGAGCAAGAGGGAGGATCGTACAAATTGAAGGGACAACTTGAACATGCCATGGTACATGAATCCATGGAGCCAAGTGAACTTTGGTAGAGAAGGCTTGCACATGTGCACTATAGAGCACTATCAATTGCAAGCAAAGCTATAGAAGGTCTTTCTGAAATCAAGACAAAGCATGAAGGTGTTTGCAAAGGATGTGCAAAAGGAAAGAACATTAAGAAGGCATTTCCAAGTAGTGAAAGCAAAGCAAAATGAATCTTGGAGATTATCCACTCTAATGTATGCGGCCCAATGTCACCCAACTCTCTGAGTAGGTATGTGCACTATGGTTCTTTCATTGATGATTTCTCTAGGAAGACTTGGACTTATTTCTTTAAGAACAAAGATGAAGTATTCAGCAAATTCAAGGAATTCAAAGCCCTGATAGAAAATCACACTGAAAAGAAGATCAAGACCTTTAGATCTGATAATGGTGGAGAATTCACTTCAAAAGACTTCAAGAAGTTATGCAGTGATTCAAGGATTAAGAGGGAGTTGACCACTCGTTAAAATCCATAACAAAATGGAGTAGAAGAAGCTAGTTCAAATTTGGACTCTAGCAGCTCCTGCAAGGAAGCAAAGATTTAGAGGGAGTCCTCCCAAAAACAAACAAGGATACGTTTTTTGAATTGCCATTTCTTGTATATTCTGTTTATTTAAATAATGTTGTTCAATGATGTATATGCTTATGTTCCTAGACTTAGGTTGTGTATTATGTATATTAGAATAATTGCATTAATGAATAGTATACTACTAATATGCATGTGATGGGTAAGTGGCCTATGGAACTGTACAACATTCCATTGCTACTTATCTAGAATGAAACCTCCTTGCTGACATGTTGGGAGTAGTGCAAACTCTTAACAATGTTCTGGTAGAGATGGAAGGCATCTAAAAAGTTACGGATATGGATGAATGTTGTATTGAAGCATTGGCTAAGATAATTGCATGACTGTATGACATATATTTTTATGTATAAGATTTTGTTTTGAAAAATATGAGAAGTTTCTAATCATGCAATTGAATTTGTCTTGTAGGAAAGATTGTATACCGTCACCTACAAAAGAAGAACTACAACATTTGTTCAACAACAAAGCTATCTATTGAAGAATATGAAGTTCCCAAGATCCGGGATGAAGTAATGTCATGATACGTCGATCATGAAGAATGAGGTTTGGGATATAGTCCCATGACCTCAAGGGAAGTCGGTTGTGACTTCCAAAAGGATCTACAAGATCAAGCATGCTGCAGGTGGCAGCATAGAGAAATACAAAGCGAGATTTGTAGCTCTTGGATTCTCCTAGAAAGAGGGGATAGACTATGAAGAAACTTTTGCTCCTGTAGCCAGGTACACTTCCATTAGATCGGTACTTTCCCTTGCTGCAGTGATCAAATGGATGATACACCAGATGGATGTCAAGACAACTTTCTTGAATGGTGTAGTTGGAGAGGAAGTGTATGTGGAGCAGCCACTTGGTTTTGAGAAACATGACAGGGAGTCATATGTGTGCAGGTTGAAGAAAGCCTTGTATGGCTTGAAGCAAGCTCCTAGAACTTGGTATGGGAGGATAGATAGCTTTCTATCCAGTTTGGGCTTTACCAAGAGTAAATCAGATTCCAATGTTTATTACAAGGTTGAGGAAGGAAATCCTGTGATACTACTTTTGTATGTGGATGACCTGTTTGTAACAGGAGAGGATGGATTGATTGTCGATACCAAAAGGAAGCTTTCTGCCGAGTTTGAGATGAAGGACTTGGGGATGATGCACTATTTCCTAGGCATATTGGAGGTGTGGCAGAGTGCAGATGGAATCTTCCTTGGACAAGGGAAGTATGCAGTAGAGATCTTGAAGAGGTTCGGGATGATGGACTGCAAGGCCATGGCCACACCTATGGAATTGAACCTGAAGCTTCTGTGTGATGCTTCATCTGATCCAGTTGATGTCACTGTGTATCGTCAGATGATTGGGTCCTTGATATACCTGATGAACAGTAGACCAGATATTTGATTTGCGGTGAACACATTGAGCCAGTTCCTGATGGATCCCAGAGGTGTTCACTTGGTTGCTGTAAAGCATATTCTGAGGTACCTGAAGGTTACAATTGATTATGGGCTCAAGTATGATGCGAATCAAAAGTTTAACGTGTAGGGTTATGTTGATTCGGATTGGTAAGGCAGTGCTACAGATAGGAAGAGCACATCTAGGTGCTGCTTTAGTATGGGATCAAGTGTGATCTCTTGGTTTAGCAGGAAGCAGTCCTGCGTAGCACTGAGTATAGCCGAGGCAGAGTATAGCTAGTTGTGAGGCAGTATGTCTCTGGAAGCTACTGTCTGAGTTATTTGATCTCCCACTGGAGGCTACTGGTATCTTTTGTGACAACTAGAGTTGTGTGAAGCTATCTGAGAACCCGGTGTTCCACAAAGGTCGAAGCACATTGAGATCAAATATCACTATATCAAGGATATGGTGCAGAGAGGAGCAGTGAAGCTCCTGTATGTTGCTATGAATGAGAAAGTTGCAGATGTGTTGACAAAACCACTAGCTAGAGTGAAGTTTGAGTACTTCAGAGAGAGGATTGGTGTTCTTCGGATTGACGACACTTCGAGGAAGAAGTGATGGACACATTTGCAGGAGTCATTCCAAGCATGGTGAGAGGAGGATCCTTCCCATGGCTGTGGATGCAAGTGCTAGATGATGAGCATCAGGACGATGCTCCAGTTACTGCTCTGTATATGCATCTATTGGATGCTTTGATCAGTTTGATCATGTATTTGTATATGCATCATGTTGGATGCTTGATATATTTGTATATGCATCATGTTGGATGCTTGATATATTTGTATATGCATCATGTTGGATTCTTGATATGATCAGGTAGATCATGTATTTATGTACCAGGTGGATACATTGTATGATCAGGTGGATCATGTATTTTTTTATATGTATCAGGTGAATGCATCGTATGATCAGGTAGATCATGTACTTATGTATGTATATCAGGTGGATACATTGTTTGATCAGGTAGATCATGTATGATGATATGTATCAGGTAGATACTTTGTATGCATCAGATGGATATATTGTTTGATTAGGATGATCACAGATGATGAGCTTCAGGATGTTGCTCCAGATGATATGCATCAGGTTGATGCTATGACGATGATCAGGATGATCACAGATGACGAGCTTCAGGATGTTGCTCCAGATGATATGCATCACATTGATGCTATGATGATGATCAAGTTGATCATGTGATGATGTACATCAGGATGATGTACATCAGGATGATATATGGTGAGTATCGGGTTGATACTCTGTGGCCGTGGACAGGTTGTGCAGGTAGCATAGAAAATACCCTTTAAAATACAGACAGGTAGAGCGGTGTGCTCGTAATATCCTGGGATGCTCTATCGAGATCCAGACAGGTAGAGCGGTGTGCTCGTAACATCCTGGGATGCTTTGAGTAGGTTTTGCTACAGGTAGCATAGAAAAGGTCCTTTAAAATCCGAACAAGTAGAGCGGTGTGCTTGTAATATCCTGGGATGCTCTATCGAGATCCAGACAGGTAGAGTGGTGTGCTCGTAACATCCTGGGATGCTCTGAGTAGGTTTTGCTACACTTTCGCATAGAAAAGATCCTTTAAAATTTGGACAGGTAGAGCAGTGTGCTCATAACATCCTGGGATTCTCTATCACAGGTAGAGCGGTGTGCTCGCAACATCCTGGGATGCTCTGAGTAGGTTTTGCGAAAGTTCACATAGAAAAGATCCTTTAAAATCCGGATAGGTAGAGCAGTGTGCTCGTAACATCCTGGGATGCTCTATCGAGATCTAGATAGGTAGAGCAGTGTGCTCGTAACATCCTGGGATGCTATGAGTAGGTTTTGTGAAGGTCAACATGTAAAAGATCCTGGGAGATTCAATAGGTTGAGCAGTAAGCTTGTAATCAGTCCTGGGATTCTCTTTCGAGTTTTTGTTGATGCATGTAATTATTCCTGAGGATTCCACAGTATGGCTAGTGATGATGAAGACCTACAGGTGGTGGGCATACATCCAATATGAAAAAGGACTGGCTCTATAGAGCTTCCTATGACGAGTAGATTGGAGATTGATTGAGATAGAAACAGCAGTGATGATGACGATGATTCGAGGACGATGATTCACTGATGATGATCCAAAGAAGAAGACTTGTGCTAGAAAATCTGTGTCGAGAAATACCTTCCTAGTTAAGAGGGAGTGTTGATGTAATTGTAACTTCGGAATGTATTTCACCTATGTATATTGTACTCCTATAGAGATGTTATTATTCCTCTATACGGAAGTGTTGTCATTTGTATTGACAAGTGTCGCAAGTGTCATAACTTGCAGTGATGGGTTATTAGACCACCAAGTGTGGGGTCGGCCTTGATTAGTTTAACCATGGGTTATTAGACCGAGTTAGACAAGTTGGCCCTGCTAGGTTATTGGGAAGGACAGGTCATGTATAAATAGAGATTGGGATATCTATATTTTGATAATCTCATTATTCACTCCTACATCACTCGGAAGGTGGTGCACTAGTTGAGGAGGAGGAGTAGCTGCTAGTAGAAGACTATCTCTTGTACTTTGGTTGTATCATTACTCTTTCTATCTCTGAGGAAGTTGTGGGGTTTTTCACCTTTATGGTTTTCCCCAGTGAAACTATGTGTGTCTATTGTCTCATGTGATTGCTTGGTGTGATTGATATGCATTGTTATACTTGATATGCTGTACATGTTATTCTCTCAGTAAAGATCCTAGAGTATATTGAATTAATGCTCACAAATTAACAGATGAGACTATCATTCAACAAAGGTGAAGTTCCTAATGTTTCCTGATCATCTCACAACCTATAAACTCTCTAGTGCAAAAACAAAAACCCCCTCTACAACAATCCCAATCAACTAGCACCCTTCCCTTCTCAGCTTGCACAACACCATGAATGGTATCCCTCCTTTGCAAGTAGTCCCTCATGCTATCCCAATCCCTTTCAATGCTCCAACACAGGTTGGATAGGGAATCTCATTGCTAAGAATCCATGGATTCTCAGTTGTAGGCTAGGTTTTCTCTCACAATGGAACACTAGAATCATTAGCACCAATTTCCCATGGGAATTTGCATAAGCATGCATGGAAGTACAAATAACAACATAAATACCTTTCCCCATTCTTCCCCTTTTGTACTAGCAATAATGATGATGAATGATCCCCCTTTAAGAACCAATTGCAATATAATATTTGTATATTTAGAACTCACCACGTGGCACTCATGAAGAACCCATGTTTCACCTTTTCAATCCAACTAATTCCCAACCTTAGGATAATATAAGAAAATCTTATCAATCATGTATTTAAGGACTTGGGATACAAACATAGTTAATTTTTCCTCTTCTATCCCCCCTGGGCCTCCGTTAAGACCCTTTTCACATTCCCCGCTTGTGGAATCACATCCCCTTCATCACTTTTTTGTCCTTATTCATTTGTAGTAATTAGGGATCTTTATATTATTAATCAATGTACATAATTATAGTATCTTTGATCATCTTGATCATATATGTGTTGTAAATCCCCCCATCTAATTAAATAAGTTATAACTATGACTAAAGGTGCATAATAATCAAATATTAATAAAATAGGGAAATAATTAGGTGCATACTTAAGATTAAAGTGAGATTTAGTAATCTAAAAGGGAGATTAGTGCATGGATTCACTACAACAAAACTTTGTGATTAGATTCCCATTTAGCTCCATGTTTGGTGTCAACTAACACTTTGTGTATTTTTATCCATTTGCTAGGCATAGTCGACGCTATTTCATGGGATGGCGCTGCTCTTGGCATTTTTTCCATCTTGTTTTGAAACTAGGCGCTAAACTGGATGCTAATTAGCATCCAGTTTAGCACCTAATTTAGCACTAGGTATAGTGCCCTTAATAGCACCAGGATCATAGCCTGTTTTTGCTTCATTTAAATGCACCAAGAATAGTGCCAAGTTTTAAGCCAAGAATTGCGCCTAGTTTGGCTCCCTAGGTTGCGCCCAGATTTAAGCTAGAATTAGCACCATGTTTAGTGCCTAGTTTAGCTTCCTCATTTTCAGTAGGTTTAAGACCAAGTTTTCCATCTACAATAGCGCCTAGTGTAGCATCTAATTTTTCTCCCAAAGTAGCACTACATTTTTCTCCTAGTATGGTGCCTTGATTTGCTCCAAAAATAGCACCGAGTTTTGCTCCTAGAATTAATCCTAGCTCAACATATCAGTCAATTAATAAATGTGATAGACACTATTGGTTATAGGAATTGAGGATTACATTTGGGAGGGTTATGCTAGACGTTAATGATGATGTCTATGATGAAAACGATAATGATAAAGATGATGTTGTCGATGACAATGATGATGAGGATGATGATGCATGTTATTGCACTATTTGAACATGGGTGACCTTGATGGAATCTAAATGACCCTTTTTTCATATGAGAGACCCTAATGGAACCTAAATGAACCTAATGGAATCCTTGTGTCCCTAACGAAATCTGAGTGACCCTAATGACATGACGATGATGATGATGATGCATCTTGACAATGACGAATATGGAATTGATGATGAGTTGGTTATAAGATGATAACGATGACTACAATGAGCACATCAATGACAAGGACAATTAATAACTAAGACCCATCCACAGTACTTAGAACATGATAATGGTGCATGCATTCCTAATCAAAGGACAAAGCTCCTTTACCAAATTCATGTTAATAATTGGGTAGTTGGATGCCCTTTTCATCATCACAATGATGATCAGGACGATGATCATGACAATGATGATGACGATGAAAATAATGTTAATGGATATGACAAAGACATCAATGATGATAAAAAAAATGATGATGATGATGATAATGACAATGACAATTAGTAATTAAGGCCCATCCTATTTAGGTGCCAAAGCTCCTATATGAAATTCATGTAAGGTATTGGGATGCCTCTTTCATCATCAGGTTGATGACGATGACAACAATGACAATGATGATGATGCATGCGATTATATCAATATTTTATCTTGATTGATCCTAATGGGACCTAAATGATCCTAATGGAATCTGAGTGACCCTAATGGCACCTAAATGAACCTAATGAAATTTGATTGTTTGTAACAATATTTGAGTGACACTAATGGCACTTGAGTGACCCTAACAACCTAATGATTATGATGATGATGCATGATCTGACAATGATGATGGCATCGATGATGATTTGATTACAAGATGATAATGATGGCAATGAGCACTACATAGAAGATGAGTACAATGATGGTGAAAATTACTAATTAATTAAGGTCCATGCATCCATAGTTATTAGAACGTGCTCATGATGCCTACATTCCCACTCAGAGGCCAATTCTATTTTATGAAACTCATGTAATTAGGTAGTGGGATGATGATCATGACGTTGATGATCATGACAATGACCTTGATGATATTGATAATGACAATGATTATGACTATGGTGATAATTTTGATCTCTTTGATGATGACGATAATCACACTGATGATGATGAAAATGAGGATCATGATTATATCGATGTCAATGATGATGGTGCATATGATAACGCTATTTGATGATCTTTTGTAACACCTCGATGTTGACCCCGCTAGATTAAAAATGTAAATAATACATAATATCATTATAAAATTGTGGTGAGGAGCTCAAGGCCAAGGCCCCACCATCGATTTAGCGTTTTATGTATCGACAATTAAAAATTGTTGCATTTGGTTTGCATGTTATCCAGGCACAATAGAAATCGTAAATATCATGTAAATATGCATTTTAATAAAATACCCACAACTAGCTATGCAATGCAACAAGAGTATGGTGGCATGATTTTTATGAGGAATTGGGAGGGAAATATTCAAACCCTTGAACCCAATAGTGTCAAGCCAAGTGTCAATAAGAGAACCCATGAACCTTCAACTACCCATGTTGACTTTTGTACCCAATCATTTATTTCTCCCAAGAGTTGGTTGAAATAGTTATTATTTGGGGAAATGGAGAGGTATGGCTATCCAATTCCATGTATGGGCAAGCCACCATTCTGGAAAATTGTGTTTGGATTCCTTGGCAAGAAAACACCCACAAATTTGTTCCCCAAGCCATTATTCACCCCATCAGTTTGGCTCTCTCACAAGTTTGGGGCATGCTAGGCCTTTTTCTTCGTGTTTTTCCATGTGTTTCCTTCATTCTCAACTGGGAGAAGGGTGTTTTGTGATATAGAACAGTAGGGAAGAAGAGGAATCTGATTTGGGGGTCCATAGAGGCCATTTTTTGCCCTTCGATGCTCATATACCTGTGGAAAAATCGTTTTTCTCCCTGTGATCTATTTTCCCCTTCCCACAACTCGTTTTGGGTGCCACAATTTGGGGAATTCCCATGGACATCTTGTTTGTGAATACCATAGTTAAAAATGTTTTTCTATACCCGACTTATGTGCTTGATGTGTGGGAGACAATGTTGTGGATTGAGTGATAGGTATCCCTTATTTTGGCTTGAGCTTGAGTGTTCCCATTCCTTGTGGAAATCATGCCCAACTCAGGGGTGGCCATTGTGCTGAGAGATTGAAGAGCACAGTTGGCCTATGGTAGGGAGGAACATTGCAGTGGCATAGCTAGTTGCTCAGGGAAACTCATTTTCAAGATAAGTATTTTCTTGTAAGTCAAACTCTGCAATGCTCTTTAATTATTGACTCTTATGATTATGTTGATAAATGCATGTTAGATGTGTGGTAGCATAGTTTAATTTCCATTGTGTATGTTTATTTTACCATGCCTCTACACATATGCATTTTATATGTATTGCTTTTGTTAATGATCATGGGGGCTAGATTTTTTAAAAGCCTAGGTTTTTAGTCATTTTCCCTTCCTTGCATTGGATTAATGGGAGGGGACGTGACAGTGTGGTATCAAAGCATAGGTTACAACATTGGGCCTATATGGGCCAAATCAGGCAAATTGCAGAGGTAAGCTTGCTTCTTGCTCAGCACTGATCATCAGAAAAAGAAAGGAATATTTTTCTAAGTTTTGAGGTTTTGCCTAATTATGTGTCGGTGAAGTTTGTGGAGTTGCGCTGACACGTTTCGAGGAGTTTTGCAAAGTTGTGCCGATAATATTTCGGCGAAAAATGGTAAAGTCCGACAAGAGTGTTTTGGAGAAAAAGAGAAAAGTTCGCCGAAAAATAGAAAAGTTCATCGAAAATGGGGATTTCGACGAAAAAAGGAAAGGTACGCCGAAACAAGCCGGTGACAAATTGAAAATGTCATCGATATGTTTCGGCTACAAATTGAAAACTTCGTCGATGAAGGTGATTGACGTGGAAACAAAAACTTTGTCGATGAAGGATTGTTTCGCGAACAATCTACCGAGAGCGGACTCAAGGCTTGATCTCCCTAGCTTAACGTAAGTCTAGAAAAAATAGGACAGAACATAAAATACTTTCCTAGATCATGTAAAGGTACAAATGTAAGAGTAGATAGTTTACCTTAGATTTGTAGATCCCTTTCTCCTCCATTGATCCAATGCTCCAGTGCTGCCAGGTTGTGAGTAGCTAAACCCTGTTGAACTTGTAACTGACCACGAGAAGTGAAAGCATATATCTCATATGACAGATCTAAGTTAACAGTTAAGGAGGAAAACTCTAAACATTATCAAAGAGACAACATTTATGGAAAGAAACTATATTAACTGTATTGAAGTGTGGAGAAGTACAATAGAAAAGAGGATTACAACCATTGCCTTAACGCTGCAAGCTCCTTCCGACAAGCAGTGCCAAAGCTCCTAGAGAGAATTGGATGTTCCCCAATCTAGAGTGTTATATCTATTGGGCTTAGTTTCACCAACATAAGAGTACCATAGACTTCCTCCCCTTGGGATGGGAGTGAGCTTCATTTAAATAGGACTAAGTGGATATGATATGGATAGGATAGGTTGAGATATGATAGGAGAGGCTTAAGGGATCCTTCCAAAATGATAGGAATCGAATGCCAGCTCTTCCAAGAGGTCAGGGATAAAGTCCCAAGTCAGCAAGCTTTGAGAAGGAGATTGAAGAAGCTATTTTTTCCATCTAAATGACTTTGTCACACCCTGTAATGGAGCAAGGTGCGACGTCGCATGTTGCAGGAGTGCAACCTGCGACGACCTCTCAAAACCTAGTACAAAATGGGTACAAATCCTTCCAGGTCAATCACTCAATCAAGGTAAATCTGGGGGTATGTACATTGAATCTTATGATGGGAAGATTTTAGGTGTAACAGAATGCCCCCCAAAGCATGAAGCTGTTTGAAAATAAATAGGTGAAATGATTTGATAGAAGGAATGGAAATGGACTTGTCGGACAAAGGACACTGTTGCAGTACAACTGAATCTGAGTACATAGTCTCAAATGACTCACAACATGGCTGTCGACCAATACAATGCAGATCCATGGTAGTAATGACCAACTGAACACAATCATGGCTACTAGACACAAGCGTAGATCCATGATGAGATGATAACACAACGACGACCAATACAAATGTGGATCCATGTAATATGACTCAATACAAACTCCATTGCAACCTGGTTAAAATATGATTCCCCAAGGTCTTCAAACCGAACCCGCAATGATACAAATCTAACCATATGATTACAAACGTCTTGACGTCGAACATGGTAGAAACTGCTTGATTACAGGTCATTGATATAAACCATTAACAAGCGCGAGGGAGATCACCATTAATGTCAATGATTCCCAAGGTATCACAGTACATATCACCAAGCGTGAATAAGTGAGTTGAAGTTGAACTCAAGATGAAATCTTTCAATCAAGAGTCAATGATGTAGAGTCATGTTGAAAGCAAGGTAACCTGCCATTGAGGCATGCAGGGCCAAGGTACTTGGTTGGTTTCTAGATTCAATCCTCAGATGATGAGTTGATGTCGATAAGGATGAATCCGTTGAAGGAGGGCCATGATGAATCCCCCATCAATCGACACGAAACATGACAAAAGACGTGTAGAGTAGATCGGACGGTGTAGTAACATGCAGGACTGACTCAAAGTACAATGAAAAAGTGATGGGCGTATTGACTGCAGATGATAAATGGTGGACGTATTCTTGAACATGGGCATGGCATGACTTGGCAGTATTGACATGACGAGTATGACACTAACTCCTAATGCAACTGATGCGGGGAGCTTTCTTTGAATAACTCAAAGGAGTAATAAGACTCAGGAAGTAGGTAAAACTCGAGGGAAAACAGATGACCCAAGTACAATATGCAAATGTAGATGAGTGCCATGTTCAAGAACGACTATGTATTGCCACTGGTAAAGTGTGTAACATAAAAGCTTTCCTTTTTCCCCATCATGAACGATGAGTGCCTCATGTGTTTTTTACGAGCTTGATGAGGGTAACCAGATGCTCGGTACAGATCATCTCATAGATGATTCCAATCCCAAATATTTTTCAAACCTGGGATAGGAGGGGTTCGACCCATGGCGGGCCCTTCAATGTAGGAATTTAACGAGTCCATAGAAGGTAAAATCGGTCGTCATTTCATATTTAGAGAGTTTGAAAAGAACTAAAGAAGACTCCCACGGTCCTTTTTCATAAAGTTAGCCTCATCGTTCGAAAAATGGTAAAACAACATGGGAGAGGACTCTTCTAGTCATGATTGGCTGGAGTATACCTTTTTCGTAAATAGTGCCCCCTGGTCCGAAAAGGGGGTAAACTATCACCAAGAAGATGACCATTCAAATACTTTAACAAGCGTGAAAACGATAAGTTCGCTTGGCAATCTTTTCATTTTTCGAGAGCTTGAAAAGAGATTAAAGGTAGACTCCAGGGGGTATCCTTTCCATAGGAGTTTAACGAGCCTGGAAAAGTGATAAATCGTAACTCGGTACTTATTCTCATAGTTTCAAGAGCACGAGAACAAATGAAGAGTAAGCTCATCATCATAAAATAATTACAATCTATCCTTTGCAAAATAATGACAAAACATTCAAGGGAGAGTTCATAACAGAGATGACCATTGTAATGTGAGAAACAATGCAAAATACCACTTAACAACCCCTGCACACTTGGAAACTAGGTCAAAATAGCCAATCGATATTCCAAATATGATTAAAACTATAGCAAATGATTTCAAAGCATCAAATATTTGAAAAAGGAATATTCTATTTCATTTATAAATAGAAAAATGGGTCAAATATAGTCACCATTGTTTCATTTGCCAATTTGGGAGAAGAAGTGCCAATTTGAAGCCAAGATTTCATTCATTGATTCCGGGAGCTACGAGCCGCTATTTCATCCACCGTCTGGAGCAGGTAAGCCTAAACTTCATCTAGCAAAATTGTAGTGGATTACATTTTGATTTTAGGTCTATTTTTTAGGTTTATTGATGGATTTGTGGAGGGATATTGCGCCCTCGGCTTGTCGCAGTCTGCCCTTTTAGGAATTGCGACGAGACCTACTCGACGCAAGTCCCGAAAACATGGAGTGCAATGTCATCGCATTGTGTGCAATAGCACAGTGCAACGACAGAAACGAATATCCCAACCATCAAATTAAACCTAAAGGGTGGACTTCTTGTGGTTGAAGTGAAGTCTAACAGTGTTTAAATGCCCACTTTGTCAGGTTTTAGCAAGCAAAGATGGTATTAGAGGTGCGGGAAAGAGAACACGAGGTGCAAGATGTACAAGCTGCTGATAATCCACAATGCGTGAATGATTTGAGAAACTGTGGTTTGCTCAAGTTCTTTGAGATTCAGGGCACGAGGGCCCAAATCCCACTACTGACACACATGCTCCGGTGCTGGGATGCAGCCCAACAACACTTTGTGATCGATAAGCATATCCTCACTAGAGATGTTTAGGACATCTATTTCCTTACTGGTTTGTCCCGGAGAGGGGACCCTGTGGTTCTAACCGGATCATGAGCTAGTGATCAGACTATTGATGACATGGTGATGCAGCATTGTATTGATCACGCTCGATCCTCTAGTGGGAATATTCCCATTAGGGATGTTGTAAACCGCCCACTGCATACTATATTGTTTACTATTACTAGAGTGGTGGGGAGCCAAGCCCCACACATGGCCACTTGGACTCAGATGCTCTACGTGGAGGAGTGTATGTCCCCCACGATCTTCAACTGGTGTGAGGGTCTCCTCGCCAACATCCGAGCTCAGCTGACCAAGTGTCAGCGGGGAGAGCTCAAGCAGTTCGGGTATGGATCGATCGTAATATCGTTCCTCTTGGAGCGGATCCCTCTCTTGTGCCCACAAATGCAACTAGATGACAGGGATCCTAGGGACCCACACATGCTCAGATGGGTAGAGGTGATGGCCCATCATGGTGGGGGCCCTATCATCAGCTTTGGTCTCGAGTTCTTTAGTTGGATGGAAGGCCAGTTTCTCATGGTTGAGGACTACCCATACGGAGGTACGGATTTTAGAGAGGATATTGACTTAGTGCTTCCCGAGGGTGCAGCATGGGGAGACATCGGTAAGAACAAAACCCTTGTATTTTTTAAGTTTTGTATCTTTATGATTTTTTTGATGCAATGCTGACAAGTATATAACATGTGTGTGCAGATGTGGGTCCCATACAGCCTGTAGTGGTTTATCTTCTGGCAAGGGGAGACAGAGGTGGGGAAGCAGTTGTGCCCCCAGGTGCTCATGCTTCCATCATAAAGATGGAGGATGTGTACAAGAACTTGTCCCAGCCGACAATGGATGTTCTCGAGCTAGCGATAGATGACTTACTGAGACCTATGCAAAGGTTTGGAGTTGGGGCATCTGTACGCTTCAACACCTTACTCGGCAAGGTAGCTAGGACAATGGAGTGCTTCCATTCTCAACGGCAGAGATTTGTCCGCCCTAGGGGCGTACGAGCCAGGTGTGAAGCCTGATGACATTATTATACTTGTACTGAGAGCTTAGAGGCCTCAGATTTTGTACCACTGAAAGCTATGAGGCTTCAGATTTTGTTAGAGATTTATTGAAAGCCATCGTGCTTCAGATTTTTGTACCACCACTACTTTTTAAGATATATATATATATATATACAGACATTTTCAGCGATTTATACATTATGTGTTTTCAGAAATGATGAATGATGTGATCTTGTTCATATGTTATGCTTTTTATACAGTGAATTATTTACATGTCGTGAATGATTTTACATATTATGAGTATTATGTGCATGCGATGTACCAATCTAAAATGAAGTTGGCCATCGACTCATCAACTATGTTTAACTCTTGTGGAATGTGCAGGTATTGAATGGATTCAAATGACCTTTCCAAGAGACGTACTCATCTGAAGAGATGGAGTAGGGTGGGATCACAGATAACGTAGACCTGATTAAGATGGGAAACCAGTAATTGAGAATCCATATGGATGACAATGTGGTCCATAGATGACAATGTGGTCCAAACCTAAAGAAGTAGCATTGGTTAGGGTTCCAATTACCACCTGATATTCCACAACATTGTTGGTTGCAAACCCAAGACAACTTCCACTTGAGCTGATGAGCTCGCTTGTTGGGGAATACAGTACCCAGGCTGCCGAGGAAAGGTTACGGGTGTGCCGGCTGGCGCCGTCCACGAATATGTAGCATGTTTCCATCTGCACACGCAGACAGGACATGGTATAAGAAGCGGGAACAAGATCGAGAGACACTCAGAAATAAATGCGTCACATCACACAGAAACACACACATGTCATGTACAGTATATACAAGAAAGTCTATGCATGATAGGTTCAAGCATAGTACCTCTTGAGGTAAATCCCATTATGGGGTTCACCCAAAGATATTCCGTCATAGTCTTTAAGCTCATAAGCTCCCTTTTCGAAAACACATTTGACAATGTAAGGTCCATGTCACATGGACTCAAACTTTCCTCCCCCCAGCTTGTCATGTTTCTGGTCGTATGTGAGGACCAGATCTCCCTCGTTGAAGATACAAGGTTCTACTGACTTGTCGTACTGAGCTTTGATGCATTTCTTGTGTGCTTCATTAGCAAGAGCAACATCTTGGCAAGACTCGTCAAGTTTTGCTAAGTACATGAAACATTCTTCCTCGGCAGTAGTGTTAGGAAGAAGTTCGACAGTGAGTTGTAGAGACGGAATTTCGCACTCTATAGGAAGGACATCCTCCAATCCATGCACCAATTGGAAAGGAGTAAAACCTGTGGTGGTTTTAACGGAAGTTCTGTAGGCCCATAATGCTGAAAAGAGCATATTATGCCAGTTGGACTTATGCGTACCTACCATCCTTTGGACCATAGTTTTCAAGACCTTGTTAATGGCCTCGACCTATCCATTGGACTGCGGGTAGTAGGGTGTTGAGTTTTCATGGAGAAAACCCAATCTATCGCTTAGTTCATCAACCATATGGTTCTAAAAGTGAGAACCATGATCGGTAACTATCACCCGAGGAACTCCAAATCGTGCTATTACATGATTGAACATGAAGAGTGCGGTGGTTTTGTCGTCATTCTGGTATGTAGGCATTGCCTCGGCCCACTTTGTGAAGTAATCCACAGCTACGATGATGTAGCCATGCCCCTTGACCGAGGTAGGCTTACAATGCATAAAATCGATGCCCCATTTTTTTGAAGGGGCCCATGGCAATAACCGGGTGTAACGGGGCGGGATGGGTGCGCTTCTTTGTATGGAAGTGTTGACATGGAGGACATCTCTTCATGGCCTCAATACAATCTTTGAAGATAGTAGGACAGTAATATCCTACGCACAAAATATTCTAGGCTGTAGCCATCCCAGAGAGGTGACCGCCACATGCCCCAGCGTGACATTCATTTAGAACACGTTCAGCCTCATCGTGATTTAGACAACATTGAAGAATTGAATAGACACCACGGCGGTACAAAGTATCACCGATGATCAAGTAATACTTCGCATGGTGACGTATTCTACAACGGACGTCGCGAGAGAGTTGAGGGTTGAAGCGTTGGGTTTGAAGATATAATGAAATATCTCCATACCATGGATCGGTTGTACTGATGGACTCATCGGAATGAAAAGTCTGAATTAAGAGATCAGGTAGAGATGATGCCCATTGTAGAGAGGTGGGGAGGCCAAAGTTAAGTGGTCTTCCGGTGCTGATTGGATAGCCTCGTAAATATGTTCAGCAGGTGAAAGAGGCATCGCGTCTCCAATCAGGTGCGTTGTGGCTTCGTTAGGTACAAGCCAAGTATCAGTGGAGTAAGATGAAATCTCTATGGAGATCATGCTCACCGAGGCAACATGATTAGGGGGGTCCGAAGTGGGAAAAACGCCCATGAGAGATGAATCTTTCAAAAGGCCAACCCCTATACCCTCATACTGTTTTGACGTTTGTCCAATGGAAGGAATATGGTCACCAGGATGAGTAGCAGCATCTAGTGTGAAAAAATCTAACTGGTCGACAGTAACAATTCGTCCTTGATGGGGGAATTGTACTATGCAGACGACTGAAGAGGCTACCGCTTGCATGGCATAAAACCAATTTCGACCAAGCAAGAGATTGTAATCTATTGGGGCAAAGACCACTTCCACATTGATGGTTACAATCTTTCTGTGTAACTCAACTGTGAGAGCTTGTAAGATCCCATGGGGTTGAAAGCCACGTCCGTCGAATGCTTTCAGCATGGTAGGAGAACGATTCAATTCGGGAGATTCGATGGCTCTCCAATAGGCGATCGACATGATGGAAGTAGAGGCGCCTTCGTCCAAAAGGGTACGATGGACAATTTTCCCAGCAATGTTTGTAGCTACTTGGAATGCGAGCTGATGGGAAAGCCTCGGCTTGAAATAGTGAAGTCAGAACATGATGGTATTTGAAGAATCAGGGTCAACTGCACCGATGGCTGCAAGGAGAGTTTTGCATTGATTAGGACAATTCTGCAAAATTTTCAGCATGGAAATGGCGCAAGGGGCTTCTGCCAAGTCTTCTACGATATTGTAATTTTATGCTGCCCGAGCATTAGGATTGAAAACAACTTTTCTAATCGTGTTCTTAGGCAGTCGCAATATCGAATCTAAAGATGGCTTCTCAATGGTGAGAGAAGTTGACGGTACAGTGACATCAGTTATAGAGTTGGAAGCTTTTTCAATATTACTTCCAACAGGTTCTTTCGAAGATACCAGGTCGTATGATCGCGAACGAGTGTTCAAATTGATCGTCTCGTTACGCACCATGAGAACATGCATAGTGTTGGATGGTTCCCCCTAGACTGGGGGGGTTGAGCAATCATTTGTTGGTTTTGAGCAGGAAACGGATCGTTGAGGACTGCAGGAGTGGGTTTACCCCTAAGAAACTTTTGGACTTCGTCTCTATGGGGACACTCTTTGGAGAAGTGTTCATATCCACATAGTAAACAAGGATACTTTAGCTTCCGCTTTTGTTTGGTGTCATCAGGAGTGCTCTTTTGTTCCTGCTGGGCAGAAGATTTCTTAGGTTTTCCCTTGTTTTTCTTCTTACTACCGGACTTCTGAGGTGAAGCTGATGAGATAGAATTCACTTCTTCAGTAGTAGTAGGAGCGGATGACTTGGTGGTGCTGAGACCAGTCTGTGTTGGTGATGGGGATGAACCTTGGGGGTGCGAAGAACCAACGATTTTATGAGGAAGCTGGGTGTGAAGGGATCCAATGATTCCATCGGCTTGGGGTCCCTTGAGTGGTTTCGCGGGGTCGTTAGCATCACGGGGTGCGTCGAGAAGAATATCAAACAAAGTGCCAGATTGAGCATAAACTAAGTCTAGCACATGTGCACGCGCGATGGCTTGTTCTTCAGTGACAACACCTCCCATGGAAACATCTCGTGCTATGACAGGGATGAGGGACTTCGTAAACCAGTCTGCTAGGAGTTGGTCTGGGATAGGAGCTTTAATGAGACGATGTCTCCTTCGCCACTCATGAATATGATTGGAAATGTGAGTGGCGGTATTCTGACAGAGTGATGTTAAAAGCTTGGTACCAGTTTCATACCATATAGGCAGCTGGAAATGAGTCAAAAAGTTCATGGCAAGAGAACCAAAATCAGGAAAAGAGTGGGGTGGTAGCTCGATATACCACTTGGCGGCCGAACTGGTGAGAGTCCTTTGAAACAATATAAGACGGATCGAGTCATCTATTAAGGAATTAGATGAACACCATAAATGGTACGTCATCATGTGGTTTTTAGGATCTTCACCCGACTTGCCATCAAATTTTGGGATATTAGATGGAAGTTTCACCGGAATAGGTGGCCAATTAGTTCCATGGTAAATGGGCTCATTGGTTAAATGAGATAGGTCAGGTAGGTCCAAGGTAGCCAAAAAGGGCAGTTGTGGATTAGGCTGAGCGTATTGATAGTACAAATAAGGAATGTAAGGACCAGTATGACCATAGGGTTGTACTAGGAGGAAACTGACCGTAGGGGGTTGTGCTGCCCGGACTGTAAGGGGGTCTACCACCATAAGGTGGTCCATTCCAATAAGGTGGGGGTCCACCTCCACCACCAGGAGGAGGTGGAGGTCCGCCGCCACCGTCGGAAGGAGGTGGGGGTCCATAACCATAATACGGTGGCCTGCCACCGCCTCCACCTAAAGGGGGTGGTGGACCACCTCCTCCGCCAGAAGGATGGGGGCCCCCACCACCTCTGCCGTCGGAAGGATAAGTGTCTCCAACACCACCACCGCCACCATAATAATTAGATCTGCCTCTGCCTGGAGGGGGTGGTGGACCACCTCCACCGCCCAAAGGGAAATGTCCTCCTCCACCATAATAGGGTGGTACTTTGCTGCCTCCACCTGGGGGGGGTGGTGGACCATTCCTGCCACTGTCAGAAGGGTGGGGGCCATTGTTGAAAAAATGAGTTGGATCTCCGCTAGAAGGGAGAGGAACGCCTCCTCCAAAGGTAGGTGGGGGCCCGCCGCCTCCAGCAGGAGGTGGGGGGGTCTGATCAGGGGTGGTGGCGTTTGAGGGATAGTTGGTTGGGGTCCATGTTGTAAATTGGGTTGTTGCCCCCATAGAGTGTAGGGATTTTCGGGATAGGGTATCCCGTATGGTGCATTTTACGGGATTAGGTTAGCCCGACACAGGGTTAACAGAACTTGGATACGCTTGACTCCATGAGGGTTGAGTTACATTGGATGGCCCCCCAACATGAGATAATCCCATGGTGGATGGTCTAGCGGGTTGGGGAGGTCCAATGGGAGGTCCATTGGGGATTCCACCGCCTATGTTCTGGTTAGGAAATGGAGGTTTCCTCCTAGCCACAATAGGTTGACCACTATGCAAAGGTTGAACCAACATAGGTTGTTGATTAGCTACCGTAGTAATAATGTTACCAATGAGATAATCCGGGGGGAACGGAGTATCCTCCCCTCAAATTTTGAGGTGGGGGAGGAGCTGGTAAAGTGACCATGGTAGTAACAAGTGTGTTGTACTGTTGTCCTTCAACCTGTTGGTTCACTTGAGGTGCAGGACTAGACTCTTGCGAGGGTTGACCAATCTCATTAATGGTCAGGTTGTGGGGGGATGGTTCGGGTGAACCAAAAGATATCGGATGGAATGAGCTATCTCTATACCCAGGTCGTTGCTTGAGACTTTGTCTTTGAAGTTCATTACCCCTAACCCGTAATCGTTCCAGACGATCCTGGATAGGTCCGAAAATCTTGGTGGGATCGGGCCGATAGAAGGGTCTAGAGAGTTCTGGAGTAGTCTAGTTGGGTGGGGATGCGATGGAAAAATGATCCACTGGGTGACCGATAGAAGATGTCCAATAGGCTGCAGCTGGACCAACAGCTATTGTGGGGTTGTCTTGGGGTTGATTTATCCATTACAACGATCCAGGTTCTCCTGGCATAACTGCCGGGAGGGTATCGTCTTGTGAAGTAGAAATGTCCACCTCTTCACCCTGTGGGGGGTTGGAGGTGGATGAATTTAGTGGATTTGAGGGAAACAAAAGTCCCCCAACATTCAGGGTGGGGTTTTCAACTTCAGTAACTACGACCATGTTATGCTGATCCATTCTTACCCTCGAAATAACCTCCGGCTTAAGGGGATATTCAGGTGATAAGTTCAAGATCCTATGGGATCTTCTCCAGTGAAAATCCTCTAGAGCGTCAGGAAAATTAGCCAGGGTGGATGAAACAATGTTTCTCCTTTAAGGGTATGCTACAAAAGAAAAGTAGTCCAGAAAAACCTACTCAATCTAAGGTAACAAGCAGACTTATGTGACATAGTGGATTCAAAGTCTGGAACCTCACGGGATTATCAAGGCATCGCAAACCGCTATATATTGTAGGTTCCAACAATATGATGCGACAAGGAGGATTGGGACTGTACCCTTTCCTGCATACCCGATTACCTGGACAATACGTGCGTGCTAATCTCCCCGAGTGCTGTTCTCGGTGTATTGCTTTGCCAAGATGGCCAAATGGTTAACTCAGTTGGTTTCAGGAATCCTAGTGGTGTCTCCCGATATACGCAAGGTACGTGGGAGCTCAAATCTGTAGTGGTGTTGTCTAATGCACAATCGTTCGGAAAGATACCTTCCAATACTACCGAGTACGTGATACACCCTTCGATATATGCCAAGTATGGATTATGGTACTTGGCGGGTACGTGAAGGAGCTCAATATACCGATAAGTACGTGGAAGACTACAATACCCCCGGGATATAGTGCTGGAAAATAACGACAGCTACCACACTTAACGACGCTGGAACACATCTCTAACTTACACAAAAGTTTCTAAATATTTTACCCTAGTTCTACAATTAATTTTATCTTGGACGGTTAGGTGAATGCATGAGGTGAGTACATAATCGGAAACATGATGCAAGCCCTAGCTACATGCAAAAAGTATGCTTTTCTTTCGTTGAACGCTACCTATGGGAAGGAGAAATATTCTTTTTCTTTCCAATAATTTTGCCAAAGCAATGCAATGTAACACAATCCCAACTCTATGAAAAATGATATTGAAACAATCTTTTCCTTATTCAATGAAACACAAAAATCACAACACTACTAATCCAAATCACAACATTTTTTTCCTTTTCTTTTCTTTTCAAAGCAAAATGACACTAGGTAATCAAAAGAGAGGATTCTAAGATGGAGTATGCAAGCTTTTCAATTTCACTTTCAATGATCTAAAAGCAATAAGAATTAAAAATGCATCTATCTTTCCTTAGCATGGAACTAATTTCACAAACACTGAAACATGTTTTGAGTCTTTCAAAATGATGAGCGATTCATAATTCAAGAAAAAAGCAATTGATCACACATTCATTCAATTTTTCAAATAATGCATAAGCAAAACATTCCAATGCACAAATTTTCTTAAACAATGCTTGAGAAATGATGGGAAAGAAACACTTTTAACTTTTCAATGGATGCAATACAAGATTAGCTTGATAACAACTACTCTTTCAAATGCGAATGACTGAAAAGAAAACACTACTTGCAGCACTCAGTACACTCAGAAAACTCAAGAAAAGACAAGCACTCAATCATACTAGAAGACACACAAGACTCAAAAGCAGACAACAGCAAGCAAACCAAGCAATCCAAGCTCAAAAAATAATGCAAACGAGGTCTGAGAGCTGATCTAATGAAGTAACCAGATCAGTTAATGGAGAGGAGGGAATGCAAGGGTGAGCGGATGAAGGTGAAGGAGACAAAAGTGTCCACCACTACCGGTTCTCAGACTTGTCCAAAGCGAAACCCAAAACCAATCCAAACCAAGCCAAACACTCAACACACAAATCAAAGATGGGATCTCTGGCTGGATCTTGCAGCACAAAGTGAGTTGATACAACAAACCAAAGATCAGATCAACAAATGGAGAGGGGATGCCTGCATGCCAAATTCGACAAATCAGTGCACTTTGTGTTTGTACACAGTGCGACATCGCAGTTCACAAATGCGGGAGGTGCGACGCTGTCACAGTATACCAATGAAAGGACTATGACGAGTGACTAATAGGCAATGAACAGAGACCAGAAAATACACAGTGTCACTTTGTTGTCACTAACCAAGTGCGATAGGCGAGATCTAACTTTGTTGATGTATATGTAACTTTGGAATGTATTTCACATATATGTATATTGTATTCCTATAGAGATGTTATTATTCCTCTATATGGAAGTGTCGTCATTTATATTGTAAGTGTTGTAACTTATACTTGATGGGTTATTATACCACCTTGTTGGGGTCGGCCCTATATAAGTCATGTGGGTCGAAGGGTTATTAGATGAACCTATTGGGTGTCAGCCATGTGGGTTAAAGGGTTATTAGACCACCCTATTCGGTGTCATCCTAGACAGCATTATGTTATGTGGTTAAGTTAAGGCCGACTTAGTAAAGGTTATTAGGCAAGTCAAGTTAAGTATAAATAGAGTGCGGGAGGCCCTCTATTTGATCATTCTATTCTCACACACACTCTTTGGAGAGTGGCTCACTTGTGGAGGAGGAGAATATACTTCTAGGAGATGTCTATCTCTTATGCTTGGGTTGTATCATTTCTCTATCTATCTCTGAGGAAGTTATTGGGGTTTTTCACCTTTATGGTTTTCCCCAAGTAAACTTTGTGTCTCTTGTGTGCTTGCATTATTGTGTCCATGATTAATATGCTGTAGATATGCTGTACATGTTGTTCTCTCAGTTAAGATCCTAGATCAGATTGAAGTAAATTTTGAAAAACTAACATGGTATCAGGGCTAGCCTGAAAGAAGGCATGGTATGGCATGTAGGACACTTGTTGCACTTGCGATGCTTGGGATTGATATAGCAAAAACCAGTCATCGTAGCACTTTCGCTATAAATCCATTTTGGAAAAGTTGTTGGATCTAAAACTTCTACAGGTCAAATATCAGATCCCCATGTACCTTGTGTCCAAAGGAAAACTTCTAATTCATTGTAATATGTGTTTTATGATGTGTACAATCTAGGGTTTCTGCCTCTTCCAGATCCGAGTCATAAACAAGTGACCTAGGAAAAAAGGTCATAACTTGGGCTAGGAAGCTCCAAATGAAATTTCATAAAAATTTACAAGTAGTGCACAGACTGTACTTTCTCAGGTAACTTTTTCTAAGGCCGAAGCTGAACCAGTGACACGTGGAACACCGTACCAGGTCGCTCTTGTTGTTTATCCCATAAATAGGTCACGTTGCGACACTTGGCATAACTCTCTCTCAGAGAATCCAATTGAGGTCAGACCTGTGGGGTTGGAAAGATGACAGGTCGGGATACTGCAATAGAATGTTCAGACCCCGTAGATCAGAAAGTTTGGAGTTACACCAGAATCATTCAGGTACATATTTATGTCAAAACAAAATTATTTTTGAGCACCTTCATTCATGGCTTCGGGAATTTAGGGTTTCGGAGAAAGATGGAATTTTTGTAATCGGAGACCATGGATGAATGCTACTCTTCAAAATCAAAATTTAGAGACCAAGATCAGAATTTTTGGTTGGATAGAAGCCTGGGCTTGATCAGACCCTAGTTCGGGACTTTGATCGGAAAAGTGGAAAATTAGGGCTTCTGCAAAAATGGGAATTTTTTAAATCTGTGACCACGGCTGGAAGCTCCTCAAAAAAATAAAATATTAGAGCTTTGGATCGAACCTTTTGATTGGGTAGAAAGGTGGGCTTTATCAAACCCTAGTTCAGGGTCATGTCTAGTGAATCTGGAAGTTTCAAAGGCAAATTTGAGGGGTGAAACTTTGCAGTTTTCAAATTCTGAGTATACCAGGTTGATCAGCTCATCAAGGTGCATCTTTCTATCCTTTGAGAAGTTTGAAATTCAAAGTTTGAATTTTTAAGGTTTCCTTGACAAACCCTGATCCAACTCCAGATCCAGTTCCTGCAAATCAAGTGGATTGGGTTAATCCTAGAAGAGAATGGATTGGTCACTTGCATAAGTGAAGAAGTTCCTATTTCAGAGGTAGATGAGGCTAAGGCCTTACATAAGAAAATTACAAGCAATCTCGACAGGTATGACTTATCCAGGTATGTTTCGAGATTTGTTCATGATTAAGTTTATGGTATGTTTGTCTTCATATTATTACGATTAGTACAATTTTGATTAAATTTAGACTTGTCGTATCACCTTAATAAAATTATGAATGCATGATAGAAGATATTCATTGATTAGGGTGTTGACACTTATGATTGTATTAATGCATTGTGATGTTGTATGAGGTTTATGTTGTTCGCTAACATGAAAGGTACACCAAGAAAGACAAATCATGTTCTACTTCAAGAACATATGATCATGGTGACATGAAGACAAAGATTCATCCATCACATAGAAGATCTACTTACGAGGTATGTATAACTTGGTTCTACAATGGTTAACTTGTGAGACATGCAGGTTACTAGCACAAGTCATTGAAGAGAACCAGAAGACATCATGCAGGTATGTTAGACATAACTAGCTAACATAGTAATCCAGGTATGTTTTTCCTATATCAAGTTAGAATCTTACCTTGTGTTAGGATCACTTATATAAGTATAATTGGTATGATTGGTTATGCTTATTCATAAAGTTAGAAATGTAAGTAATCAAGGGTTTATGCATATTATGTCTCTTATCTTGATTGATGATTTGACTAACTAGAAGAGTCCTATGATCAAATAATAATATGCATGAGTAAAAGAAGTCTTCCCTGAAACATTGAATATTAATGTTTATTATCTGTGTTTGAAATAATCATGACTATACATGTTTAAGATTATTGTGTTTTGATAGTATTAAGATTATACTAATGAATGTGTGATTATGTATGAAACCTTGAGGATTACACAATGATGATACTAATAAGCATGCATAGTGATTAAGGATGGATATACGTTCAAGGACAGGTAATCCAGGAAGCAAAGATTAAGAGGGAGCACACCTCAGTAGTTTCTGCAAGGATGTAGATATTCAGAGGGAGTTGACCACTTCTCACAATCCACATCAAAATGGAGCTGTAGAGAGGAAGAAAAGACTAAGAGGGAGTCAACCCAACAAACAAACAAAGATAAGTATTTGAATTATCATTCCTTGCATATTTGATTGTTTAAATAATACTGTTCAATAATGTATATACTGATGTTCCTAGAATTAGGTTGTGTATTATGCATATTAGAATAGTTGCATTGATGAACAAGTATACTACTAATATACATGGGTAAGTGGCCTATGGAACTGTACAACATTCCATTGCTACTTATCCAGAATGAAGCCTCTTTGCTGACATGTTGGGAGTTGTGCACACTCTTAACAATGTTCTGGTAGAGATTGGAAGGCATCTAGAAAGTCACGGGATATGGATAAATGTTGTATTGAAGCATTGGCTAAATTAATTGCATGACTGTATGACATATTTCTTTATGAGTAAGAACTTGTTCTGAAAACTATGAGATGTTTCTAATCATGCAATTTAACTTGTTTTGTAGAAAAGATTGCATACCATCACCTACAAAAGAAGGAGTACAACATTTGTTCCAGCAACAAAGTTATCTATTGAAGATGTTGAAGTTCCTAGGATTCGAGAAGAATGCAATGATTGAGGAGTACCATTCGATCATGAAGAATGATATTTGGGATGCGGTCCCAAGACCTGAAGGGAAGTCTGTTCTGACTTCCAAATGGATCTATAAGATCAAACATGCTGCAGGTGGAAGCATAGAGACTTTTGTTCTTATAGCCAGATCCACTTCCATCAGATCAGTACTTGCTCTAGCTACAATGATGAAATGGAAGATACACCAGATGGATGTCAAGACAGCTTTCTTGAATGGTGTAGTCAAAGAAGAAGTGTATGTGGCAGCCACTTGGGTTTGAGACACATGACTGAGAGTCACATGTGTGCAAACTGAAGAAAGGCCTGTATGGTTTGAAACAGGCAACCAGGACCTGGTATGGCAGGATAGATGGCTTTCTATCCAGTTTGGGCTTTACCAAGAGTAAAGTGGATTCCAACCTTTACTACAAGGTTGAGGAAGGAAATCTAGTGATGTTAATTTTGTATGCGGATAACCTATTTGTTACAGGTGAGGATAGATTGATTGCCGACACGCAGTGGAAGCTTGCTGCCGAGTTTGAGATGAAGAACCTGTGGATGATGCACTATTTTCTAGGCATGGAGGTGTGGTAGAGTGCAGATGGAATCATCCTTGGACAAGGGAAGTATGCAGTAGAGATCCTGAAGAGGTTCGGGATGATGGACTATAAGGCCATGGCCACACCTATGGCATCGAACTTGGAGCTTCTGTGTGATGCTTCATCTGATCTAGTTGATGTCACTGTGTATCGTTAGATGATTGGGTCCTTGATGTACCCGACGAACATTAGACCAGATATTTTCTTTGCGGTGAACACATTGAGCCAGTTCTTGACAGATCCCAGAGGTGTTCACCTGGTTGCTGTAAAGCATATTCTGAGGTACCTGAAGGGTATAGTTGATTATGGGCTCAAGTATGATCCGAATCAAAAGTTTAACCTGCAGGGTTATGTTGATTCAGATTGGGAAGGCAGTGCTGCAAATATGAAGAGCACTTCTTGGTGCTGCTTTAGTATGGGATCAGGTGTGATCTCTTGGTTTAGTAGGAAGCAGTCTTGCGTAGCATTGAGTACAGCCGAAGCAGAGTATGTTGTAGCTTGTTCGGCTAGTTGTGAGGAAGTATGGCTTCGAAAGCTATTGTCTGAGTTATTTGATCTCCCGCTGGAGGCTACTGGTATCTTTTGTGACAACCACAGTTGTGTGAAGCTGTCTGAGAACCTGGTGTTCCACGATAGGTCGAAGCACATTGAGATCAAATATCACTATATTAGGGATATGGTGTAGAGAGAAGCAGTGAAGCTCCTGTATGTTGCAATGGATGAGTAGATTGCAGATGTACTGATGAAACCACTAGCCAAAGTGAAGTTCGAGTACTTCAGAGAGAGGCTTGGTGTTCTTCAGATCGATGACACTTCAAAGAAGAAGTGATGGAGACATTTGTTGAAGCCATTCCAAGCATGGTGGAAAGAGGATCCTTCACATGGCTATGGATGTAAGAACTGGATGATGAGCATCAGGACGATGTTCTAGTTTCTGCTCGATATGATCAGTTGGATCACTTATGTATGTATGCATCATGTTGGATGTTGGATATGATCAGTTGGATCATTTATGTATGTATGCATCATGTTGGATGCTGGATATGATCAGTTAGATCATTCATATGTATGTATATATGCATCATGTTGGATGCTTGGACCATGTATCTATATATGTATCAGGTGGATACGATTGTATGATCAGGTAGATCATGTATGTTGATATATATTAGGTGGATACATTGTATGAGCAGGTGGATCATGTATTTGTGTATGTATCAGGTAGATACATTATATGATCAGGTGGATCATGTATGATGATATGTATCAGGTAGATACTTGGTATGCATCAGTTAGATGCATTGTATGATCAGGATGATCATGGATGACAAGCTCCAGGATGTTGCTCCATATGACATGCATTAGGACGATGATCAGGATGATCATGTGTGATGAGTATCAGGATGATACTCTGGATGACATGCATCAGGACGATGCAGTGATGATGATCAGGATGATCATATGTGATGACATCTATCAGGTGGATAAATTACATAATCAGTTGGATTATGTGTGATGAGTTCCGAAGACACAGATGCACATGAGCTTTTCAGACATGGTTGTAGATGTGTTCTCCCATGGTCATGATGTAATTGTTGGGATTTTCCGACATGGTGGAAGATGTGTTCTCCCATGGTCGTGATGTAATTTCCAGGGCCATTCGAGCATGGTTGTAGATGTGTTCTCCCATGGCTGCGATATAAGTGCTGGGGCCATTCGAGCATGCTTGTAGATGTGTTCTCTCATGGCTATGATATAAGTGCTGGGGCCATTCGAGCATGGTTGTAGATGTGTTCTCCCATGGCTACGATATAAGTGTTGGGCCATTTGAGCATGGTTGTAGATGTGTTCTCCCATGGATACAATATAAGTGCTGTGCCATTCTCGCATGGTTGTAGATGTGTTCTCCCATGGCATAGATGTAAGTACTGTGTGATGTGCATCTTGGTTGTGCTTCGTGAACGACGATCATGAGTATCAGGATGATACTTTGTGGCCATGGACAAGTTGTGCAGTAGCATGTAAAAGGTCCTGGGAGATCCGATAGGTTGAGCTGTGTCCTCGTAATCAGTCCTAGGATGCTCTTTCGAGGTTTTGTTGACTCACGTAATAAGTCCTGAGGATTCCACAGTATGGCCAGTGATGATGAAGACCTGCAGGTGGTGGGCCTACATCCAGTATGAAAAAGGACTGGCTCTGTAGAACTTCCTATGATGAGTAGATCGAAGATTGATTGAGATAGCAGTAGTAGTGATGATGATGATGATTCGAGGACGACGATTCGCTGATGATGATCCAGAGAAGAAGACTTATGCTAGAAGACCTGTGTCGAGAAATACCTTCCTAGTTAAGAGGGAGTGTTGATGTATATGTAACTTCAGAATGTATTTCATATATATGTATATTGTATTCCTATAGAGATGTTATTATTCCTCTATACGGAAGTGTCATCATTTATATTGTAAGTGTTGTAACTTATACTTGATGGGTTATTAGACCACTTTGTTGGGGTCGGCCCTGTATAAGTCATGTGGGTTGAAGGGTTATTAGACCACCCTATTGGGGGTCGACCATGTGGGTCAAAGGGTTATTAGACCACCCTATTGGGTGTCGTCCCAGTCAGCATTATGTTATGTGGTTAAGTTAAGGCCGACCTAGTAAAGGTTATTAGGAAAGTCAAGTTAAGTATAAATAGAGTGCAGGAGGCACTCTATTTGATCATTCTATTCTCACACACACTCTTTGGACAGTGGTGTACTTGTGGAGGAGGAGAAGCTGCTGCTAGGAGATGTCTATCTCTTATGCTTGGGTTGTATCATTGCTCTATCTATCTCTGAGGAAGTTATTGGGGTTTTTCACCTTTATGGTTTTCCCCAAGTAAACTCTGTGTCTCTTGTGTGCTTGCATTATTGTGTCCATGATTAATATGCTGTAGATATGTTGTACATGTTGTTCTCTCAATTAAGATCCTAGATCAGATTGAAGTAAATTCTAAAAAACTAACAAAGTTCTGAAATGGATTAGATCTCCAAGCAATGAACTATGAAATGGTTTGGAAATGAGTAGTATAAACTCAGATCAGAGTCTTCAATATGAAGCAAATCAGAGTCTTCAATATGAAGATCTAATGGTGAAAACGACTCAAGGAGCAAGTGACAAATAAAAGGCTTGTGTCAAGCAATTAACTGAAAATGACTCCCAAATTGACTACTATTAAGACAAAATGAACCTCCCCAGTATGGTCGACAGATTTGTTTCGCGGACAATCTACCGAGAGTGGACTCAAGGCCTGATCTCCCTAGCTTAACGTAAGTCTAGAACAAATAGGATAGAACATAAAATACTTTCTTCGATCGTGTAGAAGTACAAATGAAAGAGTAAATCATTTACCTTATATTTGTAGATCCCTTTCTCCTTCGTTGATCCAATGCTCCAGCACTGCCAGGTTGCGAGTAGCTAAACCCTGTTGAACATGTAATAGACCATGAGAAGTGAAAGCATATATCTCATATGACAGATCTAAGTTAACAATTAAGGAGGAAAACTCTAAACATTATCAAAGAGACAAAATTTATTGAAAGCAATTATATTAACTGTATTGAAGAGTGGAGAAGTACAATAGAAAAGAGGATTACAACCATTGCCTTAACGCTACAAGCTCCTTCCGACAAGCCATGCCAAAGCTCCTAGAGAGAAGTGGATGTTCCCCAAGCTAGAGTGTTAGATCTATTGGGCTTAGTTTCACCAGCATAAGAGTACCATAGACTTCCTCCCCTTGGGATGGGAGTGAGCTTCATTTAAATAGGACTAAATGGATAGGATAGGTTGAGATATGATAGGCGAGGCTTAAGGGATCCTTCCAAAATGATAGGAATCGAATGCCAGCTCTTCCAAGAGGTCAGGGATAGGGTCCCAAGTCAGTTAGATTTGAGAAGGAGCTCGAAGAAGCTATTTTTTCCATCTAACTGACTTCGTTGCACCCTGTAATGGAGCAAGGTGCAATGTCGCATGTTGCAGGAGTGCACACTGCGACGACCTCTCAAAACCTAGTACAAAATGGGTACAAATCCTTCCAGGTCAATCACTCAATCAAGGTAACTCCAGGGATGTGTACATTGAATCTCATGATGGGAATATTTTAGGTGTAAAACAATATGTCCCCTTCTTCTTTCTACCCAAATATACATAGGTGACTCACCCACGAGGGGTACACATTCCTAACCAAGTCTTACAAATATATGACCATTTACATTGTGGTTAAACCAAGCTCTCATACAATTGCCTAGATTACAATGCGTCAATCACTTCTTCTTCTGAGTCTACTTCCATGTGCTTGTTCCACTTACCATGTGCCTCTTTCCTTAATGCATTTCCTACTTCTCTTTGCAAATACTAGCTTCATCTTGCTTCTCACAAAGAAATAAGCCATCTCCATCCATTTCCATTAAATTATAAAATCATAATAGATCATGCATCACATGCTTATGCTCCTAAACTCAATATATTGAGTTCTAAACCATATCAGATTAAACTAACCATAAGAAACCCCAACACATGGATACAATCTTAGATCTAACACGATCTAATCTAGACATTCAATAATAGATCCATCCATTTATTTTTAAATCCTCTTTTATATATCACATCCAGTTTTAACTTAAATAAAAACATTTCATAAAATCTCTTCATTTTTAAAAGACTTCCTTTTGAAAATAGGCAGAAAATTAAATCATTATCTTTTATCACGTAATATATTTAAAAAATATTAATTATAATTCTGAGTACCATTGGCTTCCACTCTGAGCTTTATGTGGATCGATCCATTTCTCATTGAATGGAGTTATTATTTTTCACTAATGTTCTCATGCGGCTACTTGGGTGGTTCATTATTCAGAAGATTTTGGGTGTTTCATTATTCATAAGAGTTAACAGCTAAAGATAGATTGTGTTGCACGGACCTTACAAATGGTTGTTGTGTATAGTTTGTTGTGAGATGAATAACGATTAAGCATGTGATGTGGAATTACAAAGTTGCTAAAACATTTTGGGTTTGGATTGTCGCTTAGTACAGGGTTGTTTTTATTGCTCCTTAACTTGAATATAACAAAAATTTAGAGATCACACAATTACCCTCTTGCAATAGACTTTATGTTAATGTCAAGTGGGTCTAAAGATGACAGAGAGCAGTTATATATCACAGCAAAAATCTCACATATATAAAATTAATTTTGAGTAAAGATAAAAAAATTCCTCATACAGGAGTCCCTCTCTTTTCTATTTATTAAAGAGATTCTCAAATATATATATAATCTAAGCCTCCCCGTAAATACTTTAATAAATATACCTTATATTAATCTCCCCTTCTTCCAAGATGCAAACAACATGCAATCTTCATGTTCAACATTCCTTTAAAAAAAGACAAAATTCATAAAACACCTCTAGATACTCCATTTTCTACCTTTAGAATGTATATTCACTAATCAACATCAATATTAACAGCATTCTCACCAGAGAATCGATGGAGAATATCCGAGTCAATGAGTTCTTGGAATAAATTTCCGATCAAGCAATACGATCATAAAACCCATGATATGTCCATGCTAAACTTCAAAGGTAATTGTTGCATATTGCATAGATATATATGGTAAAGTTCAATTTCATTTATTAAAATTTAGTTTTTTTAATTGAAGTTTAAGTTTCTTTGGAAGAGACCACCTGAGTTCATATGACAACCTTCATCAGACAACATTTATACTTTGCTTGCAAATTACATCAATACAAAATTCATATGACAACATTTACTTTGCTTGCCAATTACATCAACAAAAGTGCATTATTTTAATTGCTTATCATATCATTTCATTACATTTTTTTATCACTTTTAAAAAAATTCATATCGGCTTATAAAATAAAAAAATTATGGCCATGTTCATTTATAAAATAAAATATTATGAAAAGTAATTAAAAAACAGATATTCGTTGATAAAATAAAAACTTAAAACTTAAACCCAGATCTATCAATCAAGAGAGATCAAATTACTTGAATTTAAATTTAAAAAAGAAATACACCTCAAGAAATTGGATCCCTCTCAATACTTGATAAATACGAGTTTAAGATGGATCTATCCTGGTTTATAAAAAGTATTGTCCACATTGAAACTACTAGTATACCCCTTAAATCGTTATACACACTACTAGTGTCACCAAATGACAAATTCTAACGTATTTTTATTTATATCACTTTCGAAATTTTAAATTTTTTTTCCGTAATCATGAACTCACTCCATCCCATGGCGAGCATTGTTGTAGAATATCGATTTTCCTAATAAGAATATAACTATCAACGTGGAGGACATGAATTATTAAATGGCCATAACACACGTGGTATTAAACAATTACAAGAAAGTTCAATGTTATCATTAAATTTTAATTTGAACTTTTTTATTAATGAAAAGATAAAAGACGAGAAATAAGGAAGCTTAAATTACAAATTAGAATTTCACTTCATTTTTGAAAAATTTTGATTTCATTTTAAAATTATTTAGTTTATATAATTTAAAAAAAATATTACAGAAATAGTATAACTCGCCATAAAATTTACCACACAATAATTTGATTGCCCTTTATTATTTCAATCTCTCGATAACTTTTACATTCAATTTTTCGCACAAATACCTATTTATCCTAGTTTTCATTTTTCCTGTCTTATATTATAATATATAAATTCTTTTATAATATTAAAATCTAAAAACCTAGATTGGAAAAGCACAATGAAAATGGCAACTAAACTACCTTTGTTCGCTGCATCATAGTCCAATCCTACACCGTTTACAGTTGGTGCACACTCGATCTCTTTGTTATTGCATTATGCGATTTAAAAATTAAAAATGAAAAGTAATTATTTATGAAAAAGGAAATACCAAAGGTGGGGAAGAAATGCCATGTACCCACGCTAATCCAAGGAGATCGGGAGCATCACGTACTCATCTCTCTTATGTGGCCAAAACTGCAGACAAATTAAGCGATGAGGCACTTATCATAAGTCTTATGCGTTGGATGCATTTTGACTTGGGTTTAGGCGCTTTAATTGATATATGTTCAATTCTTATCTATATTACGATAAGAGAATAAAGCTTATTAGTCCCTGCCGAACAGGGTAACTCTCGTATTTGATCAGCGTTGACTGTATATTAGTTAGTGTTAACCAAATCCACAACATACAATTTAACCAAAGTTTCAAACATTTTTTTATTTTTTAATATAAAAATCAAAGTTTGTGAAATTTGATTGGCCACGGACTTGAAGCGTTATTGCTGAGCCAAAGGTGGAGTTGTGAAACTTTCAAACGCTATGATCGCCACCGCCCACCGCCTTTAGTTACTATGCAGCATTGATGGCCACCGCCCACCGCCTTTCGTTGCCACCGTCCATCGCCTTTGTCATTTCACCACTTCTTCGTCTTTATATTAGGTGCATCTTTCTTTCTCGGCTTGCTTTGCGAAAGGCTCAACTAATGCAGGGAAAAAGAGTAAGCACAGTAATGGGCTTGCTCTGAGGTTTGCAATTTAGAGTGCCTTTGCTTACTAGGGAGGAAGGTGGTGGGCTAACTGTAAATTGCGAGCCTGAGAGCAAGGCCATTAATGAGTGTACAAGTATGAGATTCTCCCGAGAAGCTTGAAGGATTTATTTACCAGAAGGACAAGTGCAATTATTCGTTGAAACATCTAGCAACATCCCACAGGTACAGATATTAGATTAGTATAGACAACTGCATTCTGCATTTTTATATTTCAGTTCCTAAAACTAGCAATGGCAGCTAATACTATTTTAATGGAATAATGCTACTAAATCACCTATTTGCAGGCTATACAGAGAGATTGCTCCACCATGAATATATGCAGAGCAACAAGGATATGGGCTCATCTCAGGCGAAGCTAGAAGGGTCCGAGACAAACTCGGATAATGTTGATACTAGAGCTGCTGCTGCTGGCGGCAGGGCGTTGGAATGCCTGTAAATAGAAGCCGTGAGCAGTTACAAATTCATGCCTCGACCTAACTACATCTCGCTACCAGCTCTTCATTTTACCTCCTGAAAGATGGATAAAAACAATTTACACTATACATGGAAGGAAGTTGCTTTCCTTGGTCAAACCAATAAGCATTACATCAAATCTAAAAAAAATCGAAATCTAAATAATTCCCTGAAGAATTTGAGTCTGCAGCAATCTTTTTCTCATTGGTAGCAGTAGCTGCCGGCACCTTCTTTGCAGGCAATTCAATCTCAAAGGGATTTGGAATGTCAGGGGGTGTGGTACAGCGAATAAGAGCCCAGTTTACACCTTCAAAGAAAGGGTGTTGTTTCATTTCAGTTGCTCCTCGCTTGACTGCCAAGCGATGTTGAGGTTCTTTTACCAGCAATCCTCTGATCAAATCCCTGGCTGCAAAACTTGCAGTGGGTGATTCGGGAAACCTTAGAGGTTGCCCAACTACATTACAAAGAGTAGCATGATTGCCTGATCCTTTGAATGGCATCTTTCCAAAGATAAGTTCATGCATAAATATCCCAAAGGTCCACCAATCTACAGCACTACCATGCCCTTCTCCTTTAATAATTTCTGGTGCCAAATACTCATGAGTTCGCACAAATGACATGGAGCAGGCACTTGTTGGCTCTGCAATGAGCTCAAGAAGAGGAGTCACTTGATTACCAACTTCCAATTTGTGTTTTCTTCCCTTCTTTGATCTCCGAGGGAAGAATCGAGGTACAAAACATGACGGCTGTACACAAGAAGGTTGAACATATACTGGTTGAGCACAAGATGGTTCAATGCAGGATGGCTGAATGCATAATGCCGGAACTCTCTTGGATGGATCAATATCAATAGATGATGATTTCACTAAAGTAGGATTGACAACACACCGCAGAGACAAATCAAAATAAGAAAGCATGATATGTCCATCTTCCCTTACTAAAACATTTTTAGGTTTAAGATCCCTGTACACAACACCAAGCATATGTAGATACTCCAAAGAAAGAAGAACCTCTACTGCATAAAACTTGTCACATAAATGATATCAGTTAAAACTAAAGCAGTAACTTTATTATAGAAATGACTACTGGGATTTTAGAATCTTTTAAACATGCAATCAATCAATGCTTATCATTATTTTCAGGTTAAAACTCACTGCAAATAGACAGCCCCCTGTGCAAGGAAGTTAAAGAGAAGATTTTCTTTGACAAAGATGAATATTGAATAAGCTTAGTTAAATATGTAGTAGCTCATAGGCATTCAAGTCAACCAATTTTTCTTCCATCTATGTAAAGAATAAGAATTCAAGCCATTGGGTTAAGCATTTTAACTATATATATGTCAAAGCCAAGTAGAAACATAGGAATCCAATGTACTATGCCTAGAATAGAACTATTTTCTCCTATTTCAGGATTGAAGAGAGTAAATTGTTTCAAACAGACAACTGGGATTAGTAGATTGCTTCCTCCTATTTCAGGATTGCATAGGAATCCAATGTACTATGCCTATAATAGAACTATTTTCTCCTAAAAAAAATGACGGCTGTACACAAGAAGGCTAAACATATACTGGTTGAGCACAAGATGGTTCAATGCAGGCTGGCTGAATGCAATATGCCAGAACTCTCTTGGATGGATCAATATCAATAGATAATGATTTCATGAAAGTAGGATTGACAACACACCGCAGAGACAAATCAAAATAAAAAAGCATGATATGTCCATCTTCCCTTACTAAAACATTTTTAGGTTTAAGATCCTTGTACACAACACCAAGCATATGTAGATACTCCAAAGAAAGAAGAACCTCTGCTGCATAAAACATGTCACATAAATGATATCAGTTAAAACCAAAGCAGTAACTTTATTATATAAACGACTACTGGGATTTTAGAATCTTTTAAACATGCAATCAATCAATGTTTATCATTATTTTCAGGTTAAAACAGACTGCAAATAGACAGCCCCCTGTGCAAGGAAGTTAAAGAGAAGATTTTCTTTGACAAAGATGACTATTGAATAAGCTTAGTTAAATATGTAGTAGCTCATAGGCATTCAAGTCAACCAATTTTTCTTCCATCTATGTAAAGAATAAGAATTCAAGCCATTGGGTTAAGCATTTTAACTATATATATGTCAAAGCCAAGCAGAAACATAGGAATCCAATGTAGTATGCCTAGAATAGAACTATTTTCTCCTATTTCAGGATTGAAGAGAGGAAATTGTTTCAAACAGACAACTGGGATTAGTAGATTGCTTCCTCCTATTTCAGGATTGCATAGGAATCCAATGTACTATGCCTATAATAGAACTATTTTCTCCTATTTCAGGATTGAAGAGAGTAAATTGTTTCAAACAGACAACTGGGATTAGTAGATTGCTTCCTCCTATTTCAAGATTGCAGAGAGCAAATTGTTTCAACTTTCAAGAAGAGACAATTGGGATAAAATATAAATAGATTCCCTAATGTGACAACATCCAAGAAAAAAATAGCATGTACTCATTATCTTTTCGGATAATTTATGGGCAAGGGTCCGAAATCTAACTTATAGGCAATATAGAGGAAATTGTCAGAAATTATGAGGAAACTTATAAAAAATACAAAAATAATCAACTTTTTAAAAATCTAAGGAAACAACAACATCAAACAAACACATTGCTACATAAATATGAAAACAAATTAATAAAATTGATATATAAGATGTATAATATCATGTCAAGTGCTATATCACACATCGGTACTGAAATATGATATCTATCCTGACTCCTGAGTCATAAGTCCTGACAGGATGATACAAAATCACATCAGTGTTTACTTTTTTATATAGCATGTCTGATGAATGCATAGATTTTTTGAATGTTTATTTTTATGTAGTGTTATCCCCCGAAGAGAGTTCAATGCATTGCTGAATGCATAGTTTTTCAATGTTTATTTCTCTGTATTTTGATTGCCCTAAGAGAGATAACGGTTATGTTAGAGAATAAGGTGCCAAACAACATCCTTTCATATTTTTCAACTTTGTAGTTTTTAAATTTTGGCTGGAGATGTTAAGTTTAGTCACTTGAGATTATGCATATACCTGCATATTACTCAATTCTTGACGATTTTCACGATCCCTTGTAGACTTTTGTGTGACTTCTCTCTTTCAAACCTAGTACAATCAAAGATACAAGTGTTGTGTTTGTTGAAGTATGTAAACCTGACTTATCAAGGTTTTGGACCACATTGGTGGTTAATTGGATGGACTTGTGGTCCCATAGTTGAGGGTTTAGGGGTAACTAACTACGACGCTAACGAATATATCCTCAAGGCCTTAGCCTCATTTGTACACTCATGCAAGCTTTGGATATACACTGAGCTTCTCATTCTAGAGTGGTTTTTCCCACTATGGTTTTCCACTAGAATCTTTGAGTTCTTGTGCTGGTCTGTATTGGGCTATTTATTTCTATTTGCTAACTTATATATGCTTGGGTTATAGCCAAAGTATGGTGAAATTATATTTTATGATGAACTAGTTCAATACCATATAATTCTCACATGATATTAAAGAACTATGGCAATGGAAGGAGTAAAACTTTGGCCTGTGATTTCGGCATTGAGCTTTTGTGATCTGTTTTCTTGTTGCTTTTCATGATTGACTATGGTGCCCTGTGAATATATTGATGTGATATGATGCCTAGCAAATACATGGACCACCTATTTGAAGATCATTGAGTGTGACTTAGCAAACTGTGAGCTTTTTTTTGGTGGAAGCAACAGCCCTACTATGCAATCTATCCATACTCACCATTACTAGATCTACTATGTTGCAATTTGCTTAACAGTTGTACAAGTTCTTCTCTTGTGCACTTGCACAATTTAGATTGTAGATCTCTATGGCCAACTCCCAGTAAAGATCTCTGTTCTACATGCATCTATGGTGAATTTTGCAATGAACCAAAGCTCGTAAGAACCCAGTCGAATGGGAATATTGTCAAGCCATATGAAGCAATGTGCCCTAGTTGCTAGTATCCACTTGCTTACAGATCGTTTTCCTTGGGGAGCACACTCACATTGTATGTAATATATAATTGTTACTACAACAACGATCTTTGTTGTTCAAACTTCCTATGGATTACAGTTGTAGTGAGATGCAAGATTGAAGCATCTTGTTTCAGATAAATATTAGCTATGTGACAGCACTAAAACTGCTCAGTGAGATTATAGGGTGTATGTGCATCTGTTTGAAAACCCTAATCTGTGGTTTGGCTCACTTATTTAGAGTTGTCTATGCCTCAATCCTCCAAATCAATCTCCTACATGACTATATCTAGAAAATGTGCAGTTGTGTGTGTATTAGCATTGGGTGAGAGAGATACCCCTACTTGACTTTGCTTTTTGATGGAGGTTGCTTCTTCCCTCCTAGGATAGAGATGAGTTTGGGTCTTTGATGCCTCCTCACTACTTCAATACAATGGCATTTCTATTGAGAGCCTCCCTGTAGCTACTCTCTCAATGCTCCTGAGTCCTGGCCACCTCCACCCACTCAAGCAAGAGATCAATAGGATTGTTAATGAAGATATTATCAACGATACATACATGCAGCCTGGATCTCCCCTTCATGGGATCTTGGTCCTAAGATGGCCTTCTATTCCCAAAATTTTCTATCACCAACCGATGATCCCAAAATTCCCAACATTTCAGAGGCATAAATATTGATTTTGGTTTTGGTGCTCGACAAATTTACATTTAATGGAAAATATGATCAACTTTCTAATTTCATTTAGAATCCAATTAGAAATTTGATGGTCATAATTTCAACACCTGGAAACAACAAATGGTCACCATTTTCAAGTACAAATGTCTATTGGGAGTGCTGACAAGAAATATGAGTTTCACAGGGTGAGAAGGAATAAGAAATATACAACTACAAGAATAAATAATAAGTCGTATTCATTGATATGCAAACTATAGATGATATGATTTCAAAAGTAGAGGATGCAGAAGATGCATGCACAATTTGTAATGACTAACGGGGATGAACAATGCTACCACACAAACGAGCACCTTTAGATTAAAGTCCCAAAGATAGGGCACTAGCTTTGTGGAATTAGGAGGTTGGCCCCTATTACCTCACAAAATCTCCTCTGCACTTTAAGCTAGGTTAAATGGAATCCTAACCAAGGGGAGATTCCCTATCGGTCAACTAGGCTTACTTCATGTAGTAAGAATGGGAATAAAGAGAACCTAGCCACAATTTGTAATGGAAAAATAAATGTAAAGGGTGGGCTTGGGGTAATGAGTCAATATGAGACCATTTCCTATCTTGCTTGGGACATGGGATACAACTGATCATATCCAGCATCCAACATGATGCATACATACATAAATGATCCAACTGATCATATCCAGCATCCAACATGATGCATATACATATACAGAGTAGTAACTGGAGCATCGTCTTGATGCTCATCATCTAGCGCTTACATTCACAGCCATGTGAAGGATCCTCCTTCCAACATGCTTGGAATGGCTTCAACAAATGTCTCCATCACTTCTTCCTCGAAGTGTCATCGATCTGAAGAATGCCAAGCCTCTCTCTGGATTACTTGAACTTCACTCTGGCTAGTGGCTTCGTTAGCACATCTGCAATCTGCTCATCCGTCGCAACATACAGAAGCTTCACTGCTCCTCTCTGAACCATATCCCTGATATAATGATATTTGATCTCTATGTGTTTCGACTTGTCGTGGAACACCGGGTTCTCAGACGGCTTCACACAACTTTGGTTGTCACAAAAGATACTAGTAGCCTCCAGCAGGAGATCAAATAACTCAGACAGTAGCTTCCTAAGCCATACTACCTCACAACTAGCCAAACAAGTTGCAACATACTCCGCTTCGGCTGTACTCAGTGCTACATAGGACTGCTTCTTGCTAAACCAAGAGATCACACTTGATCCCGTACTGAAGTAGCACCCAGATGTGCTCTTCCTATCTGCAGCATTTCCTGCCCAGTCTGAATCAACATAACCCTGCAGGTTAAACTTTTGATTCGCATCATACTTGAGCCCATAATCAACTGTACCCTTCAGGTACCTCACAATATGCTTTACAGCAACTAGGTGAACACTCCTCGGATCTGTTAGGAACTGGCTCAATGTGTTCACTGCAAAGCAAATATTTGGTCTCGTGTTCGTCAGGTACATCAAGGACCCAATCATCTAACGATACATCATGACATCAACCGAGTCAGATGAAGCATCACACAGAAGCTTCAGGTTCGATGCCATAGGTGTGGCCATGGCCTTGTAGTCCATTATCCTGAACTGCTTCAGGATCTCTACTACATACTTCCCTTGTCCAAGGAAGATTCCATCTGCACTTTGCCACACCTCCATACCAAGAAAGTAGTGCATCATACCCAAGTCCTTCATCTCGAACTCTGAAGCAAGCTTCCGCTGCGTGTCGGCAATCAATCTATCCTCACTTGTAACAAACAGGTTATCCGCATACAAAATTAGTATCATTGGATTTCCTTCCTCAACCTTGTAGTAAAGTTTGGAATCCACTTTACTCATAGTAAAGCCCAAACTGGATAGAAAGCTGTCTATCCTACCATACCAAGTTCTGCACATATATGACTCAAACCCAAGTGGCTACTCCACATACACTTCCTCTTTGACAACACCATTCAAGAAAGCTGTCTTGAAATCTATCTGGTGTATCTTCCATTTTATCGATGTAGTTAGAGCAAGTACTAATGGATGTGTATCTGGCTATAGGAGCAAAAGTCTCTTCATAATCAATTCCTCTTTCTGGGAAAAGACACGAGCTACAAATCTCACTTTGTATTTCTCTATGCTACCATCTGCAGCATGCTTGATCTTATAGATCCATTTGGAAGTCACAGCAGACTTCCCTCCAGGTCTTGGGACTGCATCCCAACCATCATTTTTCATGATCGACTGGTACTCCTCGATCATGGAATTCTTAAATATTTTTAATATCTTCAATAGATAACTTTGTTGTTGAACAAATGTTGTAGTCCTTCTTTTGTAGGTGATGGTATACGATCTTTCCTACAAAACAAGTTAAATTGCATGATTAGAAAACATCTCATAGTTTTCAGAACAAATTCTTACACATAAATAAATATGTCATATAGTCATGCAATTATCTTAGCCAATGCTTCAATACAACATTTATCCACATCCCGTAACTTTCTAGATGCCTTCCAATCTCTACCAGAACATTGTTAAGAGTGTGCACAACTCCCAACATGTCAACAAAGAGGTTTCATTCTAGATAAGTAGCAATGGAATGTTGTGCAATGCCATAGGCCACTTACCCATGTATATTAGTAGTATATTGTTCATCAATGCAACTATGCACAACCTAATTCTAGGAACATCAGTATATACATTATTGAACAATATTATTTAAACAATCAAATATGCAAGAAATGATAATTCAAATACTTATCTTTGTTTATTTGTTGGGTTGACTCCCTCTCAGTCTTTGCTTCCTTTCTGTAACTCCATTCTGATGTGGATTGAGAAAAGTGGTCAACTCCCTCTGAATATCTGCATCCTTGCAGAAACTACTGAAGTGTGCTCCGTCTTGATCTTTGCTTCCTGGATTACCTGTCCTTGAACTTATATCCATCCTTAATCACTATGCATGCTTATTAGTATCATCATTGTGTTATCCTTGAGGTCTCATACATAATCACACATTCATTAGTATAATCTTAATACTATCAAAACACAATAATCTTAAACATGTATAGTCATGATCATTTCAAACACAGATAATAAACATTAGTATTCAAGGTTTCAGGGAAGACTTCTTTTACTCATGCATATTCTTATTTGATCATAGGACTCTTCCGGTTAGTCAAATCATCAATCAAGATAAGAGACAAAATATGCATAAACCCTTGATTACTTACATTTCTAACTTTATGAATAAACATAACCAATCATACCAAGTATACTTATATAAGGGATCCTAACACAAGGTAAGATTCTAACTTGATATAGGAAAAACATACTTGGATTACTATGTTATCTAGTTATGTCTAACATACCCGCATGATGTCTTCTGGTTCTCTTCAATGACTTGTGCCAGTAACTTGCATGTCTCATAAGTTAACCATTCTAGAACCAAGTTATACATACCTCGTAAGTAGATCTTCTATGTGATCCATGAAAATGGATGAATCTTTGTCTTCATGTCACCATGATCATATGTTCTTGAAGTAGAACATGATTTGTCTTTCTTGGTGTACCTTTCATGTTAGAGAACAACATAAACCTCATACAACATCACAATGCATTAGTACAATCATAAGTGTCAAAACCTTAATCAATGGATATCTTCTATCATGTATTCATAATTTTATTAAGGTGATACGACAAGTCTAGTAATTAATCAAGATTTTACTAACCATAATGATATGAAGACAAACATATCATAAACTTAACCATGAACAGAATTCGAAACATACCTGTAAGTCATACCTATCGATATTGCTTGTAATATTCTTATGTAAGGCCTTAGCCTCATCTCCCTCTGAAACAGGAACTTCTTCACTTCTGCAGGTGACCAATCCATTTTCTTCTAGGATTAACCCAAATACTTGATTTGCAGGAACTGGATCTGGATTAGGGTTTGTCAGAGAAACCCTAAAAATTCAAACTTTGAATTTCAGACTTCTGAAAGGATAGAAATATGCGCCTTGATGAGCTGATCAAGCCGGTATACTCAGAATTTGAAAACTGCAAAGTTTCACCCCTCAAAATTGCCTTTGAACCTTTCGGATCTTCTGGACAGGATCCTGAACTAGGGTTTGATAAATCCCACCCTTCTGCCCAACCAAAAAGTTCGATCCAAAGCTCTAAACTTTGATTTTTCTGAGGAGCTTCCAGCCGTGGTCACAGACTTCCAAAATTTCAACTTTTGCAGAAGCCCTAATTTTCCATCTTTCCGATCAAAGTTCCGAACTAGGGTTTGATCAAGCCCAGTTTTCTTCCCAACCAAAAAATATGATCTTGGTGTCTAAATTTTGATTTTGATGAGTATCACCCAGTCGTGGTCTCCAATTACAAAAATTCCAACTTTCTCTTAAACCTTAAATTCCTGAAGCCATGAATGAATATGCTCAAAAAATAATTCTGTTTTGATAGAAATATGCACCTGATTGTTTCTAGTGTAACTCTGAACTTTCCGATCCATAGGGTCTGAAACTTCTATCTATGGTAGCCCGATCTGTCATCTTTCCAACCCCACAGGTCTGACCTCAATTGGATTCTCTTAGAGAGAGTTATGCCAAGTGTTGCAACATGACCTGTTTATGGGATAAAACAGGAAAGAGAACTTGTACGGCATGCCACGTGTCACTGGTTCAGGTTCGGCCTCTGAAAATATTACCTGCGCACATACAATTTGTGCACTGCCTGTCAATTTTTACGAAATTTCATTTGGAGCTTCCTAGCCCAAGTTATGACCTTTTTTCCTAGGTCATCTGTTTATGACTCAGATCTGGAAGAGGCAGAAACCCTAGATTGTACAGATCATAAATCACAAAGTACAACGAATTAGACATTGTCCTTTGGACACAAGGTACATGGGGATCTGTTCTTCGAACTGTAAAAGTTTTAATTCTGAAAACTTCTCCAAACTGGATTTATATCGAAACTGCTACGATGACTGGTTTTTTCTATATCAAGCCCTAGCATCGCAAGTGCAACAAGTGTCATACATGCCATACCATACCTTCTTTCAGGCTAGCTCTGATACCATGTTAATTTTTCAGTATTTACTTCAATCTGATTTAGGATCTTAACTGAGAGAACAACATGTACAGCATATCTACATGTTGATGTATATGTAACTTTGGAATGTATTTCATATATGTATATTGTACTCCTATAGAGATGGTATTATTCCTCTATACGGAAGTGTTTGTATTCCTATAGAGATGTTATTATTCCTCTATACGGAAGTGTCGTCATTTATATTGTAAGTGTCATAACTTATACTTGATGGGTTATTAGACCACCTTGTTGGGGTTGGCCCTGTATAAGTCATGTGGGTCGAAGGGTTATTAGACCACCCTATTGGGGGTCGGCCATGTGGGTCAAAGGGTTATTAGACCACCCTATTGGGGGTCGGCCATGTGGGTCAGCATTATGTTATGTGGTTAAGTTAAGGCTGACCTAGTAAAGGTTATTAGGCAAGTCAAGTAAAGTATAAATAGAGTGCGGGAGGCACTCTATTTGATCATTCTATTCTCACACACACTTTTTGGAGAGTGGCGCACTTGTGGAGGAGGAGAAGCCACTGCTAGGAGATGTCTATCTCTTATGCTTGGGTTGTATCATTGTTCTATCTATCTCTGAGGAAGTTATTGGGGTTTTTCACCTTTATGGTTTTCCCCAAGTAAACTCTCTGTCTCCTGTGTGCTTGCATTATTGTGTCCATGATTGATATGCTGTAGATATGTTGTACATGTTGTTATCTCAGTTAAGATCCTAGATCATATTGAAGTAAACTCTGAAAAAATCTAACATGGTATCAGAGCTAGCTTGAAAGAAGGCATGGTATGGCATGTATGACACTTGTTGCACTTACGATGCTAGGGCTTGATATATCAAAAACCAGTCATCGTAGCACTTTCTCTATAAATCCATTTTGGTGAATTTTTCGGATCTGAAATGTTTATAGTTTGAAGATCAGATCCCCATGTACCTTGTATCCAAAGAACTACTTCTAATTCGTTTTACTTTGTGTTTTATGATCTGTAAAATCTAGAGTTTCTGCCTCTTCCAGATCTGAGTCATAAACAGGCGACCTAGGAAAAAAGGTCATAACTTGGGCTAGTTAGCTCCAAATGAAATTTCGTAAAATGTGACAGGTAGTGCACGAAGTGTACTTTCTTAGGTAACTTTTTTAGAGGCTGAAACTGAACTAGTGACACGTGGAATGCCGTACAAGTTCGCTCTCCTGTTTTATCCGATAAACAGGTCACGTTGCGACACTTGGCATAACTCTCTCTCAGAGAATCCATTTGAGGTCAGACCTATGGGGTTGGAAATATGATAGGTCGGGCTATCACAGGAAAAAAATTTCAGACCCTGTGGATCGGAATGTTCGGAGTTACACCAGAAATAATCAGGTACATATTTCTGTGAAAACATAATTATTTTTTAGCACCTTCATTCATGGCTTCGGGAATTTAGGGTTTCGGAGAAAGATGGAATTTTTGTAATCAAAGACCACGGCTGAATGCTACTCATCAAAATAAAAATTTAGAGACCAAGATCATATTTTTTGGTTGGGTAGAATGCCGGGCTTTATCAGACCCTAGTTCAGGACTTTGATTGGAAAAGTGGAAAATTAGGGCTTCTACAAAAATGGGAATTTTTGAAATCTGTGACCACGACTGGAAGCTCCTCAAAAAAATAGAAGCTTAGAGATTTGGATCGAACCTTTTGATTGGGCAGAAGGGTGGGCTTTATCAAACCCTATTTCGGGGTCATGTCTAGTGAATCCAGAAGTTTCAAAGGCAAATTTGAGGGGTGAAACTTTGTAGTTTTCAAATTCTGAATATACCGGCTTGATCAGCTCATCAAGGCACATCTTTCTATCCTTTTAGAAGTTTGAAATTCAAAATTTGAATCTTTAGGGTTTCTCTAACAAACCCTAATCTAGCTCCAGATATAGTTCCTGCAAATCAAGTGGATTGGGTTAATCCTAGAAGAGAATGGATTGGTCACCTGCATAAGTGAATAAGTTCCAGTTTCAGAGGGAGATGAGGCTAAGGCCTTACATAAGAAGATTACAAGCAATCTTGACAGGTATGACTTATCCAGGTATGTTTCGAGATTTTTTCATGATTAAGTTTATGGTATGTTTGTCTTCATATTATTACGATTAGTACAATCTTGATTAAATTTAGAATTGTCGTATCACCTTAATAAAATTATGAATGCATGATAGAAGATATTCATTGATTAGGGTGTTGACACTTATGATTGTACTAATGCATTATGGTGTTGTATGAGGTTTATGTTGTTCGCTAACATGAAAGGTACACCAAGAAAGACAAATCATGTTCTACTTCAAGAACATATGATCATGGTGACATGGAGACAAAGATTCATCCATTGTCATGGATCACTTAGAAGAATCTATTTACGAGGTATGTATAACTTGGTTCTATAATGGTTAACCTATGAGATATGCAGGTTACTATCACAAGTCATTGAAGAGAACAAGAAGACATCATGTGGGTATGTTAGACATAATTAGCTAACATACTAATCCAGGTATGTTTTTTCTATATCAAGGTATAATCCTACCTTGTGATAGGATCTCTTATATAAGTATACATGGCATGATTGATAATGATTATTCATAGGTTTGAATAATCATGGGTTTAGGCATATTATGTTTCTTAATTTAATTTATGATATGACTAACCATAAGAGTCCTTGAATACCAATGCTTATTATTTCTGTTTGAAATGATCATGGCTATACATGCTTAAGATTATTTTGATTATGTATGAGATCTCGAGGATATCACAATAATGATACTTGTAAGCATGCATAGTGATCGAGGATGGATATAAGTTCAAGGACATGTAATCTAGGAAGCAAAGATCAAGAAGGAGCACACTCCAATAGTTTCTACAAGGATGCAGATATTCAGAGGGATTCGACCACTTCTCACAATCCACATCAGAATGGAGTTGAAAAGATTTAGAGGGAGTCCACCCAACAACCAAACAAACATAAGTATTTGAATTGTCATTCTTGCATATTTTATTTTTTAAATAATACTGTTCAATAATGTATATACTCATGTTCCTAGAATTAGGTTGTGTATTATCCATAGTTGCATTGATGAACAATATACTACTAATATACATGGGTAAGTGGCCTATGGCACTGTACAACATTCCATTCCTACTTATCTAGAATGAAACCCCTTTGCTGACATGTTTGGAGTTGTGCACACTCTTAACAATGTTCTGGTAGAGATTGGAAGGCATCTAGAAAGTCACGGGATATGGATAAATGTTGTATTGAAGCATTGGCTAAGATAATTGCATGACTGTATGACATATTTCTTTATGTGTAAGAATTTGTTCTGAAAACTATGAGATATTTTCTAATCATGCAATTTAACTTGTTGTGTAGGAAAGATCATATACCATCACCTACAAAAGAAGGACTACAACATTTGTTTAGCAACAAAGTTATTTATTGAAAATATTAAAGATATTGAAGTTCGCAGGATCTGGGAAGAATGCCATGATCGAGGAGTACCAGTCGATCATGAAGATATTTGGGATGCAGTCCCAAGACCTGAAGGGGAGTCTGTAGTGACTTCCAAGAGGATCTACAAGATCAAGCATGCTGCAGGTGGTATCATAGAGACTTTTTCTCCTGTAGCCAGATACACTTCCATTAGATCCGTACTTTCTCTGGCTGCAGTGATGAAATGGAAGATACACCAGATGGATTTCAAGACAGCTTTCTTGAATGGTGTAGTTGAAGAAGAAGTGTATGTGGAGCAGCCACTTGGTTCTGAGACACATGACAGGGAGTCATATACGTGCAGAACTTGGTATGGTAGGATAGACAGCTTTCTATCCAGTTTGGACTTTACCAAGAGTAAAGCAGATTCCAACCTTTACTACAACGTTAAGGAAAGCAATCCAGTGATACTACTTTTGTATATGGATGACTTGTTTATTACAGGTGAAGATAGATTGATTGCCGACACGCAGCGGAAGCTTGCTGTCGAGTTTGAGATGAAGAACTTGGGTATGATGCACTACTTTCTTGGTATGAAGGTGTGGCAGAGTGCAGATGGAATCTTCCTTGGACAAGGGAAGTATGCAGTAGAGATCCTAAAGAGGTTCGGGATGATGGACTGCAAGGCTATGGCCACACCTATGGCATCGGACCTGAAGCTTCTGTTTGATGCTTCATCTGATCCGGTTGATGCCACAGTGTATCGTCAGATGATTAGGTCCTTGATGTACCTGACGAACATGAGACTAGATATTTGCTTTGCGGTGAACACATTGAGCCAGTTCCTGATGGATCCCATAGGTGTTCACTTGGTTGCTGTAAAGCATATTCTGAGGTACCTGAAGGGTACAGTTGATTATGGGCTCAAGTATGATGCGAATCAAAAGTTTAACCTGGAAGGTTATGTTGATTTGCACTGGGCAGGCAGTGCTATAGATAGGAAGATCACTTTTGGGTGCTGCTTCAGTATGGGATCAGGTGTGATCTCTTGGTTTAGCAGGAAGAAGTCCTGTGTAGCACTGAGTACATCCAAAGCAGAGTATGTTGCAGCTTGTTCGGCTAGTTGTGAGGAAGTATAGCTCCTGTATGTTGCAATGGACGAGCATATTGCAGATGTGCTAACAAACCACTAGCCAGAGTGAAGTTCGAGTACTTCAGAGAGAGGCTTGGTGTTCTTCAAATCGATGACACTTCGAGGAAGAAGTGATGGACACATTTGCAAGAGCCATTCCAAGCATGGTGAGAGGAGGATCCTTCCCATGGCTATGGATGTAAGCATTGGATGATGAGCATAGGACGATGCTCCAGTTACTGCTCTATATACACATCATGTTGGATGCTTGTTATGATCAGTTGGATCATGTATATGTATATGCATCATGTTGGATGCTTGGACCATGTATCTGTATATGTATCAGGTGGATACATTGTATGAATAGGTAGATCATGTATGTTGATATATATTAGGTGGATACATTGTATGATTAGGTGGATCATGTATCTGTGTATGTACCAGGTGGATACATTGTATGATCAGGTGGATCATGTATGATGATATGTATCAGGTAGATACTTGGTATTCATCAGGTGGATGCATTATATGATTAGGATGATCATGGATGACGAGCTTCAGGATTTTGCTCCAGATGACATGCATCAGGACGATGCAGTGATGATGATCAGGATGATCATATGTGATGACATGTATCAGGTGGATGCATTACATAATCAGTTGGATTATGTGTGATGAGTTCCGAAGACACAGATGCACATGAGCTTTTAGAACATGGTTGTAGATGTGTTCTCCCATGGTCACGATGTAATTGTTGGGATTTTTCGACATGGTGGCAGATGTGTTCTCCCATGGTCATGATGTAATTGCTAGGGCCATTCGAGCATGGTTGTAGATGTGTTCTACCATGGCTGCAATATAAGTACTGGGGCCATTCGAGCATGGTTGTAGATGTGTTCTCCCATGGATGCAATATAAGTGCTGTGCCATTCTCGCATGGTTGTAGATGTGTTCTCCCATGGCGTAGTTGTAAGTGTTGTGTGATGTGCATTTGGGTTGTGCTTCGTGAATGATGATCATGAGTATCACGATGATACTCTGTGGCCGTGGACAGGTTGTGCAGATGAGCATGTAAGTAGACCTGGGAGATCTGGACAGGATGAAAAAGGCCTTAGATGCTCTTTCAAGGAATTTCTCTGGGAGGACATGTAAGTAGTCTTGGGATATCTGTATAGGATGAAAAAGGCCTCAGATGCTCTTTCGAGGCATTGTCCTATGGCATGTAAGTAGACCTGGGAGATCTGGACAGGATGAAAAAGGCCTCAGATGCTCTTTCGAGGCATTACCATGACCACATGTAATAAGTCCTGGAGATCTGGACAGGATGAAAAAGGCCTTAGATGCTCTTTCGGGTTCTTGCTTGGCAAGACAGTCTTTTAAGGTTTTGTGGTGGGGGTCACATGTAATAAGTCCTGGAGATCTGGACAGGATGAAAAAGGCCTCAGATGCTCTTTAGGGTTCTTGCTAGTCAAGAGACTCTTTTAAGGTTTTGTGACAGTCACATGTAATAAGTCCTGGAGATCTGGACAGGATGAAAAAGGCCACAGATGCTCTTTAGGTTTCTTGCTAGTCAAGAGACTCTTTTAAGGTTTTGTGACACATGTAATAAGTCCTGAGGATTCCACAGTATGGCCAGTGATGATGAAGACCTACAGGTGTTGGGCCTGCATCCAGTATGAAAAAGGACTGGATTTGTAGAACTTCCTATGACGAGTAGATTCAGAGATTGATTGAGATAGCAGTAGCAGTGACAATGACGATGACTCGATGACGATTATCTAGTGACGATGATCCAGAGAAGAAGACTTGTGCTAGAAGACCTGTGTCGAGAAATACCTTCCTAGTGAAGAGGGAGTGTTGATTTATATGTAACTTTGGAATGTATTTCATATATGTATATTGTACTCCTATAGAGATGGTATTATTCCTCTCTACAGAAGTGTTTGTATTCCTATAGAGATGTTATTATTCCTCTATATGGAAGTGTCGTCATTTATATTGTAAGTGTCATAACTTATACTTGATGGGTTATTAGACCACCTTGTTGGGGTCGGCCCTGTATAAGTCATGTGGGTCGAATGGTTATTAGACCACCCTATTGGGGGTCGGCCATGTGGGTCAAAGGGTTATTAGACCACCCTATTAGGTGTCGGCCCAGTCATCATTATGTTATGTGGTTAAGTTAAGGCTGACCTAGTAAAGGTTATTAGGCGAGTCAAGTCAAGTATAAATAGAGTGCGGAAGGCACTCTATTTGATCATTCTATTCTCACACACACTCTTTGGAGAGTGGCACATTTGTGGAGGAGGAGAAGCTGATGCTAGGAGATGTCTATCTGTTATGCTTGGGTTGTATCATTGCTCTATCTATCTTTGAGGAAGTTATTGGGGTATTTCACCTTTATGGTTTTCCCCAAGTTAACTATGTGTCTGTTGTTTGCTTGCATTATTGTGTCCATGATTGATATGTTGTAGATATGTTGTACATGTTGTTCTCTCAGTTAAGATCCTAGATCAGATTGAAGTAAAATCTGAAAAACTAACACTACAGCATATCAATCATGGACACAATAATGCAAGCACACAAGAGACACATAGTTTACTTGGGGAAAACCATAAAGATGAAAAACCCCAATAACTTCCTCAGAGATAGCTAGAGCAATGATACAACCCAAGCATAAGAGATAGACATCTCCTAGCAACAACTTCTCCTCCTCCACAAGTGCGCCACTCTTCAAAGTGTGTGAGAGAATTTAATGATCAATTAGAGTGCCTCCTGCACTCTATTTATACTTGACTTGACTTGCCCAATAACCTTTACTAGGTCGGCCTCAACTTAACCACATAACACAAAGCTGACTAGGCCGACACCCAATAGGGTGGTCTAATAACCCTTTGACCCACATGGATGACCCCCAATAGGGTGGTCTAATAACCCTTTGACCCACATGACTTATAAAGGGCCGACCCCAACAAGGTGGTCTAATAACCCATCATGTATAAGTTATGACACTTACAATATAAATGACGACACTTCCGTATAGAGGAATAATAACATCTCTATAGGAATACAAACAAATCTGTATAGAGGAATAATACCATCTCTATAGGAGTACAATATACATATATGAAATACATTCTGAAGTTACATATACATCAACACTAAGTAGTACCTCAGGCATTTGCAAGTTTTCCTCATTGAATGCCAGGAACATTTTTAGTAAGTAGGATTGAAATCTAAAAATCCTTGTCTCCTAGAAATCCTTCAACTGGGAGTGTAAACTTTCAGCCAAAACTTCATCAAACCTGAGGTATGTACATTGGGTAGATTGACTTGGGTCATCTGATTCCAGGGGGAAAGTGCCTAGGACAAAAAGCAAACTCATTAAAGGTTCTGTGACATACATCATATCAGAGTCTAGACCTAGGAATTGGCTCATCATGGCGATAACACCTTTGGATTTGTCTATGAATAGTCTGGCCTTTGCCGGGAAAGCATGCTCTTGTAATTGGATAGTAGGATTTAGGCAGGACCTGTAGAAATTCTGTTTTAATTTAACCGGGGATTATCTAAAAAAATGGATTAGGTCTTCATCTTTATACCCTTTAGCTTTCTGGAAAAACTCTTCTGGGATTGATAGGGTCTTTCTAATGGTTTGGGGATCGATTTTGAAAAGGATTTTGGATGTGGTTGTGTCCAAGATTTTCCTATCGGTAGAAGAGTAGTTAGAGGCGCACCATTCAACAAATTCAGGAAAACCTAGGGTTTGGCCGACTGTAAACAGATGGAAAAAGGACAAGTGGACTTGGTGCACGTCTATACCTCGCTCTCTAACCAGCTTCAACTTGTCTTTTACAGTTTCCGAGGGGTCATGGGTCATCATAGTGTCATAGAACTATGCGTCTCTGTCTACTAACAGTGTTTCTATTTTTTGAAGCTCAAAACCAAGGGGCTCCTTTTCACTCAATTTAGCCATTAAATAGCTTAGTATAGAGGAGAGAACATACCTAGTTGGTTGACAAATGGCTTGGGCACCTGGTTGACCTATCTATTTTTGCACAGCTTGCTCTTGTCACTTTCCAATGCAAATAGGACAGATGGAATCCGACTCTCCGTGCAGGCGAGTTTTTTATATTATTTCTCCTTCCATATCACCCCTGCATCTCCTATGGCGAGGAAGCTTCCCTGGCACTTCATTTTCCTGATCTATTTTGGGTCGTGGATCTTCGCCCCTCTCTTTGACCCTAGAATCCTTTGTGGCTCTGAATCTAGCCTCTTGATGCCTTCCCTGCAGCTTAGATCTGCGCGATGGAAGCAGGTCGTCGATCTAGGTTTCATATGCATCCCAACCGCCCAATAAAGTGGCGCCTACCATAGTTCATGGATCCATGGTCTCTCAATGCTCCACACTTGTTCAAACCGAGAAGTCTCTCTCCATCGTTGATTTACTTTCCTGCCAAATCCGCTCTGTCCAAACTTGCACCCTGTACCAAAATTTCGTGGATCCAAAAAATTCTTTTCTCCGTACATGTCATATCCAAGAAGTAATCCTCGACCGTAGATCTACTTCGCTGGTCGTTGATCGGGTTTCCAAAGTGTTCACTGACTAGCCCGCTCCGTCTTTGAATAAGATACCTCCAACTCCTTTCGTGAGGTGCGCTCACTAACGTAGATCTTCACCGCTCAATATCTACACCGTCTATAGGTGCTATCACATACTACAGGCGCATTCCTTTGCATTTCACCTATGCTTGTAATGTTGAAACTTAGGCTCACTGATCATTTTCCTTTGCAAGCTTATGGATAACCACACAGAGCGTTGATTTTTGACCTTTTGGGCTGTGTGGATCAAGAGCTGAGGTCTCCTTCAATATTTCCATGAATCTGAAACATTTCAAATCTCTAAAACAAAACTGGTGCTAACAACAATCTCCTATTGGGGATGCTATCCTCCTTATGAGGTAGCAAAGAACTCTGCAGACTAGTGCCTGATCCATTGGGCTATCTTGTAGAACTCAGAGCTCTGATTTTTCTTTCTCTGTTCATAAATAATAATAAAAAAAATGGATGGCTTGCCTCCAGCTCTTAGGGCCTTCTCCTAGGGCTTCAAACCCTTTGGTTCACCATCCTTATGAACTGTAAATGTAAAACAACACATGCAAAATATGTACAAACTATGATACAAGGGTTACCTGTCATCTTCAAGACAGGTAATGTTTCAAGAATCTCCCATTTACTAGACCTCCTATCAGTGGAGATCCACCCTGATGCTCCAGAATGAAAGAATTGACACCTCTGTATGCTGCAATAACATAGGGTCCTACCTACATATGGTCAAACTTTCCATGCTTGTCATCCCTCGGAGCATCCCATTTTAGGACCAAATCATTAATCTGAAATTGCTCCTCTTTAACCTTCCTGTCAAAGGTATTCTTCATTTTCTCCTAGTGTACCTGCACTTTGTCATATGATTTATCCCTCGGCTCATTCAATTCTATCATCTGATTCACCCTCCTCTACACATGATTGGGTTCTTCCTTTTGCCCTTGCAACAACTTCATGACTGGTACTCCCAAAGATGTAGGAAAAACAACTTTAGCCCCATATACCAACTGAAATGGTGACATTCCAATTTCCCTCTTAGTGTTGATTCTGTCAGCCCACAAAGCATATTTCAGTTTAGTATGCCAAGCTCTTTTGTTCTCCTCCAACAACTTCTTAATTATCCTCACAAGGATCTTGTTAGAAGACTCAACCAATCCATTTCCTTGTGGGTTGTAAGCAGTGGAGTGGTTCAGGTTTATGTAGTATTTGTGACATAAAGTTATCATTTTTTTGGACTTAAAAGCAGCTGCATTGTCTGTTACAATCCTCTTAGGGCACCCAAATCTGGCCAAAATGTTGTTCTCTAGAAAATCCATGATAACAGTCTCAGTTTCCCTCCTGGTAGGTATGGCCTCAATACATTTAGTGAAGTAATCTGTGGCTGTAAGGATCCACTTGTGCTAACCAGAAGAGTTTGGGTTTATCTCCCCAATGAAGTCTAACCCCCACTACTGGAAGGGTGCTTCCACTGAAATTGGGTTAAGGGGAAGAGAAACCAATTTCCTCTTACCATCGAAGATCTGACATTGATTCCAAGTAACAGTCTCCTTACATACATCAACAAACAGAGAAGGCCAATAGAACCCAACCCTCAGAATCTTGTTGGCTGTCACCTTCCACGAATGGTGACCCCCACAATCTCCTTTATGGAAATCTGCCATTGTTTTTCGAGCCTCATTCTCCAGTAAGCAATTCAACAATAATCCACTAGGGTCCTTCCAATACAAATATTGATTCATGATATAGAAATTTGAATCTTTTAACTTGACAGACCTGGCCCTTGTTTTGCTCAATCCTGTAGGGGCTTGCAAATTTTCCAATACATACACAATGTTAGTATACCAAGGACACATAGAAAATTATGGCTTTACATGCAACCCTGCATCTAGTTGGTTTGAATAGCTAGACAGGAAATTGAGCTGTAAGGATTCACAATTGGCCTCAGTCATCATTCTGGATAGCCCCTGCCCTTTGATCAACTTGGTGGGCTTAATCTCAAGCTCATACTCTAACAAGACAACAATCCACTTTGCCCTTTCCCCTTCAGGATCTGGCTGGGTACGAATGCTCTTTACTTTACTATTGGGAACATGGGAAATAATATGTGAATGTAGAATGTATACGCTGAAATATTTCAACGATTTCACGAAGGCATATGCCTGCTTTTCCATTATGTCATACTTCAATTCCCCATCTCTCAATACCCTGCTGAAAAAGGCAATAGGATGCTCAACATTTTGGTCATTCTTCTGTAATAGGACTCCAGCCACAATGTGCTTAGATGCATAAGAAAAAATCAGGAAATCTCTAGTGAAATATGGACTTGCTAGGAGTCCAAGGATAATTTTAGGGGCAAAATTTAGCCCATGGGCTATTTTTCCATTTTTTTTCCAAAAAAATATTCGCCAATTTGCATTTTTTGAAGCTCCATTTCGCCCAATTTTGATGGGGTAAACTTTTTTCACTCTAAAAATTGCCAAATTATTATATAAACTATGTAAAATCCTTAGAAATTGAAATAATTTTAGAAAAATATCGCCAAATATTTTATAGTTGACATTTTAAGAATTGGTAAGATTCACCAAGGTTTATACACTTTTAAATAAGTATGGGTCCTTAAAATTATCCTTGGCTAGGACTGGGGCCTCAGTGATGTCCCTTTTAAGACCTCTGAATGACTCTCTAGCATCTTCAGTCCACTTTATCTTACTTTCTTTTCTCAGCATGTTAGTAATGTTTCTAATTATCTCTGCAAAACTAGGAATGAATCTTCTCAAAAAACCTACCTATCCAATAAAGGAATGCACTTCCTTCTTGCTTCTAGGCTCCTCAACCTTCATAATTGCACTGACCCTTTCAGTATCAATCTTGATACCATCCTTTGAAATGATATGCCCAAGCAACTTGGCTTATTCCAATGCAAAATTTGACTTCTTAGGATTTAGAGAGATGCCATATTTCCTGCATTTGATAAAAACCCTCTCCAAGTGCTTAAGGTGTTCCCTATCAGATCTGGAGTAAACTGTTATATCATCCATATACACCACCACAAACTTGTCTTTCTCTTCGGCAAAGGAAATATCCATTGAATGTGGCTCCAGCTTTCATCAGCCCAAAAGGCATTTTGGCATACATGAATGTGCCCCATGGAGTAGTAAAGGCAGCCTTTTCTTGGTCTTCTGGGCATACTTTAACCTGATTATATCTTGAGAATCCATCCATGGTTGAGATCCTTTCTGCCCCTACGACCTTCTGTAGAATATGTTCCATTTTTGGCAATGGATAGTTGTCTTTCAATGATACTTTGTTAAGATTTCGGAAGTCTATACAGACCCTGATTTCACCATTCTTCTTTCTGACAGGCACCAGATTGGATATCCACTTTGAAAATTTCAGGGTGAAAATAATCTTTGCATTGAACAGCTTCCTGATTTCCTTTTCTATTATAGGAAACAGTTTTGGGTTTATCCTTCTCATCTTCTGCGTGAAAGGATTTTCCCCGGGCTTTATAGGAATTTTGTGCTGAATGATGGAGGTATCATACTATTTTAGGTCTTCATAGCTCCAAGCAAACACATCAATGTATTTTTTCATCAATTTCACATACTCGTCCCTTTCCTTTGCAGGCAATTTTTTGGATCGTCTCACAATTTGAGGTACTTCTTTGGTGCCTATGTTCTATTCTTCCATAGTGTCATCGACAGGCTGGACTTTAGGATTTTTAGCTACATCGTTCTGGTCAAACAACTTCTCCAGGGGGATCAGGCCTCTACGGATAAAGTTACTCTTTAGCTGAATAACATCCCTTCCTCCCAGCATATTTTTCCATCCTTTATTTCCAATCTCTTCATCTTCAGCTTGCTCTTCACTTTGGAAGCACTCCAGGTTTTCATTTTCTATGTTGATTTTAGCATTCATGAGATCTTAAGACATTTCCAAGAATATTTTTATTTGCATGTCATCATCGAACACCTGCCAGTACTTGGAGTTATCTGGTATGGACGACCTATTTACAACCTCAACCTCATACTTTGTCTGGGAATAAATGGGACTTTTGAAACCCCCAGCAGTGGTAGCCAAAGAGTCTGCTACCTAATTTTCAATTCTGGGTATTACCCTGATTTTATGCTTTGAAAAATAATTTCCAAACATATCCTAGACCGCATTTCTGTAGGCCCTCATTCTAGGGTGTTTGGTATGATAACTGTCATTTAATAGGTTCACCACAAGCTCTGAGTCTCCAAACACTTGTATCTTCTTTGCTCCCATATCTTTCAGAGCCTTTAAACCCAACAACAAAGCTTCATATTTAGCTACATTGTTAGTACATTCAAAGATCAGCTTGTAAGACAAAGCTTCAAATTCTCATCCCGGGGATATGATCCAAACACCTGTACCAGCTCCACTTTTTCTCAGAGATCCATCAAAGTACATGGTCCATAAGCCTTCTTCATCTTGTTTCTTCTCTAGGGATTCTTGCCTCTGTGCAAACTCCTTATCTTCTTCAACCTCAATATGTATAGGAATTTTAGGATCAGAGAGTGGTCCATCATTGAAAAATATGGAAGACCCCAAGTCAGTGTCAACAACATAGATGGGATGATTCTTAGGCTTATCCTGGCTGCTAACCATGTAGGCAGATCTCTTCTCTCTGTATAATCTTATGTTTCCTCCAAACAAAGGTATGGTGGCATATGACCAATCCAGCTGCATATTTCCTCTTAATTTTGATTCCCAATATCTTGACAACAACATACCAAATTTTGCAGGAATGTTAGACACCACCACATCCATCACAATACTCTCGGCTGGAAGTTGTGTGAGGATCACTACCATGTCCTTTATCAATCCCAAACACTTGACCTTTCTAGAATCAAAAGAGTAAAGGTCTTTGTAGGGCCTTGTAACCTCTAAACCCAAGTTGTCTACCACTGTTTTGGGCATTAGATTATGAGATGCACCAGAGTCTATTATTGCATTGTGCAAGATCATATCATGGACATTTAGGCTTAAATAAAAAGGGGGAACATGTTCATCGTCTTTATCTTCTAGTTTAGGTCCAAAAACAATGGTGGGGGCATTATCCATTACCTCTAAAATATCTTGTTGACAATCACCCTGACCTTTGACCATTTTAATAATCTCTTCCCTATATTCATTGTTCCTCAATAGCTCATTAAAAGGGATGGATATTTTGACCTTTGACAATTCAGATTTTAAATTGAAAGATAGAATTGGTTTGCTTACATCAGTGGGCTCTGGTTGCTCCCTTTATTTTGGTTGTTGTTCTTTATTTTGTGGGCTCCTTTATGCAGTAGCCTCCTGTTGCTTTTCTTTCTGTTTCTATGTGTTTTGCTGAGTACTAGAAGACTGGTTTTGATTAGATTTTCCTTTGTTTATTGTCACATCCTGATTTCTCAGTTTCAGCTTTCTCTGAAAATCATCCACTGCATTCTGATAGCCCATTTGATATTGTTCCGAGTCTAGCTCTGGGATGGGACTAGTACTTTCTTTGGTGAAGAAATCATGCTCTCTCTCAGTCAAATATATCTCATCGTCAAGGCCATCAAAGTGATGAATCTTCTCACTCATTGGGTCCCCTTGTCCTTCTTCATCCACCAAATTTTCTGGGAATGGGGATCTTATTTGTTGATCATTAGGGTTTCTTTGGTTTCTATGAGGAAATGGCATTCTAAAGTTAGGATTCCTAACTTGGTTTTCAGGCTGCTCTCTATTAGGAGGTTTTTTATCTAGAGCCAACCTGTCCATCAACTTCTAAATGGTCTTCATCATCATTTCAAACTTCACATCACTGGCAGAGGAGGAAGTGGAAGCAGAGGTCTGGATTTCTATTCTCTTCTTTTCTATTTCCATTTTACCTTTTAACTTCCCTGAATCCATCATGTTTGCTTCTACCTCTAGGGAATCCTTAAACATAGCTGATAAGGTAGGTGACTTCCTCTCCCTCAGCATACATGAAAAATCTCCCTCAAAAGCATCTGCATAATGAAGCTTAGCAACACCTATCAGGGGTTTGATATCAGCTGGGATTGAGTTGTAGACCCTCATGAATCTACTAGAAAACTCGTGCACAGACTCAAAATTTCCTTTCTTTAGGTGGTTGTATTGGGACAATACTTGTGAGGGACTCTTTATTGCTTCCCATCTATCTAAAAATAGTGTTTGAAAAGTTGCAAAGGTAGGGATATGCATCTGGTAGATCTCTGAACCATCTTTTAGCTTTTCCAGACAAAATTTATGCAAACAACCTCATTATAACATCATCATAGTCCACTTCCTCTAGGTCAATAAAATCTTCAAACCTATCCATGTGTTGCCTTGGTGTAAAGTTTCCATCCCCATCATACAAGAAAATTCTCTGTGAGTAATTTTGAGGGAGATCATGCATGACAACTGGTAGATCTAAGGGTGCAAACCTGGATGCCATTGGCCTGGGTGGATTTTGGGCTATGGGAGGGATATTCTGAAGAATATTCTGAGGATTATTTTGAGACAAGTTTGTAGTACACGACTAAGAGGTCAGGGAATGTAGGTCTCTTTCTCCAACTTTCACAATACTTTGCAAATCATACTACACAAGATCTAGCAAATATGACTCAAGGTTATTTTGATTTACATCAACTAGATTTAGATCTGATTCTGATTTTGAATTTAATAAGGGTCTCCCAATGTCTACTTCTAAATTCAATTCATGAAAATCACACAACTCTTCTTTAGACACAGATCTTTAAATATTAGAAGTGATAGTCTTATCATTTTCACTTCTATGCCTAAGTAGAATTTTTGGGTTTTCCACACTTAGTAAGAGTTCAGAAATGGGGTTACCTCTTGTATGGATCCTTCTAGGGGCAAGGATGCCTTCTGAGGAAATAAATTTGGAATCGTCAATCTTCCCAGTGGAGTCTCCTTCAAATGAAAATCCTGATGAGTGGAGTTGCTAGGGAAAATGCACAACCTTCCTTTAATGCATAAATCTCTGTTTTCCCACATAAATCTCTTCTTTCTACGAAAACTAGAACTCTTTGTCGTTTCTCCCAGGGACAATAAGACTCTCGTTCCCCAGCAATGGCACCAATAAGTTAGCACCCAATTTGTACCTTAAGGTTGCAGAAAGGCCAAGCTGGGGTAACCACAAAACCACTTCAGGAAAGGTAAGTTGGCTTCTTCCTCTCCAGAGAGGGATCTCTCACAGATTTAAAACAGGGCCAGATTATATGGATGAAAATTGTAATTAAAGTATTGTTTGGTTGAAAGCAAAATGGACATCCATTGGGCAGTGGAGAGAAACATACAAATATCATTAAATATGATAGTGCTTTGCAAAGAAAACTACACAGAGGCAGGATAGCCACCCGCTCACAGTCAAAGAGATTTTGTTTGATGATTAAAGAAGAAGATAGGAATAGTCCACCAATATAGAGCATATGATAATGAATTCTATATCAACTTTAGCAGAAAATTATTATGAATGCTTGAAATGAAAGAAATAGAGCATAATATTTATGAATTCCGTCCCAATACAACACTTATCCAGGCATGAAAAATCATAACAGTGTGAATTAAACAATGAGAGAAACATTCACATAAGAGAAGAAGTAAATAGACTATAAGACGAATAACACAGGAATCTATGATAGAAAATATTGCTCAGCCTTTCCAGATTTTTATTAAAATATATCTCAGAATGCTTAACATAGAAAACTCATGGGTCCAACAAAATTTTCCAACCCTTTCCTCTTCTATTACACTGCTTATATAGATTCTCTGAACCTTCAGGCTCGAGCTGCATCAACAGGAAGTTATTACAATGTAAGAGACACCTATTCAAACAGGTTCGCCACCCTCAGGAATTAGTTACAACAAAATTGCAACGCTGGAAAAACTGGCTCAATTTCCTTTTACAAACTTACTGAGCATTTTTACCGAAAGAAAACAAACTCTAACAAAATAAGCAAAAATGCTTTAGCAAATATTTCCTCCATGCTGCTATTCCACGATCATCGAATCTTCAGGGGTGCAATATCAACTTCCCCTTCCCATATTTCTCAACGAGCTTCCATTGCTCGACAGCTGACAGGTTTGAGGTGGCCATCTCCTTCACTAAGACTCGGATTTGTGTGTGGTCCCTATAAGAGTAGCATTGAAGATGGGCCCTAACCTCCATGAGCATCATGCTTAATTCAAAATCCTTAGCCATTTTCTCCACCACTGTCTTCCCTGATAGCAATTGATCCATACCTGCAAAATCTGTGAAATCCACCTTACATCTTGCCAATTTGTTCTGATATTCTTCCTCTGTGTTATAGCTTGAAATGACACCTCTCCGTCCGTGACGACACTTGCTTCCCTTGGTCGCATGACAACACTTCTTGAGATCAAGTTCAGTCACACAACAGGACAATTGTGGATGGAGGAGTCATTTGGGACACTAAAAATGGTTGAAATTACCTCATTCTTGACCCATTTGATGTATATGACCCTTAGGAACATTTTTCCAGACCAAACCATCTCTTGAAAATGAGCAGAAAAGCCTGTTTTTGGCCATTTTTTACTATGAGCGCGACTCTACTGTTATAATAGTAGCGTGTGTACGCGACTTTGTCTCATTCAAAGTAGCGCCCATTGCCATATGTACGCGACTTTGTATACTGTAGAGTAGGGTACACTCTTGTTTTGGTCAAAATCTCGAAATTCGAGTAAGTTAAGTTGGTTGGGAAACCTCTTGAGCGGTTGTAACTTCTTTTCCTCTTCCTCATTGACTATATAAGGAGGGTAGAAGGGCCATGTGAAAGGGGCAAGCCCAATTGCAAAGTTATGCTGGAGGAATGGAGACCCTCATCCCCTCTCTTGTGCTTAAGTTTTGGTAAACCCTAGTACAATTGCTTAGAGGTTGGGATCCTTGGAGAACGGAAGCAGGAGATCTTGAATCTAGGTTTCGTGAAGTGCCAAGCTTGAAGGAAGGTATAATTGTATGTACTTGCTTTCATTCATTAATAAAGATCAGACGTTCTTCTCTTTCCAAATATGACCTATTAATGTGTCTTAAGATTTGATCACTGTTTGATTATAGTTTGATGTCTCTTTCCATTATAGATATCAGTATTATATATGTAGTCAAATGTATTTGAGAAAGGTATCAAGTTGTTTTGCAGGTCTGGGCATTGCGACACTGGATAAGCATTGAAGAGCGAGGGAGGAAAAGCTAGGATCAACCTTCTGAATAAGGTGCCTACATCTCTAAACCCTAATCTCTTCATTTATTTGTTGTACTTGCAGAATGCTTGTAAGTCTATCTTTATCACCGTAAGTTGGTAGTTTCTCCCCTGAACTATAGGTGCATTTTCCTCACAACACTCTGTGAGCATTGTTCCATCCTCCTCCCAAAAGAGAGGTAACCCTTTCTTGAAAAAATGGTCAAACATGTCTCTGAAATACTTGATCTACTGTTCCATGAAATCTATTTTAGCTTGAATAGCCTTTACTTGCTGGTGCTTAAGCATCACTCTTTTGGCTCCAATAATGATGGACACCCTATCCTTTATGCCAGTTGTCTTAACCTGCTCCTCAGATAGGCCATTCAAGAATTCAATGGAATTCTCAGTATACTCTATAGGTTTTTTGTTCAATTTCTCATTAGTTATTGTAACAATATTCTTTGCCAATTTGATCACTGCTTCCTTGTCCAAGAAAAAATCAAGGAAGGGCCTCAATTTTCCTGCTTCTTCAATCATGCTATCCCAGATGACCTTCCTGGCCTCTAGCAAGGAAGCCTGCCATGTAGCTTGTCTTGTCAATTCCTCATATTTACCCTACAACACCTCCTCATATTTACCCTACAAGTCCTGGTACCTGGTTTCCCAATCCTCCTTCTCTTTCTCTGCCTTATCCATCAGGTTTTTTAGATTAACATTCTGCTTTTTTAACCTTGTTACTTCCAAGTCCACCAGACTGGCTTGGGCTATGGCCCCTACAAGGGAAAAATCACCACTCTCTATAGAGGGTGTGGCTATGCCTCCTATTTACTACTCTTTATCCTGCAGCTTCTTCTCAAGCTCCTCATTTCTAGCCTTCAAAGTTTTCTCACTGCTTACCACCAAAGTCAAGTCTATCTGCCATTCTTTTTCCTTCTCTTCAATCTTCAATAGCTTGGCCCTACAGTCTGTTAATTAATTATGCAACTTCTCCCTCTTTTCCTCTAGTTCTGTTAGCTTAGAGACCACCACTAACTGGGTAGAGGGGATTTTCAACCCCTTTTTTAGAGATTGGATGATGATGTCTTTTTCGTTGACTAGGTTTTGAATGCTGTCTCTTTTGTCAGCTTGGCCCTCAGTGGCCACTATCTCACCCTGCAATTTCTTGATCTGTGCCTTATGAGCTTTGTTTTCCATCTTTTCCTGCTTGATCTGGCTGGAAACCTTACTCTTACTGACTTGTAACTTTGATATCTCCAAAGTTGCCCTCAATAGTTTAGTATAAATAACATCCCCGGTTTCTTTGTTCAAGTTTATTACATCTGGCACAGGGATGTCCTCAAAATTCATCCTTAGCTTAGTGGCCTTGCTCTTGGTGGACAAGGCCAAACTCAGGGTGTTCTGAGCGAGGCTCCTGCTAGTCACTAGAGACACTTCCTTGCTTGAAATATTCCTTACTTCAGTATATAACTCGGACTCTTCTGAGGCCGCCCCTCGAGTCCACCTTGTATTTATCTATCAACTTGTCTCTAGTCTTGCTTAAGGCAGCAGGCTCAGTGGCTGCTGGGTTAAACACATACTCCTTGATCTCAAATGCTGGCAGATTATCCAATTATTTCTTTTTCCTTTACCAGTCACCACAGGTACTAGCTGTTTCTCATACCCCTCAGTTTTTTGCCTTTTTGGGGCTCTTTCAGCTTTCCTTTCTGTGTCCATAGGGACATTGTCATATTCCTTGCTGGACTTTATTAAATTGATGGCCATGGGCACAACTGCTGGCACTGATAGGACTAGGCTAGAAGAGCTAGGCACTGGGGATGTGTTCCCTTGTGTCAATAGGGAGGAGCTCTTAGGTGTGTCTATTTCCATCTGCATCCTGCTAGGACACTCTAATAAATTTGCAGCTTCTGCCATGCCTGGAATTTCAAAATGCACAAAAGCCTTCCTGTTGCTTTCCTTCCTCCTATTGGAAATGATGTGGTGGGGATCATAGTTTTGAACCCCATCTCCTTTATCTTGCATTCGATGGCTGGAAGATCCCCTTTAGTTTTGACTAGGAATGGGCCCACAGTCCATGGAAACACAATATCAAAGCCCTTTCTATGATCTATAAATTGCTCAGCTTCTGCCTTTAATTTTTGTCTGATGAATTCTAATGCAAACAATATGGGGGTCAGGAAAACTGGTAGCACATAGGGTGCATGAGAAAACCAATAAACCCTAATGATTGTGCTATGCTCTGAAAGGAACCAGTCCCCTACCCTCTTCTCAGGAGAAAGCTGTAGTAATTTCTGCATTTCTGGCAATACTCTAGGAAGCCTCTTTTGAAAAATGACATAATAAAACTCAAACATGAGCTCATTATGGAACTTGGTGTAATCAGTGTACATCTCCTGAGTAAGTAGTACCTTAGGAATTTGCAAGTTTTCCTCATTGGATGCCAGGAACATTTTTAGTAAGTAGGATTGAAATCTGAAAATCCTTATCTCCTGGAAATCCTTCAGTTGGGAGTGTATACTTTCAGCCAAAACTTCATCAAACCTGAGGTATGCACATTGGGTAGACTGAATTGGGTCATCTGATTCCAGGGGGCAAGTTCCTAGGACAAAAAGAAAACTCATTAAAGGTTCTGTGACATACATATCAGAGTCTCAACCTAGGAATTGGCTCATCATGGCGATAACACCTTTGGATTCGTTTGTGAATAGTATGGCCTCAGCTGGGAAAGCATGCTCTTGTAATTGGACAGTAGGATTTAGGCAGGACCTATAGAAATTCTGTTTTAATTCAACTGGGGATTGTCTAAGAAATTAGATTAGATCTTCCTCTTTATACCCTTTAGCTTTCTTGCAAAACTCTTCTGGGACTGACAGGGTCTTTCTAATGGTTTGGGGATCGATTTTGCCAAGGATTTTGGATTTGGTTGCATCCAATATTGTCCTCTCGGTAGAAGAGTAGTTAGAGGTGAACCATTCAACAAATTCGAGAAAAATTACCATTCAACAAATTCGAGAAAACCTGGGGTTTGGCTGACTGTAAACAGATGGAAAAAGGACTGGTGGACTTGGTGCACGTCTATACATCGCTCTCTAACTAGCTTCAACTTGTTTTTATAGTTTTCATGGGGTCATGGGTTATCATAGTGTCGTAGGCCTCTGCATCTCTGTCTACTAACAATGTTTCCATGTTTTGAAGCTCAAAACTAGGGGGCTCCCTTTCACTCAATTCAGCCATTAAATAGTTTAGTATAGAGCAGAGAAACTACCTGGTTGGTTGAAAAATGGATTTTGTGCCTAGTTGACCTATCCGTTTCTGCACATCTTGCTCCTGTCTCTTTCCGATACAAATAGGATAGATGGAATACGGCTCTCCGTGCAGGCGAGTTTCTTATATTATTTCTCCTTCCCTATCACCCTTGCATCTCCTACGGCGAGGAAGCTTCCCTCACCCTTCATTTTCCTGATCTATTCTAGGTCGTGGATCTTCGCCCCTCTCTTTGACCCCACAATCCTTTGTGGCTCTGAATCCAGCCTCACGTTGCCTTCCCTGCAGCTTATATCCGCGCGGTGGAAGTGGGTCGTCGATCTGGATTTCATATGCATCCCGACCGCCCAACAAAGTGGCACCTACCATAGTTCGTGGATCTGGGGTCTGTTAATGCTCCGCACTTTTTCAAACCAAGAAGTCCCTCTCCGCCATTGATTCACTTTCCTGCCAAATCCGCCTCATCCAAAATTGCAGCCTGAACCAAAAGTTCACCGTTCCAAAAATTTCTTTTCTCCGTGCATACCATATCTAAGAAGTAATCCCCGACCGTAGATCTGCTTCGCTGGCTGTTGATCGGGTTTCCAAAGTGTTTGCTGACTAGCTTGCTCTACCTTTACATAACATACCTTCAACTCCTTTCACGAGGTGTGCTCACGACCATAGATATTCACTACTCAAGATCTACGCCATCCATAGGGGCTATCACATACAGCAGACACATTCCTTTGCATTTCACCTTTGCTTCTAATGTTGAAACTTAGGTCCACCAATCATTTCCCTTTGCAAGCTTATGCATAACCGCACAGAGCGTTGATTTTTGACCTTTTGGGCTGTGTGGATCAAGAGCTGAGCTCTCCTTCAATATTTCCACGAATCTAAAACCTTTCCAATCTCTAAAACAAAACTGGTGGTAACAGACTCAAAGATAAAGAAGTTTGAAATATGTCCCTTGGCACACCCTAAATTAAATTTGGACCATTCTAAAATCAACATTTCATTATAATTCTTAAACCAACTAAAATCCTCCACCAAGGAGGTCACAATTTTTTTTCCAGGTAGTTTAGGATTGCTTTGTCTAGGCATCCAAATAATGATCATAATTATTCTACATTTTTGAAACAATGGTATTGTTGAATTTTAGGGGACTTATCAAATCCTATTATCAATAAGTGTGATCAAACCTAGATAAGGAAGTGCGGTGCCCAAGGATGCAAAATACAAGGTATACGTGTTAATGTTCTCCACATCAAGCCACCCAACGCTTTGTGGAGGTGACACTTTACCTCTTGAGGCAAAACCTGTTGCCACCTGATACACAACTAGGTAACGTGGAAAAAATATTCAAGCCACTTTGTGTGTCCTTGGGGGTAAGTCTCAAGTCAAGTACTGCCACTTGATCTTGACTCCTCCATTTAGGTTAACTGCAAACGAAGCCAAGGTGGGTAGACCCTAAGAAAAGTTACTAAGGATTTCTTTCTTAAATGTTAAAATGGGAGTGATATTTTTAGTATTTTTGAGATATAATATTAAAACAAGATAAATGCAAAGTACAAGTTCATTCAACATCATATAAAGATAAATCATTCACAACAAGAAATGAATTTAAGAAAATCGTATTGTTGCAAATAAATTAGTGCCAATGGAGTTGAAATAGTGCTATTAAAAATAAGAAATGTTTTGCAAGTGTATCTTGGTCAGTTTTGAATTATTATGACGAGTGGATTACGGGAAGTGGGATTCCTGAAATACCATGAGGTATGAGGAATATGGCTGGATTTACCCAATGTGGTTCTACCCATGAAATGTGGGATAGATTGTAGTCGTGGGGTTGTGTCTAACACTACACCAAATGAGGATGTAGCTTGAAAGATAGCCATGGTCACTATCTAGTGGTTCTCGCTTCAATGCAAAATTTTTTCCCACAAGAGATAAAGAATCTAGGCACCGACTTTCCGCCTTTCAGGGAGGTTAGTTTTATTGTGGAGTGAATTATGAAGTGCTAAGAGCCTCTTTCTGATTGTCCCACCATTCCAACCCATAGGCTTTCAATTTTCACAAGAGCATACGAAGACCAGTAGCTAAACGATTCGTTTTATTTACAAAATAAAATAACTTGAAAGGAAAGCTAACTAAACAAGAAAACTGAAATTAATCCAAGGTTAGTAAATCCAAACGAAAAGGGAGAAAGAAAAAAAGGAAAAAACAATCACACCATGAAGGTGATGTAAGAATACCCAAGGGGAAAAGGGTGTGGTCATTGGGTATCCCACTTTCTCTCTTTATTTATGGTTTTTACAATGATTAAATAAGGCCTCTTTATCCTTATAAGTTTGGATGAAAGAGGTTACAATTTTTGGAAGAAAAGAAGAAGAGAATATAGAAGAGCATTTATGGAGATTTGGATTACTTGAATTCATCCCAAAAGTGGCACTAAATCCTCCCTACCTATCTGTATGAAGACAAAAAACCAACAAACTAATTTAGTATAAAAGTACCCAAAATCACTTTGAAAGTGTTTTGGACAAGGTTAGAAAAATAAACCAAAAAAATATTCTAAGTTAAGCCAAATATAAGAAAGCAATAACTAAGAGAAGTAAGCTTGTGAGACCAACTTTCTTAGGATCTTGGATTTCCTATAAAGGGTAGCCAATATAAAGCACTAATTTGTTTGATTTAAATTTTAAACTCAAAGAAACAAACTACTTGACAAGTCCTAAGATTTAGCTAAAAAATGACTTGCAAAAGTAAGAGTTTCTTAGGCTAGATCTACTTGAAAGAATAAACTTTTTGATACTTTTAGATCTAAGAAACAATAAACTTATAAATTAGATCTGAAAATGATTTAAACTTCGAGAAGAATATATCTATAACATAAGATTTGAAGTAACCAAAGAAGATAGTTTGAATTTAAGAGAAAGAAGGTGAAGTAGCCATGAAACTAGAAAGAAGAGGCTTTGAAGTTTGCTTTGGTGGAACACTGAGGGACTATGTCCTTGATATATTGAATATTAGGAGGATTCAAGCAATCTCCAACCCTTCTCCAAGTGAAGTCACTTGAAACTTGAAAATCCTTGCACAAACAAATGGTTAAGGAGCAGTGTTGCCAAAAGCAGAAAAATAGAAAACATACACTTAAGTAAAATGTGCATGCATCTCTAATAGATATACTACAAGCAATTAGTAAGAGCATAAAACAAACAAGCATAATCTCTCACGCTACTGAGAGGTATCTCCCCTTGTAGGCGTACAACTAACAAATGAAAGTAAGAATAAAAACAAGAAAGATTATACCTCAGAAATCCTTGACAATTAGCATCCACACATGAATAAATTACACCATAGATATGCTTCCAAATCCTTCTTTATTCATAAGCAATTCAACAAAATTCATACAAATTTTTGGTAGAGCTTCAATCCTTCCATGCAAAAAAGAGGAAAGAGCTTGATTTTATAGAAAAAATGAGCTAGAAACCACAAGGGGTCGCAATTCCCAAGAGAGGAGGTGGCTTGTTGTTTGTATGCATGAAATGGGAGGGTTCCACCTCTCATGAGTTGTTCCAACCCCTCTTGGGATGCCTAAACCTCTTCCAATCACCTTGCCAAGTGGAGAAATGCCCCCTCCATGGAGAGAATGCGTCCCCCCCCCCTCTTGGTGACAAGTTGGATTCCCCTCTCCTTGTGATATTAGATGCTCCAACACCTCAATCAAGGTCCTAAACATGATCCTCAACTACCTTGACACCTCAGAGACATGTCCCATACAAGTTCCCTTTGAATTAGGAATTGGATTTTCTCCATATTTCCCAATTATTTGACACTTTTTGTCACTTTGGAAAGAAAATCAAAATTAGTAATTGAAATTCACTAATTTGATTGTCAAATGTGGGTTTATGGGTTAAGTGGGGGATCTAGGTCTAAACATGAGCATCCCCATGACTAATTTCTCCCCCTAGACTTGCTTTTATGACCTTTTGAAATTTTACAATTAAAATACACTTTATCAATGATTTTATTAAAAAACTAAAAAATTACAATATATTAGGGGGGTCTTAATGCATGTTCACAAGACTCTGGGATTATGACTATCATGGTAATATACATAAAATCTAGGCTTTAATCACCCTCCAAAGGCATAATCATCAACTTAACCACCCTAACTTTGGAGGATTTGAGTGAAAAACTCAAAAATTATGTGTTGCTAAAAAGCATCATGTAATTAACAAGGAAAAAACACTATAGGGTGATTAGTTTGATGACTATGTCCTAAGAAGGCCAAGCCTTTTACATAAGGTCATCATGCTACATCATTTATTACAATTCCGCCAAGGGGTGTGCACATGTGAAAACATTAAAAAGGGCCAGAATGGCCTGTGTGGACTTCTGATCTTGAATTATGAACAACTGACTTGTTTACTTGTATAGGCTCACTTGGAATTCAACTAAGTACAAATTAGTAGGAAACAAATCCCCTTATCTAAATTTTTCATGGGTATCTTAGTGGCCAAAAACTAGGATCACTAGGTGGCAATTGTGGGATGCATTTGCACTTGAATCAGATTTCATTGGATATTGGAAATGTTGCCAGTTCTTTTGGAACATAGCCCCAATACCTCTTGCTATAACTAAATATTTATACCTTCAATGGAATACTTTGTGTTGGAATATTCTCACCATCATCATTTGTATTTACATGCATTGCATGCATCCATTCATCAGTATGGTAGCCTCCCATCACCTAGTCCCTAGTTTTGGGCCCCCTGGAGCCTTTTTTTGCTCAGTATTAGCCCTCCTAGCCACTGATGTGCACTTGTTCTCATCACTGAGTGAAAAATGTGCCCTCTTCCACTGATTTAGGAGATCTACTAGTCAGTTCCATGATTTGGGGATCAGTTCCTTGTTTTGAGGACTGATTACTCATTAACTGTCTGTAGCTCTTAGATTGACTACTACAGAGACTAGAGTAGCTCTACTTGACCACTGACAGCTATACTACGCCCTCCCAAGAGTCTCCTTACCTATATTTTTGCTCAAATGCATAAGTTAGACTCAGTTAGACTCATACTGACTGATCTTTGACTATCAGTGGCCACTACCCCTGATTGGGAAATGGTGCCAATGCAGTCCAAGCCATGCCTTGAGGTGAATTCGAATCACCTTAGATGATATCGAACTCATTCTATTGTATTGTTTTTTTTGTACCAGGTTACAGCTGATGAATGTATCCACAACAGTTTCTCACATTTTTTAGTTTCATGTATGAATTTTGATCATCTTCTGTCTATTCTTCTCTGGAATTATTTGAGTGAAATTGTGAGATTTGTTCAATATAAAGTGATATCCACCTGTGGAATTTCACATGGTATCAGAACTTGTTACAACTTTTCAAGTTGCAGCATTTCATCAATTTATTGAGCAACTGTTTTTCAGTAGGGCGCCAGAAGGCTCTGTATTTCCACAACAAATCCTGGTGCTATTGCCTTGAATTCACTGGATAAATCCAGTGAGGTCTAGCCAGGTGTGAAGGATCCGAATAAAAGTTCCCACTGTCCTAAAGTAGTATTCTTTAGATTCTGCAACAAACCTCTAGCCAAATTTCATTGTTTTTGCAGGTTTATTCCATCTTTAGAAGAGCAATCAGTAGCTACTATGGATCTCAAACTCACCTCCTTCAACTATTTTGAATGGAAAGGAAAAATGGAGATATTCATGAAGAGAAGAAGTCTCTCCAGAGTGTTACATGGGACAGCAGTCGAACCTACTGGTGCTATTGAGAAATCAAAATATCTTGATAGACTTGATGAAGCAGTTGGATTGCTACTCCGCAGTATTTATGATGATCTACACTTTCATATCTCTAGTCTGAATACTCCCAAGGAGGTTTGGACCAAGCTTGAAACTGTGTTTGGGAAAAAGGATGATTTGAAAGGGCATCAAATGGAAAATGAGTCAATCTATTTGAGCCCCAGTAGTTTCGACTCTATCAATGAGTTCCTTACAAGGTTAAAAAATTTGGTTTCATAGCTGAAGTCATATGGAATTGAGAAAGAAGACATGCAGCTTATCCTTGCCATTCCGTCAAAATTGAATCCTGATTACTCAGTTTTTGTCTCCACCTTCCAATCAATGAAGCTATCCATTCCAAATTGGAAAATTCCCACTCTTGAAGCCTTCATCCAGTCTCTCTCACAAGAGAAGGACAAGTTGGTGCACATGGGAGTGATCAAACCAAGGATGGATTCAGATCTTGTAGCTGCAGAAAGGAAGAATGCGAATGGAAGAGGGAAGCGAAAAGGCATAGAAAATAAGTCGAATGAGCAGAATCTAAGAGAGGCTCCCTATCAGTCAGAAGGGGCTTTGAATTCTAAGAGAGGAAAGCAAGGTCAAAATGAGAAGACCAAATGTCCCTACTGTAACAGAGGGTTCAATCCTGAGATTGCTTGCATGAAGAAGACCATATATCTAATGGCCCAACTACTTCAGAAAAATAACCTCCCAGTACCTGCAGGTTCTAGAAGGAAAGAATATGACCCCATATCTGAGGAAAAGGAGAGGTGCCATGCACTCATGGATGGAACTTCAAATGATTCCTCCTTCATCATTGATTCTGGAGCATCTAGACACATGTCTGCTTGCAAGAATCTCTTCTTTGATTTCGAATCTACAACTGAACCTTTAATCTTGATGGGAAATGATTATGAAGTCTCCTCCGAGGGGTTTGGAAGGATCAACCATGACCATGCGTACTTCAGTGATGTACCCTATCTCCCTACTCTTGCAACAAATATTCTTTTTGTCTACCAAATGACTCATATAGGAGTAACCAAGAAGGTCATATTCACTCCTAATGAGGTCGAAATACACGATATCTCAATTGGAAACATCATTGTTGATCATCATTCGAAACTCTATGAGTTTGCTCACTTCCTATCTTACTCAAAACATAGTGCAATTCTCACACATGCAAATGAAGAGAGCAGAATTTGGAATGAGAGGTTTGGGCACCTCAACTACAAGTATTTGCAAGACATGCACAATCAGGAAATGGTTGAAGGACTACCCAACATCAAATTTGCTAAAGGCAGCTGTAAAGGTTGCTTGATTGGAAAGCATCCAGAGCATAAGTTTGAGAAAGGGAAGGTGAGGAGAGCCTCCCAACCTCTTGAGCTGATTCACAATGATATTTTAGGACCACTTCCTAACTTGTATCTGAACAAAGCAAGATATATCCTAACTTTCATTGATGACTATTCTATAATCAGTTGGGTGTGTTTTCTCAAATTGAAATCAGAAGTGTTTGGATACTTCAAGTTCTTCAAAGCTTCTGTAGAAAAGTTCTCTGAAAAGAAGATCAAGGTCCTCCGCACTAAAAATCGAGGAGAGTATGTAAAGAGTGAGTTCCAGTCCTTTTTTACAGATGAAGGTATAGAGATGTAGCACATTGTTCCCTACACACCACAGCAAAATGGTGTTGCAGAGCGAAAGAACAAAACCTTGAAGGAGATGGAAACCTACATGCTAGAGTCTAAGGGATTGCATCCTAGTCTTTGGGAAGAAGTTGTTAACTTTTTTGCTTACCTCCATAACAGAGTCCCTCACAAAGGAATACAAGGTAAAACTCCTTTTTAAGCATGGATGGGGTACAAACCTGATGTATCTCATCTTAGAGTCTTTGGTTCCATATATTGGGCAAGCATTCCATCTGAGAAAATGGGAGCCTTATATCCACAAAGCAGAGAGAGCATACTGGTTGGTTATGCACTAAGTGCAACGGAATACAAACTTCTAGATCCATATACTATGCAAACATTTCTTGAAAGAAGTGTTTAGTTTGAGGAATCGCCACTACATGATGCTCATCCTGTTGATGAAGACAATTTGCCTACCACACCACCACTTCTTATTGAGCAAGATAGCAAATCATTCTCTTATAAAAGTTTAGATTCTGACTCTGAAAGTGATGAAGAGCGAATTTTAGATCCATATCCATAAGAACTTGAAGATCTAGCACCTCAAAGTGAAGACGAGAGAATGCTCGATTCAAATCCACAAGAACCTGAATATCTAGCACCTGAAGATCCAACTCATCCTCCTATATGGGCTGCCAAAAATCTTAGATCGGTCAGTGATATTTTTGGAGATCCATCTGATCCAAGAAGAACTAGATTTGATTTTCAGTATGGAAGGTTTGCACTTTCTCACATAGATCCATTTCTTGCCGACAGATGCTTTCTCAGTGAAGAAGTTCACTTACCTCTGATCCCTTCTTGGAGTGAGTTATGCACATGGTTGATTAGATTTTTACATTCTATCTTGAGGGGGTTTTTTGTTCCCACTGGGTTTTCCCTCTTTCCTAACATTTTTGTTTAGATGGTTGTACGGGGTGACCTTTGGTCCCAATTACCAGGGCCTTCTATTTTTTCAGTTATATTTCCTCATAGTCTGGATTGCATGGGGATGTTGGAATATTGTCACCATCATCATTTGTATTTGCATGCATTGCATGCATGCATCTAGTTATCAGTATGGTATCCTCCCAGCACCTAGTCCCTATTTTTGCCCCCATTGGAGCCTATTTTTGCTCAGTATTATCCCTCCTAGCCACTGATGCGTCCTTGTTCTCATCACTGAGTGACAACTGTGCTCTCTTCCACTGATTTAGGAGATTTATCAGTCAGTTCCATGATTGGGGATCAGTTCCTTGTTTTGAGGACTGATTACTCAGTTAATTGAATGTAGCTCTTAGATTGATTGCTACAGAGACTAGAGTAGCTCTACTTAACCACTGATAGCTAGAATGCACCCTCCTTAGAGTCTCCTTCCCTAGATTTGTGCTCACATGCATCAATTAGACTCATTTAGACTCACATTGACTAGACTCACATTGACTAATCTTTGACTATGAGTGGCAACTACACCTGATTGGGAGATGGTTCCAATGCAGTCCAAGCCATGCCTTGATGGGAATTCAAATCACCTTGGATGATATCAAATTCATTCTATTGTATTATTATTTTTTTCCAGCTTACAACTGATGAATGTATCAACAACAGTTTCTCACATTTTTGAGTTTCATGTATGAATTTTGATAATCTTCTATCTATTCTTCTCTACAATTATTTGAGTGAAATTGTGAGGTTTGTTCAAACTAAAGCGATCTCCACCTATAGAATTTCACATGGTATCATAACTTGTTACAGCTTTTCAAGTTGCAGTAGTAGCAGCAGTTGCATCAATTTATTGAGCAGCTATTTTTCAGTAGGGCGCCAGAAGCCTTTGGATTTCCACAGCAAATCCTGGTGCGATTTCCTTGAATTCACTGGATAAATCCAGTGAGGTCTAGCCAGGTGTGAAGGATCCGGATAAAAGTGCCCACTGTCCTAAAGCAGTGTTCTTTATATTCTGCAACAAACATGCATCCAAATTTCATTGTTTTTGCAGGTTTATTCCATCTTCAGAAGAGAAGTCAGTAGCTAATATGGATCTCAAAATCACCTCCTTCAACTATTTTGAATGGAAAGGAAAAATGGAGATCTGCATGAAGAGCAGAAGTATCTCTAGAGTGTTACATGGGACAGCGGTCGAACCTATTGGTGCTACTGAGAAGCCAAATATCTTGAAATACTTGATGAAGCAGATGGACTGCTACGCCTCCGTATTTATGATGATCTACACTTGATATATCTAGTTTGAATACTCCCAAGGAGGTTTGGACCAAGATCAAAACTCTGTTTGGGAAAAAGGATGATTTGAAAGGGCACCAACTGGAAAATGAGTTAATCTCTCTAAGCCCCAGCAGTTTCAACTCTATCAATGAGTTCTTCACAAGGTTCCAAAATTTGGTTTCACAGCTAAATTCATATGGAATTGAGAAATAAGACAAGCAACTTATCCTTTCCATTTTGTCAAAATTGGATCCCGATTACTTAGTTTTTGTCTCCACCTTCCAATCAGCGAAGCTATCCATTCTAAATTGGAAAATTCCCACTCGTGAAGCCCTCATCCAGTCTCTCTTACAAGAGAAGGACAAGTTGGTTCACATGGGAGTGATCAAACCAAGGATGGATTCAACTCTTCCAGTTGCATAAGGGAAGAATGTGAATGGAAGCGGGAAGCAAAAAGGCTAAAAAAAGAAGTCGAATTAGCAAAAGACAAGAGAGGCTCCCTTTTAGTCAGAAGGGGCTTCGAATTCTAAGAGAGGCAAGCAAGGTCAAAAGGAGAAGACCAAATCTCCCTATTGTAATAGAGGGTGCAATCCTGATATGGCTTGCATGAAGAAGACCATAGATCTAATGGACTAGCTACTTGAGAAAAACAACCTCCCGGCACCTGCAGGTTCTAGAAGGAAAGAAGTTGACCCCAGATCTGAGGACAAGGAGAGGTTCCATGCACTCATGGAAGGTACTTAAAATTATTCCTCCCTCATCATTTATTTTCAAGAATCCAGGAACATGTTTGCTTGGAAGAATCTCTTCTATGATTTCGAATCTACAGCTGGACCTTCAATCTTGATGGGAAATGATTATGAAGTCTCCTCCAAGGGGATTGGAAGGATCAATCTTGACCATGGGTACTTCAGTGATGTACTCTATCTCCCTACTCTTGCAACAAATCTTCTTTTTGTCTACCAAATGACTCATACAGGAGTACCAAAGAAGGTCATCTTCACTCCTAATGAGGTCGAAATACAAGAGATCTCAACTGGAAACATCATTGCAAAAGGAATTGTTGATCATCATTCAAAACTCTATGAGTTTTCTCGCTTCCTACCTTACTCAAAACAAAGTGCACTTCTCACGCATGCAAATTAAGGGAGAAGAATTTGGCATGAGAGGTTTGGGAACCTCAACTACAAGTATTTGCAAGACATACAAAATCAGGAAATGGTTGAAGGACTACCCAACATCAAATTTGCTAAAGGAACCTGTAAAGGTTGCTTGATTGGAAAGCATCCAGAGCATAAGTTTGAGAAAGGGAAGGCGAGGAGAGCCTCTCAACCTCTTGAACTGATTCACAGTGATATTTCACGACCACTTCCTAACTTGTCTATGAACAAAGCAAGATATATCCTAAATTTCATTTATGACTATTCTATATTCAGTTGGGTGTATTTTCTCAAATTGAAATCAAAAGTGTTTGGATACTTCAAGTTCTTCAAAGCTTTTGTAGAAAAGTTCTCCGACAAGAAGATCAAGGTCTTCCACACTAACAATGGAGGAGAGTATGTAAAGAGTGAGTTCCAGTCCTTTTGTGCAAATGAAGATATAGAGATGCAGCACACTGTTCCCTACACACCACATCAAAATGGTGTTGCAGAGCGAAAGAACAGAACCTTGAAGGAGATGGAAACCTATATGCTAGAGTCTAAAGGATTGCATCCTAGTCTTTGGGAAGAAGCTGTTAACTTTGTTGCTTACCTCCAGAACAGAGTCCCTCACAAAGGACTACAAGGTAAAACTCCTTTTGAAGCATGGATGGGGTATAAAAATGATGTATCTAATCTTAGAGTCTTTGGATCCAGATCTTGGGCAAGGATTCCATCTGAGAAAAGGATAGCATTAGATACACAGAGCATAGAGTGCATATTGGTTGGTTATGCACTGAGTGCAAAGGAATAAAAACTTATAGATCCATCTACTATGCAAACATTTCTTGAAAGAAGTGTTAAATTTGAGGATTGGCCATTGCATGATGCTCATCCTGTTGATGAAGACAACTTTCCTACCACACCACCAATGCTTATTGAGCAAGATAGCGAATCACCCTCTTATGAAAGTTCATATTTTGACTCTGAAAGTGATGAAGAGAGAATTTTAGATCTAGATCCACAAGAACGTGAAGATCTAGCACCTGAAAATGAAAATGAGCGAATGCTAGATCCAGATCCACAAGAACCTGAAGATCTAAAACCTGAAGATCTAGATTGTTGTACTTGGTGACCTTTGGTCTCAGTTACCAGGGCCCTACTATATTTTAAGTTATATGTCTTCATAGTCCGTCTTGTAGGGGGGTGTTGGAATGTTCTCACCATCATCATTTGTATTGCATGCATTGCATGCATACTACATGCATCCAGTCATCAATATGGTAGCCTCCGAGTGCCTAGTCCCTAGTTTTGGGCCCCTTAAAGTTGAGTTTTGCTCATTATTATCCCTCCTAGCCATTGATGCACCCTTGTTCTCATCAATGAGTGACAACTGCGCCCTCTTCCCCTGATTTAGGAGATCTATCAGTCGATTCCATGATTTGGGGATCAATTCCTTGTTTTGAGGACTGATTACTCAGTTAAGTGTCTATAGCTCTTAGATTGACTACTATAGATACTAGAGTAGATCTACTTGACCATTGATAGCTATACTACGCACTCCTTGGAGTCTCCCCTATATTTGTGCTCACATGCATCAGTTAGACTCAATTAGACTCACATTAACTAATCTTTGAATATCAATGGCCACTACACCTGATTGGGAGATGGTTCCAATGCAGTCCAATCCATGCCTTGGGGGGAATTCGAACAACCTTGGATGATATCGAATTCATTCTAATGTATTGTTTTTTTTTCCAGCTTACAACTGATGAATGTATCAACAACAATTTCTCACATTTTTGAGTTTCATGTATGAATTTTGATCATCTTCTGTCTATTCTGATCTACAATTATTTGAGTGAAATTGTGAGGTTTGTTCAAGCTAAAGTGATCTCCACCTGTGGAATTTCACATGGTATCATAACTTGTTACATCTTTTCAAGTTACAGCAGTTGCAGCAATTTATTGAGCAACTGTTTTTCAGTAGGGTGCCAGAAGCCTCTGAATTTCCATAACAAATCCTGGTGCTATTGCCTTGAATTCACTGGATATGTCCAATGAGGTCTAGCCAAGTGTGAATGATCCAGATAAAAGTGCCCACTATTCTAAAGCAGTGTTCTTTATATTCCGCAACAAACCTCCCTTAGAGTCTTTGGAAGAACACCTTGAGAGAAATTGCCTTTGAGCCTTTCAATTTTGTTTTTCTTAAATAGGCCAAAACAAAATTTCCTTTAAGAAGTCCCTTACAAAAACATTTCCTTAAAGAAATCTCTTATAAAAACATCTCTTTAAAAAAGTCCAAAAACAAATCTCCTTAAACAAGTCCCTTAGAAAAAAATCTACTCAGAAAAAAACCCCTTTGAAAAAAATATCCTTTGAAAAAAACCCTTAAAAAATATTTTGTAAAGATATCTATGAGAATGAGATATGAAAAATTATTGTTTTGCTAAGTAGACCCACATTTGCACATTTCCCTAAGGTTTTCATGAATACATAATCTTTCCCTAAAGACCCCAGGACCTCATCCACAAGGCCAAAGCCAAAACACATACCCATAACCCTTGGAGTCAAGAAGACTTGTTGGCTCTCTAAGGGGTCCTCCAAGTACTTAAGAATTTTAAGAATTTTATGCTCATTGTCCTTCTTTCTCTCCCCACCCTAACAAAGATATGTTATGGTCATGTTAGATTCCTTAAGAGTATATAAATTTTTATATGGAAGAGCACATACATTCGATATAAAAAAATAAGAAAGAGTGGAAATATGCCTCCTAATGGACCATTGATAGATTACTTCAGGTGGTTAGATTTTTTTACACATGATGTTTAAACTACATGTCAAGGCCATGAGAGATGTTTAAACTACATGTCAAGGCCATGAGATTGTATTAACAATGACTAGGCTATTAACCTTGAATATTATAAATTTTTCTTTGCTTTGAAAAAAAATAAAATCTCTATTTCCTCACTTTCCATATTCCTCCCCCCATCCTAACCAAGATATTTTATGTTCATGCAAGATCCTTTTTAATAGCATATAAAATTTCATATGGAAGTGCATATATATTCCATATAGAAAAGGAAAAGGATATATACATAACAAAATCTAGATATATAAAGTACTATGTATGTGTATATATTTTTTATATGTACGAGCATGTGTGTGCACTTCTTCTTGGGAAGGGTGAAGTGTGGGGTACTATTTGCTCTCATGTAAGGGATTTAGTTTAGGGATTTAGTTTAGATGATACTTGAAAGCACATGAAATCAATGTTATAACCTCAATGAGGACATTAAAGAATATTGTTTTTCTTGTAAATGTTGTCTAGGATGAATGTAATACCCGAGGATTTAATAAATTATTATTAAATACTTTTCTGAATATTTAAACTATTTTATTTTATTTTTTTTTAATATTTTTGATAAAGAGTTAAAAATAAAACAATGTAATAAATTATTTATTATTATTATTATGAATAAAATTATTGAAGGGGGGACATAAATGAAATAGTTGTTGCATGAGTGATTGCTGATGCACAAGAGGAAAATCCAAGTGGATGAAGCTGCACAAGGTGCAGGAGGCATCTTCCCCAAAATCAGGTCACTACTCTTAGTTTAGTGCTAAAGAGCAAAAGGCTCATAAATAACCAAGTCCTAGGAAAAATACTATGTAACAATATGTCCATAAGCAGCAAGAGGCTAGCAATGGATGGGGATTGAATCTAATAATGCAAGAGATGGTGCATTAAAAGGATTTTTCTCTTGTGGTTCAACGATCAGGCTCGGGGGTTCTAGAGCAAGTGAGACTTGGATGCTCTAGGAGTTGGTTGGGAGGAACGACTGTTTCATTTCTATTTTCTCGACCGAGGTATCACGTTCTTTGTTTTGTTTCCTATCTTTCTAAATAGTAGTGGGAGTTTTATCTCTGTTATGAGTCGTATCTAACCCCTGGAAAAATTTCCCTATTATGCATCTGAATAGATAAAGGATTTTTATATACCTCTGTGTTAGCTATTTATTGTTCAGTTCGAGTTAAAATAATCTGTCGTATTATTATTTAGATTATAAAATAGGTATAACCAGATTAGGTATAATTTATAGATCTCTGTTATAGTAAATTGTCTTTATAAATTTATATTTCAGTATAAGTACTACCATCGAGACCTACATTCCTTTCTAAGGAAAATATTTCTGTCGAATTTACTTTTTGATCATAAGTCATTACTAATGTTCCTTAATATATCTTTGTTTTCCTTTCCAATAGTATAATTTATAATTACTGAATGAACATAGTTAAATATGTTTTAGTTTTTAACTTAACTACTGAAGATCGACTTGGAAAGTAAAGAAAAGTAACTGCTACATCCGAGTACCCTAGCTCATAGTATAAACCTTTTGTTTATCAACTTTGTCATGCTATAAACCTTAACACAGGTCGAGGATCAGTGGATCCGGAACCAAATTGAGGATCTAATTATCATCTACCAGCTTGATGAAAATTATGGGTATAAATTATTTACAATATAAACGCTCAATTTTGTATAAATCACTCATCCAGAGTATTCTTAGTATAGTCAATAAACTATTGTAGAGTCACAAATCATGACAACCTTTAGTTAAAAGAACCGAATCGAAACAACTGGGATTTGGATCCCGGACCTAATCCAACCGAAGCATGACTAAGGAAAATGACAAGTTTTATTTCCAATGTCTAATTATTTTTACTTTAGCAAATAAGCATAATAAAGAACGATGAAATCAATTTATACAACTGCGACATCATTCCATAATTTTATCAACAGAAGTCGTAGTGACCTGCGGGACATTTTCGTTTTAAAATGTAAACTCAATATATACGATTTATATCTACCTTATAAATCCCCGACTATGTTCATTTATAACCGATACTTTTTAGGTATCTATACTATAAATCTAAATTTTTATTTTGCAATTATGTTAACTAATAGTCAAACAAACATAATCAAGTCGATAGGAGTATAGATCCAATACAGATCCTCGATCGAATCCAATAGAAGATCATAATTACATAAATCATCCAAATGTCCATTATTTTGACTACAATGAATAAACACTGTATCAAAATCAACCGAAATGCATTTACAACTACAAATTGGAATTATATCACCAAACTAGCGGCAATCCTGTGGGTTGCTTAAGGGTTTTTTTAAATATAAACACAGTCGAAGGAAAAACGTGAATTCAGAAATCATGTGGCTGTAAGCCCATTCCATTGGCATCCACTAGAATTTTTACATCCTAATTATTAACATAAAAATTTCAAAGGAAGTAGCCATCCACGATGGCAACTATATTTAATTTTCAGCCCAGAAAAGAACGAACAAACCATAAACATGACTAAGTTTAAATATAAATATGGAACAGAGAGAGAGCATTAAGCCTCTATCTAGTAGGACTTAAACCCTAGGGTAGACCAGTTTAAGGGTCAACTTATCTCTTAAAGGCACACGGACTGGAACTCCCTCCGCCTTGCCCAAACCCTGTCAAGGGTTTCCTGCATAAAAGAAAACACGAATTCCTTTTTAAATAAAATATATACATATATATTTCACACAGTACCCGACCTAAAATTTTAAGTTACAACCAACATTTTTTTCTTTACTTGGGAGTTTGTAGACACGGGCTCGGGAGGAGGTGACCCTGTCGCCATCCTCGACGGCGCCCCCACATGTAACCACAACAATGGACAACCAACTCAAACACTGTAAACTTCAAGAATTTGACCAGGTGTTAAATAAAAAGAAGATAACGTTTATACCTATTCGAATTAGCGGTCCATGCCAGGGATCGACTCGTCTTGGCACCCTTATCACTTCCAGTCATCTGCAAGAAGAAGCTTTACATTAAACTCTGATTACAAAGAAAGAAAAGAGAAAAGGTAATACGTATTCAATTGTCGAGGAAACTTGGAATTCTACCTTGTTATGGGCAACTCAGGGAAACTAGAAATTGGCTCCAGTCACAACTACCGAGAAGAAGGGTGGATGGTGGCCTCCAAGTCTCGTATAACCTCGAATGACAACACAAAATGAATTACCATCACCATTTTTACATTTTCTTCTCCCAGGTTTTACAAAACACCATGATTAATGCAGAGCTTATTCTCACAGAGCTCGCCGACAAAAACCAAAATCATAATGGAGGTTAAGACATTGAAAAAACACATTAAAACCTTTATCAAAACCCTTCCCATCCTTCTGTACAGATGGAGGATGAAGATTGCCTTCCAACATCAACCATAAATCCTGGTTGCGATTTCAACCCGCAGCTAGGGTGGCGTATTAATTATTTCCATCTACCATTTTTCTTTTCACATAACCATTAATTGCGAGTAGCAGGTAAAAACAAAGCATAAGCCAAACCTTATTATAACGCTTGGGATCAAAGCTAGATTGTGGTAAAACATGCATAGCTCCCATTACATTCATTGCATACATGCATAGTCTGAGCTTGCTTTTTAATCAAAGTTTAGCACAGGTCCTTGCATTTGGAGGTTAGGACTATAGCCATAGACCTACTCCCCTTTCCGATGCTTACAACTTGACCTTTAAAAACATACTTAGGACTAGGATCAAGGATCCCCCTTAGCTTTAGGGGCCAAGCTAGATATTACATAAAGTAGTGACAATAATAGGAACGTTTTGTTAAGCATCACCTTCATACTAGATGGCAACCCGCCATTTACTTTTAGTAAGGAATCCCGCTTGAATGCAATCTGACCAAACATTTATAAACGACATCAATAACTTCCTCAAAACAAAATAATATTATTACAGTAGCCATTTATTGAGTAAGGACATAGATTTGTTATGACGGATATCAAAATAATAATAGATGTTATTATTTTTACATGCATATAAAATAAAAAAAAAATAAAAAATTTACTTATGGATTTTTGGGTTTGTGACAATGAAATCATTTTTTGGTTGTGGAGTATGGCCCAATATTAATTTTGATTGGTTAAGAGGTCATCTTCCTTGAACATAAGGGTTTATATTAATGACTAGGGGCTGAGAGGCATCTAGTAGTTGTGGAAGTATGCCCTGCTATGGAATAACAACGATTTATTTTAGGAAGCCAAGTTTTATTTACTCATTATGATAGGGTCTTAAGTTAGGCCAATAACCCTAAATATTATAGCCTTTTCACTATTTTCAAAAATATATATTCTTACATATCTTAATTATACATACGCTTATATATATATATATATAGTTAAGTTCATATTTATATTACGCTATAGAGAAAATCTATACATGTCCATATCAAAACAACACACTGTTTGGTGTATCTAGATGTCCATGAAGGAATAGATGGCCCACAACTAAATATTAGTGAGAAGCATCACTAACTGGACTAAGTTTGAGGAATCAGAAATTCTAACTAGCATAGGATTCCCCCACAAGTCAGGGGTTATGACTAGAAAATAAAACCCACGCTGAGCTAATAATGTATCAAACATAGTAAGACAAATCAATCTATCAAAATTGAATAGAAAGAAAGGACGAATGATCTATATCGAATCATCATCAGAGACAATAACTCTGGGATGGATGGAACCTAAGGTTTCCTTTTTGACCTCACAAGAAGTAGCATCTAGGCCACACTTGAACACCATTTTCTTTGTGGGGGGCTTAGCAGGGGTGGAAGTGTTGAATCTCTTTCCAATGAGTTGTTTGGCGAGTACAACAGTTTGTTGTTGATGTGTTCATCAACAATGACTTGATTCCAGGCCAATCGACGCATCCCTTCCTCCAAACTTACTAGCCGAGAGAGCACAAAAGGGCCACACATCTCTTTCCAGAGATCGCCATCCATGCATTCCTCAAAAGCCATACTTAATAATGCTTTCATGCTCTAGAATGATTGGCGGGTTTTTGTGTGGTGAGTATCCCTAGTTCGAGAAGATCCCATATTTTCTACCAGACCCTTGAATTCCTCAATTAGCTTCTGATGCTCAGGCCTCGGTCTACGATTCCTGTGTCTCATCTCCACATGTTCAATGCGTTCCTGAGCCTAGCGACTAACTCTGTTATGAAAGAAACCTCTTTCCACTTCCATATCTCCGAGATCTCTCGGCATATGGGAGCGCCTTGGGCCATTCATAGTCTTGCGCTCAGTTACCTTAGTTCTCACTATTTTGAATCCAAAAGTGAAGTGAAAAGCTCAGATGAAAGAGGCCTACCGCAGAAAAAGAGGAAAAGCAGTTCCTCAAACATGGTTGCAGGGCCGTGGATACACAAAAGTCTCAGATAAACATGGGAGCAACTAGGGGATTTCCAACCATAACCCCCCCTGCAAGGAAACCTTCTCATTTCAAAACCTTCCTTCTCATCATGGTTCAAGCCGGCACGAGAGGCCATGAAGGTGTGCATAATGAAGTGCTCAGAGCCTCGTACACTTAACCAGAAGTTGAGCCAAGTGAGGTACCAAACACAAATGAAAAATCATTATAGGATTTGGACGGTGATTACTTGGTGGGTGGGAATGGCCACCTTCCATCCCACATGCCTTTGGTTTAATGATCTGACACATCACCCCTTCGCATTGCGGTTGCATGATGGCACCCGTCGTGGGATATATATATATATATATATATATATATATATATTAAATTGCAAACGCAAATCATGATTAAGTTTTGTATATATATATGTGAAAAAGTGTAGGGGTATAAATGGACTACAGCAATCATAATACTTAGTGAGGAGTGAGAAATTATTAAGTGAATATTTTGACACTTGGCTTTAAAATCACGGGTCATTATTGAATTTTGTATGCACCTGACTTAACGTGTATTTCTAGACCACCACGTTCACGTGTTGTGGGACCATTTGAATGGTTGTCATTACCGAACTAATGTCACATTTACAATTCCATGTCTCCCAGCATAGCATTTGTGACTGATTGTGTTGTTTAAGATTTAAATTAAAATGACTCGTGGTTTATATTACATTATTGGAAAAATTGTTCATTTATACTATTAAAAATTCAGTTAGAAGCTATCTCAATTAATTATTGAAATAGGGAGAATCAGTTTTAAATTCAATTGTTACGTCCAGAGGTGCTTTACAGTCCAGTATGAGGGAGATCTTGTGAGTGAGTGTTTGTCCAGTTTATTGAGTAACAAAATAATACAAAGTAAACACAAAAAGAATAATACAAAGTAAAAAGTAATAAATACTATGTCGGCCATAAACAAAGCATAATAATACAAAGTAAAAAGTAAATATTAGACTTAAACTAGAGACTTTAGAGCTTAGGATTAGGTGGTAAATATTATGTCGGCCATAAACAAAAAATAATAATACAAAGTAAAAAGTAAATATGAGACTTGAATTAGAGACTTTACTTTTTACTTTTAATACAAAGTAAAAAGTAAATATGAGACTTTAGAGTGTTTGTCCAGTAACAAAATAATTCAAAGTAAACAGAAAATAATAATACAAAGTAAAAAGTAATAAATATTATGTCGGCCATAAACAAAAGAAAATAATACAAAGTAAAAAGTAAATATGAGACTTAAACTAGAGACTTTGGAGCTTAGGATTAGGTGGCTCACTTATTGCACTCAATGAGCTATTTAAGGAGAGGTTTGCACCTTGGGAGATTTGATCCCTCTCTGCGCTTGATAGAACCTAGAATTTTTATATAGCAACAACAATACATACATTGTTGGGGTGTTTATTGAAAATGTTATATATTGTTTAAGATTATGTGTTTTTCAAATTATGTTTCTAAATACCTAAATACAATATAAATGTATTGTGAGTTATTATATCACCAATATGGATTTATGTTAAATCTATAACTATCAAGCATTGAGAGGGATCCAATTTTTTGAGCTGAATTACTTTTTCAAAATTTAAACTCAAGAAATTTGATCTCTCTTGATTGATAGATTTGGGTTTAAGTTTTAAGTTTTTATTTTATAAACGAATATCTATTTTTTAATTACTTTTCATACTATTTTATTTTATGAATTAACATGGATTTTTTTTAATACATGAAAGCATCCAAATTAAACAAATTTAAATATTGTTATTGAAAATCTCAAATTTAAAAACAGTTAACATTAGATTAATTTCTTAATAAATTCTTATTTATTTATTTATTTAAATTGAAAGTTTTTGTCCCATACGATCTAAAATTGGACACTTTATGGAATTTAAAAGAGAAAGATTGATCAAAACTTCATTTCCATCTGATTTAAAAAATAAGTTAAATAAAAGTAATCTACTATCCCACGCCCGAATACCTAAGCATTTTTCTTCCCAAATAAAAAAAACCAAAGAAAAATCAAAAGTGCGTCTCAGTACAGTTGCGTGTCTTATTTTTATTGATCCATGGCCTATCGTGGCTGGAGAGTGATTGCGAAATGAATCGGTAGGCACTCAGATGATCGTGGGCTGGAGATTGATTGCGAAATCAATCGGTTGGCACTCGGAGGATCGTGGGATGGAGATTGATTGTGAAATGAATCGGTTGGCACTTGGAGGGTGGTGGCCGGCTCTAAAATTTAAATAAATCAGATGTCAAGTTTACCTACCAGGCTTCCAAGATTTTATTTCATACAATATGATCTGATCTCATGTTCTAATTATTTAAGCATGTTCTAAAGCCCATGGTTTACATTGTTCTTTCGTTTTTTATATAATTTTCCTCTTTAAAAGTTGTCTCCGTGCTCCCTAATATTACCAACCTGCGCCGGCTCAGGCCTCCGAGTCTGAATCCCAGCGGCCTGTATAGCAGAAGAAACGAGGAAGAGATTACTATGTCACAATATCAAAACCCGGTGACTTTGCATAGCTTTTCCAGTGGATTGCTACCACCGCTGGGGGCGAACAGCGAACGAATTATATCAGCGCAGACTGAGCCTCGCCTGCATAAACATATCATTTCACTTTACAATCCTCGTTACAGGTTAGGCTCTCATTCACTCTGCTCCTTCGTATTGAATTTACTACTGTATTGGTTGTTAGTTTTTTATCAAATATATATAAATGGATAGCCACAGGTTCTGCTGATTGCAATTAGTTGCCTCTTAGTACAGCCACTTAAATTGTGTGGTATATTGATAGGCCACAAGTTAAGTGTTACAAATAAATAAGTATTAAGTTATTTGTTACTTGTTGTTTGTCTGGAAGCCTTTTATCTATGCATTAGCTAAGAGTTATCCATGCATTGGTTACCAATTATCCATGCATTAACTAAACAGCCTGCTACGCAGCAGCATTGAATGCTGCAACGGCTGCAAGGTTCGATTTCAAGCAGTATCAGATCTAATGGCGAGCACAGCAGCCCCCGCAGCATTGCTGCTTAGTGCTAGCCTGCATCAACTACAAGCTGTTATTGTTAATTTCATATTTTTTCTTTTCTTAGATTGGTTGAGGATGAGTATTGTCCAGATTTATTTTAGATTAGTTGAGATGAGTATTGTCCAGATTTATTTTACGACTGTTAATCCTAAATTTGAAATAAACAATTATAGATTAAAAAATAAGATAAAAAAATAAAATAAAAAATAACTAGTAGTTGTTAGTGAATGGAGACCGAAAAAATAATAAATACCTTTGTTTGTACTCTACTTAGGTTTCGGACTGTTCAGTTGAGTACATCATCAGGAGAATGTTTGGCTAGATGCACTCAATTGAACAGTACTAAAACTAAGTAGAGTACAAAAATCATATACAGGTTATCCATATAAACTCCTCTCAAATATCTTCTTGTGAAAATTTGAACAACATCCCTATAAGCTCCACTCAAATATCTTCCTATAAAACCTTGAACGATAGATAACTTATTAATGACAGTGACATCTCCATTTTCATAACTGTGCTAGTATATAGCATTTAAATTACTCCATTACAAATAATTTAGAATACTCATAAAAATAGTAAAGTTCTTCATTCAGCAACAGGTATTTAGATTACTCATAAAAATAGTAAATTTTTTCATTCAACAACAGGTTGGGACCTGGTAGGAGTAACTAACTGGATTAGTTGTTTCTATGGCGTCTAGGTGGTGGCAGAATTTTTTGATCCCTCTGGTAATTTACTCAGCATGGGTTTCACCGTTTGAAACTGGATTCCTGCATGAACCCATTACTCGCCCTCTATTCATTGTGGGTAACATCATCAATGTTTTCTTCGCCATTGATATTGCTTTAACCTTCTTCGTCGCTTACAAGGACGAACCCAAGTTTCTGCTCGTGTACAACCCAAAGAAAATTGCCTTCAAGTAAGCAAAAAAAGTATATATATATCCTGAAGAAAAATATTAACACAATAAACTATGCCTATGAAGTTTTTGATTAATCAATGCGTTTGAGACGTTGCAGGTATCTACGTACATGGTTCCTTTTCGATGTGTCTTCAACATTTCCTTTTCAGGCTGCTGCCTTATTATTTACAGGGAAATTTGGTTCGGGCTTAACGTTTAGTTTACTTCACATCTTCAGGCTTTGGCGACTGAGAAAAGTTAGTGCTCTCTTTGCCAGGTACATCGTTCTTTATCTGAGATGTATCTGTTGGTGCTTGAGCCTTGAATTATTTTTGAGTTACATGAATTGGTAAGGAAATTCAAGATGTTGCAAATAAATAGTAAATTATCATATTGTTTGAAGATAGTCATTAAGCAGGAATAGTTGAATGAAGAAGGAGTTGTGTTAAATAGTTGGAAATTTAACTTAGGATCCCTACTCTGGGATCATCATCCAGAAATTAAACGTCTCCTGATGATGATCTTAAGGAGGATCATCAGGAGACGTTTGAAGCGCCTTCAAAGTCTTTTGAAGCCTTCAAACGTCTCCTTATGTTAATCCTAAGGATCGAAACGGGTTTCCAACTATTTAACCCATCTCCTTCTTCACTTAAATTACCACATTATTGACCTATGTATGGTATGTATGGTACTGTTCACATGCTTGATTTCTGGGTTAACTTCTGAGCATTCTGTACTCTCGTATTGTAGACTTGAGAAGGACACCAGGATAAATTATTTCTGGTTGCGATGTTTTAAGCTCGTTTGTGTAAGGATTCGGACAATTTCTGCCAAAACCTAATTTCTTCTTATCTGATGATCAATATATTCCCCTGCAAATATTATTGATTGATCGTTGCTCTAGAATGGGTTCTTGATTAAGTGTTTCTCTGTGCAGACAACCTTGTTTACAATACACTCTGCTGGTTGTTTCTTCTATCTCGTTGCATCACGTTATAAAAGTCACAGACAAACATGGATAGGAGCTCACTTTAGTTTGAACAAAATCAGTCTCTGGGATCGTTACGTAACTGCAATTTACTGGTCAATAACTACTCTATCTGGCGTTGGTTATGGAGACCTGCATCCCGAAAATACAGAGGAGATGATGTTTGATATTGTTTACATGATGTTTAATTTGGGCTTCACTGCTTACTTGATTGGCAACATGACTGATCTCCTTGTGGAAGAATCAAGCAGGACCGGAAGATTTGTAAGCAGCTTTTTCATGTCTGAAATTATGGATTTTACCTGTAATTTTCTGAACAATCTAAGTCGTTATAATTCTTAATGGCTTTTTATGGCTATAATCAAGGCAGAGAAACATTATTGCAGCTGTTTCAAACTTTGCCACTAGAAACCAGCTTCCAGATTCATTGCAAAATCAAATCACAGATTACTTGTCGCTGAAATTCAGAACCGATGGATTTCAACAGCAATGCATCGTCGACTCCCTTCCAAACGCCATTCGTTTGAACATTCTTCAACATTTATTTCTACATGTACTTGACAAAGTTTATCTATTCCAAGGAGTTTCACATAGCTTCTTGCTACTGTTGGTAAGTTGTGTCATTAGTTCTCTGAAATCATATGCTGTTTGCATGCATGGAATTAAGTCTTATTCTTTTCTCTACTTGATGCAGGTATCAGAGATTCAAACGGGGCATTTCCCGACCGGGCAAGACATTGTTCTGCAAAACGAGTCACCTACAGAGCTTTATATTGTTGTATCCGGAGTAGTGGTATCATAACAGCATAAATATTTTTAGAGCCACTTTGCTACTTTAAGGATACCATTGATCGAATTGTTTTTTTAACTTTAACTTCATTTTGCAGGAATTATTCTTTTGCAGAGAAGGATGTAGTCAGGTATGTAAACCATATGCCATAGAGTAGAATTCTTTCCTAAGAAAATGTTTTTTAAATGGAAATGAAGGAAAAAAGAAGAAAAAAAACAGGGAAATAAGTAAATGTACAAAGAAATCATGTTGGTTTTAGATATAATCCTTTAATATCAACAACCTGGTACTTCAAGTTAGAGAATTTTTATAAGCATTGTAGAAATTGTCACAGCTATCCTAACTGCTATCTTTTAGAGTTCCAGCCATTTATCAGCTTACCATCCTTACCATCCACTAAATGTGGGGAAGTATTGGTGGGTTTTGGGTAACACGATTTCAGCAAAAAAAAGAGATTACATATTTTTTATCAAAATTATAATTATAAATGAATGAAATTATTATTATTTTTAATGTAAATAAATTTAACATTTTTGAATATTTTCATTATAATTAAATTTTATAATATTAATATTATATATATGTTTTTATCTAAATTAATTTGTATTAAATTTTAAATTTTAAATACAAATTTTTATTCAAATAATTTTAAATAATAAAAAAAATTAGTTAATCAACCCTTTAAACTACAGTTTTTTTCTTTATAAAAGAAAAAATATAATAATATCCGTATAATTACATGGAAATTTTATTGCAAAAATGATGATATCCATTAAAAAAAAAAAATGAAAGAAAGGCAAAACGAATTCTATACCATCTCTTCAAAATTTAAAATTTTTAGTAAAATCATTATCCAATAAATGGCTATTTAAAGTTTAGTAAAATCACAATCCAATAAATGGCTATTTTATTATTAAATAAGATCTCTGTTTGATTAATATTTTAGATAGATTAATCAATTTTTCTCAATGTCTTTCTGGATTTCAGAAGCTTGTAAAAACAGAAGTGGGCGACGTTTTTGGAGAATTTGGGGTCCTTTCTAATAAGCCACATGGGTTTAAGGCATCAACAAAGACGCTCTCACAACTTCTGTGGCTCAGCCGCAATTCATTAGTCAGAGCCTTGGATTCAAATTCTAAAGATCGGAAGATAGTTATGACTAATCTTGCCGGGGTTGGTCACAAATAACCATGATACATAAATTCGTTTTTTTCTTATGTATAACTTTAATTATTTTGAGGAAGCTGATGCTTTATCAAAAGAATGATTAAATCCGGAAGAAGGCAATCGCTACAGTAAGAAATGGATTACAGGAAAGCAGTTGGACGACTCTAGATTTTTGGACTGGTGCTTATTTTTGAAAGTAATAAAAAATTATATAAGATTGAATAATATGATACATTTTGTAGCACAGAACAAACTCTTTTGGCTTTCTCTCTTTTAAATATCGTGCAGGAATGCATCTGTGAAATGTATTTTCCCAAATTTGATGTCATTGTTTTTGATAAAAATGCATCTCTTTTATATGTTGCTTTCTTCCAAAAATAAAGGAGAAATAAAAATTGATGGAGTGTTTACTTAAAATAGAAAGGAATTTAAAGCATAGTAACTTAATTTGAGTACTAATATAGAATATAGATAAAAATACAAAAATATGGAAGTAGACCATTTATATATAATAATTTTAATCAAATATTAACAAATATATTATAAATGTAGATTTATATAATAAAGCTAAATTTATATTTTAAAAACAAAAGTATAAAATCTCAACAACCTGGAATATGGTTAGTGGTTTAATTGTTTACTAATAAAAATCTATATCTTAATTACAGTTACCCCAATATTAAATGAATTCTAATTTATTTCAATTTTTTTACACAAAATAGAGATACTAACATAATTATGTTGATGAAACAACATTAGTATAAATCCTATGGATCATATTTCACTGTGTTATTACAATTTTTATTTTACAATTCAACTAGGTAAGGAATTTAAAGGTAAAACGTCATTTGTGAACATGAGGCATGGATTGGTCACTTACCAACAAAATCAAGTTGGTAGATCAAGGAAAATATATGAAACACACATTTCCTAATCTTGTTGGTAAAATGAATATTATTAGTACTTTTTTATTATCTAATTTTGAATTTTATTTTTACCAAGATTTTACCATTCAAAACTTTAAAAAAAGTCTAAACTCCTTCATTATAAGTTTTTTTTTTTTTTTTTAATAATGTCATTATAAGTTTTTATACATGGGTGTGGACCCTCATTCTAGCATCAAAGAGTTGAAGTGGGACAATGACATTCATCAATTATAGGAGTTCACCTTGAAGAAAGGCTTTAATTAGACTTTGCTCCATAATAAGGAATTCTTCATATATTTCTAGATTATTGTAAATGATTGATGAAATGAGAAAGTTTAAAACAAATATAATATACATCTCAAGAGAAGAACACAACAATGAATACAAAATATAAGTGAAATAGATAAAATGATAACAAAAAATTAGCTTACTCAATTATACATAGATAGCTTAATGTAAACTAAAGTTAGCCTATTGTTTAAACAACAAACTATAATGTCATATATATCTATTTGTTGGCACATTTAAAAATATTTAAATTAAGCTAATTTGAGCGACATAGATTAGCATATAAGTCATAAATTGAGGCCTACATGAATTTCATATTGCACATTAAAGAAATAAAAGTCTAGTCTATCACACATACAACATAATCGATTTATTTAAAAAGCTAACCAACAAGCTTCTCATTTTAAAGATGAAAATAGTTTCATACTACCAAGTCCAAAAATCCAATCTACATTGTGTTGATATTGATTTATACAAAACTAAAACACCAAGAGAAAATAACTTGATTCAATTGTTAATTGCTTAGACTACCCATCTGACTAATCAATGTCTCCCTAATCTTCAAAGGTGTCATTGACATAACCTATTTGAGGAAGATAATGCTGATAAAGTGGAATTTTGAGAAGAGCGAGATTCCTCTTCAATTTTTTCATTGTGCTTTTCCACTTTAGGAAAAGTGGCCTTTAGCATTTTGATATCCTTCAATGTGAGCTCCACATAGTCTCTCTACAACTTGGTAGTGACTAGAGAAATAGATTGGAGATTGTGTCTCTCATGTAGAATGATGTCTTTGAATGTCTTTGTTACTTGCTCCTATTAGAAGAACCACCAATGGAATTGAAAAAAGGTTAGTTGAATTTAAATACAACTTACTCTATGACATGCCACATCTTAGTATATCTATCTATGTAACATCCCCATCCCTCAATATGGCAAGCAGGAGGGGACATTAACTGAATCGAGGCCTCAAAATTCCATCCCATGACCACAATTATGAATTTACAACATCTAAAATGCATGTGCAGACATGCAAATAAAAACACACAGCGAAAATAAAATTGATCCATACACACATAACATGCATTTACAGGCATAATTATTACATGAATACAAATAAAAATCATTGCATATCAAATACATAAGAATACTCATTTTTAAACAAAGAAGATCCACGCAATTGGGTGTGTAAGAGTGATTTTGCACCCATCCATAGGAACTCTATCCAGCATATACTCTTTCTGCTGAGAGGCCACCCCCAAGTTGGGCTATGAGGCCACTAGGGAAAAGGAAACACCTACCGTCTTCCATCTCTCATCCCACAACCCATTCTACTCACTATGCTTAGCCAAAAAGCTCAACCAAAGCTCTACAGGGGTCTCACTATGCCATCACAACCATGCCACTCCTTCCCAACTGCCCCACACAACACAAGGAAGGAATTTCCCTTCAATGATCCACAATTCCCTCAGGAAATCCAACCCTTATAATGCTTACTAATGTGTGCAGTGAGAGTCCAACCTGTTGTATTCTAATGGAGAACTTCCTGCAACATTAATTCATGGCTTCTCAAGCATCCAAAAGTAGCATATCTCAGTGGGTAAGGTTTCCTAGATTTCCCAACCTCCATGCTCACCTACAACCATCTATTTTCCCTTCCAAAATGCAGCGCTATCTTCAAATTCGAATTTATGGGTTAAACATAGTCTAGTATGTTCATGAACATCAATGGAGAACTCTACGTAGTGTAAAAACTTGCATGAGAGAATCATCAAACGAGTGTTGACTCTGAGGATATGAGGTAAGGGTGAAAAGATAACTGACATAGCTTCTATCCATATAGTAAATAGGACTGTTGATAGCTGACATAACTGTCACAACCCCCATGCTTCAATAACTACATGAGATGACTTTCCCCACCAACCTTACATATTCATTCAATGATTGGATTTAGTAGTCAAGAGAAGGTAATTGGAATATTTAAGGCACATGGTAGAATTTGGATGAGTTCTAAGGTTAACACTTGGAAACATATGATTTGGTTTCCCCATAGGCCCCCTTCTTCTTCCCTTATGGTGGATTCATAGCCCCTCTAGAGCTCTTCACATAGCCATCTTGGACCATTTCATTAATTTTCAACATAATGTTTACATACATTTTGAATTGGCATGGTAAGCCAACCATATGGTCCAAATAAAAATATATACATCATACATGCCTAGCCATTCACTAGTTAGGCCTTGGCCTTGAGCTCCACACTAGGAATCCATATTGGCATATTTACATAATTTTGATTAAATACATTCCAATTCAAAAATGGGGGTATTACAATCCCCTCCCCCTTGGAATAACACCATCTTCGGTGTTTGCTCAAAATAAGAACAAAAATGGATATGTCTCTTTCATGGAATCCTCCAACTCCCACGTAGCCTCATCAGTTCGAAGTGCTTCCATTGTACCTTTACCTATCTGATGGGTCGGTTCTGGAGCAATGTTACCTTCCTATCTAGGATGCATAGTGGCTCGGTTAGGAACTCTCCCTGTGGTTCCACCTGAATCACACCCCAATCAATCACATGGTTAGGATCATGTACATATTTCTTAAGCAAAGAAACATGAAAATCATTATGAGCTCTAGTGTTAACAAGCAATGCAATTCTATATGCAACTGACCCTATTCTTTCAAGAACTTCAAATGGCCCACAATATCTTGGTGATAGCTTGGCACAACTTCCAAGCTTCAAGGAACTCTTCATTGGCCTCACTCTAAGGTAAACATGATCCCCAACACTAAATTCTCTATGCATTCTATTCTTATCTGCATAGATTTTCTGCTAATCTTTGGATGCCTTTAAATTATGCCTATTTTTTGCAACCTCTTGTTCCATTTCCTTAAGCAATTCTTGCCCAATTATAATTCTTTTCACTGGATTATCCCATGTAACTAGTGTCTTGCACTTTCTACCATATAAAACTTCAAATAGACGCATTTCCAACGAAACTTGCTGCCCATTGTTATATACAAACTCTAGCAAGTGTAGATAATCTTCCCACTTGGATGGTTTTTCCATCACATACATGTGAAGCATGTCTTCAAGAATCTGATTTTCTCTTTCAATTTGTCCATCTGTTTGTGGATGATAGGTAGTACTAAAGTTCAACTGTGTTCCCAAGTCTACAAAAATACTTTTCCAAAAAATTGAAGTAAATTTGGTATCTCTGTCTGAAATTATTGCCTTAGGAAATCCATGCAATTTGAAAATTTCCTTCATAAAAATATTTGCAATGGAATTTGCTTTATATGTGGATTTAATTGGTATAAAGTGTGCTGATTTTGACAATTTATCCACCACAACCATGATAGAATCATGTTGTTTCACAGTCTTTGGAAAACCTGTAATAAAATCCATGGAAATTATTTCCCATTTCTATTCCAGAATTGGCAGAGGATGCAACAAACATGTTGGGTGTTGATGCTCAACTTTCACTTGTTGACACCTCATGCATTTTGAAATATATTCAGCATATATTTCTTCACCCTCAGCCAAAAATATTGTTTCCTAGATGTAGCAATTTTTTGCCGATATCCTGGGTGAGCAGAATATGGCATTTTATGGATTTCATCCATAACAATTCTCCTCAAGTTCGCCACATTTGGAATATAAATTCTGTTTTTATAAATAAGAATTCCATCCTCTTCCAAATGATACCCTTCATACCTCTTTTATAAATTTTGCTGCTGTAATTTTTCTTTTATTTGCACATATAATTCATCTTCAGCAAGAGAATTAACAATCTACTATCTCAAATCTGATTGGCAAGTTATGATGGCTTCCACATGCATTTCATGCACCTTTATGTTGAGTGCATCAACCACTTTATTTTCCTTCCCTTTTATGTGTTTGATTTCAAAATCAAACTCACATAAAAATTCCAAGCATCTAGCTTGCCTGGCATTTATTGTTGGCCTCTCAAATAAATATTTCAGACCACAATGATATGTCCTCAATTCAAATTTTCTTCCCATTAAATAATGTCTCCACATTTTTAAAACATGCATTATGGATTTAAGTTCCAAATCATGTGTGACATAATTCTTCTCATGATCCTTTAATTTTCTAGACTCATAACACACCACATGATTTTCTTGCATAAGAACTCATCGATGTCCTTGTTTACATGCATCTATACACACAACAAATTATTTTTCCGAGTCTGCAATTTTTAGAATTGGAAGACTTGTGAGAATATTCTTCAATAGATGGAATATTTCCTTACATTTATGTGTCCATTCAAATTTTGTTTCCTTCTTTTGCAAATAAGTGATTAGGTGTGCAACCCTTAAGAATATTTCAATGAATATTCGATAGTAACCAACAAGACCCATAAAAGATCTCACATATGTCACATTCTTTGGAGTTGGCCAATTCATAATGGATTCAATATTCTCTGGATCCACTGATATTACTTCTTTTGAAATAATGTGACCCAAATAATGAATTTTATTCCTGTAAAATTCACATTTTCTTAGCTTTGCATACAACTTATGCTCCCTTAACAATTGCAAAGCCATTCTCAAATGCTCTTCATGCTCCTATTTATTCTTAGAGTAATTAAGAATGTCATCTAGAAAAAAGAAAAAAACTTGTTCAAATATTTGTGGAAAATGCTATTCATGAGACACATGAAGATAGCTGGTGCATTATTGAGACCAAATGGCACCACTACAAATTCATAGTGTCCATATTTTGATCTAAATGATGTCTTGTGAATGTCTTCTTCCTTGATCCTTACATGATGGTAACCAGACCTCAAGTCAATTTTGGAAAATACTTTGGATCGTCTCATTTGATAAAAAATATCATCAATTCAAGGTAATGGGTACTTGTTCTTCACTGTCACTTTATTCAGCTATATGTAATCAATACATAACCTAAGTGTGCCATCTTTCTTCTTCACAAATAGTACAGATGCTCCCCATGGAGACACACTTGGCCTTATGTACTTCTTTTCTAATAATTCTTGCAATTGCATTTTTAACTCTAATAATTCTGGTGTGCTCATTTTGTAAGGTGTCTTAGACACTGGTGCAACTCCTTGTACAAGATCAATTTTGAAATCAATGTCCCTCTTGGGAGGTAGTCCTAGCACTTCCTCGGGAAACACATCCTTGAATTCTTGTAGTACATGATAGTCCTCCAATTTTAGAATTTCATTTTCCGATTTGTCCAATATATGGGATGCATACAATTGACAACCTTTCCTACAAAATTTTTTCAGCTGCATGGATGGAATATGCCTAACATAAATTTTCTTTGGAATTCCTTTCACAACCCTTGGGTTTCCTTCATCATCAATGCCATCAAAACTCTTGTTGTAGAAGTCTAATTTAACTTGGTGTGCTTCCAACTAGCTCATTCCAATGAGAATTCCATATGAGCCAAGTGGTAAAATATTCGGATATGAACAAGTGGGCAGTCCACCTATTTCTAATTGTTGATGTATTTGTAACTTCATAATCTATTTCACATATGTATATTGTACTCCTATAGAGATGGTATTATTCCTCTATATGGAAGTGTCATCATTTGTATTGACAAGTGTCGTAAGTGTCGCAACTTACATGTGATGGGTTATTAGACCACCAAGTGTGGGGTCGGCCCTGATTAGAGTTACCATGGGTTATTAGACTGAGTTAGACAAGTCAGCCTTACTAGTTTATTAGGCAAGTTAATTTATGTATAAATAGAGTGCGGGAGGCACTCGTTTTTATCATTCACTTTCATACTCATACACTCATTGGAGAGAACTATCTCTTGTACTTGGGTTGTATCATTGCTCTATCTATCTCTAAGGAAGTTATTGGGGTTTTTCACCTTATTGGTTTTCCCCAAGGAAACTCTGTGTGTCTATTGTCTCTTGTGATTGCTTCTTGTGATTAATATGTTGTACATGTTATTATCTTAGATAAGATCCTATATCATATTGAATTGATGCTTAAAATCTAACATGGTATCAAAGCTAACCTAAGAAGAAGACACTTTGCAGTTGCGGAAGCTAGGGCTTCTTGTTTTTTGGGTTTCTCTCCACAGATCTTGAAAGTCAGGAGGATAGATTGACTCTCCTCAACAAGGCGCATCTTTCTGTCCAATCAAAATTCAATTCAGAGCATTTTCAGTTTTGACCCTAAAAATTAGGGTTTCCACAAAAAGTGGAATTTCTGAAATCTGAGACCATAGCTGGAAGCTACTTGAACAAATCGAATTTTAGAGCTTTGGATCGAACTTTTTGGTTGGGTGAAGCTATGAGAAACTCAAACCCTAATTCAGGGTCCTCCCCAATGAATCTGGAAGATTGAAAAGCAAATTTCAGGGGTGAAAACTTTGCAGTTTTCAAATTCTGAGTATACCAGCTTGATCAGCTCATCAAGGCACATCTTTCTATCCTTTTAGAATTTTGAAATTCAAATTTTGAATTTTTAGGGTTTCTCTGACAAAACCTAATCCGTCACCAAATTCAATTTTCAGCAAATCAAGTGGTAAGACCTAAATCTTTTCTATTTCCATTTGAAGTACTCTCTAAGATGTCTCACCACACCAAGCTTGAGGATAAGCTTGAAGGGGATGATAACTTATGAGCCTGGAAGTATAGGATTGGGTTAATCCGAGAAGAGAATGAGTTGGACACTTACATAAGAGAAGAGGTCCTTGTCCCAGAGGAAGAAGAGGCTAAGGCCTTACATAAGAGGAACTTGGTCAAGGCTAAGAGGATCATTGCTGATTCTATCAAAGACCATCTCATACCACATGTGTCATCTCTGAAGACACCTAAGGACATGTTTGATTCCTTGACCAAGCTATTTGAAGGGAAGAACATAAATCAGAAGATGACCTTGAGGAATCAATTGAAGAATATCAAGATCCAGAATGCAGAGACTATGTAGTCTTATTTCTCAAGGGTCTCCCAGATAAAAGAACAACTTGAAGCTATGGGAGAAGATATAGAAAATGGAGAAGTGGTAATGACCTCTTAATGGCCTTCCTAGGTCATGGGATTCCTTCATCCAAGGAATTTGTGCTAGAAGGAAACTTATCACATTCAGTAGGTTGTGGGAAGAATGCTCACGGGAAGAAGCTCGAATTGTAGCTCGAGAAGAGAAGATGGGGAATGAAGACCAAGCTCTCACAACACACTCCAAAAGGAATGGAGACAAGAAGTCTCACCACCATGATAAGAAAGAAAGACATCACCATCAGAAAGGTGAGTTCAAGCCTTGAAGAAACATGTCCTATGTCTGTTGCTATACATGTGATGAGAAGGGACACTATTCCAGGGATTGTCCCAGAAATAAGAAAGATGGTTCTCACAAGAAGAACAATATCAAAGAAAACATCATGCTCACACTGCAGAGGATGATGAACCTCCCAGGAAGAGGGCTAGGAAAGAAAGTGAATATTCTTCAAGTGATGAAGAATATGTTTTGATTTCTTCGCGCATTGGTATTGTTGCTCATGGAAGTAATGATTGTCTTATAGATAGTGGGGCTTCCAAACATATGACAGGATTCAAGGGATCCTTTGTAAATTTATCTGAACATGAATCACCTCACAAGGTGAAACTAGGGGATGATTATCAATATCCCATAAAAGGAAGTGGTGAAGCCTCCCATAAGCTAGACTCTGGAAAGTCTATGAAGATGAAAGATGTACTTTATGTTCCATGTCTCAATAAGAACCTACTCTCCATATCTACATTGGATGCAAAAGGCATGAGGGTTGCATTTGTAGATGGCCAAGTCCTAATGTGGCCAAAGGGTAAGACTATAGATGATGCAGTGGTGATTGGAGAGAAAGAGGGAGGATTATACAAATTGAAAGGACAACCAGAACAAGCCTTGGTTCATGAATCAGTAGAGCCAAGTGAACTTTGGCATAGAAGGCTTGCACACATGCACTATAGGGCACTTCCAATTGCAAGCAAAGCAATGGAAGGCCTTCCTAAAATCCAGACAAAACATGAAGGAATTTGCAAAGGTTGTGCAAAGGGGAAGAACACAAAGAAGACATTTCCAAGTAGTGAAAGCAAGGCAAAAGGAATCTTGGAAATCATCCACTCCAATGTATGCGATCCGATGTCATCCAGTTCTCTAAGTGGGTATGTATACTATGTTTCCTTCATTGATGATTTCTCTAGGAAGACTTGGGTTTACTTCTTGAAGAACAAAGATGAAGTGTTTGACATGTTCAAGGAATTCAAAGCCTTGATAGAGAATCAAACTGATATGAAGATCAAGATCTTTAGATCCGAAAATGGAAGAGAATTTACTTCAGGAGACTTCAAGAAGCTATGCAGTGATTCAGGTATTAAGAGGGAGTTGACTACTCCTTACAATCCACAATAGAATGGGGTTGCTGAAAGGAAGAATAGAACAATCATGGAAGCAGCTAGGGCAATGCTTCATGACCAAGATCTGCCTATGCACTTATGGGCAGAAGCAGCCAAGACAACTGTATATGTGCAAAATAGAACACCACATAAGATACTTAACAACAAAACACCAGAAGAAGTGTTCACTAGTAAGAAACTAGAAGTCAGCCATCTTAGAATATTTGGTTGTCCAATATACACTCACATCCCAAAAGAAAAGAGGACAAAGTTAGATCCTTCATGAAATAAGGGTATATTCGTGGGTTATAGTGAAAGCTCGAAGGCTTACAGAATCTACTTTCTAGGATTCAAGAAGATTGATATCAGCGGGGATGTAACATTTGATGAAAGCTCAACATACATCAAATCAAGGAAGACACCTGTTGAAGACAATGAAGAACCCATAATATCTAGAACACAAGACACCACCATGAATGAAGCAATTCCTGAAGAAGATCGTGAAATGGAAGATCCACAAGAACCTGTAGATCCACCCTGTGAGAAGAACTTTCACAAGAGGAAACCAGCATGGGCTAGAGAGCTCATCCAAGTTGTAGAAAGGTATGGCATTCCGTAAGAAGAACACCGAGAAAGGAAAAGGACATGATCATACACCAGCTATGTTTCCTTACTTTATGATATCATGAACAAAGAACCTTCCAACTATGAAGAGGCTGTGGAAAAGAAAGAATGGAAGGATGCCATGATCAAGGAATATCAGTTGATCATGAAGAATGATGTTTGGGATGTGGTCCCAAGACCAGATGGGAAGTCTGTTGCGACTTCCAAATGGATCTATAAGATCAAGCATGCTGCAGATAGCAGCATAGAGAAATATAAAGCAAGGTTTGTAGCTCGTGGATTCTCCTAGAAAGAAGGGATTGATTATGAAGAGACTTTTGCTCCTGTGGCCAGATACACTTCCATTAGATCAGTACTTGCTCTGGCTGCAGTGATGAAATGGAAGGTACACCAGATGGATGTCAAGATAGAATTATTGAATGGTGTAGTTGAAGAAGAAGTGTATGTGGAGAAGCCACTTGGATTTGAGACACATGACAGAGAGACTCATGTGTGCAAACTGAAGAAAGCCCTGTATGGTTTGAAACAGGCACCCGGGACCTGGTATGGCAAGATAGATGGCTTCCTATCCAATTTGGGCTTTACTAAGAGTAAAGCGGATTCCAACCTTTATTACAAGGTTGAGGAAGGAAATAAAATGATACTACTATTGTATGTGGATGACCTATTTGTAACGGGTGAGGATAGATTGATTTTCGATACGAAGAGGAAGCTTGCTACCGAGTTCAAGATGAAGGACTTGGGTATGATGCACTACTTTCTAGGTATGTAGGTGTTGCAGAGTGTAGATGGGATCTTCCTTGGACAAGGGAAGTATGTAGTAGAGATCCTGAAGAGGTTCGGGATGATGCACTGCAAGGCCATGGCCACACCTATGGCATCGAACCTGAAGCTTCTGTGTGATTCTTCATCTAAGCTGGTTGATGCCACGATGTATCGTCAGATGATTGGGTCTTTGATGTACCTGACGAATACGAGACCAGATATATGCTTTGCAGTGAAGACCTTGAGACAGTATCTGACAGATCCGAGACATGTTCACCTGATAGATGCAAAGCATTTTCTGAGGTACCTAAAGGGTACAGTTGACTATGGGCTCAAGTATGATGCGAATCAAAAGTTTATCCTGGAGGGTTATGTTGATTTGGATTGGGCAGGTAGTGCCATTGATCGGAAGAGCACTTCGGGGTGCTGCTTCAGTATGGGATCCAGTATGATCTCATGGTTTAGCAGGAAGTAGTCCTATGTGGCACTGAGTAAAGCCGAAGCAGAGTATGTTGCAGCTTGTTCGGCTAGTTGTGAGGAAGTATGGCTTAGGAAGCTACTGTCTGATTTGTTTGATCTCCAGTTGAGTGCTACTTGTATATATTGCGACAACCAGAGTTGTGTGAAGTTGTCGGAGAACCCAGTGTTCCATGACAAGTCGAAGCACATTGAGATCAAGTATCACTATATCAGGGATATGGTGCATAGATGAGCAATGAAGCTCCTGTATGTTGCGATGGATGAGCATATAGCCAATGTGTTGACCAAGCTGCTGGCCAGAGTGAAGTTTGAATACTTCAGAGGGAGACTTGGTGTACTTCAGATCGAGATGCCTTCTAAGGGGAAGTGATGAGTCTAGAGACACAGATGCACACATGGCCATTCTCACATGGTTAGAGGAAAGTCCTTCCATGGTGAGATGTAAGGGCTGGGCCATTTTCACATGGTTAGAGGGAATTCCTTCCATGGTGAAAAGTAAGGGCTGGGTGGAGCCATTCTCACATAGTTAGAGGAAAGTCCTTCTATGGTGAGATGTAAGGGCTGGGCCATTCTCACATGGTTAGAGGAAAGTCCTTCCATGGTGAGATGTAAGGGATGGGTGTGGCTTTTCCAACATGGTCAGAGGAAAGTCCTTCCATGGTCGTGATGTAATTGCTGAGATTTTCCGACATGGTCAAAGGAAAGTCCTTCCATGGTCGTGATGTAATTGCTGTAGCCGTTCTGACATGGTCAGAGGAAAGTCCTTCCATGGTCGTTGATGTAAGTGCTGTGAGCCTTTCCCAAATGGTTAGAGGAAATTCCTTCCATGTTGGTGAGTGTAACTGCTGAGCCTTTCCCGGATGGTCATAGGAAAGTCCTTCCATGCCGGTGAGTGTAAGTGTTGTGTTGTGTGTGTATCTAGGTTGTGCTTCGTGGACTATGAGGTGATCTGAAGATGATGATATGAAAGCAGGGCACGCAAGTTTTGCAGAGGCATGTGATCAGTACTAAGATGCTCTCGCATGTTTTGAGGTGGCATATGATCAGTCCTAGGAGATCTTGCAGGTTTTGCAGAGGCAGTGTAATCAGTCCCGAGGTGTACCTACTTGATGGCTTGCTCGCAGAGATGATGAAGACCTACATGGAGGCTAGGCCTACATCCAACATGAAAAAGGGCTGTCTCTGTAGAACTTCCTATGACGATTATATTAGAGATTGATTACGATAGCAGCAGCAATGATGATGATTCGGTGATGATGATCCAAAGAAGCAGACTTGTGATAGCAAATCTGTGTCGAGAAATACCTTCCTAGTTAAGAGGGAGAGTTTATGTATTTGTAACTTCGGAATGTATTTCACATATGTATATTGTACTCCTATAGAGATGGTATTATTCCTCTATACGAAAGTGTCGTCATTTGTATTGACAAGTGTCGTAAGTGTCGCAACTTACATGTGATGGGTTATTAGACCACCAAGTGTGGGGTTGGCCCTGAATAGAGTTACCATGGGTTGTTAGACTGAGTTAGACAAGTCGGCCCTGCTAGTTTATTAGGCAAGTCAAGTTATGTATAAATAGAGTGTGGGAGGCACTCTATTTGATCATTCACTTTCATACTCATACACTCATTGGAGAGTGGCGCACAAGTGAGGAAGGAGGAGAAGCTGCTAGGAGAACTATCTCTTGTACTTGGGTTGTATCATTGCTCTATCTATCTCTAAGGAAGTTATTGGAGTTTTTCACCTTATTGGTTTTCCCTAAGGAAACTCTGTGTGTCTATTGTCTCTTGTGATTGCTTCTTGTGATTGATATGTTGTACATGTTATTCTCTTAGATAAGATCCTAGATCATATTGAATTGATGCTTAAAATCTAACACTAATGGACATTTATCCACCATTTGACTAACTTTTATCTTGGTTCTTGTGGCTAGTTGAACCAACCATCACTTTTTATGGTTGGTTTTCTTAAAAGCACAAATCTCAACAATTTTCGGACTGATATAACTGTGAGTATATTTCTAGGGTCAATCAAAATAGAAATAGATTGCTTAGCAATATTACCTTCAATCTCAACCATAGTTAATTGATGATCTGCTTGGTGGTCTTTTAGTGCAACATAAATCCTAGGGACAATCCTTTCCACTTGAACCACAATTTCAGCTTATTGAATGTTGTGAACTTGCTTTGCACTCCCATTATGATGTGGACAACTTCTAAGAAAATGGTTATCTCGATATCCCCAACATTGAAGTGGCTCTCTTGGCTTGTCTCCCATCATCTTAGCTGGATTTGTCACAACTTGTGGTGGTTTCCTTGGCTGATTTATGAAATGAGGAGGCTTGAATCCCTTCTTCCTTTGCTCAAACTTCTCATTTTTCTTGTCCTTCCATGCCTTATGGAAATTTGGCTTGCTTTTGGCTTGATCATAATAATACTTATCCTTTATTAGGGTCTCATCTAGAGTTTGAGGCTCATCAAACTCAATTCTAGTATCTTTATAGGATTGAGGAAACCCACTTAGAAAATGTTGAATTTGGACTTTATCATCCCTGATATACTTGACATACCTCAGTAGCTCCAAATATCTATTTTCATATTCCTCCATGGTCATTTGGACCAATTTCAGATCATCGAATTCTTTAATTTTTTCATCATAGTACCTATTAGAGAGGTACTTTTTTCTTAAAGTACTTCTTGAATTGATTCCAAACAATATTACTTTCATTGATTTTCTTCACTTGCCTAAGGTGATCCCACCATATAGATGCTCTCCCATTCAAATTGAAGGTAGCCACTCTTGCTTTCATATTTCTAGAGTAGTATTGGACATGGAAATACTTCCTCATCCAAGAAGCCAAGCCTCAGCTTCTTGGAAATTTTTTATCTCACCATCTAATGTAGGAGGTTTAGCCTTCCTAAATTATTCATGTGAGTTTTTCTTGGAAGACATATTCCTCTTCTTCCTATGAGATGAAGAGCTTGATCCTTCAATGGAATCCTTAGAGTTAGATGACTCATTAGAAGAGATTTCTGGAGTATATGACTTGCCTCTAGAAACTCTTCTTGAACTATGGGACCTCTTGTGAGAATGCCTCCTTGAACTACTCCCACTCCTCTCTTGATTTTCACAGTGATGTCCAGAGTTAATCTTCCTCTGAATGTCTATCATACTTTGGAGCATAGCTACATTTAGTTGATTATACTCTTCTTGAGATCTAAGTAGCCTCTCATTGTCTATTCTATAACTCTGCAACTCCAACCTTAGGATCCTCATGGTCTCTGCAATGTTTAGGGGACTAACTTGGTTTATCCTACCATTGGATTTTGTCTCTTCATTCTCAATTTGAATATTCTCTCCCATTGCATCTGCCTCAACTTCATAAGGATCATGTGCATAATCCATGATGATGACCTTCTTGGCCCAACCAAGATCAGAGGTCTCTCAACTACACTACACTCATTGTTGGCTCTTTAATAGTCACTGATATGGTTCTAAATCTGCAAAAGTGTTTATATAAACACATTTGTTAGATTTATTACAAAATAAAAATCAATTTTCATGTATTCTAGAAAATATCCATATTTACAGTTTTTGTCAATTATGGCTATAGGCACTTTTATGATAAAATAATAGAATAATATGAATCACCAATTCATAATATAAATTTTTAAAATTGTTCCCCTTTGGATAAGCTTTCCAATGACTATAAATATGCTCAATTTTGAAATCTAAGCACAAAGTTACAGTCCTTGGAAAATGTCAATTTGGCCCAAATTCCGCACTTTTCCTGTAGGTGCATTTAACCCAAAATTCCAACTTCAGACACCTGAAGAATATTACCTATGGATAACCGGTATAAATTCCTTATTTTCTTAGATAATAGATGTGACCAGTATTACTCAACAATTTTCATTTTCCTCATCGGATGCTCCATTCACCTGCTATAAAATTCTAGAATTGACTACTTTGTATTTTTCTACTTCTTCCAGACTTAGAAATTTTTTATTATTTTGTAACATCCCCTCATAGTTCATAATCTGACCAAAATTCTACCGCTTGAATTTCCACGGTCCAAATTCAAATCCAACTTTGTTGATTAAAAAAAATAAAATGGAGGTCAAGGGGTTTTCCACCTTGCGGTCCGCCGCTGCAAGGCGGTTCAAGGGAAGCACCCTCATTTTTATTATTGTTGTAAATAAATCAATTTCATGCAATCTATCACATAATAAAATTGTAGTTTTTGATGACCTGGAAAGGTTCTAACATGGCCTGACATGTCTCTCCTAAGGTGTCAAACATGTCTGAAGTGTCACCCTGTGACATGACCATGTCACCTTCTACCGGCCAGTAAGCCACCACGCTTCCATACCATCCAACCTTGAGCGGGAGTGCGTCAGGGGTTTTTCCCTTTACCACAAGCGGTAATTCACCCTTGTGAAGCATTTTTGGGAAAAAAATCTTGGGGAGGTGTGGTCAATCAAAAGGCAACACGTGCCCCAAGTGGTTTTGGGAACAATGTGCACCTCTTCTCATTTTATCCATCGGGAACTTTATCGGTGCATGATGAATCTGGACTGTTGATCTTCCATAAGATCCGATGGTTAGATATTCGCCCACCTATCATTAATCACCCCACAAGTTCCCAAGGCGTTATGGTCCCCGACCGTTGATATTCCATAAGATATGACAGTCAGATCTTTGCCCCCCTATCATTAATCGCCCCGCAATTTCCCAAGGCACAGTGATCCCCGACTGTTGATATTCCATAATATATGACGATCAGATCTCCACCCGCCCATTGCTAAACATCATGCACTTTCCTAGGGCACGGTGATCCTCGGCCATTGATCTTCCTCTAAATCCAACAATCAGGTCTTCACCTACCTCCCCACTCCATCAGCGAAAACTTCATGCACGCAGGTCCAATGTGGCTTATCCACATCATGCCTCCTTCCCACATTGCTCCTCCAAGTCACCCATCCACATGGAATGGGTGGGGCCCACTTATAATTACAAAATTTTATTAAAATTTTGAATTGCATCAAATTTTATTTCAGGGATAAGAGAACTATTGCAAAGTTATGTCTAGCCCCTTATCCGTCTCTTGACAGAACCCGGCATTTACAAGAGTATTCCTTTGCAACTCATATATTTTTTCCTATAAATTCACATTCTCATCCCATGCAACTCCAGTATTGCAACCAGAAGCTCTGATACGACTCTATATCGTCCCCATCCCTCAATCCGAACAACAAGAGGGGACATTAACTGAATCGGGGAATCGAAATTTCACCCCATAACCACAATTATGAATTCACAACATCTAAAATGCATGTGTAGAGATAGAAATAAATTTTGAGCATTGGTTGTCATTGATGTCAACTAAATATGATGTCAAGTATTTGACTATCAACTAATGTCAAAGAAGATGTCAACTAATTCAAGTTGAGTCATTGATATCAAATGGTGTCAAAGTGGATATAGTATTCCTACAGAAGTATGAAGAAGTATATGGAAGCCACTTTGAAGTAGTATATGTGCAAGATGCAGAAGAACATGAATGCCAGAAGTATATGTGCAAATGGTGAAAGTGATAGATATGAATACAACTTTGGAGTATATCTAGAAATGCATTCAGTCTGAAGTTGTGTGTCCAAAGATACATCATGCAAGTCCAGTTCAAGAAAGGAACACAGGTAATGTATCCTACAACATGTTTTTCTTGCGCAAAAATAAATTCCACCAAGTCATACTCTCTCATGATATCAATCAAAGGAGTTGGTTGGACAATGGTACATGTGAACAAGTAGCCAAGGAATTGGTTGAGAAAATGGTACGAGTGTGCAATTTTGTTGAAGGAATTTTCTGGAATTCGCAAGCAAGCCTGAGTGTTGCTTAGTTAATGGTTGGAATTGCACAAGTAGTTAATGGTTGGACAATCTTGAAAGCGTAGAAGCATATCCAATTAGAATATTCTTTCAGTAAGTGCAATGTGCGCAAGTTCCTAGAAGGGTACATTGGTTGAATACCATCTATGAGAAAATTCCACAGTAGACGGTACAACACGTGCGCAAGTCCCACAAAGGATGACAAGGCAAAGGTCAAAGACCCACTTGATAGTAGTTAGAGAATGCACGGTTCTCACAAAGTATCAATACACCAAGGATGCATTACCCACAAGGGATGGTACATCACAAGTCATAGAAATATCAAGATGAAGTATAAGATTGTGCACATACCTTAAGGCAATGGTACATCAAGAGCACAATGGTAAATCACCAAGGTGTAAATTCCCACTAAGTTGTGGACCATGAGGGTGCAATACACATATCAGATGGCACATCAACAATGCAGAAGATGATGCATGGAATATGCACAATCCGTGAAGTATGGAAGAAAGGATGCCACGAACAACTTGTGAACATACAATCCGTGCAGGACATGTATAAATAGAGATGGAAGTTGGAGATTTGAAGTAAGCTTAATGGAGAGAGCATAAGATATTTTTGTGAAAGTTTTAGTTTTATTTTCGGGGCATCAAGGGGCTCGTGGACATAACATATTATCTAGTGAAGAGTCGAATGCACAAATACAGCTGAATGAATTTTTGATGGTACACAAAAAGATGTTGTATATCTGTGATGGATGCACAAGTACTGAAAGGAAGAAACAATGAAGTATGTGTAAGTGCTTGATATTTCGAAGGACAATAATACAATCACCACACCAATAGTCACAATGTTATAGAGATATAAGCACAGAGACAAAACCAAAGTTTATCAGACAATGAACATATGTCTAGCTGATGCATATGAGCAGAAGTGAAAGTGTGTGAAGTTGAGAACTCCATCTAATGCGCAATGACATAACATCGGTAGAATCCGGCACATCATGATGCAGATGATCTAAGACAAGTGCAATAAATAGAACGAACGAATAATTTGATGCACATGGCATCACATATTATCTGAGAAACTGCAACACCTAATCAGAACAAACACATCAGAAAGTGAACAATTCTATCTGTTACTAGTGCTTCATTTCATAACATCAAACTATCAATTGAAAGCATAGTATCAGTTGATCATAGCAGTCACATAGAGCAGAACATTGAGATAACAGAGACGCAGACTGTAGTATTAGCAAGCACACAATACATGAAGTAAGTCATCAACGGAAGTGTGATTTTAGAGGAATGAGAATTCAAGTGATGTATGCAGCATAGTGACAAAGTATAGACTGCATACGAAGACGACGCACAATAGAATCATTAGCAGAATATCAAAAGAGTGCATAGAGTTGAATTTCAGTATGACATCAACACATATTGGACATCATGGTGGCCAAACAGGGAAAGGAGACATGGAGTTGAATATTCCTTCAGGCTGGTGTCTATAAAACAAATAATACAGGAGGTCGATGCCTCCTTCCAGTTGGTGCTAGAGAAAAAAAAGGGAGTGGAACCTTCCTTCATGTCAATGACTGTAAAACCAGTGGGTTGGTGCCTCCTTCTAGTTGGTGCTGGTAAACACATGAATTTGGTGCTTCCTTGAATGTATTGTTTCTCATTATAAAGAAGCATTAATCTATGGTTTTCTCCTGTTTGGATTTCCACGTCAAAATCCTATGTGTTATGTGTTGTTTATGTGGTGGATATATGTCAATGTTTATTTTATGGTGCATAGCTGAAGATAAAGATTATGTAAAGGCTAATTTGTTAAAGAAGGTAAAAACTGCTAATATCTGCACTCTCTCAGTATTAATCGATTCCAATAATTAGTATTAGAGTGGGTGTCTTCAGTAACAGATTAACATTTGGAAGATAGATCATTGCGTAGAAAAGGATAAGGAGGAAGGCCTTTATACAAACAAAGCACCAAGATTCAACGACACCAATTGCATTTTCTGTAAGGTATGTATGGAAGTTTATTTGCAATCATTGGGAGCAGATGTTTGGAAATCTATCATCGATGGATATAATGTCCCAACTGTTGTACCGGTCAATCTAGTGCAAATGATACTCTATGAAAGCAATTCTAGAGATAGAAATGCTCTTCTATGTGGTTTGATAGGTTATGAATTCGTCAAGGTTATGCACTGCACATCAGCCAAGGAAGTTTGGGACAAAATCAAAGGTATATATGAATACAATGACAAGGTAAAGAAAGCAAATATGCAAAAATAGTTTGGGCAGTTTGAATCTCTGAGATTGAAATATGAAGAGAAAATTACATCTTACTTCTTAAGAGTGGATGAGATAGTTAATTCTATCAAAAGTATTGGGGTCACTATGGATGAAGAATCAATTATGCAGAATATTTTGAGAACTCTGCCTGTAAGATTCAATGCGAAGGTATCTGTGTTAGACGATTGAGCTAATATTGAAGACCTAACAAAGAATGAGCTTAAGGGGATTCTCATTGCATATGAGATGAGAAATTGGAAAGAGAATCCCATTAGAAAGTAAGTTTCCTTTAAATCCACAGGAAAGGATAAGCATGATAATGACAAAGAGTGTCATGATGAATCAGATGATGAGGAATCAAAATTTGCCAAGAATTTGAAAAGAGGACGAGGTAAGTACAAGAACAAATTACGTTTTAAATGTTTTATATGTGGAGGAGTAGGTCATTATGCCTCAAAGTGTCCTTTCAAAGAAGGTGGAGTCAACGACAATGATGAGGAATCTAGCTCATGTGCTCAAAAGATTGTGGCTAAAAACACATACCTGAGAACAGAAGGATGATTCTTAAATAGAGGAAGAGTTTTTACACTGGAGAATGAATCAATGTGTCTGACGGAAGTGACTACAAAAATAAACTAAGGAAGTACTCATCATGGCCCATGTAGTGGAAGAAATCAAATATGAAATAAAGAAGAACAATTCAAAGAACACTCTGGTTGCACAAAGCAAGCCAAGATCACTAGACAAGTATTTATTTAGTTTATTGTTAAAAACATCTCCAAAACCAGTCACACCTCCAAAAACTATTGAAGAGGTCAAGACTGACAGTCAGTCCAATGATGAAGACACTATAGATATTGAATAGGAAGGTGAATTGATAAGTTCCTTGGACAAGTTAAAGAAGTCTAAGAATAAGAATAAGCTATTGCAGGAACAACTGTTAAAGTATCACGAACAGGACATGCCATGTCAAGAATCTGCTGATGCATATATTCGTGAAAGGACAACCAACTACGAGATTCAACTAAATTGTGCATAAAAAAAGGTTCTGGTACTTGATAAAGAGAAATTTGTATTGAGAGTTTCATTTGAGGAATTGACGGAGGAAATCAGAAAGATGACTAATCAACTTGAGGAAAAGGATAAGGAGATATCCCATCTAGAAGACAAGTTGATTGAGATAAAGGGAAAGAAACAAGTACATATTGATCCTATCCACACACAATCATGAAGTAAAAAGACATAATCTAAAGATGAAGTGCAGAACAAGTTAAAAGACAACACGTCAATACTGAATAGGATTCTGAAGGATCAAAGGCCACTAGAAGATAAAACAGGTATTGGTTATGTAAAGACACCTAAGAAGACATGTGACAGAGAATATTTCTCAATTTAGGATAAGAATTTCAGGTATGATGGTTCCTTCATCTATAATTCTTTTCGATATACTAATCAAAGAAGGATCGATAGGGTGAAGTGCACAATATGCAATGTTTTGGCCATAGTGGAAAATATTTTCAAATTGTGAGATGTTATGCATGCGACTATTTTGGACGTTAGGATATTTTAACACTCCATCCTTTTCCTACCTAGCATTATTTATATTTCCTAGTAGTTGATGATGTCATTTTCCCCTAGTGGTGTGCATATGTCATCCATGATCCATCTACCACCTTCTGAGCCCTTCATGCATAATTTTAGTACCACTTCAGCCAGTTCCTTATTTTAGAGGATCCTACTAAGTGTTCCAATGCAGTCCACCTGAGTTAGCTAACTCTTGTGGGGGATTACAGCTCTGGATGCCATTGATTGTGGCCTCATGCGCCCATTTATGATTGACATTCATTTAATTGATTGTGACTTCAGTTAGCTGAGTTTAGGTTCAGTTGAGTTGAGTTTGAGTCTTCTAGAGCACTCCAGTGGTGAAAATTCCTATTCTAGAACAACTAAGGTTCGAATTCTCCTGTATGATTCGAATTATCTCCATTGTAACATCGTTGTTCATTATATTGATTATTGGATCACGTGACATTATTCTTCTCCTATCTGAGTTGTGTTGCATAATTATTCTTCTGCTCTTTTTTACTACAGTTTTCACTCTTATTCAACTTTTCTACTCATTCTTTCTGTGTGAGGTATCCTCAGCTCTTATATCTGCTATGACTTATAATTTCACATGGTATCATATCCATTGAGCAAATAGGTTGAGCATCTACTTTCGGTAGTGCACCAAAAGCCTCTGGATTTCCACAGTAAATCCTGGTGCCATTGCATTGAATTCATTGGAGAAATCCAATGAGGTCTATCCAGGTGTGAAGGATCCAGATAAAATCTCCTCATGTCCTAAAGTAGTGCTCAGTAGTATTCTACCTCCATTATTGGGAGTTTTTTGCAGGTTATTCAAAGTTTTTGAGTGTTGTAGGAATTGAAGCAGTTTTTTGTGGTTGCAGCAGTTTTGTTGTAGAAGCAGCAGTTTCACCTTGTATTCGCTACAGCAGTTGTAAGGGACAATTCGAACTCTCCTATATTTCCCAGGATCTTGACACCATTCAATTATCTTGATTGGAGGGTTGATATGTAGATGGTATTGCACAACAAATCACTGTACATGGTAACAATGGGGAAGGATCCCGAACCATAATCAGCTGTGGAGAAAACCAAGTATTTGAATATATTGGATGAAGCATTTGGTTTCATGTGTATTCATATTTCCATATATCTACTCTTCCACATCCAAGGATTGAATACTCCAAGAGAGTTATGGTTGAATTTAGATACCCTCTTCCACAAACAAGATGAGCTAAGAGGCCATATTCTGGAGAATGAGTTGATTTCTCTTCAACCGAGAAGTTTCGATACCATTCAACAATTCTTTTCAAAATTCAAATATCTGGTCATGCAATGCAAGAAGTGTGGAATTGGGAAGAATGATGAGTAGTTGGTGCTATCCATTCTCAGCAAGCTAGGTCTTGATTTCGCCATCTTTGTCTCTACCTTCAATTTTGGGCGAATTTCAATCCCTGGTTGGAAGATTCCCTCCTTAGATGTTTTCACTGAATATCTCATCCAAGAACTAAATAATTTGATCCATATGGGTGCCTTGAAGGCCTCCAAAGATTAATATCTTATGGTTGGAAAAGAAAAAAGTGCAAATGGGAAGGGGAAGCACAAGGGCAAGGATAAGAGGCCATCTCAACCCAAGAAGAATTCCAAGTGAAGTGCATCAGAAGGAACCTCCAGCTCCAAGAAGGAAAAACAAAAGGGATTTGAGAAATCCAAGTGTTCCTATTGCAAGCAAGGAAACCACCTAGAGAGATATTGCATGCATAAGAAGACATATCAGATGACCAAGCTTCTTGAACAACACAACATTTCCTCCCAAAAGGTGTAAGAGAGACTGATTCTGGAAGTGAGTCTGATGGTCAGGATAGATGCCATGCTCTAAAGGATGGATTTTAAAAATCACAGGCCCTCCTCATAGATTTGGGATCCTACAACCACATGGTTTCCTCCAGAGAATCATTTTTTTCTCAAGATATTAAAGATAGTCTGATTATTCACATGGGAGACAACTCTCATATCTCTATTGAAGGAAATGGAACAATACATATGGAGCGTGGGTGTTAGGAACCTGTGTCAACCCTTCTCTTTACTTTTTTAGTATATTGTTGTTGACCGCATATGCTTTGTAATTCGTCCCATAGTATTATGTGTTCCATGGTATTGAACCATAGTTTGTATTAGCCCATAGCATTATATGTTCCATGGTATTGATCCATAGTATTGGACGCATATGCTTTTTAAGTTGTCCCGTAGTATTATATGTTCTATGGTATTGATCCATAGTATTTCCGCATAAAAGGAACCTCCAGCTCCAAGAAGGAAAAACAAAAGGGATTTGAGAAATCCAAGTGTTCCTATTGCAAGCAAGGAAACCACCTAGAGAGATATTGCATGCATAAGAAGACATATCAGATGACCAAGCTTCTTGAACAACACAACATTTCCTCCCAAAAGGTGTAAGAGAGACTGATTCTGGAAGTGAGTCTGATGGTCAGGATAGATGCCATGCTCTAAAGGATGGATTTTAAAAATCACAGGCCCTCCTCATAGATTTGGGATCCTACAACCACATGGTTTCCTCCAGAGAATCATTTTTTTCTCAAGATATTAAAGATAGTCTGATTATTCACATGGGAGACAACTCTCATATCTCTATTGAAGGAAATGGAACAATACATATGGAGCGTGGGTGTTAGGAACCTGTGTCAACCCTTCTCTTTACTTTTTTAGTATATTGTTGTTGACCGCATATGCTTTGTAATTCGTCCCATAGTATTATGTGTTCCATGGTATTGAACCATAGTTTGTATTAGCCCATAGCATTATATGTTCCATGGTATTGATCCATAGTATTGGACGCATATGCTTTTTAAGTTGTCCCGTAGTATTATATGTTCTATGGTATTGATCCATAGTATTTCCGCATAAAAGGAACCTCCAGCTCCAAGAAGGAAAAACAAAAGGGATTTGAGAAATCCAAGTGTTCCTATTGCAAGCAAGGAAACCACCTAGAGAGATATTGCATGCATAAGAAGACATATCAGATGACCAAGCTTCTTGAACAACACAACATTTCCTCCCAAAAGGTGTAAGAGAGACTGATTCTGGAAGTGAGTCTGATGGTCAGGATAGATGCCATGCTCTAAAGGATGGATTTTAAAAATCACAGGCCCTCCTCATAGATTTGGGATCCTACAACCACATGGTTTCCTCCAGAGAATCATTTTTTTCTCAAGATATTAAAGATAGTCTGATTATTCACATGGGAGACAACTCTCATATCTCTATTGAAGGAAATGGAACAATACATATGGAGCGTGGGTGTTAGGAACCTGTGTCAACCCTTCTCTTTACTTTTTTAGTATATTGTTGTTGACCGCATATGCTTTGTAATTCGTCCCATAGTATTATGTGTTCCATGGTATTGAACCATAGTTTGTATTAGCCCATAGCATTATATGTTCCATGGTATTGATCCATAGTATTGGACGCATATGCTTTTTAAGTTGTCCCGTAGTATTATATGTTCTATGGTATTGATCCATAGTATTTCCGCATAAAAGGAACCTCCAGCTCCAAGAAGGAAAAACAAAAGGGATTTGAGAAATCCAAGTGTTCCTATTGCAAGCAAGGAAACCACCTAGAGAGATATTGCATGCATAAGAAGACATATCAGATGACCAAGCTTCTTGAACAACACAACATTTCCTCCCAAAAGGTGTAAGAGAGACTGATTCTGGAAGTGAGTCTGATGGTCAGGATAGATGCCATGCTCTAAAGGATGGATTTTAAAAATCACAGGCCCTCCTCATAGATTTGGGATCCTACAACCACATGGTTTCCTCCAGAGAATCATTTTTTTCTCAAGATATTAAAGATAGTCTGATTATTCACATGGGAGACAACTCTCATATCTCTATTGAAGGAAATGGAACAATACATATGGAGCGTGGGTGTTAGGAACCTGTGTCAACCCTTCTCTTTACTTTTTTAGTATATTGTTGTTGACCGCATATGCTTTGTAATTCGTCCCATAGTATTATGTGTTCCATGGTATTGAACCATAGTTTGTATTAGCCCATAGCATTATATGTTCCATGGTATTGATCCATAGTATTGGACGCATATGCTTTTTAAGTTGTCCCGTAGTATTATATGTTCTATGGTATTGATCCATAGTATTTCCGCATAGAATTAGTATATAAGTACGTGTTGAGCCCAATATAGGCATCGAGAAGTCATTTGTATTGAGCTTGCTGAAAGGAGGTTTCCCCCTCGAAGTGGCCCACAATCAATAAATCTATTTTGTGTTTTATGATTTCTGATATATCATGCATTTTCATTAATTAATTGTTGAAGGTTCCTCTCATCTGGTATCAGAGCACTTTCTTGGGCTCGTTGGGTGGAATTTATGCCAATTTTTTTTTTGTATCTATATTATTCCTTTCAATTGCAGGTTTGGATCCATGAATAATCCCTATCCACTTAACTGTGGGAAGTACTTGGGCATAGCTCTAAAACTCATTGTGAGGAGTACCAGAGGAACCCCAAAGTTGCTGTCCCATTGAGAAGACCTACCAATGAAAATGGCAACGACCCCTACCTGATTGCCTAGTTCCCACCTGTGAGGTAAACCAAGATTTGTCATTTGTGGCAAAGCAGTTATCATTTTTACCTGAGTCGTGGAGTGAGTGGTACTGCCCCAATATGCAAGCCGTTAGATAGCATTGGTGGTCGTGTGAATCCCCTCAAATTTTAGAAAGCCATGCATACCTGGGGTCCATATCTATTTCAAGATGATAAATCATGGATTAAACCTATCTAGAACTATTGCAGATCTCTTATGCACCATTCCGGATCCATTCCGGACAAAAAAAAAAAAAAAAAAAAAAAAAAAAAAAAAAAAAAAACAACACTCCTGCCATCCCATTCTACATATTTCATTCCTAAAGACCCTATCTCAAATTCCACTTCCTGAAGCATGAAATCCCACATCTGTCTATTTTTAGGGTTTTCCACAACTTCTTCGATTTTCACCCAATCGCCTTCAAATTTTGCTACAGTGTTCATTTCCTATTTCTATTTCTTTGTCCCTCTTTGAAAATTTTTCTCATTCTTTCACCCTGCTTCTGAAATCCCCATTTTTTGCTTCCCTAAATATTAGGAACTGTCCAAAACCTATTCAAACCCCAATTACCCATCAGATTTTTTCCCAAATCCAAATTTTCCTTTACTAAAGAAGCTTATGTTTTTGTTTTTCCACCCATTCACAAAAAAAATCTCCTAGTTATGGTTGTCACCCACGCAGGAGAAAAAATCATTGAGGAAGAACTTGCAGCCCTTAAAACAAAACTCGAAGATCTGGATGAAAACTTTCTCAGGCTCCATCTTCAGCATTCAACCAGGAACAATAAACGATAGCCAAAATCTTCTACAGACATTGGGTTCTCTTCTTCCAACAATTTTCGTGGGCCGAAGCTTGATTTTCCTCGTTTCAATGGTATTGATCCAACTGGATGGATATACCTAGCATAACAATATTTAAGTCTGCATGATACTTTTGATGTCAACAAAGTCATACTTGCATCCTTTCATTTGGAACATGAAGCCCTTCAATGGTACCATTGGTACATCAAGACTCATAAAGAACCAAAATGGACAGAGTTTTTCCAAATCCTTTTGCAACGATTTGGTCCTAGTGCTTTTGATGACTTCACAGGAGAACACACTAAAATTCGCTAAATTGGCACTGTGAGAGAGTATCAGATAGAATTTGAGAAACTGGCCAATCACACAGAAGGATTGTTTGATGAATTCTATAGGAGTTGTTTTATCATTGGTCTCAAGGATGCAATCCGGTCATAGGTTAAAATGTTCTATCCCAACACAATGATGGAAGTCCTAGGGTTGGCTAAGTTGGCGAAGGAAAATATCACAGCTCAACAACGCTTCAAATCCACTTTTGTTCCATTCAGAAATATGTTTTAACAACAACATCCCATCACGCCAGCTCCTCGACTAACTCCTATCAAGCATTTGTCTGAAGCAAAGATGCATGCACGTAGAGAAAAATGGATTTGTTATAATTGTGATGAGAAATTCACTCGAGGCCATAGATGTGTTGATAAAAATCTCTATCTCTTGGATGTGGATTTTCCTCCTGCCTCTGAACTTGGTGAAGAAGCTCCAGATACAATAGATGATCCAGTTGAGATTCAGTAGCCGCTTGTTGACCCTATGTCTCAAGACCACCACCCAGAGATATCTCTCCATGATTTAGCCGAAGTCACCACCCCACAAATAATGCGGATCAGGGGTTACTTCAAGAAGCTCCATCTTACAATACTCATTGATTCTGGTAGCACTCATAACTTCATTGACCCTCGGATCGCCAAACAGGATGCTTTTTTTGTCCATCCTTGCTCCAACTTTGAAGTCATGATTGCCAATGGGGACACCTTACCTTGCAAGGGGAAGTGTCACAATATGTGTATCTCTATTGGATATTATAACTTGCGCCCTGACATGTTTTCCTTGGCCTTAGGAGGATGTGATGTGGTTTTGGGTGCTCAATGGTTATGCACACTTGGCCCCATCTTATGGGATTTTGATAAACTTTGGATGCATTTTCAGTCAATGGAAAAAAACACACATTGACGGGCTTACAATCAGGGTCTCTCTGCATCATCAATTCACATTGCATGGAAAAGATACTTAAGAAGAATTCACATGGTGTCATCGTGCATCTCCATTCCATTCAGATGCACCCATCAACGGTCTCCACTACTCCTTTGGATCTACAACAAATTTTGGATAGATATGAAGGTTTCTTTGCTAACCCAGTGGGATTGCCACCTTCAAGAGCCCTTTCCGGTAAGAATTTAGCCGCCTCTCCATATGATAAGGAAATGATGGCTATTTTGCATGCAGTACAAAAGTGGCGACCATACCTATTAGGGAATTATTTCTGCATCAAGATTGATGACCAGAGTCTGAAATATTTCCTGAAAAAATGGGTCTCCTCCCCAACACAACATAAATGGGTTAGAAAACTCATGGTTTATGCCTATGAGATCACATACAAGAAGGGTAAGGACAATCTAGTTGCAGATGCTCTTTCTTGCACATTTGATGACCAAGTTTCTCTTTCATCTATTTCTATTCTTGTTCCAAATTGGTTGCAATCTGTTCAATAGGGATATGTCAATGATTCCTCATTATCTCAAATCATCCAATGGTAGGACAACAACCCTTCTACTGTACCGCATTACTCTTGGGATGGTACATCCCTGAGATACAAGGGTCATCCGGTGCTTCCTCAGAGCACAGAACTTCAACAGGTTGTCTTCTATGAACTCCATGCTTCTCCATCGGCGGGGCACTTTCGGTTCCTCAAAACGTATGAGTGGGCACATCGTAACTTCTTTTGGAAAGGAATGAAAAGGAAAATTCAACAGATGGTGGCTGAATGTGATACTTTATAGCTCAACAAGGGTGAAACAAAAATCCTTCCGGGATTGCTCGAACCCTTTCCCGTCCCTACATGGATTTGGACAGATATTTATATGGATTTCATTGAAGGGCTCCCTAAATTTGGAGGGACGGCAATGATTTTGGTTGTGGTTGCTCGCCTCTACAAATATAGTCAATTTTTTTTCCCTTAGCCATCCCTATACAACCTCCTCAGTCGCACAAATTTTCCTGGACCAGATCTTCCGTCTTCATGAAATCCCTTCTTCCATTGTCTCGGATCGCGATGAAACTTTCATCAATCATTTTTGGACAGAACTATTTCACCACACTCGCACCATACTAAATATAAGTTCATGGTCTCACCCACAAACAGATGGTCCCACTGAAATTACTAATAAATGTTTGGAAACTTATCTTCGTCTCTTCACCTTCGAACAACAACCTCAGTGGGCAAAGTGGCTCCCTCTTGCTGAATGGTGGTACAATAATGCATCTAAAATGACTCCATATGAAGCAATATATAGTCAAGCACCGCCATTTCTTCTTCCATACAGCCTCAGTAGTTCACCAGTTCAAGAAATTGACACGGTTCTTCAAAACTGTGATCAGATTCTTCGCATTTTGTAGGACAATCTTCACATGGCAAGAATTTGAATGAAACAACAAGTAGATCAACACCATTCTGAGCGCACTTTTCAAGCAGGTGATATGGTTTTTCTTCATCTACATCCTTCCAAGCAATCGTCCCTGAAACTCAAAGGGTGTCATAAGCTTGATCCAAATTTCTATGGTCCCTATAAGGTTCTTCAGAATATTGGGTCCGTTGCTTATAAATTGGAACTTCCTCCTTCTTCCCGCATTCATCCAGTATTTCATGTCTCTTGTCTGACGAAAGTTCTTGGCACCAACATCAGAGGACAAACTATTTTACCAGAAATGGATAATGAAGGATCCATCTTTTGGAGCCGGAGGCATTAGGGGAGTTTTGAGGTCTAAAATGGGCCTCCTAAGGGAAATAATAAAATAAGAGTTCTAAATTTTAGAGGGGGGGGGGGGAACTACTTTTCTTATCGTATTTTTGACATATCTCCTTAACAATTTGCCCAAATTTCATGTCTGGGCACTCATTGGATACGGATATTAATTCCACATCCAACCCATACCCACAATGCATACTTTTGAGGTGCTCACGACATGAAAAAATGAAAAATTCAATAAAAAACATATTTTAATAAAGAACTGGTTGAGAATTAGACTGGAAAGAAAATTCATGCTTTGAGATATGATAATGGGGGAGAGTTCAAGTCTCATGTCCTTAATGACTTATGTCGAGAGACATGTACAAGAAGACAACTAATTGTACAATACAACCCCTAGCAGAACGAGGCTGTTGAAAGAAAGAACATAACAATATGTGAGGCTACTAAATATATGATGTGTAATTAGGATCTGACCACTTCCTTATGGGTAGAATCGTCCATCATTGTTGTTTATGTCCATAACATAATTCCTCATGTTAGCCTGGGAGAAAAGACTCCTGAAGAAGTTTTCATTGGTGAAAAACCAGATGTTGGAAACTTGAAGATTTGCAGTTGTCATTTCTACATTCATGTGCCAAACGAGAAGAGGACAAAGATGGATCCATCTAGAAAGAAATGCACATTTGTTGGATATAGTGAGTCCTCCAAATATTATAGAATATATGTTCTAGGACAAAGTCACATTGAAGTCAACAAAGATGTAACATTTCATGAAGAGGTTTCCTTCAAGCAATCTAAAGAACCTTAGTGTGATTCAGATACGGAGGAGCACGAGAATCCCATGATGAAGGATCCAAATTCCGATTTTCCCCATTTATATGTTGAGAGGGAGAAGCCAAAAGAGTCCTTAGATCCGCTTGATCCTAAAGAGCCAATAGAACTAGTAGAAATATCTCTTGATGAACCTTTTGCTAAGAGGAGATCTGTTTGGTGTTGAGACTTCAAAGAGTGAAGGAGACTTGAAAGATATTTAGGATATGTAGATCATATGAGTCACATCAGTGATTTAGAACCCACCTCCTATGAGGAATATACTAAGCATTAAGTATGGAAATATGCCATGGTGGAAGAATACAAATCCATCATGCAAAATTATGTGTGGGAAGTGGTTCCTAAATTGAAAGGGAAGTATGTAGTAACTTACAAGTGGCTTTATAAAATCAAACATGCAACAGATAGCAGTATTGAAAATATAAAACAAGATTTGTGGCTCGTGGTTTCTCACAAAAATAATATATAGACTATGATGAGACATTCTCTCCTGTGGCCAGGTACACCACTATTCGAGCCATCATTTCCCTTGCCTTAGTTTTGGGGTGGAAAATTCACCAGATGGGTGTGAATATTTCATTTCTCAATGGTGAAGTTGAGGAAGAAGTTTACATACAAAACCGTGAGGAGTTTGTAGTTCATGGGAATGAGTCCCATGTAATAAAACTTAATAAACCATTGTATGGGATTAAACAGGTCCCAAGGGCTTGGTATTTGAGGATTGATAGCTATCTTTAGATCTCGGGATATCCCGAAAGTGAAGTTGACCCCAACCTGTACTTCAAGGTTGTGAAGAACCAACCATTGATCTTGGTTATCTATGTTGATGACTTGTTCCTTACTGGAGAGGAACAATAGATAGCTTGGTGCAAGAGGGAGCTCATTTTTGAGTTTGAAATGAAATACTTAGGTATTATGCACTATTTTCTTTGTCTAGAAGTTTGGAAAAGGAAATATGAGATCTTTATTTCACAAGGAAAGTACAGTGTTAATGTGTTGCGCATATTTGGTATGATGGACTGTAAGTTCATGTATACACCAATGGTGTCTAATTTGATGAAAATTTATGATTTATATTCCAAATCGGATCTAATGGATCCTACCATGTATAGAAAGCTCATTGGTTCCTTGATGTATTTGATGCATACTAAACCATACATATGTTATGTAGTGAGTATCTTGAGTCAGTTCATATCTGAGCCAAGACATAGACATTGGTTTTATACCAAGCATATGCTTAGATACCGTCGATGTACTATTTATTATGGACTCAGATATGCTTCCAATGGTGGAGTGATGCTAATTGGATATGCCGACTCTAACTCGGATGGTAGCACCGTTGACTAAAAGTGTACATCTGGAAATTGTTTTAGCTCGGGATAATCTATGATCTCTTGGACCAATAGGAAACAGGGCTCCATAGCCTAGAGTACTACAGAAGCATAGTATATTGCATCCAGTAATGCTTGCCGAGAAGCTATGTGGCTTAGGAAGCTACTTGATGGGTTTTTTGGTGAGAATATTGAGACCACTATTATTCGCTCTGACAATGAGAGACACATTAAGCTCTAAAAAAACCTTGTGTTTCATGACAAGTTGAAATCCATTGATATGAAATACCACTACATCAAAGACATGGTATAGAGAGGTGCCATAAGACTTCAGTACATTGCTACTGATGAGAAGATAGAAGATATGTTGACTAATCCTCTATCCTTTACGAAGTATAGGTACTTTTGAGATAAGCTTGGCATGGTAGAGAATGCCTCCCTTGATGAGAGGGAGTGTTAAATTTACAACATCATAAGTCATTCTCCAAGTCAATCTTGTACGCCAATATTGAGCCTCGTGTGTTGAGGTAGTTCCTTATAGGATCCTGAGTTGGACTTAGGGAACATCGAGGGTCTTCGAACAATGACTGAAGGGACCAATACCCTGTATGGATCTCAGTAGTTGGATAATAAATTTGAAGTCGAGCACATGAGAAACAACCATGCTAAGAGGGAATAAGGACTTCTACTTAGATGGTCTGTAGGCACTCACCATTGATAGAGATGAGTCCAAGGTACAAGGACCTCTGGATCTATCCTCTAGAATAGATGCACTGGCATCGATAGAGGGAGACCTGCAACTACCACAACAATGATGTTTCCATGATAGGAGCACGAGGTATACAACCAAGATGTGGTGATACTGGATGTGTAACTGACACATTGTGAAGGGGTGGCGAGAGTTGTAGAGAGATGGGACTCAAACTTCCTTTATTTAGAATAGGATGATCAGGTTGAACTAGAAGCATATGAAACTAACTTCAAGGGAATGGTATCATATCTTAGGGGATGAGGAGCTATGACGAAAGTGGGGGTGGGGGGAGCATTAGGGGGGGGGAACTAATGAGTGATATCAGGAGAATCTAAGGGTGACACATCATAGAATACTATGAACAAAGGTGACCATGTTGGGGATGTTTCCATAATGGGAGGACTAGATGTGATCTACTGGGGTGTCGAGAGGCACCATTTGGGACTTCTTCATGGTTTAAGGAGTTTGAAGAAGGGAGAGAGGATACCGTCGCGTGGATTTTTATGAGCCCAAGACAATACATCCTCCTGGGTGATTTCAATTTTAAGGAGTATGAAAGCGATAAGAAGACTCTGAAATGGTGAGAAGATACCATCATGTGGATTTATACGAGCCCGGGATGGTGAATGCTAGGGTATTTTTTAAGGATTATAAAAATATCCTTAAGTATAGTATTCTAGGTGACTATTTTAGATTGGAAAAAACATATATATAGATTAGTAGGTGAATATCAAATATGAAACATACAATTTACCATTGAAATTTGTAAATTTTGGCGAATACTATGATAAGAAAACATATTTTTATGTAAATATAGGAGATATTAGAGACTAAAACTGACCAAATAGAGAATTTATTTTTTGAAAAAACACCCAAAAAAATCCAATTGGCTAAATTTCAACCCTAAAAGTTTCCCTACTGAATGCTCGTGGTCGCTTTCAATTTTAGAGAGACTGAAAGAAATAGGAAGACTCTGAGGGGGTTATTTTTCATGTGTTAGTCCCAAATCCCAAAAATGCATAAAAATATGCAAAGGAGAACTCTTTTAGCCAATGTGACTAGAGTATTAATTTTTTCGTAATTAGTCTACCAAGCCCGAAAAAGGTTAAAATTATACTAGATAGATTCCCTTTCAGATACTTTAATGAGCATGAAAGGAAGCAAGATTACTCAGCAATATTTTCATTCTTTAAGGAGTCAGAAAAGAGCTTAACATAAAATCCCTAAGTTCCTTTTTCGTAAAGGAGTTGCTCAGCCTAAAAAAGGGATAAACATTTATACCGAACATATATGAAAGTCAAGCAAGGAGGAAGTGTCAAACGAAGGTCATGTATGAGTGGAACAAGAAAAAAGGTAAGGGACAACAATGATGGGACCTCCTTCTGGGTAGATGAATGGCAACAGAATAACGCAATAACTACAATATGAAGGGAGGAGAGGGATCGTGAATAGAGCCACGAGGGAAAAAAGGTAAAAATGTACCAAGAGCCACCGACATACCTGATGGCATGAAAATTGAGATAGGGGGCCATAAGAGAAACGACCAGAAAAACGGGAGGTGAGAGTGAGAAAATATCTCAAGCATCTCCACAGGAACGAAATTCTGCATCTGACGGTGCAAACGGCACAAAAAACAGAGTTCAAATGATTCATGTAGGGTCAAAGGAAGATAAAGAGGCCAAAATGGGCCATAAATGGGGGGGAGACCACCTTCCACATGTCATTTTCATTGTTTGGAGTGGAGGGCCCCAAAAATTCAACTATTGATTTCTCGTGATCTGACCGACGAAACCCGCTTCTATGAATTCCGGGTAAATATCAATGCAATTCTTGTCATTTTTTGTGGTTTACAATTGGATTTGGGATGTTTGGGGTGCCCCTATGAGCTGGTCTAGGGTATGGTTGCGCTAGAGTGTGCTTTTCAAAGGGAAAAACATGCTCTGATTGCACCTGTAGGCTAGACAAGTGCGCTCTTGGAGCACGCTTTTCGAGGAGAAAAGAATGCTCCGAGTGTACTTGTGGGCCAAATAGGTGCGCTCTGGAGTGTGCTTTTTAAGGATAAAAGCGTGCTCCAAGCGCTTCTGTGGGACAAATAGGAATGCTTCTAGAGCACGCTTTTCGAGGAGAAAAGTGCACCTATGGGATGGATAGGTGCGCTCCAAAGTGTGTATTTTAGGAAATGATGTGCATGGTGGGCGTGCTTCTTTGCCCCACATGATGGCTCGGGGCTAGAGTGACATTGCTATGCATCAACATATGTTCATAAGAATGCCATTTTGATCTGTGCAATTGAGATCCTGGAGACACGGACTGTGGAAGTTGCGGTAGTGCGGGTGTTGGGTTCTAAGTCACCCCACCGGGTGTCAGGTGGGAACTTGATGCTAGTGGAGCAGGCACTAGCGGACACATGCTTCAGGTGGGGGAAGATGTATTCGACGTCAGCTCGGAGGGAAATGACCGGGATGAGTCGTACATGAGGGGATTTCTGCTTTTCGTTATTCGTATGCTCTTTTTTCTTTGAGCAGGTACTGACACTGCAACCGCATTTGGCGATACGTGATGGTGGGCCCACTGAGCTGAGGATGTGGTGATGGGGATAGAGGATGACTCGCGGGGGTGGATGGTTGGTGGGGAGGTTCTTCACTCTAGATATTTTCACGCATTGGTTGCAGTTACCAATAGTTATTGAGGATTATCCCTATTTAGGTGTAACATCCTCGATCCCCTTGGTGACCTTTAGAGGTGATGGGGGAACAACCTGATAAGAATTTTTTTTTTAAACTCTGCACTATTATAGAACAACAATTCTACAAAACCAACTTCAGTATGCAATCTGCAAGTTGCAATGCGGGAGTCAGAATTCAGCACTGCAAGGAACAACTTCGAGAATTACACCTCTGAATTCCGCAATCCGCAGTCCGCAATGCAAGAGTCAAAAAGTCAAAACCCCAAATTCTCAGCTTGGAAGAATCACGCCTCTGACTTCCGCAATCTGCAATGCGGAATTCGGAAGTTGGAACCCCGAATTCACAACTACAGAAAAATTACGCCTCCGACTTCTGCAATCTGCAATCCACGATGCCAGATTCAGAAGTCAAAACTCCAACGCGCAAACCTATATAAATCGCACCTCCAACTTCCGCAATCCAAAACCCGCGATGCGGAAGTCGGAAGTTGGAACTCCAAATTCACAACTCCGGAGAAATCGCACCTTCGACTTCCGAAATCCGCAATCTGCGATGCGGGAGTCGAAAGTCGGAACTCTGACGTGCAACTCCGTAGAAATCAGACCTCTGACATTAGCAATTTGTGATGCAAAATTCGAAAGTTGGAACTCCAAATTCACAACCCGGAGAAATCGCACCTCCGGCGTCTGCAATCTGTAATCTGCAATGTGGGTTCAAAAAGTCGGAAGTCAGTCCCATACCTCGGTTACTGCCAATCTTCTTAGGCTGATAAATTTCTCATCCTAAGTCCATTTTCGGCATAATTGGTACCGCTGGAAATATCTTGTCGATCTATATGCAACGGTGTGATCCTATGCCACGCATGAGAACTCTGAATTTTCCATTCTTCCAACCAAAATCCTTCCCCGAACTCCATCAATGCCTCTTTACCCCAGTGTAAAGAGCTCTGGTATCACCCTGTCATGGCCCCTCCGTTCATTTGACCCACAGAGGGGGCATGAACACAACAAGGGGTTTCTAATTCATCCCCTAAGCTCATATGATGAATTTAATACAAACCTTCTAAAGATGTGTGCAATGCATAGTATAAATACATAGTGGAATTAAATCTGATTAATGCATCTACAACATGCAATACTAACATCATATTTAACACAAGCAAAATGATGAAACAATCAAACAAATGAATCATCCTCATGTTCAGGTTTATACACAGACTTCCACCTGATTAATTCCCTATGATCATTGCATTCAGATTGACTTGAAATAACAGATAAACACAACATAGGAAGTAGCATCATTTAGGACCACAGAGAGAACTTATCTTTTAAGATGAAACTGCCCAAGAAACTGGCTATCTGAGAGCTACGTTCCACCCAACTATAGGTCTCTGTTCAGCCTATATTCTTTCAGCTGAGAGACCACCCCTGAGCTGGGCTGTGTATCCAATAAGGAGGAACTAAACAGACTCACTCAAAGCCACAATTTCACACAAACAAACATGCTAAGCCAACAAACAGTTGGGTTTATCAAGCATCTAAAATACAATGGAGGAGGATTCTAAGCTAGTGAGCTCAACCCCGGAGCTAAAAGATTCTCAATTCTAACTCAAAGAAATTTTGCACCCACAATACCTACCACATCCAACACATGGAAGGTACCCTTATTTGCTGCATAGTCCCTGAAGCGTCCCTTCCCTCCAGCGCTCTTCATGGTGGGCATAGAAAGATCCAAGCTGTTGATTCCTTGAGACTCTAGCCTTCACTGGGTTTATCAAGCAATTCCACCTTCTGTTCTATTTCTTCTCTATCATTCCCACTTGGATGTTCTCAATTTCTATGACCAAAGTGACTCTATCCCATAATTGGATTCTTGGATATCAACTCGGGGTTTTCTCAATTTCTATGGCCAAAGCGACTCTGTCCCGCAACTGGATTCTTGACTATCAACTCAAGGTTTTCCCAATTTCTATGGCCAAAGTGACTCTGTCCCGCAACTGGATTCTTGACTATCAACTCAGGGTTTTCTCATGGGTTCTAAGCATTTAACACTCGAAAAATTCACCCCAGGGTTCAGGTCGATGGATCCCCTGTTGGATTTAACTTCCCACACAAATTTATGGGCGAATTTGGCACTCCAAATCGTGGTTTTTTCTCAAAGTCGCGATTTTTCCTTTCTCTCTCCACTGCTCGGCTTTGTCATGCATGAAAAATACCCTCTCTAATCGATAATGGAATGGGGATGAGGGAAAATTAATTCCCAGGAGGTAAAGTGACTTGTGGATCAAGGAAAATAGATCCCCCTACCCTTCCATCCAAAATTTCAGGGTCGTCGATACTCCATCAACCTCATGAACAGTTTTCTTCAACCACTTCCTTACAAAAAAATTAAATTTCAGCAAGGAAAGTCATATGGGATCTCAAGATGACATTTGGAATCCTATGGTTCAATCCCACAATCCCTTCACCTATCCCTAGTGGATACACATTGCCCCCTCTTATTAGTTGCCTCCATAGCCATGTTTTTTGGTATTTTTATTGCAATATTAATATTTACATCATTTACAATGTCCCATGGCTTAATAGCACATGGATAAAATAATATCAAATACTTTCCTTTTACATAAAACTGAGCAACCACTAGCAGGGCCTTGGCCTTGATCTCCACACTAGGAAAACATACATCGCATGTATACAATATTTACATTGAAATCCAATATGTCATAAGGGTCAAAATTGGGGTATTACATTTCCCTCCCCCTTAGAACAACACCATCCTCAGTGTTCTCAAAACTAAACAAAAATGGGAATGCCTCTCTCATGGCATCCTCCATCTCCCATGTAGCCTCATCGGGACTGAGGTGTTTCCATTGCAACTTTACCTGTCTGATGGCTTGGTTCCAGATCAATGTGACCTTCTTGTCGAGGAAGCGCATAGGCTCCACTTGGAACTCTCCCTTGGGTTCCACCTGTATTGCATTCCAATCAATTATGTGATTATGATCATGTACATATTTCTTAAGCAAAGAAACATGGAAAACATTATGAGCTCTCGTGTTAGTAGGAAATGCAATTCTATATGCAATTGGTTCTATCCTATCAATAACTTCAAATGGCTCACAATATATTGGTGATAACTTGGCACAACTCCCCAAATTTAGGGAACTTTTCCTTGGTTTCACTCTCAAATAAACATGATCCCCAATATTGAATTCCTTATTCACTCTTTTCAAATATGCATAACTCTTTTTCCTGTCCCGAGCTGCCTTTAAATTCTGCCTGATTTTAACAATTTCTTGTTCCATTTCCTTGATCATCTCTAACCCAAGCACTACCCCGTTCACCGGACTATCCCAATTCACTAGAGTCCTGAATCCTTTGCCATACAATACCTCAAAAGGACTCATCCCCAATGATTCTTGATGTCCATTATTGTATGAAAATTATACCAAGTGTAGGTAGTCCTCCCACTTGGATGGTTTGTCCATCACATACATTCTCAGCATGTCTTCAAGAACTTGATTCACCCTCTCAGTTTGACCATCTATTTTAAGATGCTATGCTGTACTAAATTTCAGCTGAGTTCCCAATTCCTGAAATAGTCCCTTCCAAAAATTGGATGTGAAATTTACATCTCGATATGAAATTATTGCTTTGGGAAATCCATGCAATCTGAATATCTCCTTCATGAAAATATTTTCTATGTCACTTGCCTTATGAGTGGAATTGACTAGAATAAAGTGGGATACCTTTGATAGCTTTTCCACCACTACCATAATTGAATCATGCTTCCTCACTGTCATTGGAAAACCTATTATAAAATCCGTAGAAATTACTTCCCATTTCCATTCTAGAATGGGAAAAGGCTGCAATAATCTTGCTGGATGTTGATGTTCTTCCTTGACTTGTTGGTATTTTTGATACTTAGAGATGTATTCTGCTATGTCGTTCTTCATACCATGTCAAAAGTATTGATTTATTGCTACTGTTATTGTCTTTTCATATCTTGGATGTACAAAGTATGGCATTTGATGTATTTCATCCATCACTAGATTCTTTAAATCTGCACAATTTGGAATATACAGTCTAGTACCTTCACCTTCACCAATAAAGGAGAATATCATCTTCACCAAGATTATATCTTGCACCCTTTTCATTTATATTTCCCTTCTGCAATTTTTCTTTAATTTGAAGGTAAGTTCCATCACTAGTTTGGGCTTCAAGAGCTCTTGTCTTCAAGTCTGATTTGCACATACTTAATGCAGAAACATGAAATTTTCTGCTAAGAGCATTTGCAACCTTATTCTCTTTCCATTTTACATGCTTAATTTCAAAATCAAATTCACAAAGTTATTCCATCCACCTAGATTTCCTAGCATTCAAGTGTGGTTGGTTGAACACATACTTCAAGCTCATGTGGTATGTCCTAAGCTCAAATATTCTCCCCAACAAGTAATGTCTCCACTTCTTGAGAGCATGTACTATGGATTATTCGTCATCCAAGAAAACTATCACAAAATTATCCAAATACTTGTTGAAGACACTATTCATGAGACACATGAATGTAGTAGGTGCATTGATGAGATCAAATGGCACCACTATAAACTCATAATGGCCATATCTTGTCTAGAAATCTATCTTGTGAATGTCTTATTCTTTTATCCTCACTTGATGATAGACAAACCTTAAGTCAATCTTTAAAAACACTTTAGTTTCCTTCATTTGATCAAATAAATCATCAATTCTTGGCAATGGGTACTTATTCTTGATTGTCACTTTATTTAGCTTCCTGTAATCAATGCACAGCCTTAAATTCCCATCCTTTTTCTTGACAAATAACATTGGTGCTCCCCAAGGAGATAAAATTGTCCTGATATACTTCTTGTTCATTAATTCTTGTAGCTGCATCTTTAACTCTGTCAATTCTGGCATGCTCATTCTATAAGGAGCTTTGGAAATTGTCACTTCCCCTGGAACAAGATCGATAGTAAAATCAATATCTCTCTTTGGAGGCAGTCCCAACACTTCATCCGGGAACACATCTTTGAACTCTTGCAACAACTGAAAGTATTCTATCCTTGGTCCTTTGTCCTCTGATGAATTTGATATGTGAACTGCATATAATTGGAAACCCTTCTTATAAAACCTTTTTCAACTGTAGGGATCAGATCTGTCTTACTGATACTTTCTTGAGAATTCCTCTTACCAATCTTGGTCTTTGCTCTTCATCAGTACATTCAAGTACATTTTCATAGCAATCTATCTTGGCTCTATGCCTTTTCAACCAATCCATATCTATTAGAGAATCATTAGATCCTAATGGTAGGACATTCAAACTTACTTTGATGAGGAATCCATTCAAGTCCATGGAGTACTCCATCACTACTTCACTCACTTTTCTCTTGGTCCATGTGGCTAACTAAACTAGCCAAGAGTTACTGTGTTTCATTTTCCTAAGAGATCAACCTTCAACCAATTTTGGAGAAACATAACTATGATTAGATCCTAGATCAATCAAAACAGAATTAGATTGCTTAGCAATCTTACCTTCAACTTTCACGACTGTTGATTGATGGTCTTGATGATTATCCAATGCTGCATAAATTTGAGGCATTTCCCTTGCCATATCCTCCACTATAGCTTCTACTTTTAAGTTGTGCAAGCTCTGGGGATTCTCCCTCCACTATGGAAGATATTTAAGCATGTGGTTTCCTGCACATCCCCAACATTGAAGTGGTCCTTTTAATGTTTTTTCTGCTACAACTGTTGGCTTGTTCCCACTTCATGCTTGATGTCCCTGTGAAAAATTTCTTGGCTGATTGTTGAATGGTGGATTAAATCCACTTTTCCTTTGATCAAACCTCCCTCTTGGATTTCCTTTCCATGCTGGGTGAACCTCTGATTTTCCTCTCCTCTTCTCATAGCAATGCATTTCCATCCTAATGGCTTCATCAAGACTTGGTGGATTAACAAACCCAATCCTATCTCTGAAATTTTGAGGTAGATTTCCAAGGAAGCATTGGATCTTTACCCTCTCATCTTTGATATAGTCTGCATACCTCAATAATTCCAAAAATTTATGGACATGTTCTTCCATAGATTTTTGTTCCAACTCGAGTTCATTGAATTCTTTCCTTTTGTTGTCATAATACCTACCAAAAAGGTCTTTTTCCTTGAAATACTTCTTAAATCGCTCCCAGTTGATCCTCCTTTCATTGATCCCTTTTACTTATATGAAGTGCTCCCACCACATTGAAGCTCTTCCATTTAGATTGTAAATGGAAATTATGGCCTTTTCATTTCTTGAGTAATCATAAATCCTGAAATATTTCTTCATCTCAAGAAGCCATGCCTCTGCCTCTTAACTAGTCTTATCTTATCCATCAAATGTGGTAGGCCTTTCCTTCCTAAATTCTCCCTATGGAATTCCTTCGGATTTCTTTATTCCTTCAAAGATGTTATAAGTATGCCTTGGAATTCTTCAAGGGCCTCTTGTGTCACATGAGCTACTGGAAGAAGATCTTTAGGAGGGTGTTCTGCACTTTTTTCTCACAGAACTCTTTCTTGGGCTTGGAGTCCTCTTCCTATAATGACCTCTAGAGCGACTCTCTGCACCTCTTCCTTCTTTCCCTACATTGCTTGGTTTGGAGCCAAGGTTTACCCAATGCGGAATATCAGTGAGGCTCTACAAAATAGCAGCATTGAGCTGGTTTTGTTCCTCTTGAACCTTCATCAACCCTTCATGAAATATTATCATGGTTTCAACCAAATTATGAGGAGTTATTTGCTCGCTTCTCCCATTGGATTCAGTCTCAGCATGTGCTTCTTACACATTTTCTTCTAGCACATATTCATCATGCTCATAAGGATCCTGAGCGTCATTCATGGTCACCATTTTCCTTTGGAGATTCCTTTCCCCTGCCTGCTGCTCTGTGCTACAACTATTCAAATCCTATCAACTGCAAACACTGTGCATTATAGAGACATTTATTAGACATCTTAGGAATACATATAAAACATAATAAATCCATATTTAATAGAAAGTAAAATCATGAATAATTCACATAGCTATTATGCCTCCTTTTAAATATTTTGATTATACTCCTGTAAGATCCTACTTGGCCCAAGCAGCCCCAATGCTGCAACCTTTGGCTCTGATACCATCTGTAACTTCCCAATCCCCTTGGTACCCTTTAGAGGTGATGGGGGAACAACCTGATAATATTTTTGTTTTTTAAACTCTGCACTATTACACAATAACAATTCTGCAAAACCAACTTCAGTATGCAATTCACAAGCCGCAATGCGGGAGTCGTAAGTCGGCACTGCAATACACAACTTCGATAATTACACCCCAGACTTCCGAAATCCACAATCCACAATGCGGGAGTTAGAAAGTCGGAACCCCAAATTATCAACTTTGTAGAATCACACCTTCGACTTCCGCAATGTGCGATGCGGAAGTCAGAAGTCGGAACCCCAAATTCACAACTTTGAGAAAATTACGCCTCCAACTTCTGCAATCCGCAATCCGCGATGCGGGAGTCAAAAGTCGGAACTCCAACGCACAATGCCATAGAAATCGCATCTCAGACTTCCGCAATCCGCAACCTGCGATGCGAAAGTCGGAACTCCAAATTCACAACTCCGTAGAAATCACACCTCCGACTTCTGAAATATGCAATCCGCCATGCAGGAGTCATAATTTGGAACTCTGACACGCTACTCCGTATAAATCGCACCTCCGAATTCCGCAATACATGATGTAGAATTCAGAATTTGGAACTCCAAATTCACATCCCAGAGAAATAGCACCTTGACTTCTGCAATCTGTAATCCGCAATGCGGGTTTAGAAAGTTGGAAGTCGGTCCCATACCCCGATTACTGCCAATCTTCTCAGGATGATAACTTTCTCATCCTATGTCCATTTTCGACAAACTTGGTACGCTTGGAAATATATGAGTGAGATACATGCAACAGTGTGATCCTCTGCCACACCTGAGAATTCTGACTTTTCCACTCCTCCAACCAAAATGCTACCCCAAACTCCATCAATGCATCTTTACCCCACTGTAAAGAGCTCTGGTATCACCCTGTCATGCCCATCCCTTCATCTGACCCATAGAGGGGGCATGAAACAACAAGGGGTGTCTAACTCATCCCCTAATACCATATGATTAAATACAAACATTCTAAATATGTGTGCAATGCATAGTAGACATACATAGTGGAATTAAATCTGATTAATGCATCTACAACATGCAAGACTAACAACATATTTAACAAAATAAAAATGACGAAACAATCAAACAAATGAACCAGCCTCATGTTCAGGCTTATACACAGAATTCCTATTGATTAATTCCCTATGATCATTTCATTCAGATTGACTTGAAATAACAGATAAACACAACATAGGAAGTAGCGTCATTTAGGACCACATAGAGCACTTATCTTTTAAGATGAAACTGTCCAAGCAACTGGCTATGTAAGAGAAACGTTCCACCCAACCATAGGTCTCTATCTAGACTATATTCTTTTAGCCGAGAGACCACCCCCAAGCTGGGTTGTGTATCCAGTAAGGAGGAACTAAACATGCTCACTCACAGCCATGGTTTCACACAAACAAACATGATAAGCCAACACACAGTTTGGTTTATCAGGCATGTAAAATACAATGGAGGAGGGTGCTAAGCTAGTGAGCTCAACCCCATAGCTACAATATTTTCAATTCTAACTCAAATATCCTTGGAACCCACAATACCTACCACACCCAACACAAGGAATGTGTCATTCTCTGTTGCATGGTCCCTCAGGTGCGCCTTCCCTCCATTGCTCTTCAGGGTGGGCATAGAAAGGTCCAATCTATTGATTCTGTTTATCATCAATATTGATCATGTCTTCTTCACTAATTTCTCATAACTTTCTGTACAAGGGGTTACTTCATCCACTTCGAATGAGCTCCCACATCCAAAATCTAGGATTGCTTCTTTTGATTGGAATGGTCTAGCCGAGCTTCACCTTCCTTCTTTTGCACCCTTATCAATAAAGGTTGAAGTAAAAAAATAATAATCTTCATTGATGTATTATAGATGAATGAGCCTCTATTAGTATCTTATCTACATATGCTTGGAGATGAGTAAGTTCTCCCAACCTTTTTTCAGATGTCAATTAGTTGATGGATTTTGATAGAATACCTAGTGAGCCTTTAGGGTTTCTCCCTCAGTTTCCTATTACAATGGGTGGAAAAAATTTCTTAGTCGATTTTATGGTTATAGAGGGCCCATTAGACTTCAATATGCTCCTTGGGCATGATTATGTATATTCTAGGAATGTTTTGGTGTGTATAATATTTTGTTTGATGCATTTTCCTCACAATGGATGCATCATCACTATTGATCAACTTGCATTTGTGGATCTTCCTCATGTACTGACTTTAGACCAAGTATCGCCTTTGTATGTTCCTAGTGTTTTGGTATACACTACCTTGCCATGGGTGAATTATGTGTTATCATATGATTTGTGTCCAACTGCTGTTGAGACGAATCCTCTACATTAATGCTCACCTTATTGGGATTTGTTTTAAGTAGTTGACCAAGTGGTTAATCCAATGGGGACATTGGAGCTAGCTATCCACCTTGTCTGTCCAAGTGAATGTTCTAACATATTCTCTCTCTAGGATGACGTACCTCGTTCAGATGAATCTCTCCTAGAGGATATGATTGAGTCTATCATTCCTTTGAATACTTTTGTACTTTCCAAAGATCATCTCCCTAGATTGGACCTAGTTGCAATCAAACCCAATACCAATTTTATTTTTGTCTAATCTTACTACTTGTGGAAACTCATATGATGAAATTTTCAAGTCATTCGACTTCTCCATTGAGCTACAAGTTGGTGATCCTAATGAGTTTTATTTTTTTAATAGGTTCTTCGACTCCTACTATGATGAGTTTGTTCTCGTAGAATCCATTATTGCTTCCAACTTCAATCTTCCTCATGAGTTTTATCTTGTTGATACAGGTTCCAACCTTGACACTCTTGAGTCTTCCCTAGTAAACATTTCCTTGGTAATGAATATTAATGTTGAATATACTGAAGTCTAAAATACTCCTACCAAAGTGACCCTTATCATATATTTATTTTTCATATTTTATAGATATGATCATGGTATTGTCCTTTCTTGGATACAATATTTTAAACTGGATTCATGGTTGATTAGGGATCATTCTTTGTACATTGATTGATCCATATAGGTATATTCTGAAACTATCATATTGGTTTAGGCCTCCCCTGTTTTATGATGCATTTAAACCTTTTGCCACCTCGATTCACCATAGGGTTGAACTTGTTCGATATTGGTGCATTAGCCATCTCCATGTGCATTTTTCACTTGTCCAAGGGTAGAGCCTACCTAACATGGGATATCATAGTCAGTGCCCTCTTTCCATTTTGGTTTCCATGCTAAGTATTAATTTTTATTGGCATGGGATCCTTTTTAGTTTTACCATGACTTTGAGAAGAAGCCACTTGCCTCTCTTTCTCATATATTTTTTACCATTCCCTATAAGGATCCCATTTTTATTCATTATGTATTTTTGTTTGTTCACAAATTCTTGCACAACTATTCCTAATACTTCATTGTAGCATTCATACAACAATTGCATTCATCATGTTTCTCATCATGTGCATCAGTTTTATTTGCATTTTGTATTGTATCCTTGGAAGGAACATGCTAATGAGTGTCCACATCTTTCCCAACAATTCTTTTGCATTTTTTTTGGCATATGTTTGTCCCATGTACTTGGAACATAGTTTCATGCCTTGAAACACTCATTTATTACATTGTATTATAACATTATTTTATTCTATTTAAGGATTTATAATATGAAAAAGACACAAAAATAAAAAAAAAATTATAAAAAAGAGAGAGAGGGGGGAAGATCTCAAATATCTGTTATTTGGTGGCAGCAAGTTAAATCATCCTTGAACATAGCATCAGTATTGGGTCTCTTAACAAGTTAGGTTCTAGTTTTTATCCTTAATATTTAATCCTTGATCTCAGATTTGTTACTCCTCCGATTGGCTACTCTTCAAATCATATGGAGAATCTATCATTGTCTCCTACATTGTATATTTATATCCTTGGTTCCTTTATATCAAAATATTCCCAAGTCACTACTATTTCCTGCTCACTATTCAACAATAGTCCTAACCCATTTCCACCATTCTGCAGTTACCTTGAACTCATGTGTCATCCATTCCCGGATGTCAATTTGTTATCAACATGTATAATCAAAATCAATGTTTGGACTTATGCTTGTGTGGAAGGTCCCCTTTGACTTCTCAATGGTGGGTTATGTCTTATCAATATTGACTCATCTGCTCTAAGGCATTAACCTAGATTTATAGCACCTCGACCCTATTTAAATTATTGATTGGTAACCTTGCACTCAATAGATGATAATTCATACTTGGTCACTAATTGAGTAGTTTCCCTTAATGTTCGATGCCACAAAATCTATTCACATTCTGGAATTTGTCTTATACCTTGGATTCTATATGCATGATTGGTGGAAGTCCTTTCCCCTCTAAATGGATTTCATCATTGGTTGTTTCTTAGGGGGTCTCTTCCATGAGCTATTCACATCTGGTGCACGAGAGAGATGTACTCAATGATTGTCCATTCTGCAAAAAAATTTCCAAGTCAAATCAATTCCTGGTGAATTTTCCTCATGTTTAATAATGGAGGATTCCCTAATGCATCCCTCTAATGGATCTCTTCGCATCGAACTCAACAAATCATGCTTTGTGAATAATATCTAGAGTCTCAATAGTACCTTGGTGCTTGTAGCCATCAATGGAAAGTTCCCTCGCTATTGGGTAGTGGGAATACATCAATGTCTTCTACTCAATACATTCTACAAGTGTTCAAATCCAAGTCATCTATTCACACTTGCTAGAATGTACTAGGTAGCTTGGTTCCCGTTATCAACATCGGTGGGTTACCTTGCATTTGTTAATGGTATACACCAATGATCAATAATCAAAAGGTTTCCTCCATGTTCGACTTTATATCATCCATTCACATGGGAGGGACTCGTATCTCCCGATGGTTTGGATGGAAGACCTTGCGCCAACAATAACATCCCCACTTTTTACTATTATTGGAGTTGCATAAGATTGTACCATACATCATATGACATTGGTACGATTTGGAGAACTAGTACTCACCTCAATTTAAATTTGTCTCTTTATGCATGTTGATACATGATCCATTGTGTATATGTTTGTGGTCATGATCCACCTCTATATATGTCACATGGATCCACTATGTATTGTTTCATGGCCATTATTGCTACATCATTTATATTTAATGGGTCCACCATGACATATACAATTTGGTTGTCATGTTCTATCACAATTTAAGCTTGGATATGTCCATCTTAGGGAAATGAATGTCTAACACCTTTTTATCTACTTGAGGTACTTTGTTGGAGCCAATGATTGGGAACCTCATCCTTGATCACACTGCACCCCACTCCACTGTATATTATAATGTATTTTTTCCATCAGGTTCCCTTCTGACCTCACACATTAGGGGGCATTTGTTATAGCTCAAATCAACACGTCTCTTTCCATGATGAAATTCCCAAAATGACACTTGAATGTCACTGATTGTTCAAAAAAAGGACACTTTAAGATGGAAGAGTCTATGATTTGACTCTTGATGATGGCCCTGATCATTAAAATAAAGATGCCATCTCATTGCCCCTCATCCTACATAATTGCAAGCATAAAAGATCCCATTCATGCTTTGCACACTAGCAAGGCATGAATAATTTGTGTGTTGTCCTTGATCAAGGAACGCATAGAAAAAATGATTCTCAATAGCACCTTACACACTAGAAATACATGAAACATTCACATGTTTCCTTTGATCATGGCATGAATTCCTCAAAATTTCATGAAAAAAAGATAAAAATTCAAAATTGAGGCTTTACGGAAGTTTTTCAAACTTTTTGGCTTGGTTGCAGTCTTCTAAACTACTTGGAAACCACGTACAACAATCTCCACCAAAATGAAAAGGAGATGACACAGGAAAAGAAGGGGACACCCATTATAGAAAGATAATTCTATAGGAATCACTCTTCATCATACCCTTGACCCCCCCATCCACGTCATTAATCCTTGTTGTCGATCAACATATCCATGAGTGTGGAATTTACTACCCTCAAGTGCCTTCATCCCTTGTATGCATTCAAAAGATCAAAGTGGGACTATTGGCATGCAAGACTAGAGAGACCCGATCTTTGGATTCAATAAGGCGTGTCATAGTGATAAGGTAATGGTTTGTAATATTTCATTGTCATGATGGAAATTTGATATGTTTCCCTCCCCTAACTAAATGTGTTCTATGTCAGATTATTGACTTGGAACAATTATTCATAGATAACATTGAATTTGCTTAAACAGATCATGTTCTTTTTGCATTTCATGTCATTAAATCTTCTTTTTATAATCAAATTTGTTTGAGAAATATTTTTTACTTTATATTGTAGGTTGGAGTTGGGAATTAAGGAGTATATCTAGAATAGTGTCGAGGGAGAAACTAGGATCAGACTTCGAAAAAGGTACACATTTCTCTTCCTTATACTCTTTTTTTCATCTTATGTTTACTTGTTAGAATCTTATAGGATGTTTAATGCATGCTTATGAGTCTTTCCAATCTCTAGACATGTCCCTTTAGATCTAATTCCGCTTACTTAGTATGTTGGTGACCTCACCCTAGTCATATGATATAATTCCAAACAACAACATGTACATTATGGAACATTCCTCCAATAAATTGTTTGGATTAAAAAAAAAGGTCATTTGATGCCTGGAAATGACTTTGGAAGGTTTCATGCATTTTCCAACACCCAATTTCCACTCAAGAAGTATCAAAATACATGAGAAATTATATTATGATCCCAACCAGATCAAACATGTGATAATTCATATCAATATTATGGCTCATGTATTTGTAAAATAATATTAGCAAAGTTAGCATATATGAAATTTGATAGTTATATACATCATAAATTTTATGATTGTATAAACTATTATTACCCATATAACTAGGTCACAACATCAAAACTAAGCAACTAAAAGTATGAACCCATACGAAACCACCCTAATGTTCAACTATAACACCTAATGTTAAGCGCACAACAATTCCATCCCCTTTATAAAACAAGTAGGCCTATACTTCAACAATTCATCACCTTTACTTCAACAATAATTTAAATGAATACTTGAGCCATAGTTCAACAATTACATATGTAAATTCTCATCAATGCAACTTTTCATATCATAAGGATATTCCAATGTACCTATGTTACCTCGATAGTTCAACAAATAATTTAAGTGCAATTTAGAATCCTTTGCACATTAAAATTATAATCCAAAATCGACAAAACAAAAGTCAAGATGAGGAGGATAGAGAATATGAATCGATACGTGATCCTCCAATCTTCATCTCTCACTGAAACAAACCATATTTATCATCCCTTATAGAATAAGTGTTGATCTATATGTAACTTTGGAATGTATTCCACATATGTATATTGTACTCCTATAGAGATGGTATTATTCCTCTATACGGAAGTGTCGTCATTTGTATTGACAAGTGTCGCATTTGCATGTGATGGGTTATTAGACCACCAAGTGTGGGGTTGGCCCTGATTAGTATTACCATGGGCTATTAGACTGAGTTAGACAAGTCAGCCCTTCTAGTTTATTAGGAAAGTCAGGTCATGTATAAATAGAGTGCGGGAGGCACTCTATTTGATCATTACATTATTCACTTATTCACTCATTGGAAAGTGGCGCACAAGTGAGGAAGGAGGAGTAGCTGCTAGGAGGACTATCACTTGTACATGGGTTGTATCATTGCTCTTTCTATCTATGAGGAAGTTGTGGAATTTTTCACCTTTATGGTTTTCCCCATGGAAAGTCTCTGTGTCTATTGTCTCATGTGATTGCTTGTTGTGATTGATATGATTGATATGCTGTACATGTTATTCTCTCAGTAAAGATCCTAGATTATATTGAATTGATGCTCAAAAAAATTAACATGGTATCAAAGCTAACCTGAGAAGAAGACACTGTGCAGTTGCGGAAGTTATGGATTCTTGTTTATTGGGTTTCTCTCCACATATCTTGAAAGGCAGTAGGGTAGATTGACTCTCCTCAGCAAGGCGCATCTTTCTGTCCAATCAGAATTCAATTCCGGGCACTTTCATTTTTTGCCCTAAACTTTACGGTTTCCACAAAAAGTGGAATTTCTGAAATGTGAGACCATAGCTGGAAGCTCATTGGAAAAATCAAAGTTTAGAGCTTTGGATTGAACTTTTTTATTGGGTGAAGCTCTGGGAAACTCAAACCCTAATTCAGGGTCCTCCCTAGTGAATACGGGAGATTAAAAAGCATTTTTGAGGGGTGAAACTTTGCAGTTTTCAAATTTTGAGTATACCAGCTTGATCAGCTCATCAAGGCGCATCTTTCTATCCTTTCAGAAGTTTGAAATTCAAAGTTTGATTTTTTAGGGTTTCTTTGACAAACCCTAATCAAGCTCCAGATCCAGATTTCTGCAAATCAAATGGTAAGACCTAAATCTTTTCTATTTCCATTTGAAGTAATCTTTAATATGTCTCACGACACCAAGATTGAGGATAAGCTTGAAGGGGATGATAACTTCCGAGCCTGGAAGTATAGGATTGGGTTAATCTTGGAAGAGAATGAATTGGCCACCTACATAAGTTTTGATGTCCCTGTCCCAGAGGAAGAAGAGGCTAAGGCCTTACATAAGAAGAACTTGGTCAATGCAAAGAGAATCATTGTTGATTCTATCAAATACCATCTCATACCACACATGTCATCTCTAAAGATACACAAGGAGATGTTTGATTCCTTGACCAAGCTATTTGAAGGAAATAACATAAATCAAAAGATGACTCTACGGAACCAATTGAAAGAGGTAAAGCTTCAGAATGGAGAGACCATTCAATCCTACTTTTATAGGGTCTCTCAGATCAAGGAACAACTTGAAGCTATTGATGAAGTAGTGGAGAATGGTGAAATTGTTATGACCACTTTGAATGGCCTACCTAGGTCATGGGATTCCTTCATCCAAGGAATATGTGCAAGAAGGAAGTTGATCTCCTTCAATATACTATGGGAGGAATGTTCACAAGAAGAAGCTAAGTTTGTGGCCTGAGAGGAAAAGATGGGAAATGAAGATCAAGCTCTCACAGTACACACCAAGAAAGGAAGGTCAAAGAGGGAGCTTTCTCATTCTAAGAAATCTTCACACCACCATGATCATAAAGATAAGAAAGATCTCAGATGCTTCACATGTAATGAGAAGGGACACTTTGCCCCAGATTGTCCCAAGAAAAAAAGGGACAACAATAAAAACAACTTCAACAAGAAGAAGAGATCAACAAGAAGAGATATCATGCTCATGCTGCTGAGGATGATGAACCTCCCAAGAATAAGGCTAGAGCAGAAAGTGATGACTCATCTAGTGAAGATAAATATGTTCTAATCTCTTCTCTCATAGGTACTATCTCTCATGGATGTGATGATTGGCTTATTGATAGTGGGGCTTCCAAACACATGACTGAGTTCAAAGAATCTTTTGTAGATCTTTCTGAACATTAGTCACCTCATAAGGTGAAACTTGGGGATGACTATCAATACCCTATCAAAGGAAGTGGTGAAGCCTCCTACAAGATAGACTCTGGAAAGTATCTGAAGATGAAAGATGTTCTATATGTACCTAGGCTCAAAAAGAATCTCCTATTCATATCATCTCTGGATGAAAAAGGAATTAGAGTTGCATTTGTGGATGGCCAAGTACTCATGTGGCCAAAGGATAAGACCATAGATGATGCAGTAGTGATTGGAGAACAAGAGGGAGGATTGTATAAAATGAAGGGACAACTTGAACATGCCATGGTACATGAATCCATGGAGCCAAGTGAACTTTGGCATAGAAGGCTTGCACATGTGCATTATAGAGAACTACCAATTGCAAGTAAAGCAGTAGAGGGTCTTCCTGAAATCAAGACAAAGCATGAAGGAATTTGCAAAGGATGTGCAAAAGGAAAGAACATTAATAAGGCATTTCCAAGCAGTGAAAGCAAAGCAAAAGGAATCTTGGAGATTATCTACTCCGATGTATGCGGTCCGATGTCATCCAGTTCTCTGAGTGGGTATGTATACTATGTTTCTTTCATTGATGATTTCTCTAGGAAGACATAGGTTTATTTCTTGAAGAACAAAGATGAAGTGTTTGATAAGTTCAAGGAATTCAAAGCCTTGATGGAAAATCAAATTGATAAGAAGATCAATATCTTCAGATCCAACAATGGAGGAGAATTCAATTCAGGTGATTTCAAGAAGCTATGCAGTTATTCAGGGATTAAGAGGGAATTGACTGCTCCCTACAATCCACAACAGAATGGAGTTGCAGAAAGAAAGAATAGAACAATCATGGAAGTAGCACGGGCAATGCTGCATGAACAGGATCTACTTATGCATCTATGGGCAGAAGCAGCTAGGACAGCTGTATATGTGCAGAACAGAACACCTCACAAGATATTGGACAACAAGACACCAAAAGAGGTCTTCTCTGGTAGGAAACCTGAAGTCATCCATCTCAGAATATTTGGTTGTCCAGTATATACACATGTTCCAAAGGAGAAGAGGTCAAAGCTAGATTGTTCAGGAAAGAAGGGCATCTTTGTGGGTTATAGTGAAAGCTCGAAGGCTTACATAATATACTTTCCAGGGTTCAAAAAGATTGATGTTAGCAGGGATGTAACATTTGATGAAGACTCAGCCTACATCAAATCAAGGAAGCCACCTGTTGAAGATCATGAAGAAACAAAGGAAACCAGATTCCAAGAAACCACCATGAATGAAGCAATTCCAAAAGCAGATCGTGAAATTGAAGATCCACAAGAACCTGTAGATCCATCCCTTGAGAAGAACTCTCAAAAGAGGAAACCTGCATGGGCTAGAGAGCTCATTCAAGATGTAGAAAGATATGGCATTCCAGAAGAAGAACACAAAGAAAGGAAGGGGACTAGATCACATACCAGTTATGTTTCCTTACTCTATGACATTATGAACAAAGAACCTTCTAGTTATGAAGAAGCAACGAATAAGAAAGAATGGAAGGATGCCATGGTCGAGGAGTACCAATCGATCATGAAGAATGATGTTTGGGATGTAGTCCCAAGACCTGAAGGGAAGTCTGTTGTGACTTCCAAGTGGAACTACAAAATAAAGTATGCTGCAGATGGTAGCATAGAAAAATACAAAGCAAGGTTTGTAGCTTGTGGCTTCTCCCAAAAAGAAGGAATAGACTATGAAGAGACTTTTTCTCCTGTATCCAGGTACACTTCCATTAGATCAGTACTTGCTCTGGCTGTAGTAATGAAATGGAAGATACACTAGATGGATGTTAAGACAACTTTCTTGAATGGTGTGGTCGAGGAGGAAGTGTATGTGGAGCAGCCACTTGGTTTTGAGACACATGACAGAGAGTCATATGCATGTAGGTTGAAGAAAGCCTTGTATGGCTTGAAGCAAGATCCTAGGACTTGGTATGGTAGGATAGACAGATTTCTATCCAGTTTGGGATTTACCAAGAGTAAAGCGGATTCCAACCTTTACTACAAGGTTGAGGAAGGAAATCCTATGATACTACTCTTGTATGTGGATGACCTGTTTGTTACAGGTGAGGATATATTAATTGCCGACATGAAGAGGAAGCTTGCTTTCGAGTTCAAGATGAAGGACTTGGGGATGATGCACTATTTTCTAGGCATGGAGGTGTGGCAGAGTGCAGATGGAATATTCCTTGGACAAGGGACATATGCAGTAGAGATCCTGAAGAGGTTCGGAATGATGGACTGCAAGGCCATGGCCACACCCATGGCATCGAACCTGAAGCTTCTATGTGATGCTTCATCTGATCCGATTGATGTCACTATGTATCGTCATATGATTGGGTCCTTGATGTACCTGACGAACATGAGACCAGACATTTGCTTTGTAGTGAACACATTGAGCCAGTTCTTGACAGATCCTAGAGGTGTTCACCTGGTTGTTGTAAAGCATATTCTAAGGTACCTGAAGGGTACAATTGGTTATGGGCTCAAGTATGATGCGAATCAAAAGTTTAACCTAGAGGGTTATGTTGATTTGGACTAGGCAGGCAGTGCTGCAGATAGGAAGAGCACTTTTGGGTGCTGCTTTAGTATGGGATCAGGTGTGATCTCTTGGTTTAGTAGGAAGCAGTCCTGCGTAGCACTGAGTACAGCCGAGGCAAAGTATGTTGCAGCTTGTTTGGCTAGTTGTGAGGAAGTATGGCTCCGAAAGCTACTGTCTGAGTTATTTTATCTCCCATTGGATGCTACTGGTATCTTCTGTGACAACCAGAGTTGTGCGAAGCTACCTGAGAACCTGGTGTTCCATGACATGTTGAAGCACATTGAGATCAAATATCACTATATCAGGGATATGGTGCAGAGAGGAGCAGTGAAGCTCCTGTATGTTGCGACGGATGAGCAAGTTGCAGATGTGTTGACAAAATCACTAGCCAGAGTGAAGTTTGAGTACTTCAGAGAGAGGCTTGGTGTTCTTCAGATTGATGACACTTCGAGGAAGAAGTGAATGACACATTTGCAGGAGCCATTCCAAGCATGGTGAGAGGAGGATCCTTCCCATGGCTGTGGATGTAATCGCTGGATGATGGGCATCAGGACGATGCTCCAATTACTTCTTTGTATATGCATCATGTTGGATGCTTGATATGATCAGTTGGATCATGCATGTGTATATGCATCATGTTGGATGCTTGATATGATCAGGGGGATCATGTATGATATTATGTATCAGGTGGATACACGATATGCATCGGGTGGATGCATTGATGATCAGGATGATCATGCTATAATGACATGCATCAGGAGGATGCTTTGACATGATCAGGTGGATCATGTGTGATGAGTCTGAAGACACAGATGCACATAGCCTTTCCGACATGGTGGTAGATGTGTTCTCCCATGTGCGTTGATGTAAGTGTAGAGCCTTTCTGACATGGTGGTAGATGTGTTCTCCCATGTGCGTTGATGTAAGTGCATAGCCTTTTCGACATGGTGGTAGATGTGTTCTCCCATGTGCGCTGATGCAAGTGTACAGCCTTTCCGACATGGTGGTAGATGTGTTCTGCCATGTGCATTGATGTAAGTGCAGAGCCTTTTCGACATGGTGGTAGATGTGTTCTCCCATGTGCATTGATGTGAGTGCTGAGCCTTTCCTAGATGGTCAGAAGAAAGCCTTTCCATTTCGGTGAGTGTAAGTGCCGTGTTGTGTGCATCTGGGCCGTGCTTCGTGGATGATAAGATGAGATGATCAGTATGATCATGAGTATCAGGAGGATACTCCGTGGCCATGGATAGGTTATGCAGTTACATGTAAAAAATATTGGGAGATCCGATAGGTTGAGTAGTATGTTCGTAATCAGTCTTGGGATGCTCTTTCGAGGTTTTGTTGATGCATGTAGTTAGTCCTGGGATCCACAGTATGACTAGTGATGATGAAGATCTATAGGTGGTGGGCCTACATCCAACATGAAAAATGGATTGCTTTGTAGAACTTCCTATGACGAGCAGATTAGAGATTGATTGAGATAGCAGCAGCAGTGGCAATGATGATGATTCGATGTCAATGATCCAGTGACGATGATCTAGAGAAGAAGACTTGTGCTAGCAGATCTGTGTTGAGAAATACATTCCTAGTTAAGAGGGAGTGTTGATGTATATGTAACTTCGGAATGTATTCCACATATGTATATTGTACTCATCTAGAGATGGTATTATTCCTCTATACGAAAGTGTCATCATTTGTATTGATAAGTGTCGCAAGTGTCGAAACTTGCATGTGATGGGTTATTAGACCACCAAGTGTGGGGTCGACCTTGATTAGTATTACCATGGGTTATTACACTGATTTAGACAAGTCGGCCATGCTAGTTTATTAGGCAAGTCAGGCCATGTATAAATAGAGTGCGGGAGGCACTCTATTTGATCATTCCATTATTCACTTATTCACTCATTGGAAAGTGGCGCACAGGCGAGGAGGAGGAGTAGCTGCTAGGAGGACTATCTCTTGTACTTGGGTTGTATCATTACTGTTTCTATCTCTGAGGAAGTTGTGGTGTTTTTCACCTTTATGGTCTTCCCCATGGAAACTCTGTGTGTCTATTGTCTCATGTGATTTCTTGTTGTGATTGATATGATTTATATGTTGTACATGTTATTCTCTCAGTAAAGATCCTAGATTATATTGAATTGATTCTCAAAAAAATTAACAATAAGACCATATTATCATGTAATCAATGCCTTTGCCTCATCGTTCATATATTTTATTATTAGGTTTGGAATTTCAAATCCAACCTACCCATCGAGTTTGAGGGTTACATCTAAATTTCCAACATTTAAGACATTTTAACGAATATGTTTGACAGTTACTGGAAAACTTTGACAGTATTTGACATAGAATTTTCCTCGTGATGTTCATTAACGTCCACTGATACCAAACTTGGTCTCTTGAACCTTAAGAGAAAAGAAAATATAGAGATTATTTGATTTTCTTTAAAATAATATTCCTATGCTCAAAGAGATTAAAGAGGAGTGTACCTAGCTTTCTATAGTTTTGAGCACATAGAAGGTTAGAAATGTTAATGTTGGAGGAAATATTTTGGAACTAAGATCTAATGTGGATGAAAGAAGGGCATTCTAAGAGAAAGTGATTTTCATCTTCCACTCTCATAGACTCGCATAGATGGAAAATCCTTTAAGCCCAAGGTGCTTTAGTGGTTGTCCAACATCCGGTTTCATTACAAAGCTTATGAGAGTTAGTTCTAATCAGAACAATATTAATTTTTTTCTTTGATCTTGTGAAGAGAGAAACATAATTTTGATCCTCAAGATTAGGGTTAATGACCTCTTTATAATATCATAGTTTTCTTTTAACCTCAAAATCTTCCTTGCACCACATTTTCTCTTTGAATGTAGAAGTAATAATTTTTTTAATGTTATTGATATTTTGTAGAGTGGTAGTTTCATCAATCCTCCAATAATTTAACCAAGACACGACATCTTTAAGCCATCCTCATGTGAGGCAAACGTGGTTTTGGTTGGAATTAAGAGCAATTTTAGGAAGCTAGTCATCCCCTATATTGTTTAATATGTGCTTGTACATTAGATATATAATCATATCCATGCTTTCAATGGGAAAGAGCCCTACTTGTAAGAGGAAAATAAGATAGGGCATGTTTCTCTTAATTTTAAGATTATAAGTAATATTTATCGCTTTTGGATTTGATCAATTCTCCTTTCTCTGGAAATGTTGCATCCCCACGCTTCACAACCATATAAGATAATGGGAGTGACGAGCGTTTTAAAGAGGAATTTATTTGTGTCCTACATCACAAGGTTTGTCAAGTTACAGTTCTTTTCAAGACCAAACCAGGCTTTCCATCCTCCATTTATCCTCTTCTCAATGCTATAATTCCAGTTGAGCTTATGATGAAAGTCAATTCCTAGATAATTGTAAGAGCTTACTTCTTCCAAGATTCTATTGTCATAACCAAAATTGTCAAAAATACCCTTATTGAATTTGATAATCATAACTTTTATTTTGTGAGTTTTAATGATCACGCCCATGATGATGTAGAAATCCATATGTATATATATATATATATATATGAAAATATTTTTGAAAGGTTTAAAGAAATATTTAATATTAAAGATGAAAAAAGGGTAATTTAGAAATATAACAAAAAGGAGTGAAATATGGAAACATATATTATTACATTTCCTCTTGAAAATAGAAAAATAGAAAATATTAAAGAAAAACATAAAATGTGTTTAAAAACTCCTTAAAATAAATTTTAAGGATAGTGAAAAACATTTATAAAATAAAAAATAAATAAATAACATATTTTAAAAAGTTATAAAATTATAAATAAGTATTAACATGAAAATGAAGAAATTACAAAAATAAAAAATATTGAACATGATCCTAGGATTTCAGTTCGATTTCATTATCAATAAAGTATGAAAAGTACAAAAATATTTATATCAACAACAATGATTATGGAAAAACTATTTATATAAGGAAAAACTTATCTCAAAGATATTCTTAATTTCTACTAGGACAATCAAATCGAAAATTTATATAAACATTTGGATTTTATGAAAAATATAATAATGATAGGAAGAAATGTAAACACCAATATTTTTTTTTATTAAAATGAATCAAATTATAAAACTACTTTCATTTTAAATTAAAAAAAAAATGTATTTTAAAAAGTTGATGTGAGTCTTCTAACCTATATCATTAAACTATAAGAAAATAACATGTGAACTATGAATTGGGCCCGCATGAAGAATGATTCAAGCCTTATAATTCTAGTGTGCAAAAGAAAATAGTTTCTAAGGGATTGCATTCTTTTTTATTCTTCTATGTCTTAACTTGTGGTGTTATATTTCTATTTTGTATCATCCATACTTCAATAATTCGTCACCTATATTTCAGGGCGTGGGATAATTGGCACTCAAATTGTTCAGTTTTTCTAATGATTTGTTCTTTAAATCTGGTTATAAAAACTGGCGAAATTGTAGTTACATCCTATTTACTGCGGAACTATATCATGGAATTGTGTTTCTAGAAGCTTTGGCCCATCTTAAAATGATCCGGATTTATGTGGAAACGAAACAAAAGATAGCATATACAGAATCATATACAAAGATGTATTGCAAATAACACAGTGATACAGTAAACACATATTCCATTAAATAGTGGAAATAGAACATACTGTAAAATACAATAGCTAGAATGGTGGTAGCTATCTCTAAGAAGAGATGTGGCCGCTATGCTCATTCGTGCCAAGATGAATACAAATAGAGGCCAAAAGGGCCTATTTATCATAAGCATGAGGCAAAGAATCCCAATCATTCAAAAACCTAACCCTAGAAGATGAACCGTCATAAAGTTTGCGGCCCCAAGGTGGTTAGTTGAACAATCAACTTCCCGGGGTCATAACTTTTGCATACGATCTCCGTTTAGGGCACTCGGTAGCCCATTGGAAAGGTCTAACCGAGATTTACAACTTTCGACTAGATCCAAATACATGTCGTTGGCAACCATTTGGTCCCCCAAATCGCCAAAAAATGTCGTTTAGGGCTTCAAAATGGCTCCGGAAGTTCAGAACCTGAAAAACTGCCAAAAATAGTAATTTGCCAAAATTACCAAAAGACTATTTTCAGCCAGTTGGATGAGGTGGGCCGCCACCGATATTCACCTGGATCATAAAACAACCTAAATCATCAAAATTCCCAAAAAATAACGAAAAAAGGTAAAATTGTACCTTGCCAAAAAAAATTCTGTCACCCACAAGAACGATTTGAATGCCCGTTTTCACACACCATTCTTCAGCATTTCTTTAAATGAATACTTACAAATAGTTCAACAATTTCGGTGGTAACTTCTCATCGACACAACTGATCTTGATACTTCGACAAATATCTTTTGCGCATGAACAATATAATCCAAAATGGAGAAAACAAAGTGAAGTTGAGCAGGATAGAGAATATGACTCATAGAAGTGCGTGTGCGGCGTGCCTAATTGGCAGCTTTGCGCCGTTCCATCTTCCAATGTTCATCACTCACTGAACCAAACCATCTTTATCATTTCTCACAGAACCAAACCATCTTATCATGCACTCAATGCCTTTACCATTTTAAGGAAAGAAGTCATACATTGAAGTACAGTCCAAATCAAATCAGCAGTCAGTCCATGCAGGAGCCCTCAATGGGCATTAGTGCACTAACTAAGCAGTCCTGTAATAGTGGAGAGAGCACCATTATCATTAATCATTTCTCAAGAGACCAATAATCTGATCATCACTATCATCTCCAGTGCCGACAAACGATAACACTGAAACCCATGTTCTTTATCGTTCTTGTTCTTTACTGGACCGTTCTTGATCTTGTTCTTGATCTTTATCCTAATGTTCTTGTTCTTTACTGGACCATTCTTGTTGTTTAGTAGATGATCTCTCCACCCTCAATTCAAGTGATCAACTCCACTCCTGATAATTCCAACTGTGTCCCCGTCATACCGGCAATGCGCTACTTTTCCTACAAACGTTTGTCGCAAAAGACAGTCTATCGACGATGCGTTTTCTGCTCTGCATATTGAAACAC